>PVKU01000222.1:0-622526 GCA_004027475.1 Anoura caudifer
TTCCTTCCTTCCTTCCTTCCTTCCTTCCTTCCTTCCTTCCTTCCTTCCTTCCTTCCTTCCCTCCTTCCAAAATCCCTCCATGTGATCCTGACCATTACCATTGTTGACATTGTTACTTAAATCAACTGTCCAATGTTTGATTTCTTTCAAGTCGTAATTATGTTCTTTAGGCAGAGAAGGTGGGGGGCCATGCCGATGTTTATGGTCTGGTAGAGTCAAGCCATTTAATTTATTTGATTGCAGAGTAAAGTAAAACTAACTATGCTGAATATGCCCTGCATTATTTAGGAGAGAAATATTTTACTGTTTTGTTGGGGAGGGTGTAGAATAATTTTCTTGTTTTGTTTGTTTGGTTTTTGGATAAGGCTCAGGAGGTCACAGCTCCCAGCTGTTTTCCAGCAGCTGTGACATTTTTAAGGCCTGGTCATCTTGTGGGCGTGTCTTTGTTAACATTTATCTGTGAGTGCTGGCTATTGTCAAATTCTACAGCTGAAGCCCTGAGATACGAAGGTGGTTTGTTGTCTAGTTTTCAGGCAAATACAATTTTAATGAAAGCAATCATTCAGGAATTTTCTTTACCATATTTGCTTTTTATGTCTGAACTCCTTTTATAAAAGGAAGTGGGAAATATAATTTGGGAATCTAAAGTAAGTCAAACTTTATCTGTTCATATTCTTAAACTGTACTATCTGAGCATATAAATGGTGACATTTACAATACAATAAATTGCTTGACAGTAATTGGCTTTTTTAAAACAATTTTCAAAGCCCCTTACTCTACACATTTTTTCCACAGTGGGGGCCTTCAGTATTATTGGAGAGATTGAGAGTAGAGATATGGGTTCTAGTCCCAGCCCTGCCACTAAACAGCTCCAAGGTATTACTATTAGCACAATTAATAGCAATCTTTACTGAGGGCTTAGTATGTGCCAGTTACTATGCTACAGGCTCTACGTGCATGAATTCTCCTCATCTTCACTACATTCCATCAGAGGGCTGGACTGAATAACTCATCTTCCCTTTTCCAGGCTTAAATGATCCCAGGAGATACGTCTCTGCTGCCAGACCTTTGTTCTACTCCGGGGGCAGGGGGTCAGGAAGCAAAGGAATTTCATCCTCACTGAAAGCAGTGGTAGAGAAGGTCCTGGGAGGTTGAGATGGAATGCAGAACCATTTCTGTTCTAAACCAATGTATAACCTAGTATAACACGTATTATAATCAGATGTCTTAAATGGGTTTTTCGTAGCCCATGCATCTGAAAACCAAGTATGAAATTGTTTTCTTTGCTTACAGCCTGTTTAAGTTGAGGAGGGGAGAAATGGCTTTTATTGATTTGCCCATCCGTGTGGGGTCCTGTATTTGACAATTTAGCCATCAACTCTATCAGTTAGGTGGCCTTATGTGTTTCCATCACAGTAACTCCACCACCTGATACTCATGAAGTGTCTTGGGTTTTAAATGTCTCTCAATACCTATGATCTTATTTGATTTTTGGTCCTTAATACTGTATCGTATTGTTACAAGTCTGAAAGGCACTGAACCTCTAGAATACTACTACTTTTACTGTCTTATTCTCGGTTATGATTCAAAGACTTAAAACTTTCACTGCCCAACCCTGCCCAGGTGGCTCAGTTGGTTGGAGCATCATCCTGTACGCAAACAGGTTGTAGGTTTTCGATCCCTGGTCAGGGCACATACCTAGGTTATGAGTTTGATCCCCAGCTGGGCGCTTATAGGAGGCAACTGATCAATGTTTCTTTCTTTTTCTCTCTCGCTCTCTTTCTTCCCCCACCTTCTCTCTTTAAAATCAATTTCAAAAAACCACATACTTAGGTGAGGATTAAAAAAAAATTTCACTTCCTGATGGCCGGATGATTGCTAATTGGCTTCTAATAGGCTTCTCTGCTTTGGTAGCAGCCTTGGTCTGAGGGACCGATTTGGTGTGGGGATGGTTTAGCAGACAGAATCCTATTTAACTGTGTTTAACATAAACACCCCAGTGTACAGAAATTGGGGAGTGTGTCACTTCCATATAGATTATGCCATTTTGATGTATAGGCTTGGTAGAACTCACCATCCATTCTTAATCTTCCTAAAAAATCTTTCACAAAATACTCAGAGGGAACTTTCAGAATTTCTAGGAAACTGAGTGGGATGTTTATGGAACATTTATTCTTCTATGCTCACCTTCGTTACTGTTTACCTTTTAACTTGTTATCTACTGAGATACAATTGGGAAACATTTTTTTTTCTGCTAAGTTCTTATTAGGGTTTTAATAATTCTATTTCCACTTCCCCCATTAGGAAAAAAACCGCAGGTTAAATAGTTCACCAAATAAGAAAGATAAAATTAATTAGTATTTAAATCAAACTGCTGAGTTTAAACCTTTTAGTGTATAAAGCCTGCCTTATTTTTTAAATGCGGAGCCTTATTTGAAAAGCTGAAATATTCATTTTTTTTCCAAGCAGCTTCAATAATTTGGTAGTGCTACAAGAATGGCTGGACCATTCAATTTGAGACAGACTGATTTCCTGGAGCCCCAGATCATATAGCCAAGAGTTTACAGAGAATTTTGGTGCCAATAACAATCACAAACAGGCACCTTCTGCACAACATGCCACAGCGGGGTTGCAGTAACTGTGAGAGAGCCTCTGACCAGGCTCAACACCCACAATTAGAGATTTATAACTTTGGGTCAAGATTTTGTCACCTAGAAAATTATAAAAACCCCATGTGAGGGTCAACATGGTCAGCTTGTGATTTATCAAAAATCTTTAAGGAGAGCAGGTTTCAATATGCTGAGACAAAATAGACAGGTAGGGTTGAAGAGAGGGTCGACAGTGGCAGCGAAGTGGGCACAGTGGGAAGGGAAGGCTGAGAAAAGGTAGCTGGTGATGCAAAGGGTGGAAGAAGGCAAAAGATCAATTTTACCTATTTTGTTCATTTATTTGTTCAACAACTGTTTACTGAGAATCTAGTTTGTTGATTGAGAAATCACTGTATTAAGGGCTGGGAAGAAATAATCATGCCCTCTTAGGGTTCAGGCACGGGGTGAGAGGGAGCCAAGTCAACAGGTAGTAAGTGGCAGCACAGTGCACATAGTGTCATGAGATAGGGCAGGCAGAGAGGATGGTGCATTTGAGGAGGAAGGATGGAGGGAGGAGTGACAGCGAGCTGTCTCAAAGAGACTATTTGGTTTTGGTCCTAAAAGACAAGTAGAGGGGATCCAAGACAGTGGCAGAGTAGGTGGGAGTTACACTCAGCTCCTCCCAAGACCAAACTGTAATTACAACTAAAATATAGAAAAGTCAGCCGGAACAACCAACTGAAGATTAGTGAACAGAAGTCCTATAACCAATGATTTACAGAAGAAGCTACAACAAGACTTGTAGGAGGGGCGAAAACACAAAAAGGGCTGGCCCCACTCCCACAGGTGGCAGCTGCGAATATTGAGGGATATCTCAGTTGCAAAGATTCCCCTTGAGGAGCAAGGGCCTTCATTCCCATGCTGGACCACCCAACCTCAAGCACCACAGCTGGGAAGAGGTGCCCACATAACATCTGCCTGTGAAAATCAGTAGGGATTCTGTCTACTGGGGAGACACAGAGTCTGCTAGAAACCCAGGTGCCCTCTTAGAGAGACAGCACACGATATCTCATTCGCACCTACTCACCAATGAAGGGAGGGTAGCTCAGAGTGGAAAGGAATCATGTGAGTTGGGACTAGGTTGTGGGGCTCTGGGGAGAGAGCTAAGGGGACAGACACCAGGGTCCCTGTGCTGAGTCCCTCCCCCGTACCACAGATGACACCTTTTTGGGGTTGAATACTCTCTTACATATAGCATCAGCCTGGGGGAAAGCAATAGCCCCACCCGCCCAACTCCCTGTTACCAACCCTGCAGAGGAGCCAGCTGCATGGGCCCCGGGTGTAAGAGTTCCTGCAGACTCAGGGTGTCAGAGACTGTCAGTATGGCTCTGGGGAGGAGGCCATTCCCCCTACCTTTCTGTGAGCCTGACTGGTGCCACCCCCTCATGGGAGATCTACCGGCCCCACCCTCCCAGTTTTTTGTGGCTCCACCCTGCCAATATGGGGCTCTCCAGAAGATTGGGGCACGACCTAGAACAGATTGAATTGTGTGGCTTTACAATAGAATCATTTTCCCCTCACGTGACCAACTGGTGCTGAGCCTTACCTTCTCATGGCCAAATCTTGTTTTTTTTTTGGGGGGCCTGATAAACTAACTCTTCTGGCCTCCCTCTAATGACCTCCTGAGACCCTGCCCCACCACAAATGTCTATGGGCACCTGACAGGGGACAGCTAGCCTTGGTGTACCCTAGGACTTTTGCTGAGTGCACTCAGACCCGGCACCGGCATAAAGTTTGAATCTGTATCATTCTGGACAAAACCACTCACCCTGACCTGATGATTCACTGAGAACCTACCTCATACAATTCAACTACCACCAGAGCCTCCTTCAGTGACTGAGTCTAACAAGCAGCCAGTAGGCAGAGACAGATGGAGGCATATTTCAGTGTGCGCTGGACCTTTTGCTGACTTGGCCTCGGGCTCAGTGGTGGTAGAAGCCAGCCTTGGAGTTCAGCTTGGCCCTTCCCATGCACATCCAAGCCCATCATAGGTAGCCACAAACTGTGGATCCCTTTGTACCTCCAAATAGGTTGCCCAGGGCCAGTCCCAGGCAGTGTCTGACATTGACTTGTACTGGAGTCCGTCCCAGAAGGCTCAGCAGCAACATACCCAGTGATAGCATCAGAAAACTTCAGAGCAGGATCCAATAGTTCCACAAGCAGCACATCCAAATCAAGTATTTGGCAGGCACCAGATCCTGCTGAGGCAAATTCTACTTCATGTGGTCAGCACTTGCATAGTTGCTAGTATGCTGTGGTCAGGGTTGATCTTCACAGTCAGCCAGCCTGAGGGTGACAAGCACATAGCAATGAAGACTCAGTTACAACAGGAGTGCTCACATAAACTACACAGGTACATTCCTGGAGCACCCAACTCAGGTGATCTAAAGGACTGTGCTACTGGGTCCCACAGGACACATAGTACATAAGGTCACCCTACCAAGACTGGGAGACGTAGCAGACCTACCTAATATCCAGAAACAAACACAGAGAAGCAGCTAAAATGGGGAGATAAAGAAACATGCCCCAAATGAGAGAACAGAAGAAATATCCAGAAAAAGAACTAAATGAAGTGGATTCAAGCAATCTACCAGATACAGAATTCAAAATGATAGTTATAGGGATGCTCAAGGAACTTAGGGGGAAAATGGATGAACTCAGTCAGAACTTAAAGAGATAGTAAGCATAAAAGAGAACATAGAGACCATAATAAAGAACCAGTCAAAAATGAAGGCTACAATATATGAAATGAAGAATACACTAGAGTGAATTAATAGTAGGTGAGATGAAACAGAGGACTGAATCAGTGATTTGCAAAACAAAGTAGCAGAAAACAAGTCAGAGCAGCAAGATGAAAATAATTTTTTTAAAAAAGCTAGGATAGTATAAGGAACCTTTGAGACAGCATGAAGCATAACAACATCCACATCATAGGGGTAAGAAAAGGAGAAGAGCGAGTGAGCGAGCAATTGAGAACCTATTTGAAGAAATAATGACTAAAGACTTCCCTAAACTGATGAAAGAAAAAGACCCACAAGTTCAGGAATCTCACAGAATTCCCAACAGAATGAACCCAAAGAGGCCCACACCAAGAGAGATCATAATTGAAATTGCAAGTGTTAAGGATAAACAGAATCTTAAAAGCAGCAAGAGAAAGACACTTAAGTTAACTACAAGGGAGCTCCCATAAGACTATCAGCTGATTTCTCAACAGAAACCCTTCAGGCCAGAAGGGATTGGTATGAAATGTTCAAAATGATGAAAAGCAAATACCTATAGCCTAGACTACTTTATCCAACAAGTCTGTCAGTTAAAAGTTAAGGAGAAATAAAGAGTTTCCCAGACAAGAAAAATCTAAAGGACTTCATTACTACCAATATCATTACCAAAGGTATTAAACAGTCTTCCTTAAGAAGAAGAAGAAGAAAAAAAGAGGAACATAGTTATAAAGAGTAAAATGGCAATAAATATATACCTAGTAATAATAATTTTAAATGTAAATGGTTTAAATGCTCCAATCAAAAGACACAGGGTAGCAGATAAGAAAATAAGTTTGATGCCATCTATAAGAGACCCACCTCAGAATGAAAGATACACAAAAACTAAAAGTAAAGTGATGGAAAAAGATATTTTATACAAATGGAAATGAAGAAAAGCTGGGGTAGTAATACTTGTATCAGACAAAATATACTTCAGAAACAAAGGCCATAATAAGAGACAAAGAAAAACATTGTATAATGTTGAAGGGATCAATCTAACAAGAATGTATGACCCTTGTAAACATTTATGTGCCCGAAATAGGAGCACCTAAATACATAAAGCAAATCTTGATGGACACAAAAAAAGAGATAGACAGTAATACAGTCAGAATAGGGGATTTTAACACACCCCACTGACATCAATGTATAGATCTTCCAGACAGAAAATCAACAAGGAAACAGCAATCTTAAATCACATACGAGGTCAGATGGATTGAATTGATATCTTCAGAGCATGATCACATGAGGGGAGACCCCCCAAAACTGGAATTGTCTTCTGGAGGGCAGGTCCTTTGTAGTACAGGTTTGGCCCCTGCTGCATGAATGTTCTAGGAATCACCTGTATGAGCTGGCATTGTTGTGAGAGGCTGCGTTCAGCCTCAGTGAATTTTTCTGAAGACTCTTTAAACGCGTTTGCCCATTTCATCATGGGTGATTTACAAACACACCTGCCCACAGCTCACTGAGTGTTCAGCAGTTTTTGACCAAAATGGCATGGCCCCCATGCCCCCACCCTTCCTAGTCACCTGATCTTGCACTGAACAACTTTTTTTTTTTGGCTCCCTGGATGAAAAAGTTCTACAAAGGGAAATGTTTTGCCTGTGTGGAAGAGGTGAAACAAAAAATGGGCAGAAGCACTAAAAGGCATCAAAATGGACAAGTTCGAAAACTATTTTGAACAGTAAAAAAAGTCTCAATAGGTGTATTGCATCAAATGGAGAGTAATTCGAAGGTGACTGAAGTTTAAACATTTAAGAATAAGTACATACACAAACAAAAGAAAGGAAAAAGAATAAGTACACAATTTTTAATAAACATATTCCGTTTTTGAGTCCCCTCTGTGTCAATAAATACAGGAAAAGCATTTGAAAAAACCCAGTACTGATATATGATAAAAACTCTTAGGAAAGCGTGGATAGAGGGAACATACCTCAAAATAATAAGCGCCTTTTATGACAAACCACAGCCAACATCATACTCAATGGGGAAAAAACTACAAGCATTTCCCTTAAGATCAGGAACAAGACAAGAATGTCCTAGCCACAGCAATGAGATAAGATAAGAAATAAAAGGCATCTAAATTGGAAAGAAAGAAGTAAAACTGTCACTATTTGCAGATGATGTAATACCGTATATAGAGAATCCTAAAGATTTCATCAGAAACTACTGGAACTGATAAATGAATTCAGTAAAGTAGCAGGACACAAAATAAATCTCCAGAAATTTATTGCACTTAAATTTTTTAAAGTTTATTGCATTTTTTAAATTTATTGCACTTTTATACACCACTAATGAACTGTCAAAAAAAGAAGAACTATGAAAATTCCACTTACAATTGCCTCAAAAAATTCCTAGGAGTAAATTTCACCCAGGAGGTTAAATACCTATATTCAGAAAATTATAAGACATTGAAAAAGATACAAATAAGTGAAAGCAGATAAGATATTCATGGATAGGAAGAATGAACATCATTAAAATGCCCATACTACCTGAAGCAATCTATAGATTCCATACAATTTTAATCAAAACACCAATGGCATATTTCACAGAACTAGAATAAATAATAAAAAAAATTTATAGGGAACCAAAAACAAAACCAACCAACCAAACAAGCAAACAAAAACAAACCCAATTATCCACAGCAATCTTGAAAAAGAAGAACAACTTTGGGGGAATCACACTACCTGCTATCAAACTATACTATAAGGCCATTGTAATCAAAACAGTCTGGTACTGGCATACAAACAGACATATTGATCAATGGAACAGAATAAAGAGCCCAGAAATAAACGCACATCTGTATGGTCAATTAAAATTTGACAAAAGTGGCAAGAGCATACAATGGGGTAAAGGCAACTTTAATAAATGGTGTTGGGAAAATTGGACAGACACATGCAAAAAAAATGAAACCAAATTATCTTCTCATACCATATACAAGAATAAGCTCTAAATGTAATGAAAACTTAAATGTAAGACTGAAAATCATAAAACTTGTAGGATAAAACATAGGCAGTAAAATCCTGGACATTTCTCAAAAGATTTTGCACCTCAAAGGAAACCATCAACAATATGAAAAGACAACCCACTGAGTGGGAGAACATATTTGCCAATGATATATCTGATAATGGGTTAATATCCAAAATTTATATAGAATTCATGCAACTCAACACCAAAAAAGTCATATAATTCAATTAAAAAATTGGCAAAGGACCTCAATAGATACTTTTCCTAAGAGGACATATAGATGATCAATAGACATGTGAAAGATGCTCAATGCCATTGATCATCAGAGAAATGCAAATTAAAGCCACGATGAATTATCACCTCATACCTGTCAGATTGGATATTATCAGTAAATCAAACAAATGCTGGTGAGGTTGTGGAGAAAAAGGAACACTTGTGCAATGTTGGTGGGAATGCAGACTGGTGAAGACACTGGAAAACTGTATGGAATTTCATCAAAAAATTAAAAATGAAACCACCTTATGGCCCAGCAATTCCATTTCTGGGTATATATTTGAAGAAACCTAAAGCACTGATTCAAAGGAATATATCTACCCCTATATTCATTGCAGCATCATTTACAATTGCCAAGCTATGGAAGCAACTCAAGTGCCTATCAATAGATAAGTGGATAAAAAAGCTGGGTTCATGTATACAATGGAATGTTACTCAACCATTAAAAAAATAAAATTTTACCATTTGCCTCAACATGGATGGACCTAGAGGATATTATGCTAAGTGAAATAAATCAGAGAAAGACAAATGTGTATATGCTTTCACTTATATGTAGAATCTAAAGAACAATATAAACAAACAAACAAAACACAGACTCACAGAGAGTAGACTGATGGTTGTCAGAGAGGCAGTTGGTTGGGGGACTGGGTGACAAAGGTGATGTGATTGAGAAGTACAGATTGGTAGTTACAAAATAGTCGCAGGAATGAAAAGTACAGCATAGGAAATACTGTCAATAATGTGCCGGGTGGGTACTGGAAACATCAGGGTAAACAAACACTTTGTAAAGTATATGATTGCCCAACCACTGTGCTATACACCTGAATACAAAACAATATTGAATATAAACTGTAACTGTAATAAAAAATAAACAAAAAACTCCCTGAACAAACACAAATAAAACTCATCCCCTATATCACACACACACACACAAAAGAGAGAAATAGAAATACTTGCCTGTAGGACTACAGTAATACCCTTTGTCCATGGTTTCCCCTCCCTCAGTTTCAGATATCCTTGGTTAACTGAGGTCTGAAAATATTGCACAGTAAATTCCGAAACTAAACAATTCATAAGTTTTCAATTATGTGCCATTCTGAACAGTGATGAAATCTCGCGATGTCCCTCCGGGAATGTGAGTCGTTCCTTCCTTCAGCGTCTCCGTGCTGTGGTTGCTCCCCACCTGTTAGTCACTTAGGAGCCGTCTCGGTTATCACTTTTTACTACCAAGGTATCATAGTCACCTTTATTTTCAAGTAACTCTTATTTTACTTAATTTCCCCAGAGTGCAAGCATAGAGATGCTGGAGATTTTGGTATGCCAAAGAGAAGCCATAAAGTGCTTTTTTTTTTAAGTGAAAAGGTGGAAGTTTTCAACTTTATGTGGAAAGTAAACAAATCATATGCTGACGTTGCTGAGATCTACAGTAAGAACAGACCTTCTATTTGTGAAATTGCCTAATTTATTTATTAGACTTTAAAATTTCTTTAGAATTTACTGATGAGAGAGAGAGGGAGGGAGGGAGATAGAAGGGGAGAGAGAGAAACTTTGATTTGTTGTTTCACTTATGCATTCATTGGTTGCTTTTTGTATGTGCTCTGACTGGTGATTGAACCTGCAACTTTGGTAAATTGGGACGATGCTCTAATCAACTGAGGTATCTGGCCAGGGTATATATATTAGACTTTTTTATAGGTATGTATGTATAGGGAAAAACATAGTCTCTATAAGGTTCGATACTCTCCTCGGTTTCAGGCATCCACTCTAGGTCCTGAGGGGGATGACTCATATAGAGAGAAGTGGCCACTGCCACAAGGAGTGGAGGGGTAGCCTTGGGTGTAGGGCACAGAGTCAAGGAAGTGCTTCTGTAGGGGGTTGAGATGAGACATTCTGGGAGGCTGGAAACCGTAAGGTGCATGGTGGTAGCTGAGGATGCAGGTGAAAGTGAGACTGAAACATTGCGGCAGACCTTCATCCTCTTTATAGAGCTTGAATTTGATTGTGTAAGTGATGGGGAGGCTCTGGCCGTGCAGGGGGCCCAAACAGATTTGCATTATTGAGTAAAGGATCTGGCAGCCTTGAAGTGGCTGGATTGGTGGCAGGAGATGGACAGAGACAGAGGACAAGGGGAGCAGTGCATAGTTTTGACCATATCAAATGCTTCTGGCATGTTCTATAGCTCAAGGGTACCCTAAAAAGAGAAATAGAACTTTAGAAAAGCTGTGTCACTGTAGCCTGTAAATATATGCAAACCTGAAGCAGGTATATGTTTGTGTCTGAGTTTGGAGTTTGTTTTTAAGCTGTGTGACCCAAAGCCTCACAAAACTAACAAGACTATTAGCATAGAGAAATGTAATAATTTATTTGTTTATTTTAAAAGTTTTTTAAAATTTGTTTTTCAATCACACTTGGCATATTATATTAGTTTCAGATGTACAACATAGTGATCAGACATTTATATACCTTACAAAGCAATCACCCCAACAAGTCCAGTACCCGTCTGAGGGAGATGTAATGATTTAAATGTTATATGAACTATATAGGTTTATGTGCACATTATTATTTATGTATTTCTACCAAACTTTTTCATGTTGTTATTAACCCAATTGAATAGTCCAAGACAAGAACTAACAATAAAGTGCAATTTTGTTAAATCCAACTCAAAATTAAATGTGAGCCTAAGACTAAGATTTAATTGTGGTGTTTTTATGGAACACTTTCAAGTGTGCCAAATGAAAGGTAAAACTTTGGTCTTGGTATAAAACATGCTTTCTAGATCAGCTTCACAAAGTGATACGATGTCCCAGTCCAAAAGACACAATGTGCTTTGAGGTCCCCCTGTCCTCAGCAGGAGACAACTCCTGTGCAAGCCAGGAGCTCTTTCCATCATTTCCTCATTTCCAAACATTCCTCATCTGGAATGTTTCTGTGGCTCAGACACAGTGCTCCTGTCAAAGGTTACAGGCAGATCATGGGAAAATAAACGTTAAAAGGGAACATCCCGGCAAAAATGAAGGGAGGAAGTCAAGCCAGATCCTCTGACTTTGATTGCAAGATAAAGTCACAACAGGTGCTGGGACTTAAATCAAAATTATAAATAGAATGGAAATTCTAATGTGAATAGCAGAGTGACTGGAACTAAGAACCAAGACAAGGTTATGGAGGACTATGTGATCTCAGATGGCATCTTTTCACATGGCCTTTTTGAGTCCCCAGTCCTAATACTTTCCTCTCCTACTTTGTTCATACTTCATTTCATGCAATGATGCACTCTCCTTTGCACTATAGTTTTGAATTATTTTTAGCCTGATTAGTCCATTGAGCCTACCCATGTGTTTATTTATCCCTTCTCTTGTCTGAGACAGAACTTAAGTTGGAGCTACATGGTAAACCCCTTCAGGACAGGGGAGGTGTGTTACTCGTACTGGTTTTCTCATTTGCACGTGGACTTAATTGGCAGTAGGTGTTCTGTACAGAATGGCTGCAGAGAACTTGAATTCTGATAGGTTTGATTTTCTGCTCTGTTGCTCACAGCATATGACCCATGGCAAGGAGTTTAAGCCCACTAAATCTCAGATACTTCATTGGGTTTTTCCATGAGATGAAATAGTGTATTGTATTAAAACTACTGCACCTAACACATAGTATGAGCTTCATAATTTCTATTATTATTGTAACTGTCCATAGTTTCATGATTACAACAAGCAGTAAAAACAATTTCATTTCATTATATTATACCAATAAGTAGATTATATTATTTTTACCAAGTCAGACCAAAATACTCTACCTGACAGAATTAACAACACACTAGTTTTAGTGAATGCTCAAGAAAATACAAAGTCATGGTTACATTCCCCAAAGAGGTGATGAAAGAGGAAATGATTTGTAGATAACTTGACAAGTTTGCTGGCATCGTAGTGTCCCAACTTAGACTTCTAGTATTGGAAACAACACTCACTGTCTATATGTATTTGTCAAAGGACTTTCACATTTTACAAAGTCTCAACACTTGATGGATGACAAGGTCTGAGTTCTCTAGGGAATATCTGTAATGTAGTTGGCAGACAGGCAATTTCCTCGATGGCCAGAAAGAAGAGCATTGTATTTGGGTCTCAAGTTCCCAGTGCAACTTCAGACAGAATCTACTGTTTTCTTATCAGTTCAACCCTTCCTCAGAAAGTAAGAACCACAGAGTGATTAAAAATGTGGATTCTGGGATGATTTGGGGTCTCCATGGGATATTACCAGGCTCTGGAAATGAAAACTTATATTCAGTTTTTAATTTGGATTTCATACAACCTTGTGAGGTGGATAGATAAATATTATTGTTCCCTCTAGAAACTGAAGCTCAAAGAGGTGAAGTAATTTTTGTAAGACCACACAGCTCATGTGTGGAAAGGCTGAGATTTGCACCCAGGCTGGTCTCACTCCAGAAGCTAGCTCATAATCACTATACAACACTTCCTTCTGTGTTACCTGGGTGTGTCAGTCTCCATGATGTTGACATTAGACAAGCTATATGAAATCTCCCACAGCTCTGGGTTTCTTATATGTAACACTTGGATATTATCTTGCAGGGTTTTTGTGACAATGAATTTGAATGACATTTGCACATGAATGTTTATGTCCACCAGTGGGCAGCTATTGAGGTTTGAGTGGGAATTTTGAAGAGGAAGATCTTAGGTAGTCAAATCCTGCTCAGACTTTCCTGTGGCACCAAGGGTCACAAAACCACGGGGAGCTGTGCAGTGATAGAGAACAAATATGTGTCTCGCTCCTAGCCCCATGCTTAGCACAGACAGATTGGGTCCTCAGTAAATGTTTCCTGAATAATTGATTCAACATCTATGTTTGTTGCTTGCAATGCAGGATGCAGCAAGGTACACAACTCCCCACCTCAAGAAACTCATATCTAAAGAGAAGGAGACAGGCAAGGCTAAGCATACCTTGGAGATATCGTGGGTTCGATTCCAAGACTGCTACAATCAAGCAAATATTGCAAAAAAGTGAATCACATTAACTTTTTGATTTCCCAGTGCATATAAAAGTTATGTTCACAGTATACTGTAGTCTATTAACTGTGCAATAGTGTTATGTTTAAAAAAATGATGTACATACCTAAATTTAAAAATACTTATTGTTAAAAAAATTCTAACCAACATCTAAGCCTGTTGGAAAAGAATGGCACTGATAGACTTATTCTAGAGAGGGGGGCGGGGGTGGGGGGGCACAAACCTTCAATTTGTAAAAAATGCAATATCTGTGAAATGTAATAAAGTGAAGCACAATAAAACAAGGTTTGCTTGTAAACAGAAAGCAAAATAGTATAATATATGAGTGAAGAGTCAGGAAGACTGCTTGGTAAAGAACTTTGGGCACTGAGTCTTGCAGGACACATGAGACTCCATCATGTGAAGAAGGGAACAAGAGACATGTGTTGGAAACAGGATAATCAAAGGCACTTATAAAAAGTACAGATCGTTCTGGGAGGACGGAGCGCATAGTGAGAAGTGAGGGATTGGTGAGATGTGGCCCTAGGTCTCGAATGCTGTGCTGAGGAGTTAGGATCGCCTCCTGAAGGTGATGCTGGAGCCCCTGGCAGACCTGCATCAAGGGAGTGCCAATGTGTCTGTTTTAGAGCATCCTGTTGGGAAATGTGCAGACTGTTGAAAATAGAAAGAGGGTGGATATACAGGTAGACTCAAAGGTAGAAAAAAGCGTTTACCTACTACAACAAAGATGGGAAGGAGGAAACGGATTTCAACTATTATTTAGGAGGTAGAATTAATTGGACATAAGATCAGGTTGGCCACAAAGAAAAAAGGGGAGGAATGCTATCTAAGGTAGCTGCCTCGTACAGGTAACTAGATATGATGGTTCCACTAATAATATTAGCTACCATTTATTGAGTGCTTATTATGTATCTGGCATAGTGCTTTACATGCATTATTCCATTTCATCCTCATGTCAATCTGCAAAGTAGTTATTATCTTCATTTTATGGAGGAAAATGGTGAAACTCAGAGCAATTAGGAAGCTTGTCCAATATCTCATATAGAGTAAGTGGTTGAGTTGGAATTTCAACTCCAGTATCTGTCTCCCAAGCCCATGCCATCAGTCACTGTAGCATGCACAGACTCTTGCTGTGCTGAGGGACCACAGGGAAAGAAGGTTTGGAAAGGAAAAGGGGGAGATGATGATGATCACGTGGTATAAGTGTTCCCACAAATATCCAACTTGTCAAGTTCTATGCTGAGTTTTGCTTGCCTAGAAGCAGCTCTGCTCTCATCTGGGGATGTAAGTGGGTGAAGGATGGAAAAAGGAGCCATCCCTCTCTACAGGCTTCCTGCTAATATCACAGTGCTCTCTCTTGCTTTCTCTAGAATAGTGAATGATCAAGAAGAGATTAAGGAGCAGGAGTCTTTAGGCCAATGTTTCCAGCTTTAGTGAGAGGGCCAACAGAAAGAGGCCCAGACTCTGAAGCTACAAGCAAGGAAGCCCAGGGCTCCAGGGGTATAGACACAGCCCCCATCTCAAGGTTAAGGACAGTACCCCCATAGGCTCCTTTAAATACTGAACTCACAGCAAGTACACATGTTCCAACAGTGACCATACATAATGTACTGGTGGAACTAATACAGATGACATACAAGTGAGGAGCTGCTAGTTATTTAGTTCTGGCAATTGGCATCTGAGCCAGTTCAAGAGTGTGTGTGAATCCTTGGGTAAGGCAGGCATGAGTTCAGAGGCTCCAAACAGGCCATTTCTCTGTCCCTGCCCTTTCAAAATGCAGCTCTTTATTCTAAAAAAGTGTCCACTTAAAGCCTCTTTAGTCGTTTCTCCTGGAAGAAGAATCAGTCTCTTGAGTCCTGCCTTATGAATACATTCAGAGGATAGAGCAGGAGAGAACTCAGCGCATGTCAGCAGGGGAAGGAAGGAAGCCTGACTTGGAAATGCAGAAAAACACAAACTATCTAATTAGGGTTAACCATTATATTACTTTTTTAGTGAGATAATATAGGTTAATAACGTAAGTTTCAGGTGCACAACAGAATTCAGTATCTGTCCATACCACCAAAAGTCTGGTCTCTGTCACCATACACATGACCCCCTTTACTCGTTTTTGTACCCTTACCCCCTTTCTCCTCCAGTCATCACATCTGCGTCTGTTTCTATGTTTGTATGACTTGTGTTTTGTTTTTTTTTATATTCCATGTATAAATGAAGTTGTATGGTTTTTTACCTTTTTCTGTCTGATTTATTTCATTTAGCATACTACTCTCAAAGATTATTCATGTTGTTGCAAATGGCAATATTTCATCTTTTTGTGACTGAGTTGTTTTCCATTGTGTAAATCTGTACCACATCTTCTTTCTTCAATCATTGATCTATGTAAGAATGGCTATTTCCAAAAAGACAAGAAATAACAAGTGTCAGAGAAGATACGGAGGAAAGGGAACCCTCCTCACGCACTGTTGGTGGGATTGTAAATTGGTGCAGCCACTACAGAACACAGTACGAAGTTTCCTCAAAAAAAAAAAAAAAAAAAAATAGAACTACCATGTAATCCAGCTATTCCACTTCTGGGTATTTATACAAAGACTATGCAGACACTAATTTGAAAAGGTACGTGCACCCTATGTTCATTGCAACGTTATTTACAATACTAAGATACAGAAACAAACATGATGCCATTTTTTATGCAGTTTAGTAAAGGTTGTTCAGTAAATTACAGGCTAATAGAAATTTATTTCATGAATGTACCATTCTTTTTCATAACTTAGGCCAACCAGAGAAAAAGCAAAACAAAACAAACCATATTTGTAGTCATGAATTCTCATTGTCCTTTGTGGGTGACACTTAGCACAGTTACTCTTTGGGGAGGGTGATTTGTATATACACCACTGAACCTCTAACATCTTTGAAGATATACTGTGGTTAAATGGACATATTAGCACTTTTGCTCTCTCACCCTTTGCAAGCGTTTATGTGTTTGGAGGGGTGTTAGGTAAGATGGGGAATGGAAACTGTGGAGAATTAATGGGCATGGCCCAACAATGTGGATCGATTTACTTTTTAATAACCACGATGTACCTGGAAGTAAAAATCACTGTGGAACAGAGAAATCTTATTGGTATGCATGTTGTGATTACCGTCTGGGTCCTGAAGTGACGAGGGTGTGTACTAGCCCCTTTGGCTGCTGCTTTTCCTATTCCTTGTCCCCAGGGACCCAGGCAGAAGTCTCATTCTATTTCCTTGCAAAAGTGACAGGGTTTCTGCTTCAAGAACGACTGAGGGGTTCTCCCATTTTGTTTTACTAATGCCTTTCTTCAGCCACATACCCACAGCAAGTCACCCCCTCCCTCAATCTGAAGAGATAGGCAAAGAGTCTGAATCTTTTGTTGGTATTTCCTGGAGCTGGAATGCAGAGATGAGCCAATCAAATTATCAACATCAGGCCAAAATTGTCCCTCTCCCCCAATCCTGTTTAATTGGGGAAAATGTTTATTTTAAAATCTAGCAAATATGATTCAAATTAGAGATCCAACAACATCTATCAAAAATCAGTATTTTTTGCTCAAAGTTTACAGAGAATATAACTCCTTTCCTGAAGTTATTTTTCCTTAATCTAATTTAAAGAAATTAGCTATTAAGGATAAAACAACTATGACCACAACAGCAGTATTAAAGGTTAGGCGACCTTCCACTGCCCTTGTTTATTGTTTTTGTCATCAGTTCAGCTTTCCATTTCTTCAAAGGCCTGCAGAAATGGCTGGCAATTTTCAATCATCAAATCAAAGCCCTTTGTTGGAATAGTTTCTTCGGTGTAATGCAAGATATGCCGTGAGTAATTTGATCAGTTCAGCCATTTCTATAATTAGAACAAGAACACGTCTTCCTGAAGTGTGTTCTCATACCACGGTCTGAAGTCACACAAAAGAAAATGCACAAAGCCTTTATGTCGTGTGGTCCTAAAATAGCAGCTACTTAAAAAAGTAAATAAATTTTACTTACATCTAGCAGTTTGTCCACCACCCCAGCTGGACATAGTTAGAGATCTGCTCTACATTGGTTTATCTGTTGATGACTAACGAAAAGCAAGTCAGAACATTTATTTGAAATACATTATTTCTCTGTTTAATGGGTGTGTCGTAGATCACTCCCACTGAGACTTTCTCCAAACTTCCCTGGATTTCTCAAGGGCAGGGGAAAGCAACATTTAAACAACACTGAGTATTTCTTATTCATGTCATGTTCCTACCTATAGAACTTTATGTGTGATCACCTTGGTATGATGGGATCACTGATATTGTAGACGCCCCAAACCTCATTTTAAAGAAGGGGAAACGTTCAGTGGGTGCATTTATCTGAGGCTTTTTGGTGGAGCTCCTTGGTCAGCTGCTATGCTCTGAGGCTCAGGGAAGCTGGGGAGCCCACACCACTTGAAGTGCCTTTCTCATTCTACTGTCTTTGGGTGATTGCCCTGCCCTCTGTCCCTTCAACTGTTACAGAATAATAGGAGTTCATCCCCTGGGTGCTAGCAGAGCCAAACACTAGACACCAAGAGCTTCAGTGGAGAAATATTGTCTAGTTTATTATGAATGGTTCTTCCCAGGAGAGTGGGAAGCTAATGCTTAAAAGCTCAAACAAGACACCTCAGGTTAGGGGTTCAGGGCCGTGCTGGAAGCCAATTGGTCAGAGATGAGGTAAGGGTAATGAATCATTTCTTCAGGTCCTGTGGACAGTTCTGAGGTCTTTTCCCAGCTCCCTCCGTCTGGCTTCATGGGAAGGTACCCAGGGGGTCGGTTCGTCTTAGGACTCAGGAACCGAAGCATATCTCAGGTCAAGATGTCTTTAGCTTGCCAGAGGTTCGGACCATGGGACTGTCAGTCAGGTGTGTGCCACTCTTTCCCGCTGCCTTGGGGGTTGGTGATTATGAGGAGGAAAGGCTAGGTGTCTGTGGGTGTATATAAGCAAATACAGAGAGAGATGATTACTAGAGCTAGGATTTAAAACTAAATTTAATCAAAGTCATAAAGGACTCAATTTCACAACCATCAGAGCTTAAAGTTCCTCCTACCATGTCATCATGTTACTCCTTAGTTTCTAGCTTATAAAATTTATACATCTCAGCTTACCCCTCCCGACAACTGTCCCCGTGTCACAGCAGCCTTGGTTTACTGGTACATGCTTTGAATCTGCTGAATTAATGGTCTTGCCACTGTTCTGGCAATGCCTTATCTTCTTGGCCAACATGAGACCTTCTTGTCTTCTGAAATAGCAATGAAAACACCTGGTATCCAGGTGGTCTTCCCTGGTGATTTTACCTGACTTTGAACACCATTCTCAGCATATAATCATGTAGACATTTGAGAAGTATGTATCTCCTTTTGCAACACTATAAAGGGAAAAGTTTTAAGAAAATTTTCTCCATACTCTTACCACCCTAATACAACTTTTCAAACTTTATGTTTCCTTCTAATTATTTCTTACCTGAGTATAAACTTTTACATGGTTATAATATATACAATTTGTATTATTTTTTCATTCAAAATTATTTTGTATAACCAAAGACACTGATATAGAGAATAGGCTGATAGTGAGCAGAGGGGAGAGGGGAGGAAATTTCAAGGGAAAAGGGGAAGGGTTTAGAGCAACAAGTATAAAGGACACATGGACAAAAACTAGGGGGGATGGAAATGGGAGGGAGGTGGGGAGGGCTGGGCAGTGGGCTGGGATGGGAGTAAAAGACAGAAAACTGGACATGAACAATTAAAATAAAATTTAAAAAATTAAAAAAAAGAAAAAATTATTTTGTAACCATTGTTCCATGTCACTGTACTACCTTTATTTTTAACAATTGTAGTATAGTCCTTTATGGGCAGTGAGTGATTGTATAGAGAAATAGTAAGAAGTGTAACTGTGGGGGGGGCTCCACCTGCAGGGCCCCCCCTGGCTGCCACAGATGAGAATAAGTCTACCAAGACATGATCTGCTTGGGGAGGAAAGGTGGCCAGTCTCTCAAAGGAGAAGGGCCAAGAACCTTTTCCTCAATGGGCTTTTATTGCGTTCATTTTGCACAGGAATACAGGTAAAGCTCATCAATCATTGTCAGGCAGTAAGGATCAAACAATAGATAACATACGAAGAACTACAGGGCTTATTCTGAGTCAGGGTCTGTTAGCTAAGGGGCTACAAAAGTTTGGGAAACAAACTCATTTCCTGCTTGGACCCTTATCATTTAATTGAGAGCATTCTTAGCAAAGCAGGTTTCACAGGATTTTATGTATTCTTTCTCAGGCCTGATCACCTGGGGAACTGGCCCTTTCCAGCACAGGGCTGCACCACCCTCTGTCATTGTTTCAGGCTTAAATCAGGCAGGGGAAGTAAGGCAGCCAAAAGATTAGGAGACTTCTTGCAGACAGAATGAAGACTCAGGCTATGTCAAAGCTGAGGGGTGAGGGTTCATCACCCCCTTTTGTTATAGCCCCCCAAGTCCTTCCCTGGGGGCCCCCCATGATCATGCCTGTCTTAGGTCATCCCTCCCTTGAGGAATCTTACCCATCGTTGGCTAATGGATCATGCATTGGGGTCCAGGCAGGGTGAAATAAAAGGGGCAGAGGCCACGCCTCTGCCAGGAAGATAAGCTTTGTCTCTGTAGTGGCTTACCGTCTGAAGGTCGCTCACTCAGCCTTAGCTGTGGGAGGTTATAGCTTCTGAAATGAGGCAGGGCGGTTCCCAACATGTAACCAACCAAAGTGTAAACCTTGAGAAAGGCATAGAAACCCTTTTGAACTTCTGTTTTTCATCTGTGAAATGGGGATGAATGTATGCAAAGCACATTGTACAGTGCCTGACACTGACAAACACTGACCGTGATTTATGACCCAGTATGAGCCATATGAGTTTGCATTTGTGATTCGCTTATTTGAAATTTTTGTGGCTGTTTTCATGAGCAGTTCCCGGACAATGGTTAAGCTCCTCTAGAGTAAACATGGAACTTTTAGGTCTTCTGTTAAAAGACAGATGTCTGCTTCAATGGACTCTCAATCATACAGTTCAGTGGCTGACTGCATTTCACTCTAAATAATTTTGCTCTTCAAATTGAAACCTAGTCACTAGGTTTTGGTATTCAAAGGCCCCTAAACTTAGTTACAAGTCTAAAAGGAAGCTTTGGCTAGATGCCTTTATTTCCTACATCATTTCTATCCCCCTCTAGCTAAGAAAGCTGAGTTCAACCAGTCCTTCATGGTCTCACATCAGGACCTTAACTGTAAAATCGAGGCCATCTCCAGCCAGCAGCTTAGCCTTCTTCTGAAATGGGTGTGTCCACTCCTGGGTGTATCTTGCTCAGAACATTCTGTTGTCCATAATTTATTATTTATAATGTATAGTCTATAATTTATTTATGGACCAAAGAGAGGAACAAACACAAGAAAGGTGGTCTGTAGCTCTGACCTGTGTGAGCACTTATTTAATGCAATAATGGGATGGAGGAGCGGAGAGCTGGCCCCTTCTTTTTTCTCTTCATTTACATATGGGCTCTTGACAGACTATCTCACCAAGGGTTTAATTTGATGCTGTCCCCTCTCCCCAACCCTGAGAAAAATGCATCTGCTTAAAGCTAACTTTTTTATGACAAATTTAGGAGATTCAAGTTAGAGTTTTAGACCCACATGTTCTGGTATATTCTTTTTCTTGCATTATTGTTATTTTAGAGTTAATTCTTTTCCCCCATTTACAAAATGAGGAATAATCACCGCATACCAAGTATTTCATGGACCCAGTAGATATCTGCTGAGAGGAAAAGTGCTTTTAAAAATTTTAGTGTTACTTTTGTTCCAGCTGTTTACATATCTTAACAACTATATGCAACTTTCCATGTTCTCAATTTTCTGTCTAGTGGTGATACTCTTGTTCTCTAACACAGCTTGATGGCAATTGCCCCAAAGATTCCTGTTTTGTCTTATAAGTAATATCACGTTTATCAGTGGTTAGTCATGTTTGTAGTACTTTTTATGTCAACAAGGGCTTCTGCTACTTTAAGTGCAAAAAGTAGTCTTTGTGTGAATTCTCAGGTCAAATGGGGAGGCTCATTTCTGATGATTTCTTAATCTGCATTCCCAAAAGAATCCTGCTTTAAAAAAATAGTCAAAAGGCATTCTACACACCAACTTGCCTGAACATGCCTCCTTTGCTTTGTTCCTTCTTTCCTGTGCTGTTGAAATCTTTGGGCATGACTAAAGCCTGGGAAGCAGCATGATTTGAGATGAAAAGTTTGTAGTCATCAACATACTTCTGTAGATGCATTTCTAGCCTTAAAATTATGTGGAGATAGAGTGTGGTCAATTCAGGTCTGGCTTTTCCACCTTACTTTCAAGTCTGAAGTTTAGACTAAATGGTACCATTTCACATGGGGTTGAATCGAATTTCAGGAGAAACATTGCCTTCAGGGTAGAACTTAAGTTTACATCAAACTTAATGTAAAGCTTATTCTGTAATAATAATGGGAGAAGCTATTTTGCAAAAGCACACGTAACTGAGCCTCTTGTCTATAAAAAGTAATGAGGAAATCACCTCTTTGCTTTTTATTCCAGTAGATCAAATTTCTCATCAAAAGGAACTGAGTTTTGTTTCTCTTTGTTTTCAATGTGACTCCCATAAAGAGTTACCAAGTGGAATTCATTCTTTGGATACGAATGAATTCCAAAGATCAAGTCACTAAAAGAACATGTGAGGAGGCAGAGATAGTTTTTGAGCCTGCTGTTGAAACCATTGTACAGAAGCAGTTTTCAGCATGCTTCAGCAGATCTGCCGTATGAACAAGAGGCTGTACACCAAGGTGAATAAGAGCACAGATGGGGTTTGAATTTTAGCTCAACTTGCTGGCTTTGTGACAGCAGGTGAGTTATTTAATTCCTCCGTGTCTCAGTTTCCTCATGCATAGTATGGGGATAATATCACTACCACCACAAATACCTACCTCAGAGGGTTATTGTGGTGATTAAATGAGTTAAAATTTATAAAGTGCTTAGAATAGTATCTTGGCACACAGTAAATGTGATATGCTAGCTGCTACTACCACCAGAGATGTAGGATCTTGATATTATAAAGATTGAAAGATGGCTTTTCTGTAAACACGCCCCATGTTCTTCCAGGGAAGGTCTTAGGTCTTGACCGCCTATCTTTTGGTTTTAAATTTATACCAACATTTCTTCTCTTTCACTGACTGAAGACCTGATTCCATCTGAAAACCTCAATTCTAAGCATTATCTAAGCCTTAACTGACAAATAATGCTCTATTTTCAGAAAGTATTTTTTTAAGATTCATTTGATGATTAAAGTTAACTGATAAATTAGAGTACAAACAGGAATATTTAATAGTTAAAATGTAATATTTTCTGGATAATGGTAAGTATGTATTGTAATTCTATACATACAAGTTCGTTATTCTCTCTGTGTGTGATTATTCGAGCAGTTCTTCTCTTTCTAATCAGACTTTACACTCCCTGAGGACAGGGACTGTGTTTTGCTCCAGCAGGCATTCAAAAGTAGTTGTCAAATGAATGAATGAATAAATGTATGCATGGCTTGGTAATAAAAAAGGATACCTTGAAAGTTATTGTGTTTATATAATAGCCTTTTAAGAAGTTCGTATGTAGATGATAGGATTATTCATACCCTTACTATTTCTATTAAGAAAATTGAAGGCTGACAGAGAGACTGAGCTACAGAGAGATTCGTTAACTTAGCAAAGAGACAGGCTTGAGGATGAGCCTTTAGTCTTCTGAGTCCCAGTCTGGGTCTGTTTCAAGGAAGATGGGAAGGAGAATCAAGGAATACCAGCTTACTTTCCCCTTTAATGTTTTCCTTCCTTCTCCCCTGAAATTGTTTTATACTTACATTCTATGGATGCAGACAGAAGAAAGGACAGAACCTTCGGACATTTGGTTCCTACTCTCCTTCTAGAAGGAAAGTGGACCTCAAAGCACAGGACAGCTACACACCCATGACTCAGAGCTCTCTCCCCCAGCTGCCAGAACCTGGTGACAGTTCGGACATGCTGATAAAGTTTGAGTGCTGCTGGGCCCCAGACAGGTGTCTTGAACATCAAAGGCTTCATATCAGCAATGAAAATTTAAAACGAATGTGGCATGTGGCTGAAAAATTACCACATGGGCAAATGGACGACTTTTTATGTAGCTCCTGAAAATACCACACATAGAAAGACATTTTTAACCATCTGGAAACTATTTTGAGGAAATTAAAGTTTTGTAATTCAACTCCATCGATGATTCATCTTGCTATTATTATTATTATTATTATTATTATTATTTCCCTATTGCCTTGCCCTCAAATCAGGCCCTAAAGCTTGGTTCCTGTAAAACAGCTCCTGGCAAATCTGTAAGTTAGAATCTTCACCCTCTGTCCTCTTCAGCTTTCTAACAGTCCCCTGCCAGTCCTCTGCTTTTACTCTGAGTTATGTGTACATATCACAGATACAAATCTTCTTGTTTTTTTTTTTTTTTTTGACTCTTACTACATTTGGAGATGATTTAGTTCCTGAAAGAGGATTATTTGGACATTCTACTTTTTACAAAATCCAAATCCTATGGGATCAGGGAGGGGCTTTTTTCTTTTCTCCTTAAAGTATAAACCAGAAGCACAATCAAACCAAATTAAAAACAATTAAATCAGGCTATTAGAATAACGTTCTGTGTTACTGGCCCAATAATTTAATGTGAGATGACTTAGCGTCATTGCTGTTACACCATGCATGACTACATTGGTTACATCACATGGATGTATAACTGTCTGTTGGACTTGTTGGCTCTCTTATTGCATTTTAGCCTCCATGCTGGATTAAGGTTTCATAAAACCATGATTAACTAAAATGCTTGAGGAATGAGCACTTGTATTTCATTTACCATTTTGGTTAACTGAAGTTTAACTAGAAAACTCTTGACTTTAATCATTGTTGAAATATTTCTAAAATCATTTCATTTTCTTGCATCAAAATGATAGCACCATGGAAGGAAGAGTCTGTCATTGGTAGACTAAGTCCCTTGGGATCACTTTATGACTATTATAAAATGTTACAGATGGAGGGAGGGTGAGAGTTTGAAATGAATGTGGCAACTAGTTAATAACTAGATCCCTGGGGTCAAATAGCCACTTACTTCTTTTAAAAGTGAACTGTAAACTAGTATTTGTTGAGCACTTACTACTTGCCGGTCCTCAGACTCTCCCCCTAGGAGTCCAATTCTCGTGGAGGAGAGAGGGCTGTGTTTACTTATAATGACTGTACAATGTAGTGTTTGAGAAGGTATGCAGTAAGTGTTATTGCAGCTCAGAGCAGGAAACTACCAATGGCCTAAGGAAGTCAAAGACTTCACCTCGGGCAAGATTAGGGTATGGGTGTCGACACATGCATAGGAGTTAAGCGGAGAAGAGGAGGTAGAATAGCCTCACCTGAGGGAGCAGACTTCGAAATACAAGAGATGTAAACGAGGGCCACGTGTCCAGGGACCTGGTGTGTATATCTGTGTCGGGTCAGAGGCCGCTGGCAGATGAGGCTGGAGGGCAGGCTGGGGCAGACCGTAAAGGGCCATTTATATAGAGTTCAAATGGTGTTTTGTAAGTAACATTTAACAGTGGAGTTAACCAATCTGATTTGTGTTCCATAAAGATTGCTCTGGCTATGATGGGAAAGAAGCACTGGCAGAGGACGACTATTTTGATCAACCAGTTAAATTAAAGGAATATTTTGCTGTTTTATTAGCCTGCATTATAGTTTATACTATTATCTTACCTTTAAATAGGAAAACATTTCTGTTTTCTCCTCTCATTTAGGTGTCATATTATTGTTATTTTCTTTCCGAATATTGGGACTGAGGCACAACGGGCATGTGCCTTCCCCAAGGCTCTGAATGGAATCCATTGAAAAATTGACTTAAAGCCAGGCCTCAAGGTTTCTTCCAGCAATTGCTAGACCACACTCCCCACTATTACAGCATTTTTATGATATAATTAACTTTCAGAAAGCCATATGGCTTTTGTTACAAAGACTAAAGGAATGTGCTTTTCATAACGAATGGCATATGGCCTCCAATAGCTCTTTGCTTGCATGTTTTAACAAAATGAATTTGTACATGAATTAGGGGCCTCAGGTCAGTTAGCAAACCGAAGCTGATTTTCTTCTGTTCTCCCTAATTACAACTGCATTTCTGACAAATATCAGGGAGTTTTTTTGGCAACCTGCGGGTGTAAACATTTCTAGTGTAGCTCAGAGGATTCTTTTGTCTCATGGTGCTGCTTTTCTAAAGAGTCGGCCGTTTGTCTCTTATTCACAAGGGAGTGTGTGGCTCACAGAAACGGGCGTTCCTGATGAAGCTGCATACTTTCGGAATGGTGGGGAAATTAGTTGACTTAAATGATACAATAGGCAAAAGGAACAACTGAATGAGAACCACTGAGCTGAAAGTTGACATTTACCTTTGGTCACTTAAATGCGATGCTGGGCTGTTGGATAGGTGATAGATGCCCACACGCTGAACTACTTTAATAGCAGTTAGGTGTTAGGGCTCACACTTGATCTCTCAGAGTTATTTGGAAACCTTTCTATTTTGGGTTACATGCCTTTACATTCTGTCCTCTTAGTTTCACACTGTGTCTCATCCTATTGTTGATTTAGCTGGTTTTCTGATAGAGTCTGAGAATGAACTCCTTGCAACTTCACATTATCATGTTACAGTATTTACCACTGATTATTTTACTCAAGGTCAATGACATTATCTCATTGGAATTCCCTGGACTCTGAATTCATAAGATAGTCCAAAATGCTCTTGTCTGTGTTGGAAAAGTACAGCATAATTACTGTAAGTCAGTTGGTTCATTAAGGATCTGAGTTTCAAATTTCACTCATCATACCGGCAAATAGCTTGCCTTTTTTAATGCTTATGTTTGTATTACACTAATAATAAAATAAAAAATTAAGTGGAAGTATATCAACCACAAAAGGAAATTTAAAATAGACATGTTTCTTAAGTAACTAAAGTAAAAATACCTTTTAATTAATATTAAAATATGTAAGCCCTTCTATTCAAAAACTTAATTTCCAAAAAACAAATTTAGGACAATTTATTGATGAAGAATAAACCAAGTATTTTAAAAAATAAATTTCATTCTTAGTCTGTCTTTTTTTCCCCATCTAAAATGACTCATTCAAATCCTGTTCATACAAAAGGAAAGTTTTGTTAAATTGTTTTTTTAAAAATTCATCTTATATTTACTATAATCTATATTCTCTTTTTGGACAAGTCACAGCTTCTCCTTTCATAAAAGGATATCTTCCATTATGTTATAATTACAAATGGTGGACTCATAGGACTGATGAGTCACAGGGCTGGATGGAATGAGACAGCAATCGTCTCTGCCTCCAGGAGATCGCTAGACTGTGGTCTGAAAAACAAGACGAGCAAGAGACACCTTTAACCAGAAATACCATTTTGGTCAGATAAAGGAAAAGGTAAACCTGGGAATTCTTTTCCTCTTTAGCAAAACTACTTCATCCTTTTCTTCCAAAGTGAAACTCACCTCAAACTGATATTTTTAGAAAACCTGTTGTGTTTGAAAATGTAAAACCATGTAGACTCCCTTTATATTTGAGAATTGAATACTGGGATCTGTAAACACTTCAGATAAGTATTGTTTGAGAATGAAAGATGCTTCCCTCATCTATTTAAGAATCACTTATAACATGACTGCTAAATATGGACAGTATGAAAGTACAAGATTTATAAAGCAATTAATGCTACATAATCTATAAAAACAATTTGAAAGAAAAAGTAATTAGGGTAACATGCCTGTACTAACAAAGTGAGTTGTAATAAAGTGTTATTTTCTTAACTGTCACAATTTACTCATGTTAAGGCCTTGCCCATCTTGCTCACAGGCTCCTTTTCACTTGGAGATAGTTGCACAGAAGGGCATGCTTCCACACCCTGAGCCAATGGCTCACCATGTGAAGAAGTCAAGTCAAAATTTCAAGCAAACATAATCCCCTGATTGTTTATAAGATGGTCCTTTCAGGACTGAGCAAACATAGGCACAAAAAGAGAGATGGGGCTTTCTAAAATTACCTTGAGCACAGGGTGGGGAAAAAGTAGGTTTATAGTTGTTCTTATGGAAAATAATGCGATGATTACTAAATAATAATACAAGGATAAACTTTCTGTTTTACCCACTCACAATGGTGAACCTACTTTTGCCCCACCCTGTACTGGGCTTAATTTGAATTTTATATTCTAAAAAGTTTATATCATGCAAAGACATAAACAACTTATTTCTCCAGATTTTCAAATCCTGCATAAAATTATTTTAAACAAATATGGTTGTAATGTAAACAGGGGAAATGGCCAAGACCAAATGCAACTGGCTTTGAAGGAACGTGGACCTTGTTACTTGAAGACATGTTTCGTTCTGCTGAGCCCCATACTGGGTCTGGATTTTGTAAGGTGGTGTTGGTACTAATTTTGGAGGTTGAACATGCAGAGAGCTGAACCAAAGTTAGGCAGATGTAGGAAAGGAAGGGGAGAGGAGGAGAAATGGAAGGGGAGAGGAGGAGAGAAGTTAGGGAGAGAGGTCATGCTGGAAAACCACGGAGAGTAAAGGCAGTGAGTGAATATCCCAGGTGCTGGGCGATGAAAGGATTCTTAAGAGCAAGAATGCTAAATGTTTAATGAAATTGTTTATGTTTCTGTGATTGTTAAATTATTCCGACTCCTCAACCTTTAGTAAAGTCTGTCACAACCATTCATGCTTTAAGGGTTTTCTTCTTTTTCTGGATCAGAAATTATGGGCACAACCTTATTCCACATAGGGCAGGATATTAGCATGAACAGGAAAACTAAGCAGAAGCCGAGCCAAGGCAGCCCTGCAAACAGACCAGCTCTCCCTTCCTCCACTCCCCAAATGTCTAGGACTTTGGGAGTGGACTTGGGTCTTCTGCAGCCTATGGGATGGATGTCTAGATCAAGGAAAATGTAGATCTCAGGTGACATTTGGGTTACATTGATACAGTTTGAAAATATTATAATTTATTAAGAGTGGAAAATTTTGATTTCTAGGGCTCTACTTTCTATCATGGTGTTAATTACCTAGAGCACGTGATGCTGTTGGCATTTTCTTCTGCAAACATACCAGGCATTTCACATTTATTTTGATTTTTAAGTCAAGTTCAAGCTAGTCAATTATGTGTCTGGTAAACCAAAGATATTGCTGAAATTCATGGCGATGGTTTTGAAACTATTTTGTGCATTTGCAATTATTGAAAGTATAATTATAGGTTGCCTCCATCTGTAGCATTCCCCATGGCAAGCAGGGGAATTTGTTTGTATGTGGGAATCTTTATAGGAAGTAGCATTGTTGTGTGAGACTTGCAGACTGGTACCGACATGTTCGAAGATGCCCACATTTTTTTGGTTTAGCATCACGTATGAATAATGGCCGTGAACTACAGTGAATAAAATATCAATGATCCATCTCTTGGTCTTCTCTTTTAAAGGGACAAATTTCACATGTATGTCTAAATAAAGATGAATTTGAGGTTAAAATGTTTATGTTAAGTTTGAAATTTTATCTGTATGCCTCCATTGTATTCTGCTGCATTATTAGTGGCAAAATATGCACATTTATAAAGGAGAGAGTGAGATAGAGAGAGTGAGAAGAGCAGAGATGTTTTAAGGCATGGTATAGGCAGCATGCTTAATTCCTTTATTTCAGAAGTCTCTCATATTTTTTTTTAACAGTTATGCCTTGAATTTCCATGTTTTAACATTCGGGTAAGGTCTTCTGAGAAAATTTACTTGGTGAAGAAATTTCCTATACAGTGTAGCTTGACATTTGACAACCTTCCAGAAAACACCAACGTGTACAAACCAAACAAGTGCCTTGATTACTTATCTACATTTAGCCAAAACTATGCTGTTCTCATCGTTATGGGAAAGGCCGAGTGCCAAGTTTTGTCTGGCTTCGAATCTGAAGCTTTAGGGCAAAGTTTAATTTGCCCAGAACTTATAGAGCCTACTGTTTAGTGATACAAAATTATATTTCTGCTCAGAAAAGAAAAATGACACAGTCAAACTGATTTTATGGAAATCTAAAACGGAAGCCAAATGTTAAGTGGTTTTAATCCAAGTAAAATGTAACCCATAAAACCCTCAAAATTATTATTAAATTTGGAGACACGATGTCCTCTGTTGCTCTGTAAACTGAGTCTAGAACCGTTTAGAGCACACAAAGGCGGCTTGTTCCAGAGTGTGGAGACCACACTCTGGCTTCCAAGATCCCAAGTGTGTTCTCAAAATCTCTTCTTGTGTTGGGTTCTCCAACTGTGTGTATGTATGCTATTTTATAATGGCCTATTCTGAACTTCTTAAATTGGGCCAATCTTTCCAGCCTATCAAGATTTGGGAATGTTTTCATTTTTTGTAGCTTATTATTTATTCTTCCCGGACCCTTGCTATTCACAAAATAGCAAGTATACCAGGTATAAATGCCAGTGATGATTGATGAAATCAGTGCTGAGGGAAGGGCAGAGAGAAGCCTAACCTGCCATGGGTGCCACCCTCTGGGGCGATTTCGGTCTGTTAATCATCTTTCTGTGGGTGTGGTTGTTTAACCAGTTTAAAACTTATTTGTATTCTTATCTAGAACCATGATATATCTCTTATTTAATTCCCACATATTTTAAAAAGGTGATGTTTACATGCTACATTTTTTTGTTGCTATTCAGATTAAGGCTTTTTTCACATCTTATAAATGTTTTTTGTGGGTGTCCAAGGAAGCTGGAGTGACTCGATTGAGTTTTATAAACCAAAAGTCATCGTGTGTGGATACGATAATTTAATTCCTTTGTTAAAACCTCTTATTTGGTTGTGTATTAATTTCACCTCATCACAGTTTTTGTCTTTTCAAACATTATAATATAAAAGGCCTGACTTCAGTCATGTCCACTCACATTTTAAACAGCCACGGTCCAGCTTCCCAGGACCCAGCAGACTTAAATTTTAGCCAGAAGTAGAACAGAAAGTATCACCTAATCACCTCTCACAGAAATTCAACTTTCTGCTTTTTTTCAAGATGTACTCACTGCTTGGTGGTATCATTTTTTTTAAAGATGCCATCTTTTTTAGTAAAAAATATTGAAATTAAGAATAGAATTGAGAGTGAGAAAAAAATGGAGTATGAGAATATAGAGGGACTCTTCCAGGAGACCTGTTTACAACAGAGGTGATTCAAGTTATGAATGTTCTATCAGAGATAACACATATAAATGTTAGCAGAGTTATTCAATCTTTTAAAACATATTTTATTTATTTATTTTTAGAGAGATGGGAAGGGAGAGAGAAAAAAAGGCAGAGAAACATCAATGTGTGAGAGATACAGTGACTGGTCACCTCCCACACACCACCATCCAGGGACCTGGCCTGCACACAACCCAGGTGTGCGCCCTGACCGAGAATCAAACCAGTGACCCTTTTGTTCACAGGTCAGTGCTTAATCCACTGAGCCACATCAGCCAGACAAGTTACGCAATCTTGGTCAACAGGTATCGCATGTGGCTCAGTTCCTATTGTACATTCTTGCCATCTGTACTTGTTTCCTGAACTGGGAATCACTGTCATGGCAGCAGCAGCATCCTTGTTTTAGTTTCTCAAACATGGAAGGCGTATGTGCATATTTGCTTTTCGGAAAGGTCACTTGATGACATGGTGAAGGATGGAGAGAGGAAGACAAAACAACAGACTAGTTGGGAACTAAATGAATATTGGGAAATATGGGGCAGATTTGTGAGGTCTAAGGGAGTAGAATCAAGTTTTCATGATGAATTAGATGCAGGGCTGAGTAGAGGGACAACTAAAGACAGATCCCAGGTTTTCTGATTGGTTGACTGAGAGAAGACTGAGATACTAATATTGGGAATAGAAGAGAAAAAGCACCCATGCAAGAGAAGATAATGAGTTTAACTGTGCATGCTTTGGTTTTGATATGCTTGTGTGACATCAAGCAGAGATGGCAGCTAATAGATGAATTTGGCACACAGGAAAGAAGGCAGATCCACCAGGCTTTCCATCCAGTCTTTCTTTCTTACTCTGGGACACAGGAAATGAAAAAATGACAAATATAAACACATTCAATTACAGCAGTAACTTTCAATCTTTTTTTACCTCATGGCACACATAAACTAAATACTAAAATTCTGTGGCACACCAAAATATGTTATATTTTTTGCCTGACAAGAATAGATAAAATTTTGATTCATTCACACTGGACAGCTATTATTGTGTTGACTGTTGACATTTTTTATTTGACAGTCTAAGGGAAAAGGTCAGTGCCCCTGACTAAATAGTCAGGTGTCATATGTTTTAAAAATTGTTGCAGCATTCTAGTTCAAAATCACTGGAGCCCTGGCTGGTGTGGCTCAGTGGATTGAGTGCCAGCCTGTGAACTAAAGGGTCACCAGTTCGATTCTGGGTCAGGGCACATGCCTGGGTAGTGGGTCAGATCCCCAGTGGAGGATGTGTGTGAGGCAACCACACATTAATGTTCCTCTTTCCCTCCCCTTCTCCTCTCTCCAAAAATAAATAAATAAAAATTTTTTAAAATTAAAAAAAAGAAAATCACTGGATTACAGCAAGAATGTAAACAAAACACAATAAATGATTATGCATGTGCCCATGTGAAACTTTCCTAAAGAAATTTTTCTTTTTTATTGTGGTGAAATAACATAACATAAAACTTACCATTTTAATCATTTAAGTGTACAGTTCAGTGGCATTGAGTGCATTCACATTGTTGCACACCCATCATTACCATCCATGTCCAGAACTTTTTTAACTTTTCAAACTGAACTTCAGTACTCATTAAACAATAACTGCCAATTCCCCCCTTCCCCTAGCCCCAAATAACCACCATTTTACTCTCTGTCTCTATGAATTTGACTCTCCTAAGTACCTCCTGTAAGTGGAATCATATAGTATTTGGTATTTTTGTGTGTAGCTTACTTCACTAGCGTAATGTCTTCAAGGTTCATTCATGTTGTAGCATTTGCAGAATTTCCTTCCTTTTTAAGGTTGAATAACATTCCACTCATTGTATGTATGTACCACATTTTGCTTATCCGTTCATCTGCTGATGATAACTGGGATTGCTTACACCTTTTGGCGATTGTAGACAATGCTACTATAAACATGGGTGTACAAAGATCTGTGTGAACCTGCATTCACTTCTTTTGGGTGTATACCCAGAGGTAGAATTCCTGGATCACATGGCATTCTATATTTAATTTCTTGAGGAGCCACTATATTGTTTTCCACAACAGCCCTATCATTTTATATTCCTACTAGCCATGCATAAGGGTTCCAATTTCTCCACATTCTTACCAACACTTATTTTCTGTTTAAGAAACTTTTAAAAAGATAATTACCATCCTAAGGAGTGTGAATTGGTATCTCATCATGATTCTGGTTTGCATTTCCCTCAGGATTAGCGATGCTGCACATGTTACATCAGCATCTTTTACTGGCTGTGTGTGCGTCTTCTTTGTAGACATGTCTATTCAAGTCTTTGGTCCATTTTTTTAATTGGGTTGTTTTTTTTTTTTGTTGTTGTTGTTGTTGTTGAGTTGCAAAGAAGAGTTTTAAACCCTAAAAAGAGGCTTCAAATTCTGACCAATTACAGAATTCTGATTTCCATTATTTGCAACTAGTAACATAACTCCTTTAGAAAATAGCATACAAAGCATTGACTTAAAATGTGACTACATGGAACTTATATTTCAGGTACTTTTGGCAGAGATTTGACACCTGACATCTCTAGCTATCTTTGCCTAGTCAGATGCCTGGGATAAATTTTTCTACAAAATGAATCTATGAGTATTTCTGTTTTGTGCACATTCACAACTATTTCTGAGCTCAGTCAAAAGTTCTAAGAGCTGCTCTCAGACTCCTGTCTTGCCTACAAAAATACCAGATAAATACATACAAATGACAGTGTTTTTCCATTTTCAGGATATATTTGGCATTAAACTTAGGACAAAAGAAGGCATAAACTTCAGCCTGTGGTTTGGGTCCCCCAACTCTCGTGAAGGTGTTTGCTTCCACCCACTGACTCACAAGGGTGACATTGCTCTCACGCCTCTGGGTCTGTTTATAATTTGAGAATAGAGGTGAGAAAGAATGTTGGTTTTCTATTTTGTGACATTTTTGTGGTGACACAGATATTTTTATGAAATCCAGCCATGAGATTTCCATTTTCTGAAAAGATAACACACGAGGAATTATTTTAAAGAGGAAACTATTTACTAACTACCCTTATGTGCTCCAAATAAACCTGCATTCAGTTGTTTGTAATTGGTTTAGCTGGCTGATTTGGGGGCAGTAAATTTTAATAGATTTCCAGGATAGTCCACTATTTCTATATCAACAAAGGGAACTATATTATTTTAAAATGCCCCAGAGTATAAAGTAGTGTTTATAGAGGCACTCAGTAAAATGTTGCTTTGTAAATGTCCTAAAATTGTTTTCACATGTTATCATCTATTTATTCCCAAACATATCGTAAGCAACTCAGAGGAGCTGTTTTTAATCCCCTCTTATTGCATAATACAATGGTCTTTGTGCAGCACTAGCGAGACAGATATTGCTGACTGATTGATCTGGCACTCGATAGAACTATTTTTATTGGTTATTCAGCAGTTGTTTTAAATTTTGAGTGGAAGAAAATGAGGCTTTAAAATTGTAGTATTTCTGTTTGATAACGAGTTTTAATATAGTCTGCGGATTTCAAATGTAATGGCTGAGTAGACTCATGTGTTCTGTGTTATAAGTATGACATTGCCCTCTGGCCATGTCCTGTTCAATTTCACTTGCTGTTCCATTAATGAAATCAACATTCATCAGCCCATGGCAGACAACTGTATTTTAAAAATGCATTTGCTCCTCACATGCGGGGCTTTGAGCTTTTCCTAGGAACCTCCTTAATTTTGCCCCTGCCATGGCCCTGGTTTTGTGCCAGGAAAATCTTTAGTATAGAGTTAGGGGAACTTTTTTCTCATCTCTTGTAAATTTGAGAGAACCAGCTCTTTCTATACCAACAAAGTGGAGCATGTATTTATATAAATGGATATTATTTTTGTGTTTCCTCTAGAAACTATGTTTTCCAATATTAGCCACATATGACTGCTTACTACTTGAAATGGGGCTCATATGAATTGTAAAATACATAATGAGTTTCAAAGACATAGTACAAAATAAAAAAGGAACATATCTCAATTTTTAAAATATTGAGTCCAGAATGACATTAAATTGTTTTTGTAAATATTGGATTAAATACAATATATTATTAAATTAATTTCCCATTTCTTTTCCCTTTGCATGTTGCTATTAGAAGATTTTAAGTCACACAGGTGTGGCTCACTTGAAGTTTCTTTTTTTATGATTTTTTTTTCATTTTTTTTAATTTTAATTGTTGTTCTTGTACAGTTATCTGTCTTTTACTCACGTCCCAGCCCACTGAAGTTTCTATTGGACAGTATTGCTCCAGAACAGGGTTTCTCCACTTCAGGAGTGTTGATTGACACTTTGGGTCAGATATTCTTCCACGGTAAGAGCTACCCTGTGCATCTCGAGGTGGTTATCAGCGTCTCTGGCCTGTGCTCACTAGCATAGGGTGGTTGTGCAATCCCCTCAGCTATGACAACCAAAATGTTTCTCGACACCGCCTGAGGGACACGTCAATCCTGGTTGCGAACTGTCCTCGAGCGTATAAAACAGTGTTTGTAGAGGTGCCCACTAAGATGTTGCTTTGTGCACATTCTAAAGTCTTTTTCACAGGTTGAAATATTATTTTACCAAATAGATCACACAAATTTATGAGACCCATTTTTAATCTCACTCTGGTGCATAATATATAGTTCTGTGCACTGTGAGAGGGCAATCATTGCTTACTTTTTAACTTTTTCAGTCCCAATTTTCACCACCCCCAACTTTTCTTGGCAGTTAATTCCCAAAGTAGAAGGAGTTGTTGGTCACACACAATACTCTTCAAATCTTGGCATTTGGTGATTACTGCCAGCAGTGTTATTTTTATGTGTATGAGCCATGCTGTGAGTCAGTTAATCAGACCAGACTTACCACAGGGACAAAGTCTGCATAACCATCATTATTCTAACTGTCTGAGGAAGTGTTGAAGAATAGCCGGGACCCCTGCAAGAGTCCAAAGATACTATACTGGAAGCTCACCAATTTTAGAAGAAATGATTTTTATTTTGGTCACAGATGATGGCATTCCAAAGGACTCTCATTCTGTCTATTGAAATCTCTGTCTACAGATTTGGTTCTGTCTGAGGATTTGGTGACATCACTTAGAGAATTATTAGGCTGCCTATGAGTATGTTTTATGTATAAATAGTTATAGTGGATAACTATTTAAAACCAGTTTTTAAGGACAGGGGTGGGATTCTAAAAGCTGAGAAGGGGTTAGGTTTTGGAGAAAAATGCCTCATTTATGACAGCATCTTCCTAAACTGAAGTAGGGAGATTGCTTTTCAGGGCACCTAATGTCACTGGCCACTCATATATCGGAATCTACTGAGGGCCCCAGTAAGATTCACTGGCCCCATAGCTATAACTCCAGCCCTTTCCTTTCTTCCTCAAATTCCAATCATTCAAGTAACTTGCTAATAATTTGTATAGTTACAGTGGTGGTGTCTTTTGAATATCATGGTTGTGACATAGTTATAACTTAAGAAAGACTGCCACAAAGTTTGTAGATGTCACGTGGTATTTTGCAGGCCCTAATAGCTCTGTCTCCTATTGGACAGTGGGTCACTTCCTAGCTCGCATTCTGGCTCACCTCCGGGTATGTTCAGAAGCCACTCTGAATGCCAACTGTGATTGTTGGCTATTTGCTGATCGTCAGCTAGTCTATGGGTAACTCTGGCTGAACTCAGATAAATTTAGTTTATATATATTTTTAAGAGCAATTTTCTATTCCCTGACAGGCTAGAGTCATTGGCTTATTAGACCTTTCTTCTAAAATGTGTGCTAGTTTCCTTTTCATTAATTTGCAAGATGAGTTTCTTAGGCCAGGGTCCATTCCCAGAGCCCTAAGTATGGCTACTTCACTGCTGACCCCTGACATATACTTTGTTACCTTGTGGAGAAAAGCGTTCAGGAGAAATTCTACCCAGAGTACAATCGTTTTGACTTAAGAGTTTAGAGGCTGGAGTTTCCAATCAAGTCACCTACCAGTTGTTTTTTTGATTATGATCTTAAGTTTTTAAGATCTGCCAATAGACAATGAGTGCAGTAAGTGAAGGAACCATGTCTTCAAAGAATATAACGTGCTCAGATGTGTTTAAAACAACTTTTTAACATATCAGAAGGCTGTACATTTTTCAGGGTATTGGGAAAAGGGAAACAAAAAACATCATGGATTAAAAATATTCTATCCCAACACTTGTGACAATAAACCATACTGCCATCACTCAGGGCCTGGCTTTTAACAAACATAGAAAGCAAAAATAGCAAGCCCTGTCCACTTGCCTCAGTCATTAGAGGTACTTGAATTTACCTCCTGATTTTGTATGTCTTTTTTAAAAAAATAAATCTTGGAAATGATTTATTTTTTTAACCAACCCCCTGAAAAACAAAAACAAAAACAACCCACTCACACCCTGTCTTTTTCCCAAATCACACCATCATCATCACTTTTTGAGCTGTAAATAAAGCAGTTTAGAAATCACCAGAAAATGTTGAGACTGAAGTTTAATCAAGTGAGTTTAGTGTCAGGAATTCTACAAATTGGCTATGGTCTAAACTTGGACAGAAATCCAACATATTTGGAAGTTACTTATACTTGGCTGCATAAAGTACAATTTTGTGTAATTTGAATGCTTTGGCCAATATTAATCTGTAACTGCCAATATGAGTTTAAATAATAGGGTTACAACAAAGTTTCAGAGTCCGCAAAGTGTCTTTTACTCTAAATTTTAATAAATTATAGAGTATCCTTCTTTGAGCAAGCAAATAACATAAGTGATAATAGAAATAACCCATCCTATTTTGACCACTCTATTTTGCCATTTTTTTAAAGTTTCTCTCATGTTTCAAAAACCCATTTTTTATCAAAACCCTTGCTTCCTCTAAGAAAGATTTATTTATCAAATGTGCCTACTAAGTGCAGAGCACGTTCAGGATTTTTGAAACCTGATGGCCTGAGCGACTTGTTTGGCCTGAAACCCTGTTTGGATCGCTTTGCTCTGCGTTGCAGGGAGCCCCTTTGACGGTGTAAGTTCTGTTTTCCCTTCCCTTTCATGACTAACCAAGATTATAAAACAGCAGCAGATCAATACTCAGTAGCTTTTATATAGTTCGTGTTCCCAATGGCACCAAAAAGATCATTCTAAGCCCAGAGCAGGCCCAGTGATATTGAACTGCCAATATTAATTTAAAAAGACAGGGATTTTTGTTGGTTTTGTTCCCTGTTATATCTTTGATGCCTGTAAACTGTTATATAATATCTGTCATATTATAAATTCTTAGTAGGTATTTTTCAAATGAATAAATGAATGAATGAACCCACTGTGATAATCAGTATTAGTTAGGCCTGTCTTAAAAATACAGAGAATAGTTCGTTGTAGCATTATTGGAAAGTATTTCCAGACTTTTGAGGCTTATTCACCTCTTCTTACCACACTGATTTGGTGAGCTTTTTGGATCAATGCCATGTAAATTACCTGAAAGACTCGCCATGTTTATTTTTGCATTAGTGTGGACCTAGCCTTAGTACCCTCACTCCAAAGAGGGTTGCCCAAGAAAGAACAGGGAAACGGCTCACCACAGGAGGCAGTCGTACACCAGCACCATCGTCAGGGAGGGGGGTGGAAGAAGGCAGGCATCAGCTCTGAGTAAGGGGAATCCCATTTTTCTTGATGTGAGAATGAGAGATAATTCTGTTCTTAAGCTCTATTGGGTGAGAGAAAGCTGGTTTAGATATTTTCTTTCCTGTCTGTTTATCTATCTATCTATCTATCTATCTATCTATCTATCTATCTATCTATCTATCTATCTATCATCTATCATCTAACTTTCATCTGTCTATCAAGAGAGGGCCAAAGATTGAACTGGTTCACTGATTGCAGGGGCCGCCCTTTAAGCCACCTGTTACGTGTTTAACTTTGCTCATGCCACTCATTCTATGATAGCTACTTTTATGGAATTCTTACTTTGAACTAGCCATTTTGACTTATATGCAAAAAATCCATTTAACCCTTTACCATCTGTATCTCACAGGTGAGGAAACAGAGGCTCAGAGCAATTTACTTGACCATGTAACCAAAGCAGGATTTAAAACTGGGAGGTATGGCTCCACAGTGTGAACTTTTAATGCTCGGACAAACTGCCTTAATGACACTTACCTTGTTATTTATGCTGTTTTTCTTCTCTCATTCTTGACTGTGATATTCTTGAGGGTGCAAACTGAGTCTTGTATATCTTCGTATTCCTCACATTGTCCTTTGTAGATCAGTACCTTGTGACGTAGAGGGTGCATAGTGAATGTACCAGGTGGAAGGCAATGCTTATAGTTGAAACTCAGAAACCTATATGCCATGGCAATTAACAAATGATCTTAATGTCACTGAATTTCACTGGCTTAAATGCATTTATGCATATATTTTTATTTTTGAAAAATTTTAAAAATATAGAAGTAAGAAGAAAACAACAACTAGCATGCTCAAAAATTCTGTGATTTGGTTTTTAAGCTATCATCTTAATCAACCTTCCACTTGCTTTTGATCTTTTCTTCATAGCATGGTCTGTGAAACCAGCTTGCGGGTAGAGGTTTTTCAGGAACATTTAATTAAGGCTGTGATATTTGTTTGCTTTTGACTTGGAGAATAGTCTGTTACAAGTGATTAATTTGAATGTTCTCTTGAAAGATGAGCTTTGATTTGGAGTACTCAAAAAGAAAGAACATTGTGGCTATTGTTCTGGAGGTGGGGACAATACCCTCCCAAAGCTTTGGGTGGCTGGACTTACGCACTTTCTCCCCCAGATGAAGTCAGGCATATAGAAATTGACCGAGAAGTTTTGTACTCCATGGCCTTCTCCAGTCTGGGCCTCTGCCAGTAAGGTCCTGAGGCAGTCTCAAGTTCTTACGTTGACTTCAAATTCCCCATAGTTATAGTATGTGGCTGTGAGCACTGGCAGCAGCATCTGTACAAGATGATGATCATTTTGTACAGATGCTGCATTAAAAGGCAATGCTTGTTCATGTATACACTCTTCTACTCTGCCTCTGCCCTTAGTCTCAGGGTGAGCGAGTTAAGCCAAAGTCTTTTGGAAAGATTTAACCTCTTTTCCCAAAGGCATGTCTGAATGTGCTGGTTCTCTGATTTTCATTAGTAATGGGAAGTGGGATACCCTATTTTGGCCTGCTGAGGTAGATCCCCCAAGTCTAATTCTGAGAGTTCTTTCTTTGCACATAAGGCTCTTCATCAGCTGTTAGTAGCATGGGGTTCAGTGAGTACAGGCTTCCTCAGGAGTGTGTAGGGAAGAGGGATGTTTGGTAGGGCAGGGTGTGGATGTTTTTGGATTCCTGGTTATGCAATCTAAAATGCATCAATCTTATCTTAACCTCCACCAAATCTGTCAAAGTTTATAACATTCTGGGCACTGTATGGCTAGTAAAATATAGTTAAGTTTCTGTCTTAATACCTGTTGATAAGCAATGATGGGAGTTATGTAATCACCTGGTGGCACTTTGGCAAGTACAGACTATAAATAAATTGGGCTTTGGTGGATGGGTTTATATCAACAGAATTTATTTGTTGTATAGCCCAGGGTATTTCTCTTCCATTCCTGAAGATCAGGTTAATGAAAAAAGAAAGTTTCCCAGTATAAGATGCATTTTAGGATCATAATTCTTCATTGGTTATGAGATATGGTGAAAAGGAAAGAGAAAGGTCTGATAGCCAAGAGATCTGGTTTCTCATCAGCTTGTTTTGAGAACTGGAACAATGGACAACGTTTTTGAGCTTCAGTGTGTCCATCTGCAAAGTGAAGTAATCGGCCATGGTGTCAGTACTGCTTCCCCCTCCAGTGCTCTGTGCTCCATGTGCCGCTGTTTGAGGGGGGGCCCGTCCTAGACCTAAATACACTCCCTGGAAACAAGTTTGGAGTTCAGAATGGAAAAAATTTTAATTGCTCCTAACATTCCCTTATCTCTTCTTCTCTCTTTTAGTGAAACAGTAAGGAAACTGTGGCATAGTAAGGAAACTGTGATTCAAGAGATTATTGTTCTTAGCTTTGTGGATATCATTTCTCTCCCCACCCCCTGGTCAGCTAAAGGTCCATGCCATTAGCTTATTTATCACACTCCCCTCTTCCATTCCTCAGCCTCTTCTTAATTAAGGTCTCAGTGATGAGCTAGTTTATGTAAAAATATCTCAGAAAGGGCTTGATGTTAGGTGTAGCACACTGCATGGGTGACAATGACCACTCCAGGTGCCTGTTTCCAGGGCCAAGCAGCCATGATAGACAGAATGCCTTGCTGGTATAAGGCCCTACACAACAGGGACAGAAGAATGGTAAGGGCATGTTCTGTTTTTTAAGGCATACGAGTCTCTCCAGAAATAAGTGCATGTGGCTGGCTCCAGCTAGGTGTGTGCTTCTGAGGTTTGTGGGAGCACCTAGGTGGAAACGCTGGGCACCGAGAGTGCCTGAGCCCTGGATCTCCTGGCTCCTTCCTCTCTCGCTCTGTGTGCAAAAATAGCCTTGAGACCTGGCAGTGATCTCAGGCAGTCCTCGTGTGTCCTCTCTCTCCTTCTATGAGCTATTGTTTATTCTGTAGAATTTTTTAGAAGTCTCCTGTAAACAGGGGCTTAGTGAAGTTTTATTTTAAAACTACCACGTTGACAGATTTTACAGGAATTTCTGTCCACGTTTAAATCTGACCCAGCTTATCCCCCTGCTCTCACCTCAGCAAAGATCCCTCCCTTCCACCTTCTGTTATGTTAGTAGGAGAAAGAAAACTCCCGACATGCTCTCTGGCAGCGTAGCATGCAAGCACGGTTAGCATCTTCAGCTTTGGTCAAGTTCGAACTTCTGATTTATTTCTCAGTTAGAAACAAGCTAATGGATCTAAACACACAGATTTTTTAAATTATTATTCATGAGAAAAGGGTGTTGAAATAAGGGGTTTTCTTTTCCCCAGATGTCTACAAAATAGACTGTTCCATCTCCATGAAATTTTAAATTCTGCAGGGGAAGTAATCACGTTTTCCTGTTTGCCGAGTGGGCTGCCCATGGTGACATGATGACTCCCAGTCAAGGATGATGCTCCACCTGGTGACATGACTGCAGTTGACAGTCACAAGCATGTCTGACTCCAGTCTCTGGCTTACAGGTCTTCTGGAGGTTTTGAGGGAGCAGCATGACTGCACTTAAAAGCATGTAAAAGTGAGAAAGCTCTTGAAATTCTGTAGACAACCAATTATTTACCAAGTGTCTTTCTGGATTTGGTGTTGGGCTGGCTGCACAGTAAACATCTCAAGGCAGGCTTGCACTAACCTGAGAGAATGGAATATTTTCCTGGTGATTTAGCTCAGTCTAACAAGGATTTATTGAGCTACCCAACACTGTTTGCTATGGAAAATGCCAAAGAAGTCCAGCAATGAGGGAATGATCACAGCCCTTGAGCAAATTTTGGTCTGCCTGGGAAAACAAATTTAACAATGAAAAGTACAACACCATATTCAATTAATTTGGAAGGGCAGGTACTTTCCAACTTCTTAACATTTTTCACATCATGGTACACATAGATTTGGAAACATTGTAATTAAGAGTTCCCTATATAGGGTTGGGTTAAAAAATGTTTGAACATTTTTATCCTGTATAATTATGATAAAAATGTAATGCAAGGTATTATAGGATGGATTAAATATTAAATTTGTGAAAACTTTCAAAAAATCTTTTCAAAATATTCTAGGAAGAAACTCAAAATTGCTTTTATTAGTGTAACATTTATTCACACTTATGTTTGAAATGGGTACATGCAATTCCTGATCAGCACATTCTCATGATGATCTTCAGTCTTGAGAACCACCATTAATGAAAACTTGTTCCAACATATATGTGATACCAAATGTAAAACAAATTTTAACATGATTGAAATGTTTACAGTAGTTGAATTATATTTAAAGGCTCTTACAGCCCTTTTATTTCCTTTTACTGACAAATGAAATGTAATTTTTCAAGTTTTTCAAGTAATGGTGAAGCTCTAATTTGTAGAATTCACAAAGTTTTTTCTTATTGAGGAGAAATGCATATAACACACAATTAACCAATTTAAAGTGTGCAATTTGTACATTCACAATGTTGTGCAACAACCACCTCTCTCTAGTTTCAAAACTTTTTTGTCCCCAAGAATAACACTTTGTACCCATTAAGTAATCACTCTCCGTTTCCCTCTCCCTCCACCTCTTGGTAACCACCAATTCGCTTTCTGTCTCTACAGGTTTTCCTACTCTGGATATTTTATACAAAAGGAACCACACAATACGCGATCCTTGTGTCTGTTTTTTTTTTTTCCACTTAACATAATGTTTTTGAAGTTCATCCAGGTTGTAGCATGTATCAGTACTTCTTTTTATACTATAGCTAAATAATATTTATACATAAATATAAGCATATATATGAAGTCTGTCCAGAAGGTATCCAGTCATGTAATATGAAAAACAAAGACATTTATTGAAGAAGATACAAGATACAAGAAACACTGTACATAGGACAATGATGCCTCAGTCCCCTTCAAAGTAGGCACCTTGGGACCTCACACAATTCTCCCAATTGCCATCAGCTGCCTTGATGTATTTTCCTGAATCTTACAATGGTCTGAAATCTCTTCCCTTTCAAGATGGTTTTAGTTTTGGCAAAAGGCAGAAGTCACGGGGTGCCAAATTTGGGCTGTAGTAGGCCTTAGTCACCTGGGTGATTTGATGTTTTGCCAAAAAACTGCACGAGACATGATGCATGAGAAGGCTTGTTGTGATGAAGCTGCCAATCACCAGTTGCCCCTAGCTGCAGCCTTCTGAATCATTCAAATAGTTTCAGAGGAGAAATGTTCAAGCTTAATGCAAAATTTGATGCAGATTTGTTGCTCTACTTGCACAGTCATTTTGAATGCAATGATCACACAGCACACACGCTCACTCAACAGCATCTACTGCCCCTACTGACTAGTACAGTGAAGTTATCATTGTTCACACATGCACATTCCAGTCCACTCTTCTTGGCTGCCAGGTTACATCAATGTCATGCAAACCATTCTCATTACATAAGCAGTGGTTGGATTTTTTGCAGCCAGACAGATACATATGTGTGTGTGTGTGTGTGTGTGTGTGTGTGTGTGTATACACACACTTACATATACCACAATTTGTTTATCCATTTATTCATTGTTGGACATTTGAGTTGTTTTCACCTTTTGGCCACTGTGACTGTTATGAACATGTGCAAACAAGTTTAGTTTAAGTCTGTTTTCAGTTCTTTTGGGTATATGCCTAAGAGTGGAATTTCAGGGTCAAATGGCAATGCTGCAGTTAACATTTTTTAGGAACTGCCAAACTGTTTTCCACAAAAGCCGCCCCATTTTACATTCCCACTTAACAATTTACGAGGGTTCTTATTTCTCCACATTCTAAGCAACCTTATTTTCTGTCTTTTTTAAAAAAAATTATAGCCATGCTAATGAATGTGAAGTGGTGTCTCCTTGTGTTTTATTAATTAATTATTTTTATTGTGATAAGAACAGATAACATGAGATCTACCCTCTCAAACTTTTAACTGTAAAATGTTGTTAACATATAAGAATACTTTTGTACAGAGGTCTCTTGGACTCATTCATCTTGTACAGCTGGAGCTTTGCACCTGTTGAGCAGCAGGTGTAAAGCAGGTGTCTTCATTTCCTGTTCCTCATTCTACTGCCTGCTTCAGGGAACTGGACTATTTTAGACACCTCAGGTGGGTGGAATTATGCAGTATTCGACTTTCCGTAACTGGCTTATTTCACTTAGAATAATGTCTTCACAATTCATCACATTGACATATATGGCAGGAATTTCTTCTTTTATGGCTGAATAATATTCTATTTTATGTACATATCACATTTTCTTTATCTTTTCATCTACTGACGGACAGGTAGGTTGTTTCCCCGTCTTGACTATTGTGAAGAGTGTGATGATAAACATGGGAATGGGAGGGCAGATCTCCTACTGGTGGATTGCTGACCTATAAGGAAATTCTGTTTCTAACTCTTCGAGAAATGTCTACGCTGTTTCCATGCTGTATCATTTTGCATTCCCATCAACCAGGTACCAAGATTCTAATTTTTCCACATCTTTGCCAACACTTATCTTTTGTGGTTTTTGATAATAGCCAGCCTAAAAGTGTGAGATGATATCTCATGGTTTTGATTTGCATTTCCCTGATAATTAGTGATTTTAAGTATTTTTCCATACTCATCAGTCATTTCTATGCCTTCTTTGAAGAACATTCAAGTCTTTTGATCATTTTTAAACCAGGTTATTTATTTTGTTTTGTTTTTACTTTTGCTATTGAGTTCTAGGAGTTCTTTTTATATTTTGATGCTATCCCCTTATCAGATATATGGCTTGCAACTATTTTCTCCCATTCCACAGGTTACCTTTTCACATTGTTAATTGTTTCCTTTGCTGTAGAGGCTTTTTGTTTAACGTAATCCCACTTGTCTGTTTTGCATGTGTTATATGTGCTTTTGGTGTCATAGCCAAAAGAAATCATTGCTAAGACTCGGTGTCATGAAGGTTTTTTCTGTTTTCTTCAAGGAGGTGTATAGTTTCTGGCCTTACAGTTAAGTACTTTTTGGGTTGATTTGTGTGTGTGATAGAAGATAAGGGTCACATTTCATTCTTTTTCATGTGTGTATTGTTTTTGTGGCATTGTTTGTTGAAGAGATTATTCTTTTCCTGTTGAATATTCTTGGCACCCTTTTTGAAAACCAGTTGACCATATATACATGGATTTCTTCCTGTGTTCTCCACTCTGTTCCATTGAGCCATATATCTACCTTTCTACAAGCACCATATCGGTTTTTTTTTTCCTAGTTTCTTCGATATTATTTTGTATGAGTTTTAGATGTATAGCATAGTGGTTAAACATGCATGTACTTTACAAGGGGTTCCCCCTGATATTTGCAGTACCAAACTGGCAGCATCCACAATTATTACAATATTTATCGACCTTCCCTATGCTGTGCTTTACATCCCCATGATCATTTTGTAACTACCAATCTGTATTTCTCAATCCTTTTACCTCTTTTACCCAGTCTCCCAAATCCCTTCCCCTATGGAAACCATCAGTTTGTCCTCTGAATCTGAGTTTATTTCTGTTTTGTTTGTTTATATTGTTCTTTGGGTTCTACATATAGTGAGATCATATGGTATTCTTTCTCTGACTGACTTATTTCACTTAGCATAATACCCTCTAGGTCCATCCATGCTGTTGTTAATGGTAAGATTTCATTATTTTTTATGGAAGAGTAATATTCCATTGTATAATGTACCAAAGCCTTTCTATCCTTTCATCTATTGCTGGGCACATGGGTTGCTTCCGTAGCTTGGCTATTGTAAATAATGCTGCAATGAACATAGGGGTGAATGTTATTCTTTTGAATCAGTGCTTTGGATTCCTTCGGATATATACCCAGAAGTGGAATTGCTGGGTCATAAGGCAGTTGCATTTTTAATTTTGGGGGGAAACCTCCATACTTGTTTTCCACAGTGGCTGCACCAACCTGCACTTCTATGAACAGTGCATGAGGGTTTCGTTTTCTCCACATCGTTACCAACAATTGTTGATACTGTTTTAATTTCTGTAATGTATTTTGAAATAAAAGTTTGAGGTCTCTAGTGCTGTTCTTCTTTCTCAAGGATGTTTTGGCTATTAAGGGTCTTTTGTGGTTCCATATGATTTTTAGGATTGCTTTTTCTATTTCCGAAGAAAATGCTATTTGTATTTGACAGGAACTGAATGAATTATGTAGATTGCTTTGGGAAGTATGGATATTTTAACAATATTAAATCTTTTAATTCTTGAACATAGATGTTTTTCCACTTATTTGTGTCTTTAATTTCTTTCACTAATATTTTATAGTTTTTCATGAATATTTTACTTCTTGGTTAAGTTTATACATAAATATTTTATTCTTTTTGATGGTATTACAAATGAGATTGTTCTCTTTATTTTATCTTCATGTAGTTTATTGTTAGTGTGTAGAAACTCAACTGATTTTTGCATGTTGATTTTCTATCCTGTGACCTTACTGAATTTCCTTATCAGTTCTAAAAGTTTTGTAGAATCTTAAGGGTTTTCCATGTGTAAGGTTATGCCATCTACAAACAAATCACTTTACATCTTACTTTCTAATTTATATGCCTTTTATTTGGTCTAGTTACTCTGGCTAGTATTTCCAGTACTGTGTTGAATAGAAGTGAAGAGAATGGGCATTCTTGCTTTGTTCCTGACCTTAAAGGAAAAGTGCTCAGTTTTTTGCTGTGTGATTTTAGCTGTGGGCTTTTTATATGTGGCCTTTATTATGTTTAGGGAATTTCCTTTTATTTCTAGTTTGTTTGAGAGCCTCTTTTTAAATCACAAAAGAATGTTAAGTTTTGTCAAATACTTTTTCTGCATTTACTGAGATGATCATGTGATTTTTATTTTTCACTTTATTAATGTGGTGTGTATCACATTAACTGATTTTTGTATGTTCAACTATTCTTTGCATTCCAATGATGAGACCCATTTGGTCACAGTGTATGATTCTTTTAACGTGCTGTTAAACTCAATTTTCTTGTAATTTATTAAGGATTTTTGCATCTGTGTTCATCAGAGATACTGGCCTGTGATATTCTTTTTTTAAATAGTGTTTTTGGCTTTGGTATCAAGGTAATGCTGGCCTCATAAATAGGTTTGAAAGGATTCCCTCCTCCCCAATTTTTTGGAAGAGTTTGAGAAGGGCTGGCATTAATTCTTTAAACATTTGGTAGAATTCACTACTGAAGGCATCTTTCCTGGGATTTTCTTTGTTGGGAGGTTTTTTGTTATTAATTCAATCTCCTTGCTAGTTACAGGTCTGTTTAGATTTTTTATTTCTTTACAATTTAGTCTTGGATGGTTGTATGTTTCTATGAATTTATCTATTTCTTCTAGATTATCCAATTTGTTGGTGTAGAATTGTTCATAATGATCTCTTATGATTCCATTTATTGCTGACATCCTACTCTGGTTTTGCTTTAGATTGTATAAATCTTTAGCCTTTTACTATGGCATCAGGTGAAACGTCTCTTCTTTCATTTCTAATTTCGTTTACTTGAGTCTTCTCTTTTGTTCTTACTGTAGCTAAAGTTTTGTTAATTTTGTTTGTCTTTTCAAAGAACCAACTCTTCATTTTGTTGATTTTTAAAATTGTTTTTCTATTTCATTTATTTCTGCTGTAATCCTAATTATTTCTTTTCTTTTGCCAGCTTTGAATTTAGTTTTTCCTTCTTTTTTTTCTAGCTTCTTGAGTTATAAAATTAGGTTTCTTATTTGGGATCTGTGTTCTTTTTAAAATATAGCTGTTTATCACAATAAACTTTCTTAGCGCTTCTTTTGCTGTATCTTACAAGTTTAAGCATGTTGTGTTTTCATTTATCTAAAGGTATTTTCTAATTTCTGTTTTGGTTTCTTTTTTCAAGCCATTGGTTGTTTAACAGTGTGTTATTTAATTTCCACATGTTTATGAATTTTCCAGTTTTTTATGATTAGAAAGAATATTTGGTATGATTATAGTTTATTTATTTATTCTTTTTTGGTATAATTTTAAAAGTATATTTTATTGATTATGCTATTACATTTGTCCCATTTTTTCCATTTTATCCCCCTCCACTCTGTACCCCCCTCCCACCATCATTCCCCCACCTTAGTTCATGTCCATGGGTCACACATATAAGTTCTTTGGCTTTTCCATTTCCCATACTATTCTTAACCTCCCCCTGTCTATTTTATGCTTCTATTCCCTGTACCTTTTCCACCATTCTCCCTACTCCATCCCCTCCCTGCTGATAACCCTCCATGTGATCTCTATTTCTGTGAATCTGTTCCTGTTCTATTGTTTGCTTAGTTGTTCTAGATGTTTTTTTTTTAGATTCAGTTGTTGATAGTTGTGAGTTTGTTGTCATTTTACTGCTCATATTTTCAATCTTCTTTTTCTTAGATAAGTCCCTTTAACATTTCATATAATAAGGGCTTGGTGATGATGAACTCCTTTAACTTGACCTTATCTGAGAAGTACTTTATCTGCCCTTCCATTCTAAATGATAGCTTTGCTGGATAGAGTAATCTTGGATGTAGGTCCTTGCCTTAATCTTGGATGTAGGTCCTTGCCTTTCATGACTTGTAATATTTCTTTTCAACCTCTTCTTGCCTGTAAGGTTTCTTTTAAGAAATCAGCTGACAGTCTTATGGGAACTTCTTTATAGGTAACTGTCTCCTTTTTTCTTGCTGCTTTTAAGATTTTCTCCTTATATTTTATCTTGGGTAATATAATTATGATGTGCCTAGATGTGTGCTTCCTTCGGTCCAACTTTTTTTGGGATTCTGTGAGTTTCCTGTACTTACTGGAAGTCTATTTCCTTTGCCAGATTGGGGAAGTTCTCCTTCATTATGTTTTCAAATAAGTTTTCCATTTCTTGCTCTTCCTCTTCTCCTTCTAGCACCCCTATGATTTGGATGCTGGAATATTTAAAGTTGTCCTGGAGGTTCCTAAGTCTCTCCTCATTTTTTTGAATTCTTGTTTCTTCATTCTGTTCTGGTTGAATGTTTCTTTCTTCCTTCTGGTCCAAACTATTGATTTGAGTCCTGGTTTCCTTCCCTTCACTGTTGGTTTCCTGTACATTTTCCTATATTTCACTTTTCATAGCCTTCACTTTTTCTTCTATTTTGCAACCGTACTCAACCAATTCTGTGAGCATCCTGATTACCATTGTTTTGAACTATGCATCTGATAGGTTGGGTAGCTCTTTGTCATTAGTTGTATTTTTTTCTGGAGCTCTGATCTGTTCTTTCATTTGGGCCTTTTTTTTTTTTTTTTGTCTCTGGAGCACCTGTTACATAGCGAGAGACAAAGACTTAGGTATTTGCCAGGGCGGGGCAACCCATGTCACTGTGATGTGGTGCTGTATATGGGGGAGGGGTCCAAGAGGGAACAATGCTGCTTGCTCAGCTTTCAGCAGGACTTGAGTTGCTTCCTCTGCTACCTAAAAGCAAATTGGGCCCTTTTGGTGCTGATTCCTGCATGGGTGGCTTTGTGTACATTCTAGGACCCCATGGGTCTCTCCAACGAACTCTCCTGTGAGGCTGGGAGTTTCCCCTGCTGCCGCTTCAACCCCCACAGGTGTTTTCAATCAGAGGTTTTGAGGCTTTATTTCCCTGCGCTGGAGCCCTGGGTTACGTGCTCTGTCTTGCTCCCCAGTTGTTCTTCCTGGTTTATCCACACACAAATGTGGAACTGCCTGCTTTGGCAGCTACCATCTTGCCATGAGTCCTCTCCACTCGGCTGCCCATCTCTGCCTCTCCTACTGGTATGGATGAATGTTTCTTCTTTCACTCCTCAGTTTTTGGACTTCCATACAGTTAGATTTTCTGGCAGTTCTGGTTATTTTTTGTTTTTAAATTGGTCGTTGTCTTTCTTTTGGTTGTGTGAGGAGGCGAAGTGTATCTGCCTACACCTCCATCTTGGCCAGAAGTCTGACTTCAGTCTTGTTAAATTTGTTACAGCTTGTTTCATGTGGTATGTCCTAAAAAAATGTTTCATGTGCATTCTGCTGTTGGTGGTGCAATATTCTGTATACCACTGTTAGGTTCATTTGATCTATAGAGCTGTTCATGTCTTCTGATTCTTTATTGATCCTCTATCTGAATGGTCTATCCATTATTGAAACTGACAGTTGGATGATATATTTAAACTGCTGAAAGAAAAAGAAACTCAAGCAAGAATTTTATACCTGGCAAAACTGTCATTCAGAATGAAGGTAAAATTAAGACATTTATAGATAAACCAAAGCTAAAGGAGTTTGTCACTGCCTTACAGATCTGCCCTACGAGAAATGTTAAATTGAGTCCTTCAGGCTAAAACAAAAAGACACTAAAGAGGAACTCGAATACAAATAAATTTATGTCAATGGTAAGATAACTACAAAGGTAAATATAAAACCGAGTATTTTATATTTTTGTTTATACCTCTTCTTTTTGTTTCTCTATGATTTAAAACTAAATGGATTAAAAATAACTATAAATTTATGTCAATTGGTATACAATATATAAAATCTGTATTTGTAGTTTTTCAGTGTTCAAGTCTTTCACCTCCTAGATTAAATTTCTTGGGAAGTTTATTTTATTTACAAATGAAATTGTTTTCTTGATTTCCTTTTTAGATTATTCATTGTATAGAAATAAACTGTTTTGATGCATTGATCTTATGCCCTGAAACTTTGCTGAATTTGTTTGTTAGCCCTAGTAGTTTTACCTTATTTTTTTGTAGATCTTTGAGATGCTCTATATGTAGAATCATGCCATTGACAAGTATAGTTTTACTTCTGTAGTTTTTTTTTCTTGTGTCCACCCTGGCCTTGGTGTTAGGGTAATGCTGATCTTGGAATGTGTTAGGAAGTGTTCCCTACTTTTCTATTTTTTATGGAATAGTTTAGCAGAATTTGTATTGGTTCTTCTTTAAATGTTTGTTAGGATTCATTGGTGAGGCTATTTGGTCCTGGAATTTACCTTGTTGGGAGGTTTTGGATTGCTGGTTCAATGTCTTTAATTGTTATAGGTTTGTTCAGATTTTTTTCACTACTTCTTGAGTCAGCTATGGTAATACTTCTGTTTCTAACAATTTGTCCATTTTATTTAGATTATTTAATTTATTCATGTACAGTTGTTTATACAGTTCTCTTATTCTTTCTGTAGGGTTGAGAGTAATGTCTCCACTTTCATTTCTGGTTTTAGTTATTAGCATCTTTTCTCTTTTTTCATAGTCCAGTTAAAAATTTGTCTATTTGTTACTTTTATCAAAGAGCCAACTTTTGTTTTTTTTATTATCTCTATTGTTTTTTATTCTCTATTTTGTTTGTCTGCTGTAACCTTTATTATTTACTTTCTTCTGTTAGCTGTGGGTTGCCTTTGTTCTTCTTTTTTCTAGTCCCATAAGATATAAAGTTAGATTTTTTATTTGTTTTGATAATTTTTCTTTTATAATATGAGCATTTACAGCTATACATTTTCAAAGTCACTGATTTAGCTACATTGAAAAGTTTTAGTATACATTTTAAAAATTTATCTCAAAGTATCTTATGATTTCACTAGCAATTTATTCTTTGATTTATTGGATGGTTAAGTGTGTGTTGTTTAATTTCTGCATATTTGTGCATTTTCCAGTTTCCTTTGATTGTTGGCTTCTAGCTTCATTCCATGTGGTCAAAGAACGTACTTTGTATGACTTCAGTATTTTAAAATTTGTTGAGAATTATTTTATGGCCTAATATGTGAGATATATTAGAGAATGTTCCATGTGCACTTAAGAAGACTGTGTTCTGCTGTTGTTAGACTGAGTGCTCTATATATGTGTGTTAGGTTTAGTTTATTTATAGTGTTGCTCAAATTGTCTGTTTTCTTTTTTGTATTCTGTTGAAATATTCTATCTATTATTGAAAGTGAGGTATTGAAGCCTCCAACTATTATTGTAGAACTGTCTATTTTCCTCTTCAGTTCTGTCAGTGTTTCCTCATACACTGATAGTTTGTGGCTCTTTTGTTTGGTGCCTACAAGGTGTGGCAAAAGTGTGTTTACAGTTGTGAGTACGAGAAACAGAATTTCTTCTTGTATTATTATTTATTAATTATTGTATTATTTTCCATATGAACAACTGTAAACCTACTTTGCCATATCCTGTACATAATTATAATTGTTATATCTTACTGGTGAGTTGACCCTTTTGTCAATTTGTGGGGGAAACACAAAAAATCAAATTTATTTATAAAAAATTGTGTATCTATTCGTACATGTTTTTTCCACTGTTCAAAATAGTTCTCGAGCTCATTGATTTTGATGCCTTTTAGTGCTTCTGCCATTTTTTGTTTCACCTTTTTCACATCAGCAAACATTTCCTTTTGAGGAATTTTTTCATCTGGGGGAAACCAAAAAAAGTTGCTCAGGGTGACATCAGGTGAATAGGAAGGGTGGGACCTGGGGGTCATGTCATTTTTGGTCAAAAACTTCTGAACACTCAGCACAATGTGGGCAGGTGTGCTTGTAAATCACCCATAATGAGATGGGCAAACACATTGAGTCTTCAAAAAATTCACTAAAGCCGAACACGGACTCTCACACCACCAGCTGGTGCACTGATGCAGATGGGTTCCTAGAACACTCACCTAGTTGGGGGGTGGGGAGAAGCATGTACCACAGGGCCTGACCTCCAGAAGATAATTCCAGGTTTCTTTTGGGTCCCAGCCTTAGTCTCTTGTAGCATTTTTTTTTTTACCTAATATCTATTCTGTTTGGCATTTGTATGGCCACCCCAAGTCTTTACTGGTTACTGTTTGCATGGAATATCTTTTTTCCATCTTTCACTTTCAATCTATTTGTATCTTTAAATTTATAGCAATATAGTTTGGATTGGTACCCAAATTAGCTTGAAAAGCATACACTAATTCTTCTCTTTTCTCTTTCTATTTTCCCCATCTTCTGTTACTGTCACAAATTACATCCTTATACATTGTGTGCCAACTGACACAAATTTATAGTTACTTTTAGTCCATTTAGTTTTAAATCATATAGGAAATGAAAAGAGGAGGTATAAACAAAAATATAAAATACTAGATTTTATATTTACCTGTATAGTTATATTTACCATTGATATTAATTTGTTTATATGGATTCAGGTTCTTACCTAGTGTCCTCTGGTTTTAGCCTGAAGGACTCCCTTCAACATTTCTTGCAGGGCAGGTCTGTGAGGTGCTGACTCCTGGAGCTTCCTACTCTGACATCTGTGGTGGTGTTGCTCTTCACTTGATGTTTTTAAAACCAATCCTCTGCCATTAGGTTGGATGCTATGTAAAAAATTAGATCAGCCTCAAATGGACAAAGTATCCAAAATAGGTGAAGACAGAAATTTGGGTCTGCTGCTTGGAGCTGAGCCTTCCAAGAGCCCCTGTCTTGACTGTCTAATTTTCCATTTGCATCCCCATTACTGGCATGGCCTTGGACTAGCCTTTACAACTTTGGGTCTCTTATTCCTGATGGGTGGTGGCTACTCCATAGTGGGCTGGTGACACAGATGACCTGGCGGTAGAGGAGCCTCCTCACTGTGTTCAGCATGATGGGTGGAGAAGCAGGGACTAGAATCAACTCATCATGTTGTCTCCTGGGGACCAAAGAGCCTGAGGGCAGGGGCGGTGAACCTGGCTGATTCTGGCCTCCCCAGTTGCCTCCAGCTCTCTCTGGCTGTCTCAGATGTTGATGAGATTGACCAATGTGATCCATTATTAGGCCATGGGTATGCTTGGCTTGCTGTTTGGGAAGCTCTAGGTTAGACACTAAATGCTAAAAAAAGTTTGGTTTTGTTTTTCAACTAAACACAATATGAGGGAAATATATGATCTTCCCTCCTGGGTAAGTAACACACACCAACCTGTATACCTGGTAAAGAGCAGATTTTGTGTCTAGACTTAGATTTGTCTAATTAAAACCTTCATTTGTTACCCCTTTGCTGGGATGCCTGTATTTTGGTGTGCGATGAGGTGTTGAGGACCAGGGTGATCAAAGAAAACATCCTGGATAAATATTGCAGGGCTCACATGGAGCTCTGATGGCCAAATAGAATTTGGAGAGGCACAGAACAGGGGAGGGTGCATTTCATGTAAAGAGCTGTAGACATTTCCAAAGGTACTAGAATGGCATTTAAAAATAAACCTGAGAAAGAACAGTGAAGATGGCACCTCAGTGGTGTAATCTTTCTCAGTCTGAGTGTTGGTTTTCAGCTAATGATGACATCTCATAACATTTCGTTCCTCACTGAGTTGATATGTCTGTTCCTTAAAGCAGAAAGTCTAAACAGTGGAAGGGAAAGTGCCCTGAGCAGAGTCAGAAGACCACACTTGTGACCTGGCTGTGTGATCTTGGGGAATTCATACCCTCTTGCAACACCCCTTTGACACTCAGATTTGGTTCATCTGCTTCTCAGAGCGATGGGCCCAAAGCTGGCCTCTGACTTCTTTTGATTCACTGCTGGGACTGTGCATCACGCCCATCACAGTGATTTCACCCTTGGATGTGTGAAATGGACTGAGCCGGTCAAGGGTGCCTGTGAGACCAGAAGACCTGTCTAAAATTTATCCCACTCTTTCAAAATCCCAACAACTAATCTTCCTCTTCTAAATAATCTTCGATCATTTAAAATTATGTTGGTGTGGTTGGCAAAATGTCTACAGGTAAAACCATTGTTACTTGGTTTAAAAGACAACATTCTTAATCCTTCAGGATATGGAATATTCTCTCTAAATTCTCTTGGTGCCTGACCTTTAAGCAGCTCTCCAGTGGCTCCTCCTCATGAAGAGTAGCAAGTTTTCGGTATGAAACAGTTTGAAAAATGAGAGCCGTGAGATTCCATCATTTTTGTCTGTTCTGTTTGCCCTCTCTCCCCCAGGACTGCAGCTCCAAAGGACCGAGCGGCTTTATTAGCAACGGTAAAGGCCCTGGAGTGAAAGGCCTGTAATTGCTGGCAGGCCTAAGCTTTGTGAAAGTTCCTGGCCACAGGAGGAAGCTCCGTTTTGTTTTAGGCGAATTATTATGTTAAGTACAACGGATAGTTATGGTTGGAGTAGGTAGCTGGGAAGAGTATGTTTAAGTTAGAATCAGATGACTAAGGGCAAGTGAGTACACACAGTACGCACACTTTCTACAGTGGGGTGGAGCAGATTGTACATATGAGTTTAGGGAAATCAAAATAATTTCTAGAAATTGATCAAAGCTCAATGTTTGAATAGAAATACATGAAGGGTGCTGCTTGGGGAGCAAGAATGTTGCTGATTCTTGGTTCCTTCATGAGTGAGTAGCTGCTTTTCTGGTTTCTGTAGATGGCCTCTGCCCTTGGAGCCTCTCTGCCATTCCCCTTGTCCTGGCTTCTGGGTCCTTTACCTGCTTATTATCAACCCTACGGAAAGAGGCTGGGAGGAAGGGCAGGGGGAGAAACCCCCAGTTAGAGATTTGGTTTCTCGTTTTCAGTGCTGGCAGAAGGTTCACGGACGGTAAAGGAGACTGATGCTTGTCACTATGAAATGTGGTTAGGGGGTGTCCATGGATCGAACGTGTCCCTGCTGCTCCCCTTTCTCTTCCCCTTCCACATACAGCCAGGAACTGACTGCGTAGCAGGTCTCCTCTAGGCTGGAAAGCTGCTGTTGGAGGGCGTGTGGGGAGCGGGGAGAGAACCGCTTTCCTCGGGCTTTCTTGAAACGAATCCAACCCTTTACGTGTACGAACAATGCTCTCTTGACTGTGTTAAGTTATCAGAGGATGAGGAGCTTTCCTCTTTCATAATTGTGGTGACAACAGCTTCAGGGAGAAAAGGTTACAATTTGGAAAGTTGTTGTTATTGAGGTTAGTTGCAGGTGGTAGCTGTTTTAGGAGCTGAAAACACTGTTTCTGACATTGGCCTGGTGCTAAACTTCGGCTCCAGAGTTATGAGTTATGACTTTGTTCCTGATGTTTGTCTATCCTGATTCTGTGTGTGGGAACTACTTTGAAAAGTATTTTTTTTATTGAAATACATCTTCCTGCCCATCAGTATCAACCGGTACATCCCAGGGACGTGGGAGTTTGTGGGTAGGTTGTTCACTGAGCCACAACTTTGTAGACTGTCTTTCAGTATCAGGATAATGTTAATGACAATGATAAAGGTGATGAAGATAATGAAACCTGAAGCCCAAACTTACCTGTCCTTGAAGACTCACATTCAATGGAAGCTCTTGAGCCTGAAGGAAGCAGAGTGTTACTGGGTTCAGATAAACTGACTTGGCCACTTGCCATCTCCCTGACCTTGGGCAAGTTATTTACCCTTGTTAAGCCTCATGTTCCTGATCTGAAAAAAATAGGAATTAGAATGGTGGAGATACTTAGAATGGACATTTGTCGTTCTTTTTGATTGTACAAGCAGCATGGGGACGCCACTTCCTATGTTTAAGGAATGCATCCACAACAAGTATAAAGCCAGCTACTTGCTTTTCTAGCCTTCCTTGCAACTGGGGTGCAGGCACCTGCCCCGGAATCGCAGGTCAAAAGGGATTTCTCACAGGGATGGTAACAGAAGGACCAGTTCGGTGGCAACAGGGATGGCAGTGACGCTGGTGGCATTTGGTGTCCCGTATTAGGAGTATCAGCAGGACAGGTGTGCCAGCCACTTCCCAGCGCTTCAAGCCCTGACTGAGTTAATACCTCAGAGAGATTAGTATTAAAAGTGCTTGGCACAGGGCATGACATTTAGGAGGAACTGAATGAACACTCTAGTGGTAATACTAGAAGTAGTAATAAGAAGAATAACCAGAGATTAGACTCTGAAAACATATGTTAGGTGTTGTGAACTCTTTAGGGAGAAGTTCTGAAGGTAATTGCTGGAAGGAATCCGTAAAATGCGATCTTGATATTCATGGAATTAACTCAAAGGGACTGGACTTAGTCCAGCTTTCTCATTTGCAGATAAGGAAGGCTCAGGGACTTAAGCAAATTAGTGCCACCAGCTAGTGAGTGGCAGAGCTGAGCTAGAACTCCAGTTTTCTAACTTCTGAGTCTTTATTCTCTGCCCCACAGACTGCCTCATGCTATTTCACTTTAAGAGTTTTAGAAACATATGTATCTGGTATGGGTTAGGTTCTATGAAGAACTGTGAAAGAACAATGGGATGTACTTTGGAAGTTTCAATGCTGTTTTTTATTATTCTAGTTGAAGCTGGGGAGGCACACAACCAGAACAAATACAGGCCAGGGCAAGAGAGCACAGCACACGCTGGGCCCTGTGGCTATGGAGCCACAGACAGGGCTGGCAGAGTGGGCTAAAGCCAGGGAAGTTCTCACAAGAGAGTGAGAATTGAAGTGGGTGGTGGGGGTGACTTTTATGGTCCGGGTAAGGTGGAGTTATTTTTAAAAGGTGTTAAGGTAAAGCCAAAGCAAGACATTTATTCGTGCGTTTATTTGTTTGTTTTTGAGAAAGTATCAGGGTTAAACTTTTAAAAATACCATGAAAATTATAGGATATGAATTATGATGCCCAAATAGAACGAAGTTTTAAAATCTCTGCTGTAAGCACTTAGAGGGCTATTCTGTTGATAGTTTGTCTTAACCACCTTTGGAAATACAAGTCGTATCATAATCAGTTGAAAATGCTGACGAAAATGTCCTCATGGCATTCTAATAGAGTCTCGTGGTCCTTAAAGAACATCTCTGTGTATGACAGCGATCACCGCAACAGGAATGAGACACAGGCAGGGTAGAGTTTTTTAAAAAATTTACAGACGAGGAAACTGAAACTCAGATGGTCAAATGGTTTGCCTGCATCCTCAAGGAAGTTGGTTTATGTAACAAAACTAAGTTCAGGTGTCTGGACTTCCAGTGTAAAATTTTAATGTGCTAAGAAGATTAAAAAAAAAAAAATCATGTGTCAGAAAGCAGCTTGGGGACAAAAATGTATATTGTGGTAATAGCCTCTATTTTTGTTTGATTGGATGTGTTTCTATTCCTATCTCAAAATTGGTCTACCCCTGAACGTAGAAGACTTTCTGCACATATCGCCAGTTTGGGGTTGTCTAAAAGGATGGTTACAAAATAAACCCCCCGGGTTACTGATTGCCAACCGACTTGGGAGTTGTGGGCTACAGGGGTGTCAGGGGCTGGGTCTCCTGGGGAATCAAGAGGCTCACTGAGCTGTGTTTCCTCCTGGAATGTGCGAATGTAGGTGGTGAAAGGTTTGGGTTTTTTTTTTTAGCTAGAAAAATTCCACATCTAGAATATTCCTCAGGGGAGAGCACTGACATTTCTAATTTGTCAAAAGGTGAAGAAATTTATTTTCTGCTTGCTAGCCAAAGATGATGATTTGTAGAGGAATCTGAAACTTGGATTCTCCAATCCACAGGTAAGGGGTGCCAAGAATCATGGGTCTAGATTTTTCTCTTTTGTCTTAAAATATTATTTCCCTTTCTTCATCCCTTCCTCCCTCCCTCTCGTCCTTCATTCCTTCTTCCTTCTCTTCCTCTTTTTCAGTAAGAAGATTCTCCTTAGATAGAAACTGTAACCAGTTATAAAACAGGTTGCCAATCCCATCCTGATTTTTCTTGCCTTCAGTGACATTTAACACTGTAGACCACCCGCACCCCAGCCTTCTTGAAACACTCTTTTCTTCTGGCTTTCACTCTCCACTGGTTTTCCAATTAATTTTCTCTCTGTTCTTCCTTAATTCCTTTTTAGGTTCAGGCTCCTCCACATGGACATTAAATGTTAAAATTCCTGAAGGCTCAGTCCTGGGCCTGTTTGTTCCCTTCCTGCTCTGCCGTGGTTTTAGTCACGCTCCATGACCAAGCTCACGTTCCCCTCCACAAAGCTGTGACATGAAAATTTGTCTCTGTAGCCGACATCTTTCCCTTGAATGCCAGGGCATGTAATGTCCTTATGTATTCCCCTTGGTGGTCTCAAACACACCTTAAATTCAGCATGGATATGACAGATGAAGCCAAATTAATGTGTTCCCCCACCAATCCTGTCACCTGCTGTTCCCAAATCTCAGTGAACCTAGTAGCATCTGCGGTTGCAGTGACCTGGACGTCCTTCTCTCTCTCAGACCCAACATCCAGTCTCTCAGCAGCTGTGGTCCTGCCCACAGGCACCCTCTTCTCTCCGTTTCCACTGCCACCACCGGTCCTGATTTAAGTTTCTTTTTACCTGGATCATAGCAGAAACCTCCTACCAGCTCTGCCTGCATCCTTTCAGCTTTCTTAAATCATTAAAGGAAAATAGTGAAATTCAAGTTGTGATGATATTGACATAAAGAGCCTTCAATATATTTAAGTCCAGGCACCTGATAGGCACAGAGTAAGAGTTGCTGGCTTTTTATTTCCCGTGTGACACGGAATGCCTGCAGCCTCAGCCGCAGTGGGGCAGGATTATCGTGCTCTCGTTCGCTCTAACCTTATCTCCATATTCTCCTCCTTCAGACTTCAAAAGAGAGGCCAGAGAAATTATGTTTTTGCCACCATGTCAGAAACATAATAAACTGAGAAGAGGTTGAAATAATCAGTGATGCATAGTTTCAATGTTAGATCAAAAGATAGAGGGAGGGGAAGTGCAAAAATAATAATTTTTATCTAAACTTATATACAAATACAGATAAACACATACACAATTATAGGTGTATGTGTTTACACACACACCAAGAACACACACACACACACACCCTATAATGAATGCCTAATTCAGACTTGGAATGTACTAAATATTTCTTGAATGAATAAATGAAACAAAGCCAGATTCTTATCAGGTTTGGATAAAATATTAACTACTTATATAACTCATTCGTAAGTCACCAGAAAATGACATCAAAACAAAAAAATTTTACTAGTTAAGATGCATTCTTAAATAATTCTTTTTCAAAATTATTCTAGGAAAAGATTTATCTCCCCCCCCCCCAGTTCTTGGAGTCAAAGAGAGCAGAACTTTTTATGCTGCCCCCTCCCTCTGTCTCTGTCAAGCTCCAGTTGCTGTCCCCAGAGGTGAGTGTCCTCCTTCGCTGCGTCATGGACCAGGAAACCGACACACACCCACGTGGGGGGTTGAGACTTGGATCTGAGCTCTGTAAAGCTAAATTCATGAACGCCAAGTAACTGCACAACAGGAAGTTTCCTTTCTGTCTGACATTCCATGTTAGTACTATCCCCCCAACTCAATGACACTGTGAAAACCATGCAGCCAAGACTCAGTATTTTAAAGAGTTCAATTCTCCCTAAGTTGATCTATAGATTCAATGTATTCCTAATCAAAATCTCAGCAGTCTATTTTGGTGGAGATTGAGAAGCTGATTTTAGAATGTATATAAAAGTGCAAATGATCTAGAATGACCAACATGATTTTTAAGAAGAAGAACCAAGTTGGAGGTCTTATGCTGCTTAATTTCAAGACTTAATGTGACACTGCAGCAATCAGCACAGTGCGGTACTGATGGGAAGTGGACATGTAGATCAGTGAAGCAAAAAGTTAAAAAATATATCTAAAAAAATAAAAAATATATATATCTAAGATCAGTTGATTTTTAGCAAAGATGACAGTGTAATTGAGAAAAATTCTTTTCAACAAATGGTGATGGAGAAAGGGAATATTTGTAAGGAAATAAATGAACCTTGATTCTTATCTCACACCATATATGAGATACAACATAAACCCAAATTTAAGAAGAAAAACAATAAAAACTTTAGAAGAAAATATAGGAAAAAATCTCTGTGTTCTTGAGGTAGACAAAGAAGTCATAGATACAGAAATCATAAACTATTAAAGAAAAAATAATAAATATGTCTATCAAAATTAAAAGCTTTTGCTTTTAAATGACACCCTTAGAAAATTGAAAGGCAAACCATAGAATGGGAGATAATTTTTACAAAGCATATAGGTCATGTATTGCTGTATATCAAATTACCCCAAAAGTTAGCAGCTTAGAATGACAACACTTATTATCCTTCATTCTCTGAGGGCCAGCAATCTGGGAGGTTGCCGTTAAGCTGTGGGCTGGAACTGCAGTCATCTCAAGGCTTGACTGGGGGAATGATAAACTTCCAAGTCCACATACCTGGCTGTTGGCAGAAGATCCACCAGCAACATCTTAGTTTCTAGTCACACGGGACTCTCCACAAGCCTCCTGTCTGTCCTCATGACATGGCAGCTAGTTTTTCCTCCAGTGAGTAACTCAAAAGAAAGAACTACTGAAAAAAAACAAAACAAAGCAAAATGAAACAGCTGCGGTCTTTTTATGATCAATTTTCCAAAGCGATATACCATAACCGTCACATTCTAATCACTAGACACAAGTCCCTAAAGCCAGCTCTCACTCAAGGGGAGTTGAGCTGAGCTCCAGCTCTTGAGGAGAGAAGTATCCAAGAATTTGTGGACATAGCTTTAAAACCACCACAACATATATCTTACAAAAAAATTCAGTACAGAATGTAAAGAGAACACTTAAACTCTGTAATAAGTGAACATTATAAAAAATGAGTAAAAATTAAACACTTTATAAAAGATGATATTATTATGTCTAATAAGCACATAAAATGATGTTTAACATCATTGTTCATCAGGGGAATGCAAATGAAGTATATATATATATACACACACACACAAAGATGATTAAAATTAAAAAGATGGAATGTTTTGACTAAATATCGGTTAAGGATATGGAGCAACTAGAACACAAAATTGCTGGTAGGAATATGAACTAGTATAACCTCTTTGGAAAACTAAGTTTCTTAAAAAATTTGATTGACACCATTTAATATACAGGCTGGGGCAAAAGTAGGCTTACAGTTGTGAATACTCAAAACACAAAGTTTATTCTTGTATTCTTGTTTATTAATTATTATTCATATGAACAACTGGAAACGTACTTTTGTCCCATCCTGTACTGCTTCGCCATCCCACTGTGAGGTATTTGCCCAGTAAAAATACAAACAGGTGATAACATGAAGATTTATGTACATATATGTTCACAGCAACTTTATTTATAATAGATAAAAGAACTGGAAATAACCTAAATATCCATCAGCAGGTAATGGAGAAACAAATGCTGGTGCATCCGTACAATGGAGTACTACTCAGCAGTACAAAGGAGCAAGTTACTACCACACAACGTGGATGAATCTCAGAATCATTGTGCTAAAGGAAAACATTCCAGCACAAAGGAGTACACACTGTGTGAGTGCAATTATGTAAAATTCCAGTAAATGGAAATAGTGACTAATAGTAACCGGTAGTGATGAAAGCAGCTCTGTTTTTGCCTTGGGCTATACAGAGGAACACGGGAACTCTTTTGGGCAGGTGGAAATGTTCTGTATCTTGATTTTGGGGTGGTTTCAAGAGTGTGTACATCTGTCAACAGTCCTTGACTTGTGTATTTTAAATAGATGATGTTTTCTGTATGTATCAATAAAGTTCACTCTAAAACATTGGGTGTAGAGAATGTAAAAATCCATAATTTTGCACCTTTAAAGCTGTTAAGTGTCACTTTGCATGAGTACATTCACCATTTGCATGACTTGTGGCTTAGGAAAGCATTTAAATTATCTGATTTCCAGTGTTCTTAACTGAAATATGTGTATCTGGCAGAACTGGAAGCAAACGGGAGAAGGAGGGGGCGTGCTGTGTTGGATTAGGCAATCTCTGAGGCCCCTCCAGTTCTTACATAATCCTGCCTCTTGACCCTTCGTGGACAAGAGCCCGGACCTTGGCACTCGGCAAACCTGGACTGGATTCTGGCTCTGCTGTTTCTAGCAGTGTGACCGTGGGCCAGTTACTAAGTTTCAGTTTCCTCAGAGGTAAAATAAGGATAATATACCTACATTGGATGGCTTGACACGTAAAACACACAAAGAAGACATCCAACATGCAAAGCTGGCATCCAACACACGAAGGCACAAAAAAGCTCTTCAATAAGTATTTGTTTTCCCCTTTCACTTTCCAGAAAAGTCTCCACAATATCAAGTTTGAAATTATGGATCCTAAGAAAATTAGGACAATTTTCATGAGCTTTAAAATGTCAGCAAAATCTGTATCATTTGACTGTGTAGACAAAGTATAAATAGCAATCTGACTACTAAAAATACATCTAAAGGAGGAAAGTTAAATAAGGGTAAATTTTTTTAATATTTGTTTTAAAACTAGGACTTCAAATTCCAGAGACACAAGTCACCTCTTCAAAACAAGAAGATGCACTCTAAATTTTATATATATATAATTTATTATAATATATTTTATATATTTATATATATATATATCACCATATTATTAACAAGCCTGATTTGAAATTTGCAGGCTGTGGGCTCATTGATGATTAGTGCCCTCATCCATGAAACTAAACCCGGAGACCTAAAGCATATGCCCATTGCTGGGCTCGAAATAAAACAGAAGCTTGGAATAGTATTATACTGTCTGTTTTATCTCCGTTGATGTTCTAGCTTTTTTTTTGGTCAAGTTGGTGAACATTTTCTATGCCTTATTTGCTTTAAAATTAATATGAATTGTATAATGCTCATATTGAAAAAGCAAGTATTGGATGTAGAGGTGAAAATAATTTTTAAAATATACAAAGTTATTATTTCTTTGCCTGATTTAAAAAAGGGGTTGAAAATGGAGATGATTTTTATAGATATTTGAATTCTTTTAATTGTTTTTATTGCAGTTTGTTGAATATTTCACTCAAGAATTTCAAGTGTTAATTAGAAATGCTGTTTTTTTCATCTCATCAATCAGAGCATGCAGCCAGAAGTTTGTTTTTGCTAGCTGTGCAATAGCTTATTGTCAGTTATATTAAGACTCATTTAAACCAACTAAATGGGAGTAAATGTTCCTTAAAAACAAATTAAGCTTTCAACAAATAATTCAGTTCAGTGGGTAGATACTGAATGCCTACTTTGTGTGGTTCGTGGTTGACTGGATGTCTCCCTGCTTCTGCTCCATCACTTCTGTCTTATGTCATTTCCTTTTGTTCCACCTTTTTTTTTTAATATTACATGCTCTCTTGGGGAGCAGATGGGGACTAATATTGCCAGTGCACACCCGAACCCGTGAATGCTCTGTACGCAAAGGCATTCAGTGTGGAGCGGCAGCCAGCTGAAATTCCAGCTCCCTTCCATGTGGAATATTCAGTGTATGTCATGTCTCATGTCTTCTGTATGTGTTCTTTCCACCTAAATGGGTGAGAGGTGTTGGAAACGCATGCAGGTGGAGTTCAGGACCCTGACTAGGGCACACGGATAATAAATACATGTCACCCAAGGCTTCTAATGCTTAGGATTTTCTCTGCTGGTAAGCACAAACACAGTGGTGAGTGCCAACAAGCCAGAGGCCTCTGTAGACCCCTTTCAGGGAGCTGCTTCTCAGACTTTATGACAGAAAATATTCATTTTCACACTGAACCACCCTCTCACCCTCTTCTTTCCAGTTTTCCCATCAGAGTGAATGGAAATTGTATCCAGGTCCAATCATCCAAAACATTGAGAGGGAATTCAGCAGCCAGCACTGCAAAGATGTAAACATCCTCTTCTGAGGTTGAAAGTGGGGTGACCAGGCTGTAAATTTGTGCTCTGTGATATTTGCCTCAGCCTCTAAGAAACATGCAATGAACCTTGAGTAAATAGAAAGCTGATTAGCTGATTTTGTCTAGGATGACTTATGCGTGGGGCCATGGAGAAATGAGAGAAGTAGACCAGATGGCCCTTCAAACTGCCCCAGGGGCTATTTATTTATGAGTGTTTGGCAGGACATTCCAGGTTTTCCCCGATTGTCTCCAAACTGTCTGTCCAATTTCATAAACCTGATTCCCTCATGTAAAATTTCTATTTCTGCCCATTTGATATTTTAATAATAGCCCATTCATCAACCCTTTGCTCCTCCATACCACATATTTATTCCACAAACATTCACCGAGTGCTCACTCTGTGCCTGGCCTCATTCTAGATGCTGAGAGTCCAGTAGTAAACAAAACTGACAAAGCTCTCTGCTTTGTTGAGTTTATGTTCTAGTGGAAGAAACAAAGACTGAGAAAAATAACTAAAATATAAAACTCATAGATTAGGCAGTGGTAAGTATTGAAGAGAAAATCTAAAGAGGTAAAGCTAATGAAATGTTAGAGGGTCACAAGGGTTGCAATTTTAGATAAGGCGGCCAGGGAGGCTGCACTGAGAAGGTGGTTTTTGAGTAAAGACCTGAAGACAGTGAGGGGTGAGCCACTTGCATATCTAGGTGAAGCATTCCAAGCCGAGGGAACGGCGGCTGCATAGTCCCTGAGGTGGGAGCAGGAAGTTTGCCTCTGTGCCTTTGCCCTCCAGGCACTCTTTCCCTGCAGTGCCCATCTCTCCCAGACTGCACTTCCTTCAACACTTCTCTCCCTCTACTTACTTCTTCCATAGAGTCCCCCCCGCTTTAGTATTTGATCTCTCCCACTCCATCTTCTTGAAGCGGTGTTTGGTTTGTACCAATTCTGTAACATGTACGATAGGCTGCCTTCCGAATTTAATTGTGTTTGTATGTTTGTACGTATGTACATTTATGTCTAACCGAAGTGTAAGTTCACGAAGGGCTGGGGCCATGTGTCCTGAATAGAACTGCAGAAGGCAGGAGCTCAACATGTTTCCTGATACCATTGCTGCTTTTAAACTGTAAGAATATGGAGTTTCACCTACATTTAGAATTATGGTTGGGTTACATTTTAATAATTAGCCTCTTTTAGAGTTTCTGTTAATGAGTCCAAGAGTCCTAGATCATTTCCTTGGGAATCTTTTCTCCGTTTCCATCCGGAACACTTTAAACAATAAGTGGAAGCTAAAATCTGGAGAATTTCATCCCAGAAATAGTCTTGAGCTGCCTATTACTTTTCAAATAGATCTTTTTAAAAGTTGGGGAAGCTGTTTAATATGGAAGCTTTTTAATCAAAGGAGTATGACATTAGGGTTTGGTTTTCTAATACAAGTGCTATTTTCTCTTCCCTAATATATAAATAATATGTGTATGTATTATATATATTTCACATATTATATATGTGAATGTTTCACATATATAACACATTTATGTTATATATGTGAAATATTATACTTCACATTCACTATGTGAAATATATTTCACATATAACATACACATACATACCTCTCTATAATTTATATTATGTGTTATCATAAGTATAATGACAAGCTATTTTGGGATATATAAATATTAGTGTCATATTGGTATATAAAATCAGTGACAAAAAGACTGAACTCAAGTAATCAGCAAGCAAACATGGTTAGATGCACCACTAAACTATGCAAGCCACTACAATGAAACTTTAGATATTCTTTTGGTAGTTTTATTTTATTCTTAGAAAAAGGGAAATGTAGATTCATGAAAAAGGTCTTTTTTTAGTTTTAGACACAAGTTTTGACGGTCGAAGTCTTAGGTTTGAGCTCTTCATGCTTTCAGGTCAGTTTCAGACCCTCTCTGGCTCTCCAGCCAACGCCCCCGCTTTCCCTCCATGCGGCCCGCGTGAGTGGTCACCCTCCAGGTGGCTGCTCTCGTCCGTGCAGCTGTGCGCTACACTCTCCACCAGGAGGATCCCTTTCAAGGGCCATGATGAGAGAGTCCTATTGGAACTTTCAAAACTTTGTGTCATAGTACCAAGAAATCTTTGGATCAGTAAAGACATTTTTTACTAAATGATTCCTAGAACTGGATGCCCGGTTGAAGATATCTCAATGGCGTCATTGCAGGAAATGATGCATATCTGGTTCAGCTCTTGCTTAGGATTGCTGCTTTGTTTATATTGAATACATTGGATTCCTGGAGCATTATCTCACACCAACTATTATGACTTTATTGTTATTTCAGTTCCCTCTCTAGTTATTTTTGAACTTTGTCTCTTGCTTTTCCTGGAGTAAAGGGTTCACCTGTCCCCTATTCACATCATCCATTTATTTAACTACTATTTATTTGCATTTATAATGTGCACTGGGTCTACAGCAAAGGTGAAATGACAGTTTCTGCTCCCCAAAATTCATAGGCTACAGGAGAAACAGGTAGGCAATTCCAACACAATGTAATAACCACTATTATGGAGTGATAGCTAATGGGAGCAGAAAGAAAAGGATGTCTTAAGCTTATGTAGGAGGGACCCAAGGAAGACTTCCCTAAAGGAAGCGGTGGTTTAGCCAAAATTAAAAGTGAGTAGGAATTTTCTAAGTGAGAGGAAGTTTGGATGGTAGAAAATTTCAGTCGGACTTAGAGGCTGGCTTAATGAAGGAATAAGAACAAGCTGTTTGGGGATGGCTGTGGTGCAGTGCACTGGGGAAGAATGGTAGATGTTGAAGCAGAGTGAGTAAGTGAAAATTTCTTTGTGAATGGCGAAGTACAGCTGAGATTTTATCTTATAGGGAAGGGAAAATGGAAGAATTTTAAGGAGGGTACTGACAAAGAATATATTTGCATATGAAAGAGAATTATTCTAAACTGGACCTAGAGGCCAGGAGACCATTTAATAGATGATTACTACCAGGAAGTGGCAGAGCTGGATTCAAACAGAGTGAGTGCTCCGGAGTGGGTGCTCTTCACCACCACCTGGGCTGCCTCTTTCGCAGCTCAGGAGTGGAGGTTCAGGAGTCCATCTACTTGGGTTCAAAACCCTACTCTGATCCTATGAGTGATGGGATTATTGGCCAATCACTTAGTCTCTCTTTGCCTCAATTTTCTCATTTGTAAAATGGGAGAATGCAAATATAGAAGTACCAACCTTATGATTTGTGTGTGTGTTTGCAGAGTAAGGGGATGAATACTTGTAAAGTTCCAGTGATGGTGCCAGGTATATAGTGAGCACAAGGTAGATGCTGGCAATGATGATGGTGACAGTTTTTGTGCTGGAAACTCTGTTTCACAGCAGTTCACTCCCCGCTGGAGTCAGCTCAGCTGAAGTTGACACTTTGCATCATCAGTTTCCGGTACCTAATGGATTTCTGGTCATTGTTGGTATTGATCTGTTACTCTGAATAGGAAAGCGGAGTCATTTCTCAAATTCTCCTGAGTTTGACCTTGACAGTGTATTGGCAGTGAGTTTTCCAGTGAGTTTCCAGAAACTCTAGGGACACCCATATCCAGAAGCAAGTGGAATTTTTCCAAAAGGCAATACAAATGGTCACCTGATTATCCTCTGTTGTAAGGTTCTCAAATATCAGTGGGCATCAGAATGGCCTGGAGGATTTGTTAAAACAGATTGCTGGGTCCCACTTCCAGAATCTGTGATTCAGTAGCTCTGATGTGGGGTCCACGAATCTGCTTTTCCAGCAAGTGTCAGGGTGATGCTGATGCTGCTGGTCTGGGGACCAGACTTGGAGAACCACTGCCCGGCTAGGTGCTCTATTGCCTTGCGGTGGAGACAGTGAGGGAGACACAGCCTTCCTGGTTTCCTGTGGCTTCCCAGCCCCTCCTGTTGAGCAACTCTGGGTTCCCTCATGTGCCAGATGCTCTGGCTCTGCTGTGCCTAGGCTCTGTACACTGCTTGGATCTTTTCTTCATCGGCATAACCAAGCGATTGGACCAGATCCCCAGACCTGCAGAACCAGAATTCAGAACTTCTGTGGGTGGGGGCGAGGAACTTGCATTTTAACAAGTGCTCAGGGAATTCTGATCCTTATAGAGCCTGAGAGTCACAGAACTAGATATTCCCAATACCCCTCTGGCTGGAACTCTGCAGGATTCCAGACTCCCGCCGTGGGCAGCTCCCATGCAGCCTCTGAGGCCAGGTGCTGCCTTCCGGGTGATGAGAGGTGGGAGCCCCAGGCACAGTGCTGCCCCTTCTGACCCTGCTTACACCTGTGGCCCGAGCCCCTCCCACCCAGGAGGCCAAAACCGGTCAGCTGCCTCTTTAAAATGAGCATGTAGTTATGTATTACTTAAGAAAATAAATTTTAAAATTGAGAAAAATAAAAATTTAAGAAACATTCTTCTTGTCAGCAGCCTTATACATATACAGTCAGTGTGCTGGAGAGGGATTCGAATGTGAATCTGTGAATACTGTGCTTTTAATCCCTGCACATGCCGTTTGCAGGCAGACATGGAGGCACCATCATGCCTGGTCGTGGGCAGAGGAAGAGTGGGTGGCAGAGTCCAGCGGGAGAAGTGAGGACATCAGAAGCCCATCTGCATGATTCTGCCACTCGTTTCTCTATCACCCTCACTGGAACCACTTGCCGGTGAAGTGCCCTGCGGCTCTTTGTTTTTAAAGAATACAGGTAACTATTTCTGACATTTTTTTATTTGTGATTTTGATTTTTTGTCTCCTAGTTTGCTAAAGGATCGCAAGGCAAAGTGTCATCAATACTAGTTAATCTGGGTAATGAGTGCAAAACCAGTATCTTGGCAACTCAGTGACTGCCGTAACTGAGGTCAGCATGGCAGTGGCGGGTTTGTGTGTCAGTTCCATAACTCGGGTTGCCCGGGTCTGGTTCCTGCCACCTGGCGCGCTTGCTGGCTGCACCTGGCTGCCATGCAGGACTACAGGATGAGTCCCTGGAAGGAAACCCTGATGAAAATGACTGGGCAAGTCTTAGGATGAGACAGAAGGTCAAACTTAAGCTTCCCTGAGTGGCCTCTGTACCATTAAACACTTATTATTTGAGGTGTGGCCTGAGGAATTTCAAAGATATGTTACCCAACCATCCTCCAAGGGGACAGCATGTACGCTTCAGTGGCAGAGAAAGAAGAGCACTCTGTTCTACCATAGTTAGTGTTATTAATAATTGAACTGTTGCCTTATCATATTACATACTTCTGCTTACATTCAGTGACCTACACAAGGAAATCCTGAAGTGCTAGATTTTTCAACTAAATATTTTCTGTAAAAAAAACACAAAGGCTCAAACAAGATACAGATGATATGTGATAGAATTGTACACTTATGACCTATACAAATTTATTAACCAATGTCACCACAATAAATCCAATAAAAATTTACCAAAAAAAAGAGAAAGAAACCCCATAAAACCTCAAATTGAATCCAACTCAAACATTTTTTTTTTCACTAGGATGTAGAATATCTCTTTTGGAGGCTTTCAAATATTTTAGAAAAACAGACATAAACATTAATCGTAGCAACAAGCCAGTGATTGGTGACAGCTGGACCGCAGTGTCTCCACTCAGTGTAACAAACACTTCCTGAGCTCCAACGAGATCAGGTCACAGTCCTAGGTGCTGTGGAGGTTAAAAATATGCTCTTGCCTTTTTAACCATTGAATGGGGAAATTATACAATGATACCTTAATAATCTAAGTTGGATATTTAAAATATTATAAGCAGTACAAAATGTGATGCAGGCTGAGCAGGGGGAGGTTTTCACGTGGTTGGGGGGGTTTGGAGGGGTGTTGAGAGAAGGAAAGGAGGATAGGGTTTTGCAGGCATGGCGGAGGGAAGGAAGGGCCATCTGTGCTGGAATCAGAAAAGGTGATGCTCTATCTCTATGCAAGGTCACTGCAGGACAGCTGAGATGCAATTGGTCTTCAAACACTTCTCATTCCCATTCAGAGCCTGTCTGCTGACTCCCACACACGTCCTGTTTTAGAGCAAACCTGTCAGATCTCGGAACTCACCATGTGTGGAATGATGGAAAGGCTGTCACAAAGGCCAAACTTTAAGATGGTTTCATTTCCTTCATTCTCTTGTGCCTGCCTCAAACCATTCCAAAGTTGGAGTTTTGGGAGGAATGGGCATGTCAATTGGTAGCTTATAGAAACGGGCTTTGGCTCATCCACCCAGTAGTGCTGCATGTCTGCTGGGGTTAAAATAAACCTCGAGAAGCTGGGCTTCTGCCCTCTCTTGAGGTGAGAGCCAGGTGAGGTGATGGGTGTGACTGGGAAAGTTTGTCCTGAGGGCGGGAAAGGCATTGGTCACCCGGGGAAAGGGTAATATTAGTAAAGGGAAGTGAGAGTCAGGGTCCTCAAGAGGGAAACCGAAATGTCCTTGGTTGCTCTCATTCGTAAGTGACAGACATCTTTGCTATGCAAGTTAAAATTTAGGAGAAGGCTTGTCTCTCTGATATGTGAATGAGGACAATACAGAAGCAACTCAGGGAATTCTGTTTCCCATAAAAATGGGCACCAAGATTGTTTCTGTCCATCATCCAAGTAGGTGCAAGGCAGTCCACGTGAGGAATGGTCCACAGGATAAGGGTCGACCCCCTACAAGCTTGCTCTTTTCATCCCTATCAGCAAGAAGATACTGAACAGGACATTTCTGCCTTTGAGCGAATTCCCAGGGTAGCTAAAGGTTAAAAAGCACCTGGTAGTTGGACACCATGTTAGGAAAGACGGGTAAATGTTTACTCTGGGCTTGAGATGGCAGCAGGAGATGCATGTGTATTCTGCAGCAAAGAACCCAGGGGTCATCCGGAGGAGGGAAGTCATGGGTCGTGCTTTATGACCTCCGGCCATGGATGTTTCTCATATTTACGAGATAAAGCATCTATATCTGTGGTGGCCTCCTTGTTTTTTTTTAAACAAATAAGAATAAAATGTATTGTAATTGGTCTAATCTTAGATATTAAAAGGTGCCTTTGGTGCCATCCATGGGGGAAAATGACTAGAAACCAGTGGAGGTACCAGAGACCGGTGCCTTCCCATTAGCTTCTCCGATACTTCACCTTGAAGCTTAACTGTACTCTGTAAGCTTTTTTTTTTTGTGTGTGTGTGTGCAAATACATCTAGTCAGTCTTCTTTTTTAAATTACTTTTATTGATTTATTTTAGCAATATTGTTAGTGACTTTAGAAATCATAATATTTTTGTATCACACTAAGATGTGGGATTTAAAAAGTAAATTAAACATTTTTTTATTTAAAAGTAAACTCTTTATTTCCAAAGGTAGATAAATATATGCAAAGGTTCTTGAGAAAATGCGTACGCTCTCTGACATTTTTCAGTTGTGATTTTGATTTCCACTTCGTAGTTTGCTGATTTAAAGGATCACGCCGAACTGAAGTTTGTCATCACTAGTTAACCTGGATAATGGATGCGAGACTGTTTTGACCACTGAGTGACTCTGATGATTGCATAACTCTGCAGAGCCCTTTAGTCAATGGTCAGGAAAAAGCCAATATGGACAATTTGGTGGAAGTGAAAATATTAAATTATTTTTTACCACTAAAGTCATTCTTTCATTAACTAGCATTTGCCCTTACAGCAATTCTTTCTTTAGAACTTCAAAATCATAATACCTGGGTCCTGAGGCTTCTTCCAGAGGAATAATGTAATCTCTCTCTTTTTCTTAACACAAATCAGAATGTCGTCATTACCTATATTTACCTGGATGTAACCGGCATGTGAAATTTAATTCCACGAGGGGCTCACACAACCTTGTGACATGTGTTATCTTGCTAAAAGGTGAGCAGAGCAACAGCTTCGTGGCTGCCCCCGTGATTTTAGGGATTATCTCTGGCGGACAGCTGGCTTCGGCCCTAATGCTTCTTTAGGAGGTGCTGTTTGTCTAGACGGGACCAGGCAGTGATAGCATCATCCCCATGGCGTTCCCATCGCGCCCGATTTGACACGGCCTTGGAGGATATCACAGACAGGGTTGGGGCCTTTCACAGTAGATTACATCAATTTAACCATCGCCTCAAGATTTTATCTTTTTGTTTGAATAGCTGAGGTCCAGAGATAACATTTTATAACCCATGTTCCCTCTAAACAAATGTTTCTGTCATTTGGACCTATTCTGATGTCTGCCCCATAGATAATGGATTTTACTGAATCATCCTTCGTCTGGCCTTTACTGAACCTCACTGGGTTATTTGTGATGGAGCGAGGGCTCCCAGTGAAATCTCTGATTTTTGGCCGCTGATTTTATCTGTGCAGAGCAAATCAGAATAGACAGGGATAAAGCTGTTTACAGAACTTCTTCATCACCAAGCTGGGGTGCACAGGCTCGGACTGCATTAGGATGGTTAATGTACAGGGTAAGGGGCTTTTGTTAGCATTTAGTTTGATCCTGATTACATGGTTAGCTTCAGTATGATTTGAGTAGGATAAAATCTCCAAAGTAACATCCATGGAAGTAAATAACCAATTGATAAAACCATTTTGTCTGGTCCTTCCAACCAGATCTCTGAAAAAAAAATCCAGGGGTACAGGCTAGGTTGGGCCATGATACTTGGGTTCCTGGTGAAAGGGTGCCAGCTCTTCATTCTTGAGATTGTGTCCATTCCCCACTTTTTCTTTGCCAGCAGAGCATAATTCTTGGGTCAGTAGAGCCAGAGCAGTTTGGAAGGTCAAAATTTAATATATTTAAAGCTAGGAGGGCCAATTTAGACAATTTCAGCAAAAGATTATTATCTTTGAGTATAGACTGCATGTCCAAGAAGGCTCAAATTCTGTGCGTGGCCATGCTGTTTTGTTTTGGCTGGCTGACTTATAGGTTCTGTTTTTCACCCCCTTTCCAAAGTATAAATATTGACACATGTGAATTTAATGAAGTGATTAGGGAAAAGGGGTGGGTGGGATGATAGCAAGCAGATGCTGAGATTCTATAAACATCTCGCTGCTTTGGAAGAACCTGGGCACGATTTGATGTCCTTTGATGGGAGAGGGAAACACGCTGGGCAGCCAGTGTCACCCTCCACTCTTGTTCAGCGCTGCTGCTCCTCTCCTTCTCTGAGACTGAGGGCTGTGCTAGGGCCACCTCAGCATGAAGTGTCACGTGTGTGCCCTCATCCTGGCCAGCAGTGCATTCTGGTTCTCACGAGGACATCTTTTCTCTGTGATGCCCCCTTTCCCAAAGCTGGGTAGGACTTACATGTTACTTCACTCTTTAGGGCACAGAGGACATGCAAGGATATCCTCACTCCTACTCAGCACAATCCAGTTCCCAATGAAAACCTGAGCCTTAAAAGAGGGGCAGCCCTCTGCAAACCAGCAGACTATACACTTGATAATAGGAATTAAGAAATCTGCATTCTCTCTCTGAATCGGCTCCGGATTTGGGCTCTCTGCTTTCAGATTGCTGATTAAGTATGTGTTAAATTGCATGGCTTATTGTAAAACAATCCTATATTTTTACTACAACCCTCTAGCCTAACTAATTCAAGAACACTGAGTTACAGGTACTGAGGCTAGAGGAGTGAATTGGAACCTCCTTGGCCTGGGCTTCCCAGTCCCCCGTGAGAGGACTTCCGTGAGTCACTGTCCCAGTCCTCTCCACTTGACAATACTGAGATTGATCAGGGGCTGGTCAGCCAGGTATGGATCTGCCCTTCCCCCCACCCCCGTGCATTCTGATCTGCTCTGGCCAGCGCTACATTTAGTGCTGTGACTGGCCCAGCACTGGCCATGGCTGGGAGGGTCAGCATGGCTAACTCTGGGGTTTGGCATGAGGAAGCGCATGGTTCCTGTGCACTGAGCTGCCTCCTCCAGCCTGGTCTTTCTCAGTCACAAAGCTGATATTACTCTTTTGCCTTGTCTTTCATTTGGTTTAGAACTCAGGTGGGAGAAAACAGACATATACTTCATTGGACCCCTGCCACTGTGTTTCACACGCAAAGATTATTGAAATGCAGTCCTACTCCCAGGAAACTCACAGAGCAGTGTGGGGTAGATGGATACAGAGGCAAAAAGTTGTGAAGTTGTGTAACTGGAGGTGGGGGGCAGGGTAGAGTGAAATTCAAGAGCTCCAGTTCTGGACTCACTTGACCTTGCCTTTACTTCAATGCCTCAGCTTTCTCACCTGTAAAATGGAGATAACTGTCTCACAGGGTTGGGGGAAAGCGTCAATGAGATGGTATATGTAAATTTATTAGCATAGTGCCAAACACATAGAAAATACCATACTTTTAAGCCACAGTTATTATTAGAAGTATGATGTACGTGCTGTGGAATCACAGCAGGGCACCTGACTCTTCCTGTGCGGGCTATTAACCCTAAGTAGAACACGTGGGGTGGTGATAGGCAAAGCAACTCCAGACCATGCCTAATATATTTCTTTGGCTCATTGCTCTCTGGGTTCTAATTTGCTTTCATTAGTGTAATAGTTTGTATTAATTGAGTAGTGGTTTTTGTCCAGACTGGTGTGAGGCAACAGACAGAAATAATAATTGGCCTTTTTCCTCTCTAACGGCATGAGTGTGGTATTTAGAGTTAATGCTCAGTAGGTAGAGCTGTGGTAAAAAAGAGAGTTCAAGTGCCCTGAAGAAGAGGACTCTCACAGTGACGCCTTGGCCCTGGTCAGTGCTCTGTAAACCCTGGCGACTGGTCTGACCTACCTGATGGGTTCTACACTGGATGAATACAGATTGCCTTCCCCAATTTTTTCCAATTTGTGTTTTGTTGTATGTAAGGTTTCACATATTTGGGGGAATGAAGGGTGTGTGTATGTGTGTGTGTGTGTGTGTCTAGGTGTATGAGTTTTCTTGTAGCTGGAAAAAGGTGGTAGAAGTTAGCTTGGGTTGTGTTTTCAGTTACAAAATGACTTTCAGTGTTTGAGTCCTGGGCCTTAAGATGCTTTCTTAATTCACCTTGGAAAGTGGGAAAAATTAGGTATTGGTGAAATAGAAAAAGGCCACTGAAGTGTCACGGAGTGGTTATGTAATTGTGGATTATATAATGCCTGAGGGTAGGGACTGAAGGGGTACATTGTTCAGAAAGTCCTAATAATTTGAAGACAACAATGTTCTCAGACAAATATGATAGAAAATTGTTGCTGACTTTTGGCAGAGCTATTTTGAGGTTTGTTAGCCCACCCCATGCTGGGCAGTGAATCTGAGCACAGGGTTAGGTCTATGGCCCTGAACATCTCACCTCTGCCCCATTCTTCCTGATTTTCCACCCCTGAATGGACAGTCCTGATTGGCTGCTCTCTCATCCACCCCTTGGAACAATACCTTGAGGCCAGACGTGTTTAATGGGGCCCACCTGCAAATTAATTTTTCCGGCTTTGTGCTTGAATTTCTTGTAGATTTAGAGCTTTGATTGAAGGGATATATGTCAGAAAACAAGGTGGTTTCATTTACCAAATACTAATTTTTTGCAAGATGATAGCTCCTTGAATGCTAGTTGGTTATTAGATATGTTTTACATAAGTTTGTTGGATGTTAGAATATTTGTGAAAATAATGGGTGGGTGCATGCTGCCATGGCCATTAATCGGATGCTGACCTAGGGCATGATGTGGTGCGACATGAGGAGCCCTGGGCCGGAGGAAGGAGAGAGTGCTTCTTGGTGCTGTTGGATTGTGACCTTTTGGCAAGTCGCTTGACATCTCTTGGCCTCAGTTTCTCCGTAGGACTGGATAAACTTTAAGGATTCTCTTGACACTGTGGAGAGCAGTTCCAGGTCAGTGTAGTTGTAAAAGTTGACAGAATCAGCAAGGAAGTGTGTTTTCATTCTGATATCTTAAATTAATCTCTTAGAACCTTGGGTCACACTTGGACTCATGAGGAATGAAACCAAGCAGTGAAGGCTCCAGAGTATCAGATACCCTAACTTAATTCTGATCAAATGCTTTTTTAATGAAATAGATTACTACAATAATAATATGCTTGCGTGAAGGGTATTGGCTCTGGAGAAAGGGATTGTTTTTACAGCTCTCCCGGTTATCGTAAGAGAAAGCTGATCTTTTCATCAGAACTGGGGTGTGCTCTCCCTCGGCAAAGCCTGTGCCGTGGGAGCCAGTGCGTACATTGCCCGAGGCTTAAATGGAAATTCTATACTGGAGACAAGCAAAAGTATTCACATATTTCTTTTTGTCATAAGCAGACACAGGGCTTCACCAACAGATTTGGAAAGTTGTTATCTTTGAATTGTTTTGTTGAGGAGAGAGGTATAACCAGGCCCCACCCCACGACAAACCAGAATTATCTTCTGGAGGGCAGGCCCCTGTTAGGTGTGTTCTAGGAACCCATCTGTATCAATGTACCAGCTGGTGTTGTTTTGAGAAGCTGCATTCAGCTTTAGTGAATTTTTTTGAAGACTCTTTCAATGCGTTTCCCCATCTCATGATGGGTGATTTACAAGCGCACCTGCCTGCAGCTCGGTGTTCAGCCATTTTTAATCAAAAACAGCATGACCCCCAGGCTCTACCCTCCCTATTCACCCAGTCTCGCCCCCAGCGACTTTTTTTGTTTCCCTGGATGAAAAAATTCCTCAAAGGGAAACATTTTGCTGTGGAAAAGGTGAACCAATAAAAGGTAGAATAACTAAGAGGCATCAAAATCAACGAGTTCGAAAACTGTTCTGAGCAGTGGAAAAACTGTCTTGATAGGTGTATTGCATCAAATGGAGAGTACTTTGAAGGTGATTGAAGTTTAAACATATAAATAAATACACACTTTTTATAAATAAATTCCAGTTTTTTTGTGGTCCCCCCATATAATACTGGATAGGGGCAGAAAGGGGCAACACTCCTAGGAAGTGTGGGGGTTTGGGGGCAGGGAAGAACCCACTTTTGAGGCACAACTGTCATGAAATGTCATCTATATTATGACCCAATATATAGAAACTATGTCCTGTTGCAGATAGGCAGGCCTGTTAAGTGATGGCCATTTATGCTTAATATCTCATTATAGCCAGGGACATCATTAGGGCCATTAGCTGTTATTTACACCAATGAACAGGAATAAATAGGAAACTGGCAAATTGCAATCAAATATGTCTTTCAGAGTCATTAAAGGAAAGCACTAGAGCTGATCAGTGAGTGGTTGGAGCCGGTTGGGTGTTTGGGTTATTCCATCAACCCTGGATCAGAATGACCTTCACACTCTCTTTGCCCTTTCAATGTGCTGGGCTCTCCAGTTGCAGGTGGCCATGTTAGGCTGATCCACAGGTAGGGAAACTACCCCCAATCAAATGGACATTTCCATACAAGGGCTTCAACGGCACATAAAGACATTGCATACAGTTTCAGGATTTTTTTTAATTTGATATGTTAAGCATGCTAAAAAGAATTACATTAACTTTAAATGCCATAGTTAATTTAATGGTATAAAGTGAGCCTAGCTGCATGCTTAGCCCCTCTTCTGGACATGACTACTGCGAGACGGGAGGACGCTGGCAGGCCAGGGGTAGCATACCACCCGAGAGGGAGGATAGACCTCTCACCTCATCAGGAGGAAAAGCCTCAGTCAGGGACTTTGACTTCCTTCCTTGACGTGTTAGATATTACTGCAAATTTAACGTGGTGTGTCCTTTGTATCAAATCACTTCTGAATGAGGGTGTTTCACCTTGAGGAAATCCTATACGCTAGAAAAGGAGTTTAGCAATTAGTAGGGTAAAAGCCACTCCTCTAGTACAAGTTTCATTACTTCACAAAAGGCTCTTTTAGTGAGCCACCCCCATGGCTTTAAAAAGAACATGCTGAGTGAGGAACACAAGCCTGTGTCCTGAGTAATGACTTCAGGTAAATTGACATAAACGTGGCCAAATGTTCTTTATGCCCAGCAGGACCCAGGAGAAATCAGCTAATTTATAATTATAATGCCCTGGCATCCAACCTTCTATAATTTTGGATGCAAAATTATATTTTAGTGCTCAGAAAGGTTTTCTTTTTCTTTCCTTTGACCACCTCTGTGCCTCTAAACAAGAGGCTTTTATGGGTAACACCTTTTTTTATTATGAGGAAAACATTTGCAAATCTTTTATTTTTTGTTTAACTTTGTTTTCACCAGAAAATAAGGGGGGCCGTGTGTGGTGTATTCATGGAGACCAAATTAACTAATAGGGTTTAACTGTGGGCTGAGTGTTCTAAGTAAGTGTTTGGGAGCTGCACTCACAAACAGAAGGCCAGTGTCCGGAGTCCCAAGAGAAAGAATGACCTGTCCTGCTCGCTGAACATGTTGTGCTTCGGACGAGCCGACTGTGGTTGAAGAGGGAAGTTCAGAGACACATGCGTGTGCAAGTTCGACTGCTGTTTTGACCCACCTGATTGTTAGGTCATTTTTTTAAACGATAATATATACAACTTGTTATTTGAACAACTGATGAAATCATATAATACATGTATTTGTGGGGTTGGCAGTGAAAGAGGAATCCAGGGCCGTTTTTTAAAAAGGCCTTGCAGACTGCTGGACTTTTTCTGAATTCTCGTTGCAGGCTGCTCACAACACGGCTACCACCCAATGGAAGCTCTTTTTATCTCTGAGCTAGTGACCCCGGAGGACTTTTTTTAAAAGTTGTTGTTGTGTTATAACCTATTTTGAACAAATGGGCAAGTGAAAACAAAAGTAGAAATATGTGTGGCTCAAAAGAAAGAAGATATAGCTTAGAAAACCTTAAAACACTTTTTTTTAAAGCATAGGAAGCCTTTGTTTTTATTTTTTACTTTCTGTTATATATCTGTATCACCCCCCCCCCCCACCTGAAGCGATCAGGGAGGAGTTGGAAAAATGAAGACAATTTTTTATAACAAATATCCTAATTCCTGGGTACTACGTGCCCAGGAAGCAGAGAGGACGCAGCACGGCCCTTGTGGTTGCTCTTATCTGCCCCCTTGTTTGCCCCATTACTTCCTTTCTCCTTCCTCCCGTCGTCGTTAGAATGTCAGCATGTAACATTCAAGCGCGCTCATAATGCCCTTTCCTTTCAGTGGCAAATTCCAGTAAATATACTGGACCATATTGTTCACAGGAAATTACCCAACGGGTGGGGAGCTCTTACGTGACTTTACATACATCTCTAACCGGGGGCATCTGCTCCTGTCTCCAGCAGCCAGACCTACCTATTCAACAGACTATCTCTGTCTCTATTTCTATATTCATACTAAATAAGCAAAGGCAACGTCTTCCTTTTTAGGGGACATTAATTGTCTAATTGGTATGTCATTTTCAGTCTTCCAAAAATAGGTTATAAATGTTGTTTAGAATAGGAACTAATAAAAACCGGGTTTTTTTTGTTTTGTTTTGTTTTGTTTTGGAATGACTAACATAGAAGAATTTTAAAACAGTTACAGACAGAAGATAAGTATAGTTGTGTAGTTTGCCTGGGGGGAAGGGAGGGGTTAGAAGGGGAAGCCTTAAGAAAGAAATGTAGCCACCCTAGAGATCCTACTTAAACAAAGGGCTCTTAGGACTGTGAGGGAGGGAGGAATGGGGCAGGAGGTGGGGGGGGGGTGAAAGGGAAGAAAGGACAGAGACAGACAGACAAACTGACTCCACCTATATCCAAGAGGCCTGCCCTGGGAACCAAGGTAGTATTGTTTATATAGAATAAACACAAATAATTTTTATGTAAAGAAATTTTCTAAAGAGGCTTTTTTTCAAGTTAAATGTTTTAGTTGGGTAATTTCTAAACACAAAGTGGTCACACACTCATCAGTTTATGCCTGTTGTCTGTCGTAATTATTATTAACACCCCTTTCACTCTAAAAAATGTGTCAGTTTGTGTAATCAATGACGTGGTCATGCTCATGCTAATAAGGACCAGCCTTTGGAAATGGGACCTTTATTGACTTAAGTGTTAGATTGTAGAATCCCATCTGTGCTGTTAAAAATTTTGCAATATAAAACAGAAAATTCTAGTAGTATTCAGTTGGAGGGAGAGTGAATAAACTTCTGCCTTTTGTCAAAGACATGTACTGTGGGTGACCTCAAGTTCTCATTTCTGACTTCCTTTCCTGGTAATGTCTGGCCTGTATTTCTAAGAGATTTTACCTTCCTTTGTACAAGGGTGAGGAAAAGAACAGGGGACAAGCCTTTATATGACTTATATGATATTTGTGTATGTAAATATCTTTTACATGAGCAAGACAAAAAACGTTACTTTTATTTTCCTGCCAGTTACCCAATGAGGCTGCCAGGAGTTTCCACGTCTGGAGATTAGTGAAAACTCTGAGACAGATTTCTGATCCTTGTGGTTAAAACCTAGAACCCAGCATCATTAGAAAATTCAGGCAGAGGGTGTTATCCATCTGTGGCTGTTGCAAGGATGATGAGCCACTTGTAAATGCTGATACCTCCACCTAACCACCTAACCACAGCACTGAAATAGAACTCTTTTCTCACTGCTTGGTAATTCTCAGAGGACGTCTGTTCTCTCCAGGGCTCCCCCACAGAGGAGCCTGAGGACAACTGCAGGTCAACAGTGCATCCAGTAGGGAGGGGTCACTAGCTCAGATACGGGTATCTTAGTCTCCTTCTGTCTAGTTCTAAGTTTCCTGCTAGTTCAGTGTCCCCTAGTGGTATCATTCATGAACAAGCTGGCACAGCAAATCAACTATGAGATCCATAGAGAACACGGTCTTTTCACTGGTCTTTTTTTGTTGTTCAGTTACAGTTGACCCCATTTCCCCCCACCATTACTCTCCCCTGCCCTAGCATCCCCCATCTCCCACTTTCAGTCCTCCCCTCCATTGTCTTTGTCCATGGGTCCTTTATACTTGTTCCTTGACTTCACCCTTCCCCTTCTTTTCCTTGTTGTCCCACTCCCCATCCCCTCTGATCACTGTCAGTCATTGGTCCTTATAATGAACACAGAATCTGAAGGCCTACCAAGGGCTAGGTAAGTATGTCTTCTCAGTAACCCTCTGAGTAAGAGACCTGTAACTCCATTATACAGATTTAAAAAGCTGAAGTTCAGAGAGCCTAGGTGGCATGTTGTAAAAGTCAGAGGCACAGTTTGAAACTAGAATGCCTGAGCATTTGTCCTGCAGTTTTTGTTTTATGTTTTAACTGTACTTGACCATTCACCATTCTAAGAAGATAGACATTTGCTAACTAGAAATGAAGCGCAGAGGCCATCGGGTAAGGAACCTTCAGAAGACTGGTGTATTCTGCCTCCCTTCAGTTGCCCCTAACCTTCCTGACTATGTGAGTACTGGGAGGTCACAGGGTAGAGAAGAAAAAGAACTGGCTTTAGACTCAATATACCTGGGTTTGAATCTTAACTCCATCTACTCATTGGATATTTATTGAGTGCCTACCATGTTCCATGCCCTAGAGATACAATTTTGTACGAGAGAAAATATCCTTGGTCCAGTTTTTTTTTCCTTGCTGATCCTCTGTTTTGTCATCTCTGAAATAGTGGTGGGTATACCCCTAAACATTTGTGGAAGGCAAATGCTCAAAGTTATTCAGCATATTAGGGAAAGAAGGTAATATGGTAATTGCAGGCACAATGGCAACAACGGTGACTGAAGGCAAAACATTTTGCAGGCTGAGGGCAATCTGACTGGTCCACAATTTTTAGACCCCTCTTTTGCACTGGCTGTCTGTAGACATAAGGATGTGCCTCGTCACATACTTTGATTAACCAAGTCCTGAATTATTTTTTGACATTAAAGGAATAAGTTGTTTCTTCCCTTACCTTATATAGACTGAATGTGCATCTGCCTTCCCCTCTCCCACCAAGTTCGTGTTAAACTCTGATCCTCTAGGGTTATAGTATTAAGAGGTGGGCCCTTTAGGAGATAAATAGTAGGTTCCAGAGGTAAATGAGATTAATGATCTTCTTAAAGAGACCCCAGAGAACTCCCTTGCCCCTTCCTTCACGTGAGGACACAATGAGAAGATGGCCACCTGTGAACCAGGATGCAGACTTTCACCAGACACCAGATCTGTTAGTGCCTTCATCTTGGACTTCAATCTCCAGAGCTGTGCAAACTACACTTTTGTTGTTTATAAGCAGCGCAGTCCATGGTATTTTTGTTAACACAGCCTGCATGGACTAAGACTCACTCCAAACTCTGGGATCTCATCAGAGTCTCCAAAATAAAGATGGTTTGTGATTCCATACCTTGGCTACTGTAAGTAATGCTTCAATGAACATAGGGGTGTGTATGTCTTTTCAGCTTAGTTCTCTGGATTTCTTCAGATAAATATACACAAAAGTGGGATTGCTGGGTCATATGGTAGTTCCATTTTCAATTTTTTGAAGAACCTTCATACCATTTTCCATATATGTCAAATATAATTGAAAAAAATTTATTTAAAAAGCTGGTTTTTGATTGTAGAATTGGGTGTCAAAAAGTTGCCACCAAAACAATGGAAAAATTCTGTTTCTTTCCCAGAAAAAATGTTGGTGTCCAGATATCTGATATCTTTTGAGGGGTACATTTAAAAGACTAAATAGGAACATATTTTTTTTTCTGTAAGCAACACCTTAAATTCTAGTGATGATAATGCCAGGCTTACTTAGAAATGTTGGTCTCTCAGAAGCACATGGTTGCTTAAGAAACACTTTCTTTTCTTTTTTTCTAATATGATGATTAAGAACACTAATTTAGGAAACTAAAGAATTATAGAATGTTAGAGCATGAAGAGATAGTAAAGATTTTCTAGTCCAACCTCCTCATTTTATAGATTGCAACAGAGGTAGGATGTGTCTTGTTCAAGGCCATTCTTTCGGTCATTCATTCAACAAATATTTATTGCATGTCTATCATGTGCCGGGTATTGTTCTTCAAGTTGGGATAACAGCAGCGAATGAAGCAGACATGGTTACTGCTTTCATGGATTTATATACTAATGGAAAGGGAGATATCAAATAAAAATATAGATTGATATAGTAGATCAGGTAATGGTACATGTTAAGAAAACAATTAAGCCAGGTAAGAGATAAAGAGTAATGAAGAAGAGTGCTCTTTTATATAGAATGTTCAGTGAAGGTGCCTTGAGCAGAGTCCTGAGTGAGGTGAGGGAGTGAACCGTATGGATGCACATCTGGGAGCATTCCAGGCAGAGGGAACAGCAAGTGCAAAGGCCCTGAACTCATACTTCAAGCTCAAAGTGGCCAGAATGCATAGATGGAGGGAATGTGATCTGGAGTAGCGAGAACACTCTATCTAACTTCACTGCGGGCTAGCTTTTGGTCCATGCCATGTCATGCAGTGATTAACTGAGAATTTCCATTAATTAGAGTGACTTAATGGAATTAAGATATCAAGTGTGCTCTCACATTTGGCTGCTTTTAAGTACTTGTTTTAAAATGAAGGAATTACTGAATTCTAAAGTCCCTGTTGATTCCTGCAAAAGCCTTGGCAAATGATTGCCCACTGCCCTGGCTGTGCTGGTGCTCCTAAGGCAACATTTCCATCACAGGACTGTTGTGAATATTAAGTTCCTCCTTGCACTGAGTCAATATTGGTATCTCTTTCAACCTTTACAACATGCATAACAGAGCCTGCACGTATTGGAAGATACTATGCATGTTCCCATTTGAACTTCTGTACTAGATTACTTGTTTGCTTGGTATTTTTTCCCATATAGCTTGAGGTCAGATTTTCTTCTGACCTGAAGCTTAATTTCTTCTGCATACGCTTGAGTTGATCTCTCTCGATTTTAATAAGGGACATTCAAGCCTTGAGACATTTTCCCTGGTGGGGTCAGACCACATGTCTCCAGCCAGGGTAAGGTCATGTTGCTGATGACTCATGCTGAAGTGCCCACTGGCTCAGGCCCTGCCGTCTGAGTTTTTAACCCATGTTACTGCTCACAAACACCTCTTCCTCGCCCTGTGCTAGCACAGCTTTTAGTCCTATTTTCCAGCATTTATCTTTATTTAGTTGCTTTGATGAGATCAGTCCATTGTTCAAAATTATAAGGATATTTTGAATTCTCATTTTAAGACAAACAAAACCTACTTGCAAGAAAATTACTTCACATTTTTTTCATGATGTCACTTATTTTCATTACAAATGACGTTTTGTGGCACAGACGGAGACTGGTGTGTGCATTGCTTTTAAAGTCGCGGGAGTGCTGCACCACCTCCACAGAGAGCGGACGGCCCATAGGGCTCCCGTCGGCACCCTCTGTTCCCTGGCGGATCGGTCAGCAGTCTTGTCAGCTTGATTTCAACTTGCAGCAAAATGTCGAGTGTAGAAAAACTTGGCATCTCAAAGGAAAGGTGAAATTCCTAAAAGTCTTGCCAATGTCCCACCCCACAGTGAGTTTTCTGAGTTTTCAACTGTTTGGAACAAGGATGGAAATGGGGCTTTGACCAAACAGCAACACAAAATGATGACGTTTTCTAGTAGGTGAATTATGACTTCATAATAAGAGAGACATCCTTAAAAGGTAGAATGAGCATAGATAACAAACATTACGTGTAATGGAGGTTTAACCATTGACAAATGTTCGAATTACCAAAGCCTCAGAGTAGGCAGAGGTCCTAAGTGATGACTAAGGTCCAATCAGTTGTTCCAGAATGGGGCTAGGTGTCCATAAAACCTTTTTTTTTTTTTTTACTATGGAAGCAAATCTATCACGAAACACATCTTGTATAGGGTGATACTTTCTGTTCTGTATTATTTATTAGTACCAGCAACTTTTCAGAGGCACACAGCTAGAATGAAAGTGCAACAGTTTACCATTTTGTTATCTAGATATCAGCTCAAATATTTCCTGAAAATATAAAGTTGAAAATTTCTCAGGATGAAAAATAAAAAGGAAATTGGGAAACAATGGCAGTACTTGAGTTAGAGCAAAGAAAGATAAAAACTGTAGGTCGAAGGAACTAACAACTTGTAGTCAGTTACTTAGGACTACAACGCAAAATATTCTTGGCAAAAATCACAAAATAAAAGCTATCCTCAAATTTATTTATTACATTTGTAATGGGTTTTGAGCATCCCCAAGTGACTTTATTGAGACAAAGGAAATATCTTTCTATCTCTTTATTTCTACATTATTACCATTGTTTTTATTATTCCGTAGTATATATTTCAGTGAACTATTATAGGACAATGTTAGTCATTCCATTATTGTTTCCTTTGAAAAATCTAGTTACTTATTCTTGTTTTTTTCCAGATGAAATTTATAATTACCTTATCAAAAATTTTTAAATCCTTATTAGGAAATTAAATAGAATATCATTAAACATACATTTTAATAATTTTAATATGAAAGAATTGACAACTTAGAATACAATATCTTCCCAACAAGTTAAATGGGATTTACTTACAGTTATTTTTAGTTTATTTTATGTTCTTTGGTAAAATTTTGAAGTTTGATTTAAAAACTTACACACTTCTGTTAAGCTAATTGCTACGTAAGGTCTTCTATTATGAAGATCATCTTTTCCATTATGTATTCTGAGTTTTATTGGCATGTAAAAAAGTACTGCTTTATTTCTTTGATAAGTGATCACCTTTGTAAATTCCTATATAATTTTCTTGGTTTTTCTTTTGTCTAATCTGCTGGTAATCATAATTTGGAGTCTCCTTTATTCACAATTTCTTATCTGAAACTCAATTTGAAAATGGAGAGTTTACAGGTCTGGCACTAAAATCTGACTCGCATGGATGTGATGCTGCTCATATCCGTATGTTTTCACTTCGTACATATTTATACATTTTAGTGTAGAAATAGTGTTTGTTATGGAAGTCTGCTTCAGTTTCTGTTATTATGTGATACATAGCACATTAACTTTTCTGAAATATGAAAGCTTCTAAATTCTGGAGTACATTCAACCCCAGAATCAAAAAAGGAATGTGGACTATATTTCTATCTCCTTTTCTTTTACTTTTAAAAATTGAGTTGGCTAGAATTTTCAGGGTTGAATAAGTGACAACTTATATTCTATATTGTTTTTTAATTTAATGAAAATGTAATGATTTGGTGTCTTAGAATAGTATATGATGCTGGCTAAAATCAAGGTAGACATTCTTTATCAGTATGGAAAAACTATCATTATTAAATTAGCTTTCTAAAGGAATGGATTTTTTCCTTCAAATATATATATTTTGCACTTATTGAGGTGATAATACTGTTTTTCTCTCTTAACTTTGTGGTAGTTCTCATCAAGTCTTCACCCCTCACATGACTTTACAGTTAGTTCCTCCTCCTAAAAAAAAAAAAAAAAAAAAAAAGAGTATTATCTCTCTCTCCCTTGACTTTGGATTCAGTCACGGAACTTGTTTTTGGTTAATAGAACGAGGCAGCAACGAGAGGGCGCCAGTTCTGAATGTGTGCTTTAAGGGGTGTTAGATGTTTCCATTTGCTCTCTTGTACCTTTGCCACCATTGTGAGAAAAATATGCCTTTGCTGGTCAGCTGGTCCAAAGAAGATGAGAGACATGTGACTAGGAAGTAATAAGAGCTAAATCCAATTAGCTACCTCAGAAGGTTAATCTTATTAATTTAGTTGTATATCATATAACCTAATCTTTTTTAAAAAAATCTTTTGGAAATAAAGAAACCATACACAAGACAACTAGTCAAAGCTGGAACATTTGGCAGCGATTTGAGAGGGATTAGGAGTATTTTTGAATAGGCGTCCTGCTGGATATGCTGGCTTAAGGAGCAATGTGGTGTTAAGATTTCTGCGTCTGCATGTCCTGTAGCCTTGCATTTATACCCAGACTCTGAAATAAAAGAGTCTGGCTGTGCACAGCAGAAGGTTGAGAGAATGCCAGAAATGCCATGAAAGAGGAGTTGGTGATTGACTGATTAAGCTCTGAGTCAGTCCTTGCCTGTATATTTAAGGGCTATTGGTTCAACTAATTTAGGTGATGGTTTGGTGACACCAAAGAAAGCCTTTGTTAAAAGGTCCCAAAGAGACTTCTTTCTAGGGACTCCATCAAGTCCAAAGAAGAGGCAATTTTCATATCACCAAGTGCATTTTGGGGACTTGTCTCTAAGCCCAGCTACCAGAGGATGAATATCCACATACTATGGAGGGAAGGGGACAGAGTGAAGATGGAAAGGGCTATTTCTCTACATTCTAAGACATCAGTGCACTTGCACTTTGGCCTGAAGAGTTTTTTAATGCAATATGACCCCAAAGGAAACAGAGATAATCTGCATAATTCCCAAGTGAACACTCTGAAACATGGGTATCCCTCCTCTGAAAGGAGAGCAGTTCCCACATGAAAATTCATAAACAGACACCTCATTTAAAATGGAGAGGGGAGACTAGAAGAGGAACTCTCACACACAAGTTACCCAATCCACGCTATTGACATAATGGGAAGTCACTGTACTTTGAACTTTCGCCTTCTTCCAATGGACTCTTGGTCTGCAATAGTTCCTTCCGAATCTGTAAAAGAGTGTTCCTCTTTGTTTTTCTGGACTTGCATATGGTTTGCATTTAGACCCCATGTCCTGAATTGCAATTCTTAGTCTCCCTGTGGGGGGAGGCAGTAGCAGTCAGAAGGACTGGGTTTGTTATGAAGCATAGGTGAGCCCCCTACTGGAGATGCCCAGAAATACTTGTGTGGTGGTAGAGATTTTGTGAAAAACTAAAAGTCCTGTATTAGCAGTTGAGGCCAAAAGTCTACAAAATATGAATTAAAACTACAACTTTGCCTCTTGCTATACCTATAAACTGAGAACATAGGTTCCAGCTACATATTACAGGAAAGTAATTGTGATACTTAGGATCAATAAAGGTGAATTAAAATTAGGAGCTATTGAGGTTCTTCTTGACATCTTTGGCAAAAGCTGCTTGAATCATATTTATTTGAATTTAGGGTTTGCAATACAGAAGTATTTTCTCAGGGGATATTTGCTGACTGACTATTGTATTTTCAATACTTGCTGGGTGCTATATAAGATACAAAAGAAATATGACTATCCCTGCCCTTAGGGACTTATGGGAAGATAGCACAGATACAAAAAAAACCTTAGAAACGAAGTAAAAGAAGGAGTTAGAAGTATATGAGGTCTGTCCAGAAGGTATCCAGCCATACAATATGAAAAATAGAGGCATTTATTGAAGAAGATACAATATACAAGAAACATTGTACATAGGACAATGACACCTCAGTCCCCTTCAAAGTAGGCACCTTGGGACCTCACACAGTTCTCCCAATCACCATCAGCTGCCCCATTGTATTTTCCTGAATTTCATCAATGGTCTGAAATTCCTTCCTTTTCAAGGATGATTTTAGTTTTGTGAAAAGCCAGAAGTCACAGGGTGCCAAATCTGGGCTGTAGGAGGGCTGAGTCACCTGAGTGATTTGATGTTTCATCAAAAAACTCTGCAAGAGATATGATGCATGAGCAGGTGCATTGTTGTGATGAAGCTGCCAATCACCAATTATAGCTGTGGACTTCTGAATCATCCAAATAGTTTCCATGGAGGAATGTTCAAGCTTAATGCAAAATTTGATGCAGATTTATTGCTCTACTTGCTAAGTAATTTTGAATGCAATGGCCATATGGTACACATGCTAACTCAACGGTGTCTACTGCTGCACCAACTAGTACAGTGAAGTCATCGTTGTTTACACATACGCATTCCAGTCCACTCTCCTTGGCTGAGAGATTATGTTAATGTCATGCTAACCTGTCTTGTTATATTAACAATGGCTGGGCTTTTTCCGGACAGACCTCGTACAGATATTTGGTTGATTCTCCTAACTAGTACTTGTAGTTGGCCCACATTGGTGGACTTGAGGTGAGCCATTCCCGAGGCTAAGTTGAAATGAAAAAAACAAAACAGATATGCAGCTTTCATGCAAGCCATCTTCTAAACTCCTTTTCTCTTTGCTTGGATTTTTTTCTTAACTGTCATTTTGCTTAATCACCATGCAAATGAAAACTTGTGGGGCTTATACTATCTGTGGCTAACATTGACTCAACTGCACATATCCATGCCCACTGCCTACACATTTCCTTATGTTTGCACCAACCCCATAATTTCATTGCGTTCAAACACTTCTGAGTGGATAAATTAAATTTATAAGCAATCATCTTCATAATATATTTCATCTAATTTTAGAAGTCATTGATTGTAAAATGCATCATTATTTTATATATCACTAGGGGGAAAAAACCCTGCCAATTAAACTATGGCATATGCTTTTTGTCATTCAGAATTTTAAAGTGATGCTTGTTAAAAGAGCTCTTTAAGCATTATTTATTGAGAATTTTACCATATATCCCTCTTGTGCTTACATTGAAAGGAATATGTAAACAAAATAAATTACTTAAGATATTCCTAAAACTGTACATTTTAGAGTTCACCTCTTCTAAATCACTTTCAGAAAACTTACTTGAGATTTTTTAAATGGTGGGGGTTGGAATCTGCTTCCATTTTTTCTTTGATGATCAGTTGTTCTGGCAGAATTTTAAAATAGTCTATAGTTTCCTTACAGATCTACAATACCAGCTCTGTCATATATCAGGTTTCCATAAAGGGATGGGTCTGATTATGGGATCTCTATTCTTTTTCATGGGTCTGTTTTTCTATCCCCATGCTTAACTATTAAATCACATAATAACTAAGTCTTGCTATTTGACAGAGCAAGTCCTCCAGCCTAGTTCCTCTTTAAGCTGGTCTTGGCTTCTCTTGGCTATTTGCTCTTCCCTTCCCATTTTAGAGCACATTCACCAAGGCCTTTTAAAAATCCTATTGAAATTTTGATTAAAATTGTATTGAATATGCAGCTCAATTATTGGATTATTGACATGATTACTATAGTGAGTCTTCCTATCTGTGCGTATGTGTTGTCCCTCAATTCATATCTTCTTTAAATTCTTTCAATAAAGTTTTATACTTTTTTCTTGCCCATCTTTCCCACCCCTCTCCTCTCTGTCAACCATTAGTTTGTTCTCTGTACTTAGGGTTCTGTTTCTGTTTTGCTTTGTTTATTCATTTGTTTCATTTTTTTAGATTCCACAAGTAAGTGAAATCATATTGTATTTGCCTTTCTCTGTCTGGCTTATTTACTTAGCACAATACCCTCTATGTCCATTCATGTTGTCACTAATGGCATGACTTTATTCTTTTTATTACTAAGCAATAGTCTTTATTCTTTATCCATTCATCTATTAATGGCTACATAGGTTTCTTCCATATCTTGTCTATTTTATCTTTTAAAATATAATATATAATGTATTTTATCTTACTTAGAGCGCTTAGTTTCATCTCACTGTCTGAATCATTTTCATCATTCTTTTATTCATCCAATAGATATTTATGTTGAGTACTGACCATTAAATCAAGAAGCTAGCTCAATATTTTCACCTTCTTTTAGCTTCTTTAAAATATTTTAATAAGGCAAGCTGGCTTTGCTTCTTCTTCTTCTTCATCCTATGAGTTCTCTCTGTAATCAGTGTTTAGTGACAAATGAACTTGAAATCTGGATGCTCTGAATTCATGCAATATTTTATTCCTACTTCCTTGGTTGCATCCCTCTTCTGCATTAGATATAAAAAATGAAAACTAGATCGGTAAGTTTAGTCTCCAGGCAACAATGGCAAAAACACCATCAATTTAGCTTGAGGCAGAGACTTTTGTAAACCTGATTCTTTAAAACCACCAGACTTTTTTAAAAAAATTGATAAATGTAACCAGTTTTAAAACATTTGCTTTGTTTGATATTGTTTTGTACAGTAGATATGAGACCTGAGGAACATAAAGCACTCAATAAACCAGTTGAATCAATCAATGTTAAATGTTTACTGAAGAGGACTAAACATTTTCATCTTTCTTATCTCTTCAAAAAAGGAGAATAAAAATATAAATGTCATGAAGGACAAAGATGGGCTAAGGATTCCTTCCACTTTAAAAGAGGCTGAGGTGGTATGAAAGCTAAACGCACAGTGGATTCTGAAGTAGGTCTTGGACCAAGAAAAAAATTTCTATAAAGGACATTACTGGGACAATTAGAAATAATTAAATAAAGACTAAATTAGAAAATAGTATTGTACTATGTTACATTTTCTGACGTTCTTGGAAAGTACACTCTGAAGTGTGTAGGAGCACAGAGAAGAAGGGAATGGTAAAACAAGTAAGACACATGGTCACACACAGACGGCCAAACCAGGTGATGAGTATCAGAGAGTTCTTTGTAATAGTTCTGAAAAATTTTCTGTAAACTTAAAGTATTTCAATATAAAAAAGCAAAACAAGCAAACAAAAAATATAACAAAGCTATAAAGATGGTACCAGAGAGAAGTCCCTTGGTGGAAATCAGAACTCAACTGTGAAGCGAAATTTGCATTTCACTGATCTATGCTTCTTATTGTGAATCAATGTTATATTCATTATCCTGGACTCAACCTAGCATACAAACTATTTAGCTCTTTTATAGTTAATGGTGATTATAAGTTACAAAAGTCTGAATTTAATTGGGGTAACATGTAAAAAGCCTAACATGTACTAGGCTTGCAGTAAATCTCCATAGCCTTTCCTCCCTTCCCCCTTTTCCCCTTCCCCCCTCCCCCTTCCTCCCTTCCTCCCTTCCTCCCTTCCTCCCTCCCTCCCTCCCTCCCTCCCTCCCTCCCTCCCTCCCTCCCTTCCTTTTGTGACCATTCTCAGGCTGATGTTGGACACAGAAATGTGATGCTCTCAGCTGCGATGTCTGGCAAGCAATGGAGGAGAATTATGCATCATGCTCAGACCCAGCTCAGGAGCATTTACATCAATTTCTACGGTCATGAAAGTGTTTCATATTCAATGAATCTGAGTTGAGATGAGAAAAAGCTTGAGAACAGCTTCCTCACAACATTGATAAATGTTTAGTCATATTCCATTTTCTGGAATAATTTCATATAAATTCCATATCTTAGAGCTAGGTGTGAAGGAAATAAAATTGTTTCTGGTGAGTTTAGATGGTTTTCTCTTATATTCTATTATGATTTCCTTTATTTTATATACATGTTTTCAAGCCTTTTCTGTAATATAGGTTAAAAATGAATAAAAGCAGAATCAATATTTTCCCAAAAGAGGGAAATAGGTTATCTGAATAAAGTAGGTAACTATTTTCTAAATAGAGGAACAAGAGATATGACCTAACAACACATTGTTTAAGACACAGTCTAGGAGATATAATCAAACTTTAAAATGTTGGCAGCTTCAGGACATTTCAAAGGTACAAGGAGACAATGGGAAGAATATTTGAAATTAGGATTTGTCTGTCAGGGGTATCTAACCTTTTGATGCCTCTGGGCCACATTGCAAGAAGAAGAGTTGTCTTGGGCCACACATTAAATACATTGTGACACGTAATCACACACAAAAAATCTCATAATGTTTTAAGTAAATTATGATTTTGTGTTGGGCCGCATTTATAGCCATCCTGAGGGAGTCCAGAAGATCAGAGAGTCCCAAAGAAGTTGGACCCAAGGAAGCACACACCAAGGCACATCATAGTTATATTACCCAAGATTAAAGATAAGGAGGGAATCTTAAAAGCAGCAAGAGAAAAGGAGACAGTTACCTACAAAGGAGTTCCCATAAGACTATCAGCTGATTTCTCAAACGAAACCTTACAAGCAAGAAGGGGCTAGAATGAAGTATTTGAAGTCATGAAAGGCAAGGACCTACATCCAAGATTACTCTATCCAGCGAAGCTGTCATTTAGAATGGAAGGGCAGATAAAGTGCTTCCCAGATAAGGTCAAATTAAAGGAGCTCATCATCACTAAGCCCTTAATATATGAAATGTTAAAGGGGTTTTTCTAAGTTAAAGAATATGATCAAAAATGTGAACAGTAAAATGACAACAAACTAACAACTATCAACAACTGAACCTAAAAATAAAACAAACCAAGCAAATGACTAGAACAGGAACAGAATCACAGAAATGGAGATCATATGGATGGTTATCAGCAAGGAGGGGGAGGGGTAAAATGGGGGGAAAGCTACAGGAATAAGAAGCCTAAATGATAGGTACAAAATAGACAGGGGGATGTTAAGGACAGTATAGGAAATGTAGAAGCCAAAGAACTTATATGTATGACCCATGGACATGAATTAAGGAGGGGAGGATGCTGGAGGAATGGGGGTACCTGGCAGAGGGGGATAAAGGGGAGAAGAAATAATGAGACAATTGTAATAGCATAATCAATAAAATATACTTAAAAAAGAAAATGGAAGTCCATATAAAATGTTTACATGAATGTTCATATCAACATTATTCATAATAGCCAAAAAGTGGAGGCAACCTAAATGCTCACAGTGAATGAATAAACAAAATGTGGTAAATCCATGTGATGCATTATTTGGTCATAAGGGGAATGACATACTGACACATGCTACAACATGGATGAGCCTTCAAAACATTATGCTAAGTGAAGAAGCCAGTCACAAAAGGCCACATAACATATGACTTCATTTATATGGAGTGTTCAAAACAGGCAAAATCATAGAACAGAAAGAGGTTGTCAGGTATTGGAGGGGAAGGGGAAAGATGAATATTTGCTAGGGACTTTTTGAGGGGATGAGAAATATGTTCTGGAATTAGATAGTGGTGGTTTTACCACTTTGTGAGTGGTCTCAAAACCAGTGAACTGTACACTTTAAAAGAATTAATTTTATGGTTTTTAAATTATATTTCTTTTTTAAAAAAGTTGCTTAGATTTTCCCTTGTGTCCTGAGCATCTTGCCCAGTTGGATACCCCCTGAGTAAATCATTTAACTTTTGCTCAAAGAGAAGAATTAGAATAACAGGATAAACATTACAAGAAGAAATGTTTCATGTTAGTACCATCCAATCATTCAAAAAATACTTAGTGATGGATTCTCTCTTGCTAAATTCTAGGGATATAGTTTGTGCAAGACAAAAATGCACCCTGCTTTTAAGTAGCATACAGTCAAGTCAGAGAACTCTGTACAGTTAGAGTTGCACAGTTAGAATTGTCGTTCCTCCAGAAGTGTTAAAACACCTTTAAATCACTGAGGTGTTTAAGCAGAGGCTGGATGACCAGCTATTGGGATGTGGAATTCAAGTCTTGGTTAATTGTCCAAGTGCCCGTAAGGCTCCATTAGACCTGAAATTCTGATCCTCTGACAAACCTCATCAATGTGCCAATGATTGCTACTTTGGTTTATATAATGAAGAAAGTTAAAAAATGCTTCTGGATTTTGGTTTTATATTTCAAAATACTTATTCTAGAACTGAAGGCATTAAAAAGAATGCATATCATCTCTACTACCATTATACCTACCTATTTTTCCTTCCCTCATACATTCTGTTTGTTCCCAGCCTGCTTAATCTCTGTGCAGGTTTTACTGTTTTGTTTCTCCCTGCATGATTTGTTTGTTCTTTAAAATTCTTTCCAGTAGTCTTTGCCCGAGAGAAAGAATGGTCAGGTTTCATGGATCTTTTCCAAAAGAAATGGGATCCTTACGATGCTATTTTTGAACAGTTTCTCAGTCAAATAGACTTGAGCTTAAATCATGGCACTTCCTTGTAACAAATAGATAATCTTTCTCAAGTTTTTTTTTATTTCTTAGTGTCTTCACCTGTAAGAACATTTGACTTGCAAGTTTGTTAAAACCTTTTAAAATTACTTACAGTCTTGGTTTACAGAGTGGCAGCTACAATCATCAAGATTATTTTGGCTCTGGCTGGTGTGACTCAGTGGACTGAGCACCAGCCTGCAAACCAAAAGGTCACTGGTTCAATTCCCGGTCAGGGCACATGCCTAGGTTGTGTGGGCCAGGTCCCAAGTTGGGGGCGTGTCAGAGGCAAACTATCAATGTTTCTCTCCTTCTCTGTCTTCCTCCTTTCCCTTCTCTCTAAAAATAAATTAATAAAATCTTTTTTAAAAGATTATTTTGAAAACATAAAGGTGAATTAATAATGATCCAAGGATGATCTTTTTTATTTTTACAAGATTTTTATTCAAAATGCACCTCTAATTTTTAATATAAAGACCAACCAAATTATTTTTCCTGGGATAGAGAAGAAACATTTGAGTATAAAGAAGCTATGTGGGATATTAGGAAGAATATTGTATCTGGATTTGGAGATTTGAGTTCCATTTGTAACTCTAATGTAAATAATGTGATCTTGAATAAGTATTTTATGTTTTTGAACATCAATTCTCTCATCTCCATAATGTGGGGGTTACCTTAGGTCAGGGGTGTCAAACTCATTTTCACTGGATCCACATCAGCCTTGCAATTGCCTTCAAAGGGCTGAATGTAATTTTAGCTCCTTAGCAGTTAAGGAGTAGTTACATTTATACAGTCCTAAAATTATTTCAGCCCTTTGTAGGCAACTGCAAGGCTGATGTGGCCCCGGTGAAAAAGAATTTGACACCCCTGGCTTAGGTCAACATTTTCCAACAGGGTTCCTTGATTAAGTCAGTTTGGGAAACTAAGTTAACTAAACTAAGTTAAACTAAATTAACCTTAAATAAGCACTGTAATACTTCTCAGAACTACCTATAATAATATATGTTATAATTCTCATTTAGGGAGTATAATATACAATGTTACTTAAACTTACTGGGACACTGAACCACTTTTTGAAAATCTTTTTTATTGAATTGTATTTTTTCCATTACCATTTATCCCCCTTATACCCTCTTCCACCTCCATACCCCACCCCTCACCTCTGCAGTCACCACCCTGTTGTCCATGTCCATGAGTCCTTTCTCTTTTTTACTCAATCTCTCCACCCCTCAGCTCCCCCCAGAGTTGTCAGCCTGCTATGAGTCTGTCTCTATTTTGCTTGTTAGTTCAGTTTGTTCATTAGATTTCATGTATGAATAAAATTGTATGGTATTTGTCTTTCTCTGACTGGCTTATTTCACTTAGCATAATGTTCTCCAGGTCCATGCATTCTGTCGCAAAGGGTAAAACTTTCTTCTTTTTTACAGCCGAGTAGAATACCATCATGTAAATGTCCCATAGTTGTTTCATGTACTCATGGACACTTGGGCCGCTTCCAAATCTTGACTGTTGTAAATAACGCTGCAATGAACATAGGGGTGCACATACTCTTTTGAATTGGTGTTTTGGGTTTCTTCAGATAAATTCCCAGAAGTGCAATTGCTGGGTTGAACCACTTTTTATAGAGCATCTCACAAGACCAGTGTGGCCCAGAATACATGCTGGGAAATGACACAATATCTAAGGAAGGCTTTCCAATTCTAATGTTCTGAGGTGAGCTGCCTCCTGCACCTAAGAGTTGTCCAAACTCAAGGGTGTCTAAACCTCTCTGAGTTTTAGTTTTATGTCTATAAAATGGGGCCCATTGCTATCTGCTTACCTCATACTTGGTGGGAGAATTAAGGAATATGTTTGAAAGTGCCTTATAAACTATAAGGCACTCCAAAAATGCAAGGGTCTCTTCATCTCATTACAATATTTTTTAAAACATGAGGTTTGCTGAGAATATTCAAGAAAATATAAACAGATGTACGCATATCTTTATACCAAATTTAAAACAGAAAAGTGTGCAAAATTCCTTTCTCCCACACCCAGGGAATTTCCTGCTTATTGTTTGGCTTGGATTAACTAATATGATGCGTTTTTAAAGTATTTGTAATTTTTCATATCCTCAAAATGCCTATTGGTATAATTAATTAAAAACTAATTAAACTGTGAAGGCCCACTGGGTTCTGTAATTGCTGAGGGACAGAGAATACTCACAGAAATTGGGTGTCTCGTATCTGCTCTCATAGAATATATTTAATGCCTTTTGTATGTGGGAAACGGTTATGGGAGGTTAATGGGTAAAGATATAGATATGTGACAAAATGGAAAGAATATGTTTGGACCAGAAGAACTGAGTGTAGTCTGATTATTCCATTCATTGGCTGAGTGATTCTGGGCAAGCCATACCCTTCTGATAATGAGATCTTTCCTCTATAAAATTTTTTTTTTAAATAAAATGTTGTATGGCTTTTGTGAAGAAAAATTGAGAAAATTTTTTTGTAATTCTAATTTGCTATAGAAATGCTGTTTTTCAGGCTTTGATAAACTATTTGAAGTATATCAGTTGTCTGCACAGTGATGAGTGTACAGTGCACATGGAAAAGCCGTTGTGTTAGAGTGGGCACTGGCTGGTCAAATGCATGCTGGTTAATGTGGTTTGTTAAGAACTAGTATGAACAATTGATTGTATAAGAATCAAGAAAACAAAACAGATAAACAAGGCTCTAAAACATGTGAGAGCATCAATGACAACTTGAGAAAACAGGTATGACTCAGATTATACTTTATGATGGTCCCATGCATCCGGGTCCCTGGGCAGAGTTCCTGGTGCAACTACAGCATCACTAAAGTTATGTGATCAACTAGGGGAACCTAAATGTATTCAAAGATTAGATAAATATAATAAAGGGTGATGTTCTGGAATCCTTTCTACAGTCTTAGGCCCTAAATGTGGAGGTGACACATACTTTGTCTTGAATCGAGAAAACTTGCCATGTATTTCTGAAATGAGGGTGACTGCAATGCAATTAAATTTCTAAAATTTATTAATGGGAGAGAGATTTCAAATCCCTCTGGAGGACAGGTTTCTCCATGTTCAGGCCAAATTTGCTTTTGTGATCTCAGGATCATGTTTGTATATGCTTTTTTATTTTGGCAAATATGGTTTTTACTGACACAGGAACACCATTTATTGTTTCTTATTCAAATTATTTATTTTTCCTCTTGCAAACTTCCACTTTAAAGCAGCCATCTAATTCCTAAACTTTCTCTTCTATGAACTCTTTTCAGTTTATTTATAAATGCTTAGTAATGCCTGCGTTTTTCAACTCTTCTTTTGGGAAATAGAAGAGGAAAAGGAAAGGCCATTAATTATTATTTTTGTCACATTTTTAATTAAAATAAGCACAAATTCTCCTTTTGTAACATGTGATATTACAAGTCCTCCCTTTAAGGGGCTAGTCTATATCCTTATCCTTTGAATATGGGTTAGCCACATGACTTGCTTTGTCCGATGGAATATCAGCAAACCTAATGCAAATAGACTTGAAAAGTAGTTTCATACTGGGGTTTGTGTTTTTTGCTGGGCTTAGAACCTTGAGACAGGCTACCAGGTGAACAACCAGAACTAACATGATAGAAGATGGAAGAAAAATTGGGAGTGGTAGCCAATGTCCTGCCAACCATTAGATGTGAGTGAGGGCATCCAACATCATGCATTTACCATCAAGTGCATCAACTTGCCACAGATGTATGGCAAAGCACAGGAAAGATTACATGAACTTGTCCAGTCCCCAAGAATGATCCAGCTGGCTTGCAGATCATAAGCTAAATAATGAGAATTAAATAAAGTTCCCGCACTGTATAGCTTTTCTATTACTGCAAATTAAACCAGCCTCAAATTTAACAGCTTAAAACAACAAACACGTATTATCTCACAGTTTCTGCAGGCCAGAAGTCCAGGTACAGCTTAACTGGGTGCCTCTGACTTGAGGCCTCTCACAAAACTTAGGTCAAGGTGTCGGCTGAGACTGCAGTCATCTCAAAACTTGACTAGGGAAGTATCCACTCAAATGCCTTTTGACAAACCTCAGGACCTCACTGGTTGTTGGCTGCAGGTATCAGTTTCTTATCACATGGGCCTCTCATCAAAGCTGCTCACAGCATGACAGCTTACTTTCTCCAGAGTGAGAGATCCAAGTGAAAGAAGACCCCCAAGGCAAAAGCCAGTCTTTTTATAACCTAATCTTGGAGGTGACATCTCATTACTTCAGCCACATTATATTTGTTTGTAGCGAGTCACTAAACACGGCCCACATTCCAGGGAGGAAATTGTACAAGGGCATGAAAGTAGGAGGCAGGGACTATTGGAAGTCATCTTTGATGTTTCCTGCTTCCCATACTCTTATAAAAAGATAAATTTTCTGTAGCCACGGAAACAAATAGTCACCATCCCAATTTTAACCCATTTAATAGATCAACTCCAACTTGCCTCATTAAACATGCTTTTGTAAGCCCAACCAATCAATATCAGCCTCTCACTTTTGTAAATAATCAATCAGGAATGAATTCACTCAAATAAGCACACCTCTGAGTGTGCCAACCAATCAACAAAAGTCTCACCCAAGTAACTGCAATTCAACAGATAATGTCAACTCACTTATGACTCTGAAAATCCACCAGCCTTTGAACACCATGACTCCCTCAGGCCTTGTATTGTATCAGCACTCTGTTCTGCTTGGAGAGACGATGCCCATCAGCATAGTTCTCCTCTATCATGTCAACAATAAATTCAGCCTTGTGTTTTGTTTGTTTGCTTGAGATACTGAGGGATGGCTTGTCACTCTCTGACAATCCAGTAGATGTCATTTCAATCTGCTAAGTTTGGGTAGTTAGTTGCTAGGCAGCAAAAGCTAACTATTCACCCTGGCAAATAACAGACCTGTCACAAGTTGTTCTTTTTTATCCTCAAAAGAGTAGGATCCTGGCTCAGTTGGGATGGAAGTTGGAGCATAGAGATAGTCAATTATTGATGGAAATTATGGCTTGTAAAAGTGGTTAAGAATCAAAGGTATCATTGTCATACATTTCAATTAATTTATGATTCGATACCTTTTATATTGTTATTCCTATTAAAGTCTAGAATTTCAGATGTCTTAAATGTTTCTGGAGGAGTTTTCTACCTGACCTTTAAATGCATTCAGGGGCTCGATCTTTTCTCTTAGAATAATAAGAATGCTGGTGTTGAGGGCACACACCCTCTCATAAGTACAGAATGACTTATGAAAACTGTTATCCAAGACGCACATTTTAAAAGCTCTGATTTATTTTTACATTGAAAACTCCTGGAGGTGGGCTATGACTAGGTCTTTTCCCTCCCACCTAACAGGCTTTCACGTGAAGTTCTCTTAATGTGACGTTGGTCAGAACACACTCCGTGGTGTTTTGTGTTAAGTTTCCTGAAGAATAGCACTTTGTTCTTGAGATTCTGGGGTTCGTCCCATGCTGATCAACGACCAGATGATCAGCAAATGCTTCCAAGAAAGAATATGGCAAGAGATAGTCAGAAAAAATGGAATCGTTATTTCCACAACCGATTCTATTCAAAGCACATTCAATGTACCATCTTGGTGTGTATAATAAACTGGGCTGAGGGGTTCAAATCAGAGAGAAAACCAAGAAGGTTGAACTTTAACTGCCATAATAAAGAATAAAAAATAAAAGTATATTTTTAAAGGGAGCTTTTGAAATAGTTTAAATACAGCAATGTCACAATTGGAGCTGTGTTTTAGGTGTGTGAATATGGTGTGTGGGCAGGATCAGTGGGACTGGGCGATACTTGCTGGGAGGGGACCAGTTGGGAAGCCAGCACAGCGCAGTGTCCCCCTTGCCCATGGTTTCACTCTCCATGGCTCAGTTACCTACTGTCAACAGTGGTCCAAAAGTGTAAAATGGACATTTCAATAAATAAACAATGTAGAAGTTTTCAGTGGCTTGCTGTTCTTAGTAGCGTGACCCAATCTCACATTGTGTGCTCCGTCCCACCCAGGCGGGAATCAGCCCGTTGTCCAGAGTGTCCGTACTGCGTGTGCTGCCTGCCTGTTAGTCACTGAGTAGCCATCTAGGTTGTCGGATCAACTGTCTTGGTATCGCAGTGCTTGTGTCCAAGTAACCCTAATTTTACTCAATTATGGTCCCAAAGCCATTCACATAACTTTTATTGTAGTATATTGTTATAACTTTTCTATTTACTAGTATTATTGTTAACCTCTTACTGTGTCTAATTTATAAATTAAACTTTGTTAAGATATGTGTGTACAGGAAAAAAACAGTGTTTAAGGGTTTGGTACTATTCACAGTTTAAGGTATCCATTAGGGATCTTGGAATGCAGCCCCCATAGATAAGGGGAGACTAGTGTATTCCCGGTCATGAGTTCAGATCCCTGTTCTATCACTTACCAACCATGTAACCTTAGAAGCCACCTAACAGTGGCACCTCAGTCTCTCCATCAGCAAAATGGGGTGAAGTTGATTTATATGATCCCTAAGGTCTTTTACAGAACCTAAAAAAACAAAGCAAACCTCTTGAACACTTGGGGTTCTATAAAGCAAAATTAAAGCAACATCTGAGTTGTGTCATTGAAAGAGCAAAAACAGCCTTGGTAACTGCTGGTCAAGGGTAAGCCTCTTTGTGTAGTTCAACCATCTCCCAGTGCAAAAATCCCACCTACACAACAGTTGACAGATGGCCCCCAGCCTCTGCTTCAATACCTTCGGTGACAGGGCGCTCACTCTTTTGAAGGATACCACTTCATGGCTGGGCGGCTCTAATTGTGTTTTCATGTGCTTTCATGTTGAGGTAAAAATTTTTTACCTCATTATTTTCAGGTCTGCCATCTGTAATTACACTGAATAGGTCCACTTTGCTTCTGCACGACTATTAAACTTGAGTCTAGTCTCCCTGTCAGTTAAACATTGTAAAGTATTTTTAACTGCCGTCTGAGGATGTGGTTTTCGTACCCTTCTTCTTCTTGAACATCCAGAGTGAAATGAATCCAGAGTTACGGGAATATCTGAACGCTGCTGGGATGGCCCCGGGCTCTTCCTCTTCAGCCCACCCTGCCGTTGCCGTTGGAGTGAGTACACAGCTCAGACTGTGCTCCCTGAGCAAAACTTGGGGTTCTTCAGGGGTGAGGCTTGTGGAATCACCCAGGAGCCCTCTGTGGATTGTTAACAACAAGCTGGCTGGGACTGGAGGTCCCACTTTCCCAGTGGGAGGGGCTGCACCTGAGCGCAGCTTGTCAAAGATGAGGTGGCCTCTGGTCTGCTGCCTTCTTTCCCACAGCAGGAGGGACTGCTAAGTCCCTTAGGCCCTCAAGGTCTCCAGGCCCTGGGCAGCTAGTGTTTGTCACTATTCCCCTGATCAACAAACCCTAAAGTTCAATCGGCTCAACACCTGAATGCAAAAGTGATTGTTTCCTCCACTAAAAAGTCCACTTTCCAGCATATACCATAAGGAGAGCAGGGGTCGTCACACCTCAGATCACTCTTTTCCCCAGTAAATCTTGCACCTGATGCCTGTTCTGAAGTTGTGGAATCCACCTTCATCCACTTCACCACAGAGCTACACAAGCACACATACACACAGTTCCCCTTCTGATTTCTTCCCTTTGCTGAGGGCTTAGTTCCAAGTTTTAGTATTAGATGAAATTTCTCTTCTTCAAACCATGTGGACTGAATTTTTTACTTAATGGGTTTTCTGAAAGCAGAAGTATCAATACTGTTACTCAAGGGCTGATACATGTTCTTAACGCAATTCCTGCCAGCTGAAGATAAGGTCTGGGGAAAGGAGGCTCAGGGGCCTCCCTGGGCCTCCAGGAAGTCTCTCTTTGGGTGGTTCTTCCATCCACTCAGCCTCTGGAATGCAGCCAAGCAGGGATCAGGGACTGGTTCTTGTCTGGGCAGATTTTAATCTGTGAACCCAAGGGCTCTGGTAGTTTCTTTGGGAAGGTGAGGCTTTTAGTTCTCGAAAATCTGAACTACTGTTTGTTAAACTAGTCTCTGGCCACTTAGTCTTCTTCTGTCCATCATGATACAATTGATCCTCCAATTGTCAGCAAGCCAGAAGGGGTGATGCCTGCTATTGGCCAGAGGCTCTAGGGTGGGACTGACTGGCAGTCTCTCTACTGGGGCAGAGCTAGGGAACCTCATGGAGATGAAGGGCATACAGCTATCATCCAAAGCACAGGAAGTCTAAGGGAAGAGTTCACCTGTTCTTTATCATTTGCTAAGAAAACTCCATATTATCCCAATCAGGTAACAAAGCAGAGCCCTTTCTCAGATCAGAAAGACTCATGGCTTTCTAAAGGCAGATCAGATTGCCTCTGCAGGGTCAGCATTTGAGCATGCCTTCTGGCTATGACAATTTGTGATGAGCATGTCAGCCTGCTTATAAGAATTAGTTAGTGTTTATCGGATTTCCAGGAAGTGCAGGCATAGTTCTAATTGCTTTACAAAATTTAACCCTTTTAATCCACAGAACAGGACTACTGTATAGCAGAGGCCCTTGCGTTAACTCCATTTTATAGATGAAGCAACAGAGGCACAGGTAGTTAGTGTCCTGCTCCGGGTCACACAGTGAATAGGTGTGGCGGAACCAGGAATGGCACCTAAATAATTTGGCTCCAAAGCCCGGGCCTAACCACTGTACCACCCTGCCCTTCCAGGCCCTGCCATCCCTTCCGTGTGGTCCCAATTTACTTTTCCAAGTCCATCTCTTTACTTTCCTGTGACAAAACTGAAGCACTTGCTCTTTTCTGAACAAAATGCATTCTCTGCATTCTTTCCTGACTTTTTTCTCTGCCTGAAATGTGCCTCTTGATGCTCCATCTCTGCCTGTAAATCTCACACCTGTGTTTAGGGAGAGTTCATTTCAAGGATACCATCAAAGCAAAAGAAATGAACATCTGCTAAGTTCCTCCTGTCTTTTGAGTGCTGCACCAAGGACATTAAAATAAGGCATTTTAGTTAGCCCTCAATCTAACCCTTTGGCATAGGACAGATAAGAAAATAGCCTGAGGTGAGTTCCGTGCCCAGCTAGTAAAGGGCAGGGTGCTCTGACTGCAGCTTGTGCCCCGGGGCCCTGTGCACCCCGGGTGTGTCCGGTCTTTCCCTTGTTGCTCTCGCTCTCGCAGGGCACTTCGTGCATCCCTCAGGGAACTTGCCCATGCCTGACAGCTTGGGGATAATGAGACTTTTGATAGCAGAAATTGTGTCATGCTCCTTTTCCTTCCTGGGTGTCCAGCCTCGTCTGTTGTACCTAACTTATCTAATAAATATTTGTGTAATTGAATGACACTGAATCGAGTGAGGATCAGGGAGGCAGGCTTCATGGGGCAGAGAGGCTCACGCTTGCCAACTCCAACACTTCTTCCAAGTTCAAAATAATGAGCTGTCAGTTTCCCTTGAGTTGCTAAGTCTTTGGGGAAGAAAGAAGTGAGTCGAAACAAGCAAGTACGTGCCTCAGTCCACCAGGAGAGGAAGCTCCTGCTTTCAGACATGACGAGTTCCCCAAATATGCGGTGTTCACTCCAATAGTGTGCATCTAGCACCACCTGCAACGGTGCGGGCGTGTGAGGACCAGCTAAGGAACAAAGAGACATCCCAACCCAGAAGTGCCAAAATACATTAACACACCACAAAAGCAGCTTAACTTGAACATTACATGGTTCCTGCAAAAGGAAATAATTTGTTTGGTCACTCTCTTTTATCATATGCCATGTTTTTACTTAAATGTGTCTAATTAGCCTATGTTTGTTGTGTGCCAGGTGTGTAAGTAATTAGATAAGGACCCCAAGGCACTGTGCCTATTCCACTGCTGTTGGATCTTGAGTTCCAGAAAATAAAATAAAATAAAAACCTAAAACCATAAAACCCAAAAATGAAAAAAAAAAACTTTCTTCTTTAATTCCTGATTTTCCTCTCTCATTCTGAAGCAGAGGGCTAAGAGCCATAAAGATAACCTATTTTATTTTTTATTTTTCAATTACAGTTTACATTCAATATTATTCTGTGTTAGTTTCAGATGAGTGGCAAAGTGGTTAGAAAATCCTCTACTTTATAGAGTGGCCTCCCCATTGCTCCAGGTACCACCTAGCCCCATATACAGTTATTTTGGTATTATTGTCTATATTCCCATGCTGTAATCTATTGTAATTGAAGTTCTAAAATAAAAAAAAAATCAATTGATTGTAGATGTATAGGTTCATTTCTGGACTCTCATTTCTATCCCATTGACTTATATATCTATTTATGCTAGTGCTACACTGCTTTAATCACTGTAGCTTTGTAGTAAGTTCTGAAATCAATTATCCATATTTTTTGGACTATAAAATACCCCCCTCCCCCCAATTTGGGAGGAATAATGGTTGTTAATGCTGCTATTGAGTTCTGTTTATATTTACATTGGTGAAATATTATGTTATTTATGTTATTTAATATTTTTTGCTTCAAAAAATTTTATGTTATTTAACATTTTTTGCTTCAAAATTTTTTGTCCTGTTTTCCTCCTCTAAAACCTAGGTGTGTCTTATGGTCTGAAAAATATGGTAATGTGAGTCCTCCAGCTCTTCTTGACCAAAAGAAAAGATAATCTAGCCATTAGGGGCTACAAATGAGTTTCACGATGCCAGCCTTCTTTATTTTGTCCTGATTCCAAATGGCCGAAAAACAGACATGGCTTTAGAATACCTAAGCTTGGTGATCTAATCACCATAAAGTACTGGGGGAAGAAAAGAAGGAGCTCAGTTTACATTTTACCCTGTACATCAGAACACAGGGATGTCAAAGCAGTGGTGGTAGACATCTGACGTGGAATCAATCAAAAAGCCTGTATTTGGAAGGAGGGAAAAAAAAAAAACCTGATGCAGGGTGATCCAGAGAAAACTATTGTAGTCTTTTTCTGAAAGATGAGAAGGACGTCATAGGTCAGTGTTAGCAGGAATGATGAGGCAAACTGGGGATGCATTTGGGAGGGGTTGGAAAAGCATCGGTGACTGAGGATCAGTGAGGGAGGAAGAGGGTTCCCTTTCTGTAGGCTTGGTGACTTGGGTGGGTGGTGTTGGCACCACCTGAAATACAGAACTCAGGAGCAGCAGGAGAGACGAGGAGAAGATGATGCTGACGTTGTAGCAGCATAAGGCTGTCTTCTCCGGCTTTCTGGGTAAAGTAGGAAACAATGGCATCTGCTACTAATGAGAGGAGCAGTAGTGTGTTAGGGCCTTGAAGATGGTGGAGGTTTACAATGGTAACTGACTACGGAGAAGAAGATGACCAAAGGTGACAGTGAAGGGCGGAGCCGAGGGCTCAGTGGAGCCTGGAGAACGCAGATTGACAGGACAGCGGGAATTTCTCTGGCAGTGTCAGCTGCCTGGCTGCTGCAGGGAGAGCAGAGTATGGCACCTACTGACATGAGACATTCTGTAAGGCGTGATAAGTACTCATATCACCAAAGTCTTGCCTGAGATGGTCAGTAGTGTCTACCTGGGCCAAATACTGACCCACATAATTTGTGTTTTAAACTAATCACTATGGAAAACAATATACTTCAAGCAGCGATTTTCAACCTTTTTCATCTCTTGACACACATAAGTAATTACTGAAATTCTGCAGCACACCAAAAAAATACATTTTTTGCCAATCTGACAAAAAAATAAGGTATGATTTTGATTCATTCACACCAGGTGGTTATTGTTGTGTTGGCTGTTGTCATTTTAAAAAAATTTTTGACAAGCTAAGGGAAAAGAGTTCAGTGCCCCTGACTAAACAGTCAGGTATTGTACATTTCAAAAATTCTTGTGGCATACCGGTGCGCCTGCCATGGTCTGCCCGGTGGACATCAGAGTAATCAGTGTGAGGAGGGCTAAGGGAGCTACAACTGGAAGAAGGGGGACGAGCCAGGAGAGCAGGCTCTGCAGAGGATGAGGTTGTGGTCTCAGGCAGAATTAGTTGAGATATAACTCAGGACTTTATGACATCAACAGAAAGGTGGATTTTTTTTTTTGGTAGTTTTTTTGTTTGTTTGTTCTCATTTGTTTGTCTGCCCTTATGTATGATTGAATCCTTAAAAGAGAAAAAATGCAGATGTATCATTTTTAAGAGATAGTATGCTTTGGCAGGTAAAACCACAGGTGCCGGTAAATCAGCTCCCTGGGTTCAAATCCCAACTCTACCACGTTAGAGTTGTGCGGTCTTCAACAAGTTACCTAACCTTCATCTGTACAGTGGAAATAATCATTTTACTTAGTTATATTGTGGTTGTAAGAATTAAATAGGGTAATACATTAAAGGGTTTGGGAAAACTGCCTGGGGCATATTAAAAACTCAATAAATATTGGTATTATTCTCATACATATTTAACCCAAGTGTTGTCATCTCAAAGAATCATCTTGTTGTTGGTATTAAAAGGAAAATGGGCAGGCCCTGTGGACAGTGCCCGCCCCCAGACTGGTGTACCTTCCTGTAGAATGCAGCAGCTCTTGCTCACTACACTCTTGCAGTCATTTCTCATGCCCTCTGCTTGTCTTCTGTTTTCCTACCTTGTTGGTCCAAATGCACACCATAGTTTCTTGTCCTGGATTTCCCCAAAGCATCTTCATCACAAGGCAAGTTAGAGGCATTTTATCCAAGGCTTTAGAGGGTAATAGAGCAGCAGCTTACGCCACCCACTGCACCTTCCTGTGGAATATCACAGCATGCCTGTGCTGTTGAAAGTCCACTGGATCCTCCCACGGCCAGGAATGGCCCCTGCTTTGCCTCACAGAGCCAAGTTACTGAGCCTCTTCCTCCCTCTCTCAGCTTCAACTTCTCCATCGCTCTTCCTTTTCAGCCTAGTCTTCTCACATCCTCTTTCATGGGCTGCCAAAGAAACTCTATCCTCTAAGAAAATATTCATAGCCATTAAATTCCTTTGTTTCAGACTTCCACCTTCTAGAACCATGGCCTATCACCGTGTTTTGTCAAATAAAAAAATAATTCTCTGACTAAAAAAAATTTTACAAAAGCTGCTGTTGACTTTTAAAACAAGTCTTTCCTCTTTAAATGCACAATGCTAACAATTAATAAATGCTACATAGTGCTGTTCTAATATAAATGTCTGCCTTGGTATATCAATAATTCATAAACTGGTGAAATGTCTCCTTTTATACAATTTGTGACTATTTTGTGGAGGATCATATCATTGTTTGTGAGAGAGATTAATTTAAAGTTTTCTTTTATTGTAATAGTCTTGACAGTCTTTGGTGTCAAAGTTATACTGGCCTAAGAAAATAAGTTAGGAAGGCTTATTGATTTTCTTCTCTGGAAGAGTTTGTAGGAAAGTATTGTTATTTCTTCTTTAATGTTTAGAGGAGTTCACAGTGAAAACATTGAACCTGGATTGTATGTGTGTGTGCATGTAAAGGTTTGCTAATGGGAATTGAAATTATTTTTATTTTAGTGTCTCATATATAAAAAAGAAAATTATTTATAAATTTCCATAACCCATAATTTCTATGCAAACATGGGAACAAAATTAGTTAATATGCTAAAGATCAACAATGCTGTAAAAACTATAATATTCAAAATTAATGTTATTATTTCAGTGTGTTGGATAATTGTTTTCCCTGGCTAAGTTACAATTTGAAACGTGGTCGTGGTGTCGCTGGGTCTCCTGAGATTGCTCTACCCAAGCTCTCTTGCATCCAGGGATTGCTCTAGTCTCCTATCTCTTTTCTTCTTTCAAAATATGAGAAACTTTTCTTATAAGGTACACAATGACATCATTTGGCTTTCATTTAGCAGGAATGCCTCATCTATATACTAAATCCTCACATTGTTGTTGTTTGTTTTTGGTTTTGGTTTTTTTTTGCTGCCAGTGTGGTGCTCTTAATGCAAGGCGTTCTCCAAGTATCAGTGCTGAAAGGGAGTTAGTTTTTGATGAGTAATTTTTCATACTGTCTCTCTTTCATCATTACCTCTCTTTATCAATGATCTCCCCTGTTGGGGAGTTCCACTTTCTGTCTCTCCTTTCCTGTCTTTCTGCTTCTTTTTTAAAAGATTTTTATTCATTTATTTTTAGACAGAGGGGAAGGGAGGGAGAAAGAGAGGGAGAGAAATATCAATGTAGTTGCCTCTCATGCACCCCCTACTGGGGACCTGGCCTGCAACCCAGGCATGTGCCCTGATTAGGAGTCAAATAAGCGATCCTTTGGTTTGCAGGCCAGCACTCAATCCACTGAGCCACAGCAGCCAGGGCCTGTCTTTCTGTTTCTCAGTTCCCTGGTCTTTCCTCTCTCTCTTGCCCTTCCCTTCCCTTTCTCCTCCCCCTCCCCTCCCCCTCCCCCTCCCCTTCCTTTCCTTTCCTTTCCTTTCCTTTCCTTTCCTTTCCTTTCCTTTCCTTTCCTTTCCTTTCCTGTCTCCTTTTCTGCCTTAAGAATAGGGATTTTATATTATTAGAAACAGTTTATATTATTCTTTTCTAGAGTAAAGCTCTTTTGACTTCATTATAACAAGTTAATATTTGTAAAGCAGTAAAAATAGTTCCAGGTACATAGTAAGCATTGTTTGGTATTCATTTTTATTTATTTATTCATTTAAGAATATGGGTATACTTAGGCATACTCTAAGGCCTCACTTGCTTTACAGTGATTTAAAAAAAAAGCCTTCAGGAATTAAACCACCAGGATGGGATCCAAGATAGACATATTTCCCCCCAGTTTTATTAAGATATAATTGACATATATACATTGTGTTGGTTTAAGGTATACAACATAGTGATTTCATATGTGTACATATTGCACAATATTTACCACAATTTTAGTCAATGTGTATCACCTCACATAGCTACAAAATTTTTCTTGTGATGAGAGCTTTTAAGATCTACCTTCTTAGCAATTTTCAAATATGCAATGCAGTATTATTAACTATAGTCACCATGATGTACATCACATCTCCAGAACTTACTTATCATGCATGTAACTGCACGTTCTTGCCTTTTGACCACCTTCACCCATTTTGCCCATCCCTTCCTCCCTGCCTCTGGCAACCACCAATATGATCTCAGTATCTATGAGTTCTGTTTTTTAGGTTATACACATAAATGAAATTATATAGTCTTTGTCTTTCTATGACTTACTTAGCATAATGCTCTCAAAATTCATCCATGTTGTTGCAAATGTTGAAAAATGGGCTTATTTTATATTAAATCTTGCTCTTGAGTGAAAAACATTGGAGGGTGAGTTCAGTGCTGCCACGACAAAGATCTTAAACATCATTCATGCTGTAGCTGATGTATTGCAGGGCGAATAAACTAGTGGTGAATGTGAGGTCCAATTTCATGTGATTAAACTTAAATATGCATAAAAGTAACCCAGTTAAGGAACATCCAAGGTGGCAAAGGAGTAGGTGGAAGCTACACTAACCTCCTTCCAGGACCAATCTTGAATTTCAACTAAATTGTAGAGAAAGCATCCTGAATAACCAACTGAACCATCACCTGAATAACCAACTGAACACTCTCTGGAGAGAAGCCTTATACCTAAGGACAGACAGAAGAAACTACTTTAACACAATGTGACTGGTAGGGAGTGGGGAGATGTGAGAGGGCTGGCTGGGTTCCCATGGGCAGCAGCTGAAGATCTGGAGGCATATTTCAGAGGCTGGGGGGTTCCCTATGAGAATTGTGGGGTCAAATTCTAAGATGGGCTCCCCAGCCTACAGCACCAGAGCCAGAAAGGAACTCAGGTAACATTAGCTGTGAAAAGCAGCAGGGTTTCTGTTGGCCAGGGAGAGATGGCTGCAGATACACAGAGCTTCTTAAAGGGCCAGTGCACAAAAATTTGTTTGCAGCCACTTATGCTGGGCTCTGGCAGAGGGAGGACAAAGTGGACTAAGACACTTCCAGAAGGTCTTGGTTTGGTGGCCCTGGGTAGAGAACTGAAGGAATAGCCACCAAGGTCCCTGTGCTGAGTCATTCCCCATAGTGCAGAAGCCATTTTTCTCAGGCAGAGCACTCCCCTCCAAGTGGCATTAGCCTGTAGAGAAGCAACAGCCCTGCCCAAAGGAATTACTCTGTCCCATCCTGTGAAGCTTAAGCCAGGCTACTAATCACAGCTTGATTAGCTTAACAACTTATCAGTTTAGTAGCTGATTAGTTTAACAGTTAAGGTGGAAAATACAAACAAGCAGACAAAATGGGAAGACAAAGGAACAGATCTCAAATAAAAGAACAAAAGGACTCTCCAGAAGAACTAGATGAAATGGAGGCAAGCAATTTATCAGACAGGGAGTTTAGAGTAATGATTATAAGGATACTCAAAAGCATGAAAAAAGGTGCAGAAACCATTTTTTAAAAAGAACCAGAAATGAAGAATGCAATATCTGAAATAAATAATACACTAGAAGGAACAAACAGTAGGTTAGATGAAGCAGAGGATTGCATCAGTGATTTGGAAGATAAGATAGCAAAAAAAAAAAAAAAAAACCCACCCAAGCACAGCAGAAAAAAAGAATTTTAAAAAATTAGGAGAGCTTAAGAAACATTTTGGACAACATGAAGTGGAACAACATCCACATCATGGGGATACCAGAAAGAAAAGAGAGTGAGCAAGGGATAGACAACCTCTTTGAAGAAATAATGATTGAAAACTTCCCTAATCTGGTGAAGGAAAAAGACACACAAGTCCAGGAAGCTCAGAGAGTCCCAAATAAGTTGGGCCCAAAGAGGCCCACACTGAGACACATTATAATTAAAATGACAAGGCTTAAAGACAAAGAGAAAATCTTAAAAGCCACAAGAGAAAAGCAGGTGGTTACCTACCAGGGAGCACCAATTAGACATCATCAGATTACTCAACAGAAACATTTCAGGCCAGAAGGGAGTGGTATGAAATATTTAAGGTGATGAAAAGCAAGGACTAAAAGTAAGGCTACTTTACCTAGCAAGTCTATTATTTAAAATTGAAGGAGAGATAAGGAGCTTCCCAGACAAGAAAAAGCTAAAGGAGTTTGTTAACACCAAATCAGTACTGTAACAAATGTTAAAGGGCTTGCTTGAAAGAAGGATGAAGATGAGGAGGAGGAAGAGAAGATGAAAAAGAGAAAGAAAAAAACCACAGGAAAACAGTCTAATAATAAAAGTGGCACTACACACATAGCTACCAATAATTATCTTATATGTAAAAGGCTTAAATGCTCCAACCAAAAGACTTAGGGTAGATGAATGGATAAGAAAACAAGACCCATATATATGCTGCCTCCAAGAGACCCATCTCAGATCGAAAGATACACACAGACTAAAAGTAAAGGGATGGAAAAAGATTCATGCAAACAGAAATGAAAAAAAGCTGTGGTAGCAATACTTGTATCAGACAAAATTAGACTTCCAAATAGAGGCCATAATAAAAGACAGAGAAAAACATTATGTTATGTTAAAGGGATCAGCCCAACAGAGGATATAACTCTAGTGAACATTTATGCACACAACATAGGAAAACCTAAACATGTAAAGCAAATCTTGATGGACATAAAGGGAGAGATCAACAGAAGTACAGTCATAGTCAGGGATTTTAACACCCCAGTGACTTCAATGGATAGACCTTCCAGACAGAAAATCAATAAGGAGCGAGCAGCCTTAAATGGCACACAAGGTCAAATGGGTTTAATAGATATCTTCAGAGCTTTTCACCACAAAGCAACAGAATATACATACTTTTCAAGTGCACATGGAATATTTTCTAGGATAGATCACATGTTAGGACACTAAACAAGTCTCGATACATTTAAGAAGATTGAAATCACATCAAGTATCTTCTCTGACCACAATGCTATGAAACTAGAAATCACAAGAACACTGAAAAACACACAAAGACACAGAAGCTAAACAACATGTTATTAAACAATAAACAGATCCAAATGAAATCAAGAAGGAAATAAAAAAATATCTTGAAACAAATGAAAATGAGGACACAAGAATCCCAAATCTGTGGGAAACAGGGAAAGCAATCCAAAAAGGAAATTCATAGCATTGCAGGCCTATCTCAAAAGAAAAGAAAACAAAAGAAAACAAAACAACAAAAAAACAGAAAAAGCTCAAATAAACAATCTAACTTTACACTTAAAGGAACTTAAAAAAGTGAATAGAAGTAAGGACATAATAAAGATCAGGGCATGAATAAATGAAATAGAGTCTGAAAAGACAAAACAAAAGATCAATGAATCCAAGAGCTGGTTCTTTGAAAGGATAAACAAGATTGGTAAACCTTTAACCAGACTCATCAAGAAAAAAAGAGAGATGACCCAAATAAATAAAATCAGAAATGAAAGAGCAGAAATAATGAATGACACCAAAGAAATACAAAGGATTGTAAGAAAATATTATGAACAACTATATGCCAAAAAACTGGACAACTGGACAAAATGGATAAATTCCTAGAAACATACAATCTTCCAAAACTAAATAAGGAAGAATCAGATAATCTGAATAGACAGATTTCACCTAGTGAAATTGAAACAGTTATCAAAAACTCTGCCCCCCCCCCCAAAAAAAAAGCTCTGGGCTGGATGGCTTTACAGGGGAATGGCCATACTACCCAAAGCAATTTATAGAATCAACACAATTCCTATCAAGACTCCAATGACATGATTCACAGAACTAGAATGAATATTTCAAAAATTTATATAAAACCACAAAAGACCCTGAATAGTCATAGAAATCTGAGAAAGAACAAAGTTGGAGGACTCTCACCACCTAGTATCAAACTATACCATGCGGCCACAGTAATCAAAACAATATGGAATAAAAGCAGACACATAGATCAATGAAACAGAATAGAGAGCCCAAAAATAAACCCACACCTTTATAGTTAATTAATATTTGACAGAGGAAGCAAGCACATACAATGGGATAGTTTATTCAATAAACAGTGTTGGGAAAATTGGACAGGTATATGCAGAAAAATAAAACCAGACCACCTTCTTACACCACACACAAGAATAAATTGAAAATGGATTAAAGACTTAAATGTTAGACCTAAAACCATAAAAATCATAGAAGAAAACATAGGCAGCAGCAGCTTGGATGCTGCATGTAGCACTATTTTATGGGTAATATCTCCCCAGGCAAAAGAAACAAAAGAAAAAATAAACAAATGGGACTACGTCAAACTAGAAAGTTTTAAACAACAAAGGAAATCATCAACAAAATTAAAAGATGGACCACGGAATGGGAGAACATATTTTCCGATACATCTGATAAGGGGTTAATATCTAATTTATAAAGTACTTAACCAACTCAACACCAAAACACCAAACAACCCAGTTAAAAAATAGACAAAGGACCAGAATAGGCACTTCTCCAAAGAGGACACACAGACGGCCAATACACATATGAAAAGATGCTCAATGTCACTAATCATCAGATAGATGCAAATTAAAACCACAATGAGATATCATCTCACACCTGTCAGAATGGCCATCATCAATAAATCAAAAAACAATAAGAAGTGGCGAGGATGTGGAGAAAGGGGACTCTTTTTGCACCGTTGGTGGGAATGCAGACTGGTGCAGCCACTGTGGAAACCAGTGTGGAGATACCTTGAATAATTAAAAATGGATCTGTCTTTTAACTCAGTGATCCCACTTATAGGAATGTATCCTAAGGAACCCAAAACACTAAATTGAAAGAGCATAAGCAGCATTATTTGCAATAGCCAAGATATGGAAGTGACCCAAGTGTCCATCAATAGACAAGCCAATAAAGCAACTAGGGGACATTTACACAACGGAACACTACTCTACCATAAAAAATAAGAAAATTTCACCCTTTGCGACAGTGTGGGTGGACCTGGAGAACATTATGCTAAGTGAAATAAGCCAAATGACAAATGACAGAGAAAGACCATCATTTCACTCATATGTGGAATCTAGTGAACAAATCTAACTAACAAGGAAAATGGGGACAGACTCACAGGTGGAGAGCAAGATGGCAGTTCTGGGGTTGGGGGAGAATGGGTGGGGGGAGGGATTGAGCAAAAAAAGGCAAAAGACTCATGGACATGGACAACAGTGTGGTGATTGCTAGAGGGGAGGGGTATATAAGGAGACTAAAAGGTAATGTAAGAAAAGACAATAAAGATTAAATAAAGTTTAAAGTAATAACCCAGTTGTTTTAGATGCTCAATTTTGCATTTCTTTTGACACCCAGCTTCACACTTACTTGTACTTCTGCTTAACACGGCTGGATACTGGTTTTCCAGAAAAATTCAGGAAAAATTGAAAGGGAACTACACACCTATTTATCACATGCATAATGTATTTGGGACAATTTAATTATAACCTAAGTGTGGGTTTCTTTTTAAAGTACCTTAAAGACAGTAAGAAAGTAGTACACAGAGAATAAACACTCCCAAGTCAGAAAGAATGTACCAGAACATGCATTCAGGTCCCACAGCCCAGGAAGCTCATCCCCGGAAAGCCTCGCCTGCGAAGATGTTTAAGACTTGTAGGATGTGGAGACGGAGATTCTGAGTGGGAGACCCGACTCCGGCTGACCTGGGCCCTTACAGCTATTAGCTGCTTTGTTTTCCTGCACTTCAAACATAGTTGTGTTTAATAAATTTGTTTGATGGCCTTTTCATCTACACATGCTTCCTTATGTTTTCCTGTGTTATGACCAGCCCATATGGGTATTATGTGTGGGGCTCTCAGCCTCTGAGATAGCAATTTACCTCTTAAATCCCTTCAAAGGAGTATTTTACAACCTCTGCCTCTCAGCTTTTGAGTGTGAGGAAATGACCATTTTAAACAAGGGTTGCAATAGACCTCAAATTTCTCACCTTGTTTGTTAGATTTAACCCCTTTAGGAGTAAACAGGATGGCAGAGTGGGTGATCTCATCAAGAACAGCCTTTAGCAGAGTTTTAAGTCAAGAACTTAGAGACTCTGAAGGTTGCAAACCTCCCTTTTACATGGAAGTACATACTTTGGAATGTAAATTCTTCAGCGATGCTGATGAAAACCCGTAAGCGATTTGTGGCCAGGAAAGGATCCAGCTGTTTCCTCCAACCTGACAGGGTTCTGTCCAGCATAGTAAGTGTGACTGACAGATGACTACTTTACAGGTAAGAAGACCATGTATCCCCATTTTCTAGGATAGTCCTGGTTTATGAATATTGGTTCTACATCTATCCAGTTAATAGCCCCATTCACTCTCAAGGATGTCCAAATTTGGATATTAAGCTTAAACAACTTACCATATTTATAAATAAACAAGAGGTCAGGAAAAAGTCACATTGGGATATGTAGCATCTCCTCCTGTCCTATAGGATTTCTGATAAATTGTGATTTCTGCTTATTGAATTAAGAACTCAATGGAAATTCCAGGGACACTGTGTGGATAGGATCCTTCCCACCAATCTGTGCCCTGCTGAGCACTGTACCCTCCCTCCAGCCTTGTCTTAAGATTGTACAAAACAAGACCACTGGCATCATTTTGCTCCTTTCCCACTCCTTGCCTTTACCTCTCCTCCCTCTCCTCTTCTCCTTCTTAAACAATTGCTCCAGATTGTTTTTAAATTGCATTTTCTATTTTAGGAATTTTTGCTCAGCAGTTGGAATACATATTACAGCTTCATGATAAGTTATGTGTCTTAATTATATGCTTTACTGGTTACTTGTTCTATTTCTTCTACTCTTGTTCTATTTCTTGTATCCCATGTTTTTCCATTTCTTGGATTACGTTTTTATTTTGAGTAATATTTTCAGAAGGTTATGTGGGTGGCAAAATTTCTAAATTGCTTGCATGTTTGAAATTATCTTCATTTTGCCTTCATACTTGAATAGTAATTTGACTGGGAAAAGTTTCTAAATGTTTTTCCCTCAGAGTATTTAGGCTATTTCTCCAAAGCTTTCTAGCCTCTCCGCTTGCCAGTCAGAACTCTGGTGCCAAATTCATTTCAGCTCCTAATTTTCCTTTTCTTCCACCCTCTCTGTTTTTGAAAGTTTGTGGCATTTTCTTTTATGCTTGGAAGCCATAAAAATCCTCAAAATGCATTGTTTCTTGATATTTGCATAAAGCACATGATGAGCCCTTTTAATCTGAACACATGTGTCTTTCTTCAGCATATGGAAATTTCCTCCTTTTTTTCTTTGATTTTACTTTTTCCTCCATGCTCTCTGTTCTCTCATTTTATTGGGTAAATATTAGATTTCTGCTTATAGCTCCATGTTCATTAACTTTTCCCTCACAGTTCTCTCCCCACCCCCTTTTTCTACATTCTTGGGAAAGGCCTCATCTTAAGCTTCCAGGTTGCTAAGTGCGCTTCCAAGTCCTTTCCATTCTTCTGTTCAATCCCTTCTACTGAATTTTCACTAGCAACCCAATTTTTAACTTTCAGGAATTGTTTACAGTTCTCATGCTTGAATTTCATACTATTTTCTTATTTAATAGATAGGATTTTCTTGAATTCTCAGAAGATATTTCTTTAAATACTTTTTTAGGATTTATTTCATTTCTTCCATTAATTGTGCTTCCCATGAAAATAATTCCTCTATTTATGCCATTCTTTTTTTTCTCAAATACTGGGACCTGGCTCTGTAGTGGGTGGGCCTGCGTAATGGGTGGGCTTCTTCTGAAGGCCGGAGAAGCCTCTCATCTGCGTATGGAGATCCATGTCCACAATGAAACCAGAAGGGACCTGGGATATTACCCTACTTACATCTCCAGCCCCAGGGCTCGTGCTGGCGTTCCCTAGAAGTAAACTCTGTTATTTGGAGAGATATTCTTAGAACTTTTAACTGGAGGCAAATGCTATAGGCAATTGCCTGGAAAGCAGATTCCCAGAATCTGTTGAATTTTGCCAACATCCTAGTTTAGCCCTTCTGCTCTATGTCGTACAGAAATTCCTCACGGACGTGGACAACAGTGCAGTGATGACTGTGGAGAGAGGAGGACTAGGGGATGGGGCGATAAAAGGTGATGGACAGAGACTTGACCGGGGGTGGTGAGCACACAATACAGTGTGCAGATGACGTGTTGTGTTTTTGTGCACCTGAAACCTGTATAATTATGTTAACCGGTATCACCCCAATAACCTCAATAAAAAGTAAAAAGGAAATTCATAATATTTTGGTCTGTAATGCCAGCTTTTTGGTTGCCTGGTGCTTCTAAGAATTTTATTTGTTTTTTCTATGACATTTAGGTGAAAGCAATAAGTAGTTCATCCATTCTGAGCTTTAAAGCACATCAGTTCACCAACTATTCTAATCCTAGAGAAGGTTGGTCCAATTTGAACCATGTGGACTTTATAGCCAATAAAGGTAACCATAAAACAGCTCTTATTACATGCTTCCATGTATTGGTTTCTAATTGTGTCTCTAGTTTTATAATTTAACATTTTTTCTAATTAATTCATGTTAAAGGAAATCCTGTCATGTTACAGTGTGGATAAACCTTAAGGACATTATGAGAAGTGAAGTAAGCCAGTCACAAAAAGACAAATACTGCATGATTCTATTTACATGAAGTATCTAAAGTAATCAAACTCTTACCAGCAGAAAGTAGAATGGTGGTTGCCAGGGACTGTGTGGGGTGGGCGGTGGTGCATGGGGCGGCAGGGGCAGGAGTTGTTCAATGTGTACAGAGTTTCAGTTCTGCAAGATGAGGAAGTTCTAAAGATCTGTTTCACAAAACGGTACTTTGAGTTAGCGCTGTACACTTAAAAATGGTTTAGGTGGTACTTTTTATGTTACATTGTTTCTACCACAATAAAAAAAAGTCAGAGCTTTAAATCTTAGTTTGGGAGAAGCTTTGTGTGTGAATACTTCAGGAAGAGGGAAACATGACTGGGGTCAGGTCCTATTTGAACAGCAGGTTTTCAGAGGTGGAAGGACAACTGAGAACTCGAATCTCTAGGGCTCCTAAAGGGGCTGGGGACTGCGTGACATGGTGCCAAAAGGTTAGATAAAAAGTTGATAGTGTCTTGATGGTGAGGGGCACATTTAGGGGCTCAGCAATACGAGTTTGATTGGCAGATTATGTTCCTGCAAAATTCTTTCAAGGAGTCAAAGAATGTTTGGAAAATGAATTTCCCATGGAATCTTGTATGTAGTTCATGAAGCTATGAGCTGCCTTTTCTGGTTATATTGTATATGTGAATGTGCTGCGAAGAGCTGAAAATATACAAGTTTGGTACTGATCACGATGAAATAAGCAACAGACATTGTTTTGACCTACTTTTTCTTTTTATATCCTCAGTCATCTAACTTGCTATAAAGCCAAATTGAAAAAAAAAAACAAAAAACCCTCAGTCTTGCTGGATAGCTTCATTCATGACAATAACATCACACTAAGCAGTAAGGAGAAGTTATACCAAAATTCCAAATAAGCTAATGTATAAAAATTAGGAAGTATTAATGTTATCATTTGATGGAAGATTATTAAAAAACAGAACACTCAAATTTTTAAGCTGGGAGCCAAACTATCCTTACAAAACATTAACAGTTTTAAATACCTCAGAACAAACTATTCAAAAAGTAACATTTTACTTCAAAAGGGTCTTGCTGATGTAATTTTCTGCCCTATATTTTCATTACTATTAATATTTGCTTTATAAATATATTCTCCCATCTAATCAAATCAGGTGGCTAAATTACTTCCTGTACTGAGATATCTGATATCAGAAGACTTTGTTCGGGTCATTTAGAATTCATGTTAGCACAATGTCTATAAGAAACCGATAATAATACATATTAATGTGGAAAAAGAAAATCTTCTAACAGAAAAATGAGGAAAGAATATGAGCAAACAACTTCCCAATGATGAAGCAGTTTTTATTAACATATTACTAGATATGTAGTCAGATTTATGCTAATTAAAATAATGAAATTCTGTATTTCCTCACATAGAGGCAATTATCAAATAATTAGACTATCAAGGAGTTATCAAATTGTAGGAAAATAAGTGCTCTCATATACTACTGGTGAGAGAATAAATTTTTGCAGTGATTTTGGAGAGTAATGTGGCAGTTTCAATTAAATTAAAGATGCACAGACTGTATGACGCAGCTAGAAAAGCATTTGTATTTGTACATAGGAAGATATGAATTATGGTCTGCATAGTTCACTGCAGCATTTTTGTAATAATGAAGAAATTAGAAACAATAAATGACCGTTACTTGAATAGTTAAAGAAAATATGATATAGTCATACAATGGGTATGACTTAGTTAAAGAAATGATGGGACTACTGTGGTTAAAGCAATAAATGAACTCTCATATGAATGAACAAAAATAGATCTCAAAAATTATACTGAGAAAAACAAAGTTATAGAGTACCATATAAACTTACATTTAAACATGATACCAAACAATGTTATATTTTTATTTATGATATAAAAATATAGAAAAAAGTCTGAAAGAATACACAGAGAATATCTGAGAAGAAGCTTCCAGGTCTCTGAAGTGCCCGTAACAGGCACCAGGTCATTTCAACTACATTCGAAGTCCAAGAAAGTCTCAAGGCCAGCCCAGATTCAAGGGGGCTTCCTCGTGGTGGGAGGCATGGCAAGCCTGTGGGCGGTGGCAGTGGTGGTAGAATTACGGTGACCATCTTTAGAGATGGTCTACCTACTCTCCTTCCTCTATTTTAAGCAGTTAACATCCTCCAGCTCTTGGGTCCTTTACTCTCCCATTTGTCTCCATCAAAGTTAGCTTTTAAGGAGATGTTATAGGATTCTTTTACTTGAATTGTGAACTTGAAACAAGATAAGCCCTTTTAATGGGATGTTTACATTTTATATCTCTCTCAGATTGTGCAAGAAATGATTTATCTTTCTTAAGGCAAGTTCAGGCATTATCAAGAAGGGACGGTGCTTTTCAGAGTTTTGCTTTAGAGTCACACCTCATGGTTTTCTAAGTGCTTCACCCCATCCACCTTCTTAAAAGCTGGCTGGGGATAAAAGGGTAATATCACCCTGGAGGGACCGAGTTCTCCAGTCACAGATGCTGCCCAGAGCTTGACTCTGAGCTTCTGAAAGGTGTCCATTGTTACCTGAAACAGAAGTGTCCTGTAACCACATTCCCACAGCTTTCTGGGCACTGTTAGTTATTGGCTGTGTCAGATGTCAAATAGGAGAGGGACAGCAGGGAGTCATCCAGTCATCTATTCAAACATGCATGTTGAAGTCAATGTAGCTGGATACCATACAAGGCACTGGGTGTACCAGAAGTGAACAAGACAGGCAGGGTCTACCCTCCCAGAGCTTATAGTCTCATGGGTTGTATAGACAAGGAAACAACAAGAGTAATATGTGTTAAGTACAAATAAAGGGAAATTATAAGATGCTATGGGAAGACCACGGAGGGATCTAAACAGTGGTGTGCTGGTTAAGTGTTTAGCAACTGGCTCTACTAAAATGGCAAAACAAAACAAATACCCCTCTCCCCCATTTGTAGTGCTTCTCAATTTCCACAGTCTAAAAACTCCAACTGATTTCAAGCTATCAACATGACGTTACCGATGGAGTTATAAAGAGGTGGTCTGTATTGATTGGCAGATCTTGAGAGCCAGTACAAGACAACTGCAGTGCTCCACTGGATCTACACAAGATGGGGTAGGAGGAGGAGGGGGATGCCAGTTGTCAGTAAGGCTTTCTGGAGCTAGACCCTTCAAAGATGAGAACTGGAGAGATGAAGAAGAAAAAGCCAGATGAACAGGGTCACAGAGAAATGTTTCGTATAGAGGGAACAGCCCGTGCCGTGGCCTGAAAGGTGAAAGAGGACATGGCACACTTGGGGAAGTACAGAAGATCAGTGTGAGTCAAGGCCATGGTACTGAGTGGTATGTATGTGTGGGTCGGGGGTAAGCAGCATGTGTGCAAGTGTATGTTTGGGTGTTGTGTGGCAAGTATAAATGTACATGGTACAGTAAGGTAGGTGTGTGTGTGTGTGTGTGTGTGTGTATGTGTGTTGCCTCTAGCTGACTAAACAAAATACCATTGACTGCGTGGCTGAAACAGTAGACACGTATGTATCACTGTTTCTGGAAGTTGAGAAGTCAAGGTGCCTGCAAATTTGGTATCTGGTAAGGGCTCTCTTCCTGGCTTGCAGAAGGCTGCCTGCCTTCTTCCTGGGTCCTTAGATGTAAGAGAGAGAGAAAGAGCCCTGCTCTCTTTCTCCTCTTTTTAAAAATTATATTTTATTGATTATGCTATTATAGTTGTCCTGAATTTTCCCCCTTTGCCCCCTCTACCCAGCACCCCTACTCCCTCAGGCAATCCCCCCTCTATTATTCATGTCCATGGGTCATGCATATAAGTTCTTTGGCTATTCCATTTCCTGTGTTGTACTTTATATCCCCATGGCTTTTCTGTAACCACCTATTTGTACTTCTTCATCCCCTCACCTCTTCATCCATTCTCCCCCACCCCCCTCCCATCTGGCAACTATCAAAATACTCTCTGTATCCATGATTCTGTTTCTGTTCTTGTTTGCTTAGTTTATTTTTTAGATTCAATTGTTGACAGATACGTCTTTTTGCCATTCTATTGTTCATAGTTTTGATCTTCTTTTTCTTAAATAAGTCCCTTTAACATTTCATATAATAATGGTTTGGTGATGGTGAACTACTTTAGTTTTTTCTTGTCTGGGAAGCTCTTTATCTGCCCTTCAATTCTAAATGATAGCTTTGCTGAGTAGAACAATCTTGGCTGTAGGTCCCTGCTTTTCATGACTTTGAATACTTCTTGCCAATCCCTTCTAGCCTGCAAAGTTTCTTTTGAGAAAGCAGCTGCCAGTCTTAGGGGAGCTCTTTTGTAGGTAACTTTTTTTTTCTTGCTACTTTTAAGATTCTCTATCTTTTACCTTTGGCATTTTAATTATGATGTGTCTTGGGGTGTGCTTTTTGCATCCATCTTGTTTGGGACTCTGCTTCCTGAACTTGCATGTCTATTTCCCTCACCAAATGTGGGAAGTTTTCTTTCATTATTTTTTCAAATAGATTTCCAATTTCTTGCTCTTTCTCTTCTTCTGGCACTCCTATGATGCAAATGTTGGAATGCTTGAAGTTGTCCCAGAGGCTGCTTACACTATCCTCATTTTGGGGGCTTCTTTCTTCTTATTCTGATTTGTTGTTTTGTTGGTTTTTGTTTCCTTATGTTTCAAATCATTGATTTGATCCATGGCTTCATCTGCTCTATAGTTGTTTCCCTGTAAATTGTTCTTTATTTCAATTAGTGTATCCTTTTTTTCTGATTGGATCTTTTTTATACTGCTGAGGTCCTCACCAAATTCCTTGAGCATCCTTTTAACCAGTGTTTTGAACTATGCATCTGATAAATTGCTTATCTCCATTTCATTTAGCTCTTTTTCTGGAGTTTTGATCTGCTCTTTCATGGCATTATTTCTTTGTCTCCTCATTTTGGCAGCCTCCTGTGTTTGCTTCTATGTATTAAGTAGAGCTGCTTTGACTCCGTGTCTTGGTAGTGTGGCCTAATGTAGTAGGTGTCTTTGTAGAGTCCAGTGGCACAGCCTCCTCTATCACCCATGCTTAGGTATTTGAGATGTGCCCTTCATGTGGGCTGAGTACACCCTCCTCTTGTAGTTGAGACTTGGTTGCTGTTGGAAGATCAATAGGAGGGATACACCCAAGCCAGTCAGCTGCAAAGAATGGCTGTGACCACTGACCACCACCCTTTGCGCTCTGTGGAGGATCAGCTGTGCAGAGGCAGGGTTGCAGTACTCTGACGTGGTCTATAGCTGTCCACTGGTGCACTGGCCTTGGGTTTTCCCAGGTGGTGCAGGCCAAGGTCAGTCCCCACCTGTGTTTTTTCCAGGGCCACCCTGCCTGAGCTATAAAGCAATCTGAGATGGCTGCTACATGTGCTATGCTTGGAGATTCCCAGGGGAAGCCAAGCTGTGAATCTAAACTGGCTGCTGCTAGTGCTGGGCTTGGGGCTCACTGAGGCCAGCTGTCGCTTGTTTGAGAGGATTTAGGAAGTTGTCTCTTTCTCCTCCTATAAGGGCAATAATCTCTTTATGATGTATGAGGTCATCCTCATGACCTCCTGTAGTGTAAGCCCTGACAATTATTTTATTTATTTCTATTTCATAATACAAGTGGCTAACTTAAAACTATGATTGCAGAGGCATCTATTTCAAAGAGGTATCCACTTCTAAGACAGCTATCTCAACTAAACACACAGCCAGACACACAAGAGGCAGGTCGCCTCCCCACCGAAGATCCTTTGTTTTAGAGATCTTGGTTGATTTCAGTAAGTGTCCACGTGGAGTGCTTTTTTCTCTCTTTCAACATTTTAAATTCTCACTCTTACATTTAAATTCACCAATAGAGAGTGACCTCACAAAACCTCACTCCCCCACCCTTGACCCCAGTAAAAGCAGAACCCCAGGCCATGTTCTCTCTATCTCTATCTCTATTTCTCTCCCTCCTCCGTCCCACCTCACTGCGTGGCCCCAGGTGTGCTATGTAATTTCCAGGTCCTGGGAGTTATAAACCTTTGTTTTCTTGAAAGTTTCCTGATGGTTGTTGCTGAATGACATCTTGCAATTCTGTTTAGAAGCACAAAGGCTGGTCCAGCCTCTACTTTGGTTTTGATAGGCCGAGACCAATACAAATCACATCATCTGAACCTAATTTCCTCCCAAAGGTTTTACCTCCAAATACCATCAAATTGAGAGTTAGCGTTTCGACATATGCATTTGCCAGTGACACAAACATTCAGTCCACAGCAGTGTGTGTGTTACTGATGAGAGCAACGTGGGATTTGGGTGTGAAGAGTTGTATGAACCAGGAAGGTTCATTCCGGCTCTCGACTGGAACACAGGATTCTGTCCAAACTGTGGGCCGGTCTGTCTTTCAGGGGGATTTTAATAATATCACAAGAACCCAGCAATTTTCCAACTTTCACTTCGTAAATTTTCCTGTAGCTGAAGGCTCCTTTGTAGACTCAGAGGGCCCCTCGGGAAGATCCAGTTCAGTTCATTTGTGTTTTCTGTGGGGAGGGCTGCGCCGATACAGGGAGGGACTTTCCCAGATCGCCCGGCAGGGAGAGGTAACTGCCCTTCAGGCCTTCCAGCCTCAGCTCTCAGACTTTAACTCTGCCATCAGTAGAGCTGGAGTTGGAAGGAAAATAATTTAATTTAGTTCACTCTTATTCTAAGTAAGTAGTCCAAATCCTTAAGTAAACCTCTGCTAAACAGTACTTCATTTCATAACATTATTAAATAGGAAATTATTCATGAGATAAGCATCCTTTATAGGTAAAGAATTTTTGATGACATTGTCTATCTTATCCTCTCACTTTCTCGCATGGCACGGTGAGGCCTGCTGTTGTATCAGCCGCTGTCCCCTTCCCAACAACCCGCCGGTGGAGGAGAAGTTTTGTACCTTTAGAAAAAGAGAGCAAAGCAAAATGGCAACTATTTTTGTCCCTCTTTAAATTGCTGAGTTAGCATAAGCTGGAAGAAATGCTGATTATACTTCTGGGAACAGAGGTTTGGGCTCACACCAGGTTTAGATAACCTCTTATTCACCAAGTAAAACTTGGTGAGTTTCCAAAATTTTAAGTTAAAAAACTGACGATGATAGCAGAAATATGTCCATCACTTTATGGCAAACAGTCAAGTTTTCCTCTGAGATGATAATACCAGGAAGTGGGCTATAAAGTAATCAATCTCAAGTAACTTATTCACAAATAATCCCGGAGCATAAAATGCTCTGTGACCTTGTGCCGGGTGAAGCTGGGTTAGGCTCAGCAGAGAAGAATCGGGTTTCTGTTTTTTTCCCCCACAGGGCTGGTGGAAAAACCCCAGCTTAGTGACACTTAAACTTAATGTCAGTCTGAGAGTACAGATGGATGCCCAGGAGCCTATTGCCAGAACTGCACGCAGCCCTGGCCAGGCTTAGAGCTTCAGAGACCAGGAGGCCAACTGCAGTGTGGTGAGGTCTCGCTGTTATTCCTCTGTTCCTGGGGCCTCTACGTCCCTTCCGCAAACTGGATATAATATTTTCTTCCTGTGAGTCTACTATGCTAATCAATTAAACTAAAGTCAGATGAATGTGGAAAAAAATTAGATTGCAGTGAGTTCATGCTTTATTTGGTTACCTTCTTTAACCCTGTTTTGGTCTGGCCTGGCCCCTCAATCCCACCTCCAGAACACACACACACACACACACACACACACACACACACACACTCTCTTCCATCCTAGGCTCAGAGTGGTGTGTGGTGGTGGTGACCACGCCATTTTGTACAGCTGTGCACAAAGCCCTAGAAAACATGAGCCCCATATCCTTTTGACCACAGAAGGTTAAGGTCTTTTTTTTTTTTACAAAAGCATATTTTGTTGAATATAAGATTGTTTTATTTTAAGATAAACCACTATGTTACATGCTTCTAGAAGAGGAAAACTGCTGCTAATTAAAATGAGACAGAATACTTTCTTTTCTCTTTTTATTTGTGTCAGTCTTGCTAGAATTTTATCAATTTTATTAAGCTTTCCAAAGAACACGCTATTACTTTATTGATTTTTTCTGTTGTTTTCCCATTTTCTGTTTCACTGATATATGATATATGCTCTTATCTTTATTAGCTTTTTCTTCTGCTTGCTTTGGGTTTATTTTATTCTTCTTTTTCTAGTTCCCTTTAAAAAATATTTTACTTATTTATTTTTAAAGAGAGAGGGAGAGAGAGAAACACCAACATGAGAGAGAAACATCAATTGGTTGCCTTTTGTATGCGCCCTGACTGGGGACCGAAGCTGCAACCCAGGCATGTGCCCTGACCAGGAATCAAACCAGCAACCTTTTGCTTTGTGGGATGATGCTCAGCCAACTGAGCCACACTGGTTGGGGCTTTTTTTATCTAGTTACTTAATATAGGAATTTATTATTGATCTGAGACCTTTCCTGTTTTCCAATGTAAGCATTTGGTGCTGTAAATTTACCTGTCAGCACTACATTAACTGCACCCTACATATTGTGATATGTTTTTTCCCCATATTTGTCCAGGACTATGTGTTTAAAAATTGTCTTTGATAGTTCTTTTTATCCTTTTTCTGTGACCCATGGAATATATAGAGGTATGTTGTTTGCATTCCATGTCTTTCTGCTACTGATTTCTAGTTGATTCCATTATAGTCAGAAAATATACTCTGTATGATTTCAATTATCTTAAATTTGTTGAGGTTTGTTTTATGGCCCAGAATGTGGTCCATCTTGGCGAATGTTCCATGAGTGCTTGAAAAACTGTGTGTTCTGCCGGTGGTAGAGTGTTTTATATACATCAGTTAGAACCCGTTGATTATGTTGTTCACATATTCCGTACCTTTGCTGATTTTCTGGCTAGTAGTTCTCTCAGTTTCTGAGAGATGAGCATGGAAGTCTGCAACTTTAATTGTGGATTCATCTTTCTCCTTCAGCTCTGTCAGGTTTTGCTTCATGTATTTACAGGTTGTGCTGTTCGGTGTGTGCACACTTAACATTAGTGTGTCTTTCTGCTGGATTGATCCTTTCATTGTTGTGTTCATAACAGGAACACGTCTTCGTCTCTAGTAATTTTCTTCTCTGATGTCTACTTCATCAGATGTGAATACAGCCACTCCTGTTTTTCTATTATTATTTTTTGTGTGCCTGTCTTTTCCACCCTTTTACTTTCAAACTACCTATGTCATTGAATTTGAAGTGAGTTTCTTACAGTCAGCATATAGTTGGGTCATGATTTTTGTTCATTTTCTAATCTCTGTTTTTTTAACTGATATACTTACACTTTTACATCAAAGTAATTATTGATGTCTTATTGCTTAAGTCTGCCATTCTGTTATTTTTTCTTTATTTTTTCTGTTTTTCATTTCTCAGCTTCCAGTGGGTTACTTAAACATTTTTGAGAAATTCATCTTGATTTACATAAAGTGTTTCAAGTGTGTCTCTGTACATAAGTTTTTGCAGTGGTTACTCTGAGTATTATAGAATACATGAGTGATTTAGTTTATTGCTACCAATGTTTTACCAACTTGAGCAACTTGTGAAAACCTCACTTTTATCTAGGTCCTTTTTACCTTCCTCACATAAAAAAATGTTTCCTTGAGTATCAAATGGCATTCTAACATTTGTTTCAATCATGAAATGTATTTATAAAGCTCATGAAGGAAATGATAGTCTATTGTATGTATCCATATTTCTGGACTTTTCATTTGTTTGTTTCTTCTTTCCTGATGCTCCAATATTTTTTCTTTTTAAAAAAAAATAAATTACTTTATTGTTGTTCAATGACAGTTGTCTGCATTTTCTCCCCACCAGTCCCCCACCCCCACCCCAGCCAAACCCACCTCCCTCCCTTGCTTCCACCTTCCCCCTTGGTTTTGTCCATGTGTCTTTTATAGTAGTTCCTGAAAACCCTTCTCCCCACTGTCCCCTCCTCCCTCCCCTCTGAATGTTGTCAGATTGTTCTTAATTTCAATGTCTCTGGTTATATTTTGTTTGATTTTTTTCTTTTGTTGATTATGTTCCAGCTAAAGGTGAGAATCATATGGTGTTTGTCTCTCACTGCCTGACTTACTTCACTTAGCATAATGCTCTCCAGTTCCATCCATGCTGTCGCAAAGGGTAGAAGATCCTTCTTTCTCTCTGCTGTGTAGAATTCCATTGTGTAAATGTACTAATATTTGTTCTTTTATCATTTACATTCTGTTCAAAGATTTTTCTTTAGTCAATGTTTAAGGATAGGTCTGCAACTATTCCTTTAATTTTATCTTTTTCTAGAGATGTTATTTCCCCTTTATTCCTAAAGAAGAGTTTTGCTGGTTATACATTTTCAGTTGACAGTTCTTTTCTCTCATCATCACTTGAAAAATGTGCCACTTCCTTCTCATCTCCACATGTTTTGCTAAGAACTCCTCTGACATTCGAATTAATGTTCCCCTACAGGCAATGCATTGTTTCTCTTAGGATGCTTCCAAGAGTTTTCCTTGTCTTTAGTTTTCAGATGTTTGATTATTCCTTGGTGTAGATTCCTTTGGATTCATTTTATTTAAGATTCACTAAGTTCTTTAAATGTGGAGCTTGGTGACTTTCATCAAGTTTTCAACCATTATTTCTTCAAATTGCCTTTTAGTTCTAATTTTTTTCTCTCTCCCTTCTTGGACTGAGACTTTTTACTTTTTGTCCCACAGGCCCACAGCCCTTTTTCTCCCCTTTCCCTTTCCCTCACTCTTTCTTTCCCCCAGTATCTCTCCACTGAATTTTTCTTTAAATTTTCAGTTGGATCTTTTCTAAAACTTTAGGTTTTTTGCCATCATGGTCTATTTTTTTAAAAATTTGTTTAAAGAATATTTGTAATTGAGCATTGAAGCCTTTTTATAATGGCTGCTTTAAAATCCTTATCAGTTAATTTAAATATCTGATTTGCCTCAGTGTTGGCATCAATCGATTATCTTTTCTCATTCCAGTTGTAATTTTCTTGATGGGTATGATGGGTGATTTTCCATTTCCAGACACTCTATTTAAATCTTTTATTGTAGCAAGCAGTCACTCTGTCTAGGCTTGGCACACACGTCCTGGTCCACTTTGTGGCTGTAGAATTAAATCACAGTTTAATTTCAAGAATCTGTTGTTGGTCTATTTGGTTTATATGGCTCTGCTAGGGCTTCTGCTGATCCTTGCTGGTGCTAATTGTAGGACAATAAAATGTGTTCTTTTCAGCCCCCAAGTGTGTGGTAATTTGTTGTAGCAGAGAAAGGAATCCAATATAGAGTTTGTGGAAGTTATGCGCATAGACGTATTTGAGAGAATGTGTGGGGTAGCAGGGCAATAAGAACAGTCTTGTTTCTGTGCGTGCTGCTCACTCCGCTTCTCCCTCTCTTTGCCTGATAACTCTACTGTGTCCTTAAGGATTCAGATTGGGGGCATCTGCTGCCAGAAATCTCTGACTACTCATCTCTCCCCAGAGCTGCCTTGGGCACTCCCTTTAGACACTCTATTGAATCCTGGGTATATAATGTAGCATTTTCCATTTTATATTGTGACTCTGCATATACATGACCCATCCTCCAGATGGTGAAAGGACTATTCTCTTCTTGTGCCTAAGGAAGTACCTGGCAGATGGACTTTACTGAATAAATGTTTATCTATTAAATTATCCAGTCTGAGTGGCATGGCAGAGTATTCCTCAGAAGCATTTGACTTATCTACTCACTTTCAGGACCAAGCTACAAAAATCATTACTGCAAGGTATTCTTTGTAGCTCTCTGATGATCCCTTATTTATGACTATTGCTAAGCATTTGGACTAGAGATATGACTGCTATAAAGACCTTCTGATATTTCCAATGATCTTGAGTTAAATGGTCTTAGTAGTTGCATTACATAAAAATTATCCCAACAAAAATGATTCTTCAATCTCAGTAAGATTCTACTGAGCTTCATTCTAAAGCTCAATAAAATTCAATGACTTGCTCATATCATGGATCTGAGACTCAAATCCTTGTCTACTGGCTGTGCTACATTGTGTTTTGAACAAGTCATTCCTTTCTCTTTCCAGCTGCCCCTCTGGCTAGGGTCTCCCCCAGCCTTTCGTCCTCTGCCTTGGTCTTTGGTGACTGTTCCCTGATTGTGAATTGCACTCGCATCCAGTTCTGCCTTTAGACCCAGTTGAAAATATAAAAATATACAGGAATTGGCAGCATGCTTTATGTCTTTTTCCAGAAAATATAAATTGGCAGAAAGAAAGTTCTCTTTCTTAAAAATTTTTCTAACTATAAAAGGAATTTTGTAGAAAATTTAGAAAGTAACAGAAATGTATGAAGATGAGAACTAATATCATTCATTGTTTTTGCCATCTATAAGTACCTCCTTCCCCTTTCAGCTTTATTGGGAAATAATTGGCATACATCACTGTATACACTTAAAGTATATGGCATAATGATTTGATTGACATATGTTGTGAAATGATTACCACAACAGGCTCAACTAACACCCATCCCCTCATAAAGATACAATATAAAGAAAAGACTGACATCTACTTTTAACATTTTAGATCTATTTCCTTTTTTTCCTGTTCCTGTTTTTCTATTCCATGCATTTTTAATATGTGAAATGAGATAAGAAAACATTTATTCTTTTTTCACCTAATATTATACCATAGTTTTTTTATTTCATTAGTGATTATTCAAAAACATTTTATTTCAACAAATGAAGATACTAGAATTTATTCAATCATCCCACAATTTTGGACATTTGCAATATTTCCTATTGTAACCTATTATATGTTGTAACCTATTATATGTTGAAAGAATGCATTAGTACATAAAAGTCAACTCGCTTTTCCGATTATTTCCTAAGACTAGAGTCTCAGAAAAGAAATTAGTGGATCAAAGAACATGAACATTATATTTTGTAGTTTCCTATTGCTAGCACTTAAAACAGCACTTATTCACTGCCTCACAGATCTGTCGGTCAGAAGTCCAACTGGCTCAGCAGCCAGCGCTCTGCCTAGGGTACTGGCTGTACCCCACTACTAATCTGCTCAGGTTTCTCAAACCATAAATGAGGGTGTGAGTGCCCTGGGCTCCTATTTGGAGGCTCAGGAGGAGAATCATCGTGGCTCATTTAACTTGTTGGCAGAATTCATTTCCTTCTCACAGTTTCCATGTAGTCTCCTCCATCCTTGAGGCAGTAATGGGTGGAGTCCCTCTAGTGCTTTGAATCTTTCTAAATTCAGCTGAGGAAAAATTCTCAGATTATTCAGGATAATTCCCCTGTTTCAAGATTTGTACTTCAATTGTGTTGGTGAAGTCCAATTTTCTATGTAAGGTAACATAGTCTCAGGTTCTAGGGATTCTGGTGTGAACATCCTCATGGGGTGGGGGCATTTTGCCTGCTCCAGACATTTTTAGGAACCTTCGTAAGCGTCGCAGGAATACTGTCCAGATACACTGCGCCAAGATTTCTGCCACCAGGGTGGAGTGGGAACGCTCGGTGCCCACACCCAGTTGGGTGTCTCTGACTCATAACGAGGTCAAGCTTTGAAAATGCTCATTAACCAATCACTTTTCTTCTGATGTCATGTCCATTACTCATTCTGCTATTAGACTCTCACTATTTCCCTTACTGATTTTTGTGATCTCTTCATACATTAAAGATACATTGCTCTTCTTTTATAGTAGCTAGTTTTTAGAAATTACTTATTCTTTAAGGCTCAGGATGGTTTGCTGCTGTTGTGCAGTTAGGGGCATTGACCACTGCTCTTGGGGTTCCCTCCAGTGTGTCTGCTTTCCGAGGCAGCTGTCAAGGAGCGCTTCCCAGAACGTCCGCAGGTTACGTTCTGACTCTCACATTGAAGTTTTTCATTTTGTTGTGTGATGTGAAGAAAGACTCTAAACTTATTTCCTTTTTCAATCAGTTTCTTAAATACCGTCCATTAAATAACTAACGCAAAACTTTCCTTAGGAAAAGACAGTCACGAGTGTGCATGCTGCTGAAGCAAAGGCTGCGCATCCTGCCTCTGCACAGGAAGCAAGAGTCCAGAGAAGCCAGCAGGACTTCCATGTGGTAAATAACAACCAAATGAAGTCATTTCTCCTGTTTCACTTATATGTGTTTGTAACAGGGGCTGTGAAAACTAACAAAGTGGATGACGAGTAGCCAATATGGGTTTTTGATATCCTGGGCCTGTCTGTGTAGTACCGGGTCTCAACCAAGATTCAAAATGATTTAAAAGTTATTCTAAATAAAATATCTGTATAAAACAAGAGCTAGATTAGCATATATTAATAAGCTAACTACAAGGCCAAAAAAACCCCAAAACCAACAACAACAAAAAAAACAAACAAACCAAAAAGAAGACTCTTACCTCCAAATTTGAAAATCTAAGCACTGATTATGACAATAGCGTTCCAATTAATCTTATCCTGGGAAGACAGGAATGGCAGCACTTCAAGCCATGAAGGCCTGGCCCCAGACAGATGTGGTTAAGACACCCTCAGGAAAATGAATAGGTGTGCCACGTACTGAGAAAATAGATTTGCCATCTGACAAAGGACGTCTATCCAGAACATATAAAGAACTCTGACAAATCCACAATAAACAAACAACCTAATTTTAAAAATAAATAAAATATTCAGACACACTTTATAAAATGAGACGAGTGGGCATGAAACACAAGGATGTTGCCAACACTAGTTATCAGGGGAATAAAAGTCAAAATCACAATAAGATACCATTTCACACTTGAAAGGCTATAAAGTATAAAATATAAGGCCAAGTGTGGAGCAGCTGGAACTTGTTTGTATGACTGGGGAAAGTGAAAATGGTGGAGTCACTTTGTAGTGCTATGTGGAAGTATCTCAGGAAGTTAGGCATACACTCACCACATGACCCATCATTCCCACTAATTGTCCATTTCGATCCAATCCTCAGCACCACATGTTGCTTTCCTTTCTCCCAAATCTTCCACATCTTTGTTTTACTATTCTCATGATTCTTTTAGTGAAAAGAATCCCTCTTTCCACCTCAAATAAATTCTCTCTAATTAATCATAAAGACTCATTTCTTCCACAATTATTCTAGGAGGTGTGTATGTGATAACACAAAGGTGATGAAAGATTAGCTGTGTATTTTGCCTAAATAAGAGGGCAACTGTTTTTGACAGCTATAGATGGTAGTTATAGGCCAAGAATAACAATGAAAATAGAACCTACACCAATTTAAGAAAGACAATATGTAGATGTAAAGTGTTTTCTTATACAAATAATTCATATTCTTCAACAATAGAAAGAAAATCACAGCACCATCATTTGAAAAGTTCATTTATTATATACTAATATACTCTTTCTGTAATAAAAAAGCCTCCCAATACATTGAACCATCTTACAAATGAAATAAGAAAATAAAATTTTCATCTGTTTATAAATGGGGTTAAATTAACTAGTACACGATAGATATGTACGCCTGCCCTGCAGTCTGCGTGAATTCCTCCTGAAGTGGCCGCGAGAAAGCAGCGGTGCTTTGTTTGCTGGTTGGCACTGTGGTACTTCTCTTGAATGTTTATGTAGTTACAAATGTTGATATTCTCAAGTTAGTCATTTTAAATGTGAAACTTTCAAAATATACACAGATGGGACAGTTTTCCATTTTTTTGAATTAATCTTTGATATTTACATTTAAATATATTCAGATTAAATATTTTTTAACACTCAGGAAGTACCTTTTCCACTTGCTATCTCTTTAGATGAAGGAAAATATACCTTAAAATGCTATTTGGCAATTTTTTTCCAATAATAGTAACTTCAAAGTTATGATAGTTTCTAGTAATGCTCAATTTTCATAAAAAGTGCACCATTTTACATATTGCGCCCCTAGAAAATAATATATAAAACAAATACACACTTTCTTAAAGCACATTGCAGAGAAACAATTGAAATGTGATTTAATATTATCATACTTATAAGATACTTATATTTCATACTTGACTTTACTAACATTTAAATATATAGCAAATGTTCTTGCTCCTGATTTGAATAAAAAAGTAGCAAACTCAATTTCCTGTATGTTGTAGAAGTGAGCAAGAACAACAGTTTGCTTCTCTTTGTAGTGTTAGCACTTTTACTTTCACAGAGAACCACTCAACATTATACTAAATGGCAAATGGATGGCAGCAAATACCTGCATAAGATACAATGAACTAAATGCTATTTTAGATACGCTAAACTAAATGAACATTAGTATTAATAATTATTTGAAAATAAGAACTTACTTTCCTGTAAATGATTATGATGCTATTGTAAACATTGAAGAGCATTACTGAACTATATATAACTAGGGTTTCAAATTTAAAATATCCTCAATAGACAGATACATACAAATGGATGTTTAAGTCCATCAACTTAATTCCCTGCCCTCACCCCAAATAATATAAATGTTTTGACTGTAATGAGAGAAGAACTACACATGTAAAAAATAAAAATCAAATGTACCATACACTAAAATTCTGAAGACTACAGTATAAGATTATATACATAAACACATAGCAATCACAGTTTCCTGCACTGAATGTTTATCAAATAAAAATGTATCAATACTGGGTAGTACACCTCCACATGAATGTGGTCTTCTAAAAATTCTGAATGAGAATGGAAGACGAGAGGGAGAGCGTTGTTCAGTGATAAAAGTATGACAAGAGGACTAAGAATAACATAAAAAAGCAAATGCCTCCAGAACAGACAGTTTAGTTATAAGCATTATTTTTGTTGTTGCTCTATAATTTAAATAAAACCCCTCTCTTAATGCTTACAAAAATATCTAAATGAAGAAGTCACTAATCCAATGTCACAAACAGAATGGGCAAAATATTCTTTTACTGTTGACGATAAGATATTCTAGCCTGGTGTGTGATCATTCATGTGTCTTGCTGGGACAGTTCACAAGACATGCCTTTTGCCTCTGTTGTTAAATAGACCCAGAGTATTTGGTGCAAGATTAGGGAAAGGCATTAACTGGTGATAGCTTTGCAACCAGGGCATTTTGTTTGATGTTCTGAGAGTACAAGTATTTGGTACCTTGGGAAGGAGGAGTGGAAGGGGGAGGGAATTATCCAATGACCGTGATACTCAGCTACCCGTATTCTTCTGCTTACACAGCAACAAAAATACATCATTTTATTCGCCTCTTGCAAAACCTGGGTAGAAATGCACACCACACATTTTAAACACATAAACAGACATTCTTGACAAAAATGATGATTTCCTCTTCTGAAGGTGCCTGGTGATATTGCTAGTAAACGTCTTCGGAATCTTCTTGTTATTTCCTATGAATAATATCCCAATCCTTGGGGCAAAATAACTCACATGTCTTTTGGAGCATAATTTGCAATCACTTCCAGTAGAAAAAGAAGGTATTTTTTCTTTGGGTTAGTGATGCTTGGGAGTTGGGGGATTGTAAATCCAGTCGATTATAATGAGCGCCATGCTTCCACTCATGAAGATGATGCCAACCACAAGGAAAATCAGAGCCTGTGAGGCAAAGAGAACTTGTTAGGGAGCACAGAAACAGCACATTGTTCACCAAACAACACTCTGATTTGCATAGTCAATGGTATTATTCTTACAGCTCAGATATTCATGCCTAGCAGTTCAGTCAATTTAGAACCCTAGTTGGGGAAAGAGGGTGAATACATTGGAGAGATTGAACTCAAGTGTTCAAAATACAGTAATGGTTCATTGATGTGGTACAGAAAAAGGATGGGATAACCTGTGATACCCTTTTCCTGTTACATTAAAAATCAAGTAACAGAAAACAATTCAGTGACCTGGAGAGAGCTCACAATGTTTAGGTGAAAAAGGGCAGGTCATAAAAGAATAGCATGTATGATATAACCAAAATTTATGAAGCAAACCAATAAAAATAAAGTCCTAATACATGTTGCATATTCCTTGGGGGGGGAAGCAAAGTGTGTGTGTATGTGTATGTGGAATACAATGTTTAAGAATTTTAACAGTAGAAACAGGCTTATATAGTACTGCACAGATCAACCTCCTAATTCTATATATGAAGGAAGCGGCCACTGATTTTTTTTTTCAGTAGGAAGAATCTAGGATATAGTTTTACTCTCTTTTACATCTGATAAAACTGAAAATGGGTATCTCAAACAGTGTAAGTAACTTGCCAAGGTCACATTGTTATAAAAGTCCAAGAAAGATGGACTACATAGAGTGGAAATCTGGGGGTGAGATGAAGTGGGGAGCTTTTGATGCCAGACTGTCCACAGAGCCTAAACAGCCAGAGCGGTGGATTTGGGGTAATTCAGTCAAAGGTATTCTTTCCAAGCCTTCATTAAGCAGTGACTGATAATATTCAATTATTGGAAAAACAATTATTTCTAGTGTATTTTTCTGTAGTTTTATTATGGGAAAGAAGTACATACTCTCCAGTTTAATGAAACCACATTTTATATCTAAAGAGGTTAACTGGAGAACAAATGCTTCCATTCTGGACCTCAGTCCACACCAGAGGAAGACAGGTAACTGTGGAGGGGGAATCAAAAGCAGCATCTTTTCTTTTGGCCTTACAGACATAACGGATATGGCCCAAGTGTTTAAATTGTTTCAGAGCACTGCTAGGGAGACTAATTCCTTCCTGCGCAATTCACCGTAGATAGTGCGGCAATAGCTGGGTGGTGGAAACCGGTATGCGTGCTGCCGGTGGGAAAACTCGTTAGCCTTTAACAGGTCGGGAGAACTCAACACAAGATATTTGACTTTTGAACAGAAGAAACCCAGGAATCTTCTGGGTGCCCCTCGTTCTCTCCAGCTCATCTTTAATTTTTCATTCTTGTTCATCAATTCATTTTTTTTTGAACCACATGTATTTTCTGGTTTATTCTAAGTCATTAAAGAATAACTTATAATGGGGGAAATTGCAAGCCTTACTTACCCCAACCTTTTGGGGTGACCGAAGAGGTTCTTTCTTGACGAGTTTAAGATAAAAAGCTGCTGGGAGAATGAAAATCAGCATAGTGGCAGAAGAAGCACCTGCGGAGAGAAACACAGGGCAGGTCAGTGGCTTACAGGGAAGGTCTGGCGCTGCAGAGGCCAAGGACATGCACTTGGAACACACCATGTCCAAAGCTACCCTCACCTTAGCACTGAAGGCACCATAGGATCCTCTCGGTTGCTTATTCAAAGGCGATAGATAGGTTCATGAAGAAGATTAAAATGTACCTAACATCGTAGCTTCATACTAAGTATGCGTTAGCTATAATCAATAATAAAACAGCTGGTTGTTGCACACGTACAGGAAATTAGTAATACTGTAAACACCTACGAAGGAGGCGGAACTCATCACACACCCTTCCTATCTCCTAACTTTTCAATTGCCTTACACCTAATGTTTAGAAGTTTTATATGGTACTGAATTTTAAGTTGGAATAATTCTTCAAATCAACAGAATAAAGAAATTAACTATGTTAACACGCCACACAGTAAAGGGAAATAATATGCTTTACAAAGTATCAATCTTCTCCTCCTCCGAAGATATCCTTACTGCTCAGCTAATAAGCACAGAGAGAGCATCCCACAGGTAAAACCTGTCTTCCTTACTTTCCGATGCAGAGTTAAGACCTAAATGCAAATCCTGGGTCTAAGGTATGTGACTTGACTTCCACGGGGCTCAGTTTCCTCATTTGTCAGTAAAGGACTAGATGACCAATAAGGTAGCTTTTGGCACTAACATTTTCTGATCCTGTGAATAACTTCTAGGGCCACCTGGGAGGGAGGGAAGGTGACAGCTGGAGTCCCACTGGACTCCTAGGAATCCGGTGAGCCTGAGACCGACGGGGATCCTTGATGTCCCAGCAGAGGCTCCCTGCATGCTATCTAAGGAGCTGGGGTCAACTAAATAAAAAGGTGAAGGGATTAAGAAGTGCAAATTGATAGTTACAAAAAAGTCACAGGGATGTAAAATACAGCATAGTAATATAGTCAGTAGCATTGTAATAACTGGGTGTGGTGCCAGGTGGGTACTGGAAATACTGGGGAACCACCTAGTAAAGTATGTGATTGTCTAACCACTATGCCGTACACCTGAAACCAGTGCAAAATAGTATTGAGTGTAACCTGTAATTCAAAAATAAAACTTAAGAACTATAGAAAAACAAAGCCTTTCTGAAACTTACCTATGAACCCAAAGATGTATTTTATAGTTGGCACAAGGATGACCAAAACATTGTTAAGTGCAAGAAGCACAGCTGCAATCAGGAAATGCCTTATCCAGCTGAAGGGTCTTCTGGGAAATAACAATGTGGTCACTGAGGTACGAATCTGCAATGAGAAAGTTCCAAGGCAAGGTCACAGCTTTGTTTTCAACTTTATTATTTCAAATATTCTCACTGCTCTGGAGCATTTTCTTTTTTTAGATTGAATTTATTGGGGCGACATTGGTTCACAAAGCCATACAGATTTCAAGTGTACAGCTCAACAAAACATCTTCTGCACACAGCATTGTGCGCCCATCGCCCCAAGCAAAGTCTTTTTCTGCCCTCATTCCACACCCCCTTCTTAGTCCACCTCACCCTGCCCCCCTTTCCCTATGGCTATTACCACACTGTTGTCTGTGTCTTTGTGTTATGTATATATGTCTTTTGGTTAATCCTTTCATCTTTATTCATCCGGTCCCCTACCAGCCTCTTACCGCTGTCAGTCTGTTCCATGTGTCCACGCCTCTGTTCCTACTTTTGTTTGTCAGATTATTTTGTTCATTAGATTTCACATGTGAGTGAGATCATATGGTATTTGTCTTTCTCCGACAGGCTTGTTTCACTCAGCATAATAATCTGTTGAGCATCTTCTTTGTTTCTCCCAGAAAAGATCTTGATGCTGATTGTTTTAAGAATTTTTTTATTGTGGTAAAATACACATACAATTCACCATCTTAACCATTGTTAAGTGTACAGTTCAGGGGTATTAAGTAAATTCATATTGTTGTGCAACTTTGATGCTGATTTTTGATGTGTTATTTTTCCTTGACATATTTATCTTCTGCTCTCAGCTTTTAGAATTTTTTTTTAAATAATCTCAGTCAGAAAAAGGTAAAATATCATATAAGATGTATAATTCAGAGATATAGTAAAACACTTATCAATTTCTAATTATGTCTCATCAGACTGGATCACATGTTAAGGGGTGAGCACTGAATTGATTTGCTTGGAATTGCAAATGGAATTTTTACAAATCTGGGTTTTCCTTAATTTTGCATTGTACTTTTTTCCATGTGACATATTTCTTTAAATATAATAGTCTTTGTATTTACTGCTTTCTCTGTCTCTCCTCTTTTATCACCCCACCCTCAATTATAGATTATAAATGCACAAAAGCAAGGAACTAATAACGTTAACATTCCTCCAAGTTTCTAGCTTCGAGTCTTGCACACAGCAGGCACTCAATAAATGTTGAATTAAATTAAGCAGAAAGAATGTTTCCCCTCCCTTCAGGATCCTTGACGGATTTCAGCCCTATTTTAACAACCAAAATAAGTAGGTGAAGGGTCAAGAGAGTCTCCTTTCCCCGCAGCAGCCGCTCAAGTTGCTCTGATGTAACTGGATAAAAAGGTCCTTGTGGGTGGAGGGAGGAAGGGCCAGTCCTGTCTGAACAGTTTAACAAAGTTGAACATAATCTTATCTTTGGGATTGTTTAGAAGACCCTTTTGACTTAGTGGAATTAGTCTACTGGCTTTTTAATAAGTGAGCACTTCAGTTAAGCTGGGACTGCACACTTTTAGAAGTGCTGGGATTCATTGTCACTTTAAAATCTTATTTCTTAAGTCTCTTGTGGCATGGAGATGGGAATTTACTTAAAAGGGAGAAAATGTAAAATGTAGTATTTTGAAACACATGTATGAATGACAAAAACTTCGAACTGACTTGCTTGTAGTTTCTAATGTGACATTCCGTTCATTCCACTCCACCAAAAATTAAAGCCATCTGTTCGGATTTAAAAGGCAATTTCATTTCCAGAATGGCAAACCAGATAGTCTCTGGAAATGGTTTAAGAGAGACTTTGTGACAGATTTAAAAAATTGGATTAGCAAAAATTATGAAAGCCGTTGTGAAAAGGGTGGAGGAAGGCAAATGCCTTGATTTGTTTTCCCAGAAGACTATAAATTCTACATCATGTCCTACAGTTAGTGCTTACTTAATAATGTCCAACTGGTATAATTAGTAGGGTTAAAATAAGCTTTCTATGGTGCATACATAGTGCTTAAGGATTTATTTGTCTGAAAGTGCTAAGTTTCTAGAATAAACAACTAGAATATAGGTTATTTTCAGGCAGAGGTCACATCTATATGCTTTTTAGTCATTCGTTAAAATAATGCCTTTAACTCGATAAGCTGAGTTAGAGGCAATCCTATATGTAGAATATAGAATTCTGCATTAGGATTCTACATAGAGGTTTCTAAGGGTCATATGGCTCCCAGAAACCTGAAGGTTTAGGCCAATGAGGTAGGAGACAGAAAGTTTACAGGAATAATGGACGGAGTAAATGGTGGGTGCTTGCTCCTCCTAGTGAATAAGAAAAACAAAACCGTGAACAGAACTGGGGTATAGGGAGCTGCCAGTGCGTTCCTGAAGAAGGCAACCAGGCAAAGACAGCAGGCTGCTAGTGATGGTAGAGGCAGAGGTGGAAAAAATAGAAGGAAACTTGCTGGTCATTTCATGTTAAAATGCAACTTTGAGAAGTGAACCTGGGATCAAAAGATCCTCAGCAATTCTGTTTACCTATGTCAGGATAGAGGTCACTCTGGCCAATTACCCACAAAAGCACTGCATGCTATTCCACTTATCTAAGTGCCCTTTCCTCCACAGACACAAACTGATAAGAACCTGGAAATATAGGTCAGATGCTGTGGGGGGTGGGGAGAGTCCCCAGCAACAGCCATGCCTTTTGACTCAGAACGATTCCAGAAAAGTTCTATGCAGCTCTAGAGAACGTGTTCTGAGCAAGAGCCTCTTCGGAGGTGCTGTGTTGTAATGTGAGGACCTAGTGTCAAAGTCAGAAATGCAGTGGGAGGGTAGAAAGGGGGAACCTTAGGTCTGAATTCTACCAAAAGGGAATATATCACAGTATTCATAGGATTGCTTAGGACAATACCTATGGATCACGATTCGATTCCAGCTTTCGTAGCAACGTCTGCCATATTTCTATGCCTATACCTACAGACGCTTCAGAACAGGAGATCTGAAGGCAACGTACCTGAAAAGAGTAATTGTACTATCGTCAAATAAAATCAAAGCAGCCAGAGAATTTGAAACATGACCTCTTTTTTGTAAGCTGACAGGTGGAACTTGAGCTTCTGCTCTTACTAAACCTGTTAGGATTACTTGTTTTTCTGTTTTTCACGGTGCATTTCACTACGCACAGGGAAGCACAGCTAACATGGCACTATTAGTCCATGGAGAGGAGGTGAGTCTGATAGGAGACGCCACTGCCTCATATCCTCTCCCTCCCCTACTGAGAAAGAGAAAAGAAATGCCGGATCGCTAGTGAAAAAGCAGAGTCTTAATTCACTTCATTTATTCATGTGTTCAACCAACATCTCAAACTATCACTATGGCCTTTTTTACTAAGAAGGAAAAAACTAACCTGCTAGGAGAAAAAAAATACGATCAATGGATTAATCAAAAGAAAAACCGTCCAACCAACCCACAGCAACAAAGCCCTTCTTCTATCTTCCTGGGCTTCTAAGAAAGAGATTTCAGTTATATGTCGAAAGGAGGATAATACCAACCCCCCCGCTAAAATTGACATGTTTTAATCCAGATTAGGTTTTATTTGCTTGTTTGTTTTATTATTAGTATGGGGATATCAAGATAAAGTAAATAAACTTCTCACAGGTCAAGAGTCTCTTGATACAAAGAAACCTGTCAGGAGAACCATGCTGTGACTCAACACTTGATACCTAGAAAATCTTGGCTCTGAGACTGTAAGAAACAAACAAAAACACCGCTAACAACTTTTCTGTCCCTTTGGGGGGAAAGTGTCTGAATGGAGCCTTGCGGCACTGACTGGGACAAGGAGGCTGGACCCGCTTCCATGTCATCCATCCCTCAAGTCCACAGAGGCTCCGCTCATTCAGCCCAGACCCTCATCCACGTTGGGATTCGTGACGAATGTCAGCAAGGAGAACGGTCTATGCAGTTGCTGGAAAGGGGAGTTTGCACATCTCCAGAAAAGGCAGGATTCATTGGGAGATCGTTGTTCTTAGTGAACTTTGCTGAGACTACCCTATACCAGTCTCCGTGTACATCCCTAACCTCCAGGGACTTCCCGCCCAGGGAAATGTGGACAAATAAACAGATCATCTCAATGTGATGCTGTGAGGGCAAAACAGAGTTACATGCACAATATTTCGTAAAAGCTAAAGTTGGGTAATGACGGATAGCAGATAATTATTTTTCTGAAATTTCTTTGGAATTGTCAGTTTTGGTTCTAATGGACATCGAATGGGAGTGTTTCCAACCTACTACAGCTCCTGATGGTCAGATTGGTGCCAGTGCCTTACCTACGACACAGGGGAAGAATGCCTATGGGGATGTCAGGGTCGTTAATGCAGAGGTGAAAAGGTCGTCAGTCAGTGAAAGGCTGACTTGTACTTTCCATTGTCATGATTCAGCCCTCAGTGTCATGCCTGGAGCACGGCATTAGTTCAACTGTCGCCCACTAGCTGTGTGAGCACAGACAAGCCTGTTAATCTCCTGAGACCATGACTTGAAAGCACTATAGTTGGCATTTATGAATAAAGCAATACAGAAGCACATACCAGCCTTCTTTTATAAAATGCTTTGATTGAACAATGATGTATCTACAGTGTCCCAAAATTTAGTTAGCGCTATCTTTACACACAGAAAGGAGAGCTCTGATATTCTTTTCCCAGTGACGTTGTGTGCTTAGAAATGTGCCCCTATAATACACATTCTGTCTACAGCTGTCTTCTGCCTTGTACCCACCAAGGAGCTGACTGTAGGCTAAAGCTGTGTGCATGTCATTTAAAATACTTTCAGATATGTGAGAGGCAAGACATTATTTAACAGTAAATATTAGCCAACGGCGTAATAAGGATCTGATTTCATGCAGTCATGAAAAAGGAATGTGCCAAAAAATATTTCAGGACACAAACTGCATTTAAAGTGACCACAGAGTCATTATATGAGTGGTCCCCATATGCTTGGCACTGTATGGAACATTCCGTACAGGACAGTGCTGGTTACTGTGTCGCTTATTTCTTCCCCTAACATGAATGAGTAAATTCAGTGTTTATGAAAGGAGCAGAGTTGGCAGGAGAGGGCAGACCTATGTTTATCCGTAGGTGGTGGTTTTAACTCACACAGCCCAAATCTCCACAACCAGCCCTGCTCTGTGATCCCAGAGAAACTGACGTCAACGGCAAATGCCAAGAAGGGGCGATGCGTTGAGGACACGTGTCAGTTTGGGGAGCAGGAGAAGAGATATATGATGGATAATATCACGTTTCCAAGAAATTTGGTTTAGAATGTAATTTACTTAACATGAATCCCCTTCTCATTAGTCTTCAAGGAATTAAATAAGGTGAATTTGGATGTTATTGTTGCACAGTAAACTGGGGGAAAGATGAATACCTTCAAAACTATGGTGAAAATGTAATATGACTTGCAAGTTATTGTGGTTTTGGCTTTCAAGAAGTTATATGAACTCCCACTCATTTCTACTAATCCACAAAATAGAAGCTCAAGATCTGTTTTTGAATTTGAATTTAAAAATAAATTTGTCTCAATAAGGCTAGAAAATAAATAAAAATAAATTCCATGATTTTCCTCTACACTTCAAAAATATTTAACAACAAAAAAAATATTTGCTCTATTTATATACTAAGTAGTCAATTTTAAGTGACTCTAAAGTGCTATATAAAAATAATAATATCCACAGGCATTGCAATTGCAAACTCACATTATAATTAAGTCCATATCAAGTCAGAACATATGTACTAGTCAAGCAGGATTCTTTCCTGAAAGCCCCACATACTTACTGGGAATAGGACGATGGGCACAGTTAGCGTTACTGCCACAAGGACTGCCAGGCGAACCATGAGGAGAGGGGTGTCAAAGGTATACACTTTGATGTAAGCATGAAGTAGTTCATCCTCAACTTCTCCTACAAAGAGGAAGAATAGAAAGAGTTCGTTTGGTGCTGTCAAGTCGTTACCATTACTTGTGTCAATATTCTATAGAGGGAACATGGTACAGTAGAAAAAACCCATGTCCAAGAATCTAGATACTTCTGTTTTCACTATGTGTCTGAGTTTATTAGCTGTGTGGCTGTGGAACAAAGGGGTCCTGAAGCTTGTAAGTTGCAGAAGCTGATATGAAATTGCTGAGGGGCTTCTCTAGCTCATTTGCATGGTGATAAATTTATCTGTGCTCTCCAGAAGCATCACAAAATAGATGATAGACTAAGGTGCTCTGGTTGAAGGGCATGAAAAGCCCAAGCCCCACCAGTTGTCCCTCACATCCTGTCACCCCCCATCTGCCCCTACCTGCCCAGCCAGCCTTGAGGCAGCTTCTCCTAACCCAGTAGGGAAACCCTAGGGAAAATGATCTCGAACATTTTTTCAAGCTCAACAGCTGTGACTCCATGACAACACTGACACACAGGTACATTTGGGCTTTTTCAAGTTCTTGCTTGTCTTATGAAACTCAGAGTCAGTATAAGCAACATGCAAGGATGAGTTAGTACGATTTTTATAAAGTCTCCCGATGAATATTGCTCTGAGATTAAGAAGCTGCCCTCCTGGAAAACACATTCATTCAGAATTTCAGGCACAAAAAGATGCTGATAGAATGAAATGTAGCCTGATTTTCCCACTACTCCCCTCAAAATCAGACAAAGGTGGATAAAAAAAATACCTTCAATGGTATTGACCTGACTTTCATTAACTTACAACCAGCAAGGAGTTAATGCCCAATGTAAAGCAAGTACTTGGTTAACAGCCAAATATTAGTCAAGTAGAATAAAATTCAACCATAGGATGATCCCTCCCCTCCAGTCTTTTCCTCCCCAACTTGTCTTGCAATCAATTTAATTTTTCAAGTCATTCAGTAGAATGCAAAGAGTTAAGTTTATACAAGAAAGTACATATATGTAGGTCATATTGATTAGTGCAAACAAATGCTAGCAGCTCCATGTTCAACCCCCTGGAATTTGTCTATGAGGCCATGCTTCCTGGAAGGGAATAACAGTCCTACTCCCTTTTGTGTCCTGCTAAGATGCCATAGAGGAAATGTTTTAGGCATTATCTAATGTGGCCATAGTCGCATTTTGTTTTGATAATACATTCCCAGATTGAAGGGAAGTCTGTCAAGTAATTTTCTTTCTATAGGAAACCATTCACTATAACAAAATAGAATGGGATGAGCAAAAAAAAAAAAAAAAGCCTAATGCTCCAAGCCCTCAAATTCAACTTGACTGGTAACTAAGAAGCAGGCTCCAATTCAGCAATGTTGTCTTTTTTCTGCCATTTGCTTGATAGTTTTCAACATGCAATTAGACTCACTCTCATTGCTTCTAGCCTGAGATGGACTAGGGAGTCAAGCCAAAGAAATATCATCTATCCCAGCAGGAAAATCACTAATTTTAAGGAATCTTTTAAATACAATATGTATGGGTTTTCAGATTGTTGAAACCTTAGCCAAGCTGGTTCAGATCCCATTTTCTTAGGTCAAGTGGCATGACTAAGAAAGCATGTTAATTGAGTACTTGCATCTACAGTCCATTCTGCTTGGGAGGGTAATTAAAAGAATGATACCTTCCAGGGTTAATGATCAGTCCAACTAGGATTTGCAGAAAGAAAATGACATTGGCAAAGTGACCTACCATAAAAAGTTAGGTAACCAAAGAGGGCGGCAAGCAGGTACATGATGAGCATTCCCGTGATGGAAATGTTTGACACTGTTTGCATCTTCCTCTGAGACCGACTGAAAAGAAAAAGCACACTGAGTTTTGTTTTGTTTTTGTTTTTTTTTAATTTATGAACAGATTGCTTTTTACAGTTAAAATAAGGAAATAATGAAAGAATGTATGTTTGTGCTACTCATTATAAAACTTCATTTGTGGTGCAGAAACATAGCCTATTTAAATTTGTCTTAGGGAGTCATGAAGGATTTGTTTCCATTTTTCTAAAACATTGCTCCTTCAGTTTTCCACTTTCTAAGAAGAAGACCAGTTTCTTTTGTGTTGATAAGTAAGCTTGTCTACTGAGTATTTAGGAATGTCATTAACATGAAAGTCTTAATATTTCATAGTGAGGTGGGTTGAATGAGGACAAGTACCTTCTAGAACCAGCAAAGCCCTACTTCCAGGAGTTCTGATATTATCACCAGGATGCTTGAAATTCTTACTTGGATAACTAACTTCTAGAAACCATTCTAGAAGGCACCCAGTGGCTAAAATTCAATTGTCAGGCTTCTAAAGTAACTGCTACATATGATTTTCCAAGTAAATCAAAGACATCAAAGTACTTGAAAATTACAAAAATTTCTTACAAGATAAATCAGAATTTATGGGGAAAGTTATTGCTGTTTGGTGAAAATGAAGACTGAGATTATTATTGTCTGAGATAAAGAAGTTGAAAATTATTGTATGATATTGCCCCATAAAGGTAAAAAGGGAAGCTGCTAAGTGAGCTCAGACCCAACTCACCCTATAGTAGCTGCCAACACCCTCAAAGGGAAAAGGGTATTAGCGATTCATGGAATGTCAGCTGGGAGAAATGAGATTGCCTAGCCATTGTCTCCATTGTACAGACAAGACCATGAAGGACAGATATTGGCACATCTTTGTGGTGAATGTCTTTTAGACAAGGATTAGGGACTGACCACCAGTGGTGATGTCAGTGGCTTAGTAAAGTCACCCTAGTCATAATTTTTGGTCTTCATGAGTGTGGTAATTTCCAGTTCAGGTGACATAACTTCTTTCCATCAAAATTCAAATTCTCCTCGCCCACCCAAATCCTTATAGCCATTGTCTCCTATCCCCCTCCCCTGGACTGTTAGGATGGAGGAATAGAAGAGATGGAAGCATACAGAGTAGAAGTGCAGTGAGGGGTCTAATTCACACCTTTTTGGTTAAAGCACATTACCGAAGAGTGGTCGTAACACAAACTTTCTCTGAAGAGAAAGCTATAAACCATGCTTCTGGATAAAGCACCTTTGAACATAGAAGCCCACTTTCAAAGCAAATGAGAATGTTAAAAGGATGGCCGTCTTACTCTTTCAGTTCACTGTAGATGGGAAGGACCTCAGGGTGGCATACAAAAGCAAATGCAAGGATAGGAATTGCATAGGCCGTCTGTAAAACAAAGACAACACCGCATGTTTACAATTCCAACACAGATGGCAATCCCAGACCATCTCAGCTAATGAAATAAAAACTCGGGGGCCACACTGCTGGGCTCATTAGAGGACAAGGCCTTGCACTTACCCGGGAGTTGAAAACAAAGTATTTGGGTTGACACTTGTCACTGTGTGCTTCATATTCGACTCCACTGCCATGAAGAGAACTCTTGGCCTGGTGGTCATCTAGCCCTGTAGGATTCTGGTGGGTGTAATCCATCATGAAGTTCACACCACTACTCTCCGAGTTGTTGGGGAACACGGCCATGTGCATTGGAAGTGTATTGTTGAATGTCAGATTTCCAACATCGTGATCCAAAACGGGCAGAGGGCAGGGTATTTGAAATTTCTTGTAAATCACCTAGACAGAGTCATTAAAAAAGTTAGCCTTTTGAGGAAAACAATGAAATGAAAATCCATACGTGTGCCCTGCAGGAGGATGGTGGGAGCCTCTGCTGAGAATTCCACTTAGACTAACGGATAGTGGAGACCCCCTCCAGCCTTTGTCCCGAGGAGAGTTGGAACTATCGTTGGCAGGCCTCCTCTTTGAGTCAACGGGACAGGATTTTGCATGAACCATCCTAAGACTCAGGCATACTCTTCCATGAGAAAGACCATCATTTCCTTGCTCTATTTCACATCTTTTATTTCTTCAAACTAACAATAATATGGGTTGTTAAAAATTCTCTTCTCCTCCTTTATCTCTTTGGAGAAAATGCTGTATAAAATTTGGCAGCCATGATATTATGAGAAATTCTCTTTTGGTGGGGTTGGAGGCAGGTGAGCAGAGATTTCTGTCTTAATCCCACTGTGGGTACCCTCTCTTCACGGGAAGAATGTGTAAGCGAAAATGGCTGATTCGTGCGGATATGGCTGATTCTGTAGACTACTCATTTCTCTTCTGGGACTGGTATCATCTTCTTTCTCCACCTTGCTGAATGCTGGGTTATTGTCATGTTCCTGCTTGAACTGTTCTTTTTGTCCAAATATATATTGTGAGCCTAAAACATACTATTAGCAATGGTCTTGACATTCTAACTCAACTACTTTTAAACTCATGACTGTTCTTTTCTCATTCCAAATTAGAATACAAAAAAAAAATGGCTTGTGATGCAAGAAGTCTTTCATGCTAGTGAGTTGCTTGAACAAAAAAGAGAGCACTAATTCAGGCACTAAATGCATCTCATACTCCCCAAGCTGCAAGAATCACATCAATAAATCACTTACCACACTGACAAAAAATACCATGCAGGTAAGAGAAAATCCACTGGTATAGCCAAGGTAACCTAGGAGTTAGCAGAGAAATTCTGGAAGGTTAATATGGCATCTACAATCAGCTTGCTATTACAGTGTAAAATAAAAATAAAATTTAAAAATGACTTTACCTAAATTTTTAAGAAGAGAAAGTGGAAGAATGATTCCAATAGACACAAATATGATGAGGTAGTTGCCATTGAGGTACCATTCTCTGGAAGAGAAAGAATAACCAGAATATTGGGATTGGAAAAGACCAACGAGAATGAGTCACTGGGCATTACAGAGAAAACCTAAGACATACCCTGTATTTTCTTCAAGTCCCAAGAATGCTCTGATCACTTCAGGTAGTTCATATTTAATGATAAAGAGGTAGCTTGACATTGCTGAAATGAAAAACATGACAACTTAGCAGGGTGCACAGCACTGAAGTCACAGGTGAGTTGTGAGAAATCCTTGCATTTGGGATATTTATTCTTCTAGTAAGATGAGCATTTAATCCACCAAACTGCATGAAAAGTCACCCACTGTGTATTTTGTACTGCTTCCAAGTTCTTTTCAAAAATACACATTTGGCCCTCTGGCTCTCTTGCGCATGGAACTTCACTAACAGTATCAATGATGATTCTGTGTTAAATTCTGCTCTGAGGTTTTCAGTGAAGCTGCACCTGGAATGTTTCCCCCTGATTAGTTCTAAGTCATCGCGGACTGCACTGAGTGTGCCTGTGTCAGTGTCTGTACAATCTGAGGAGGGGGCTGGCAACAAAAGGCATGGGCCGCAGGGGAGGCCAAATGGCAGAGAGAAGCAGGGCTGACTCCGTGTCACTCTGGCTGTCCCCAGCTGGGTGCCAGTCTAGGTCTCCATCCTCCCTAAGGGGCCCTCAACGTCTTGGGCCACGATTATCTAAACTGGAGTCATATGGGGCTGGTGAGAATACAGGAGAGGATAGCTTCTCTCCCCTTTCTCAGGAGGTTTTTTCCTCCTCTATATCCTGGTTTCCCTTTGGCTGTATAAGAAATTACACAAACTGGAAACCTGTCTTGAGCACCTAGGTAAGTGATACATGTGTGATCATGCACCCTGATGAAATCTGTAAACCCAAACCCTGGAAATATGTATATGTATATGTATATACAATGCACAATAGACAATTTTTCCAGCAATTGTAGGGATTTGTGCAACATCTTTCTCAAGTCCACCCACTCAGTGAAGTTGATACTGATTTGGTATTTGACACACAGTCAAAAGACTCAATTAAAAATAAACGGACAAGTTTTACGTTGGTAGCATTAACTATATGCTGCATCCTTCTGGTGAGTTTTTGCTAACAGACATTTTAAAGCAAACACTCAGTTGTAGATTGAACTATTAATATTAATGAATATTAAGCTATTTCCTTAACCTCAAACAAAAGTAATAACAGTGAAAATAATTCCCCACATTGTTCAGTTCTGCACATTACTCCATTTAAATAGCAAGATATATGTTATTATCTTCATTCCACAGCTGAGGATATAAAGCTTACATGATGTCCAAGATCACATAGCATGAAAATGACAGTCCACATGCAAAATATAAGTTTCCTGATTTTGGGCCAGTGGCTTTTTCTCTATTGGGAAGTGGGATGATTCTTACAATACCTGACGTATCTTCTGCAAATATTATTTGGTTAATCTTTACAAAGACCTTGGCTACAGCTAAATCTTACGGAGCGTAAACAGAGGAGATATTTCTGATTAACTGGCTCCGCGAGGTACCATGCAATTTTAGACAGCTATTATTGCTGACTTTCAGTGTTGTTACCACTGTTAATGTGTTTGGTCTTTAAAAATTCAGAATGATCCAGACCTGTCAGGGCAATGTCAACATCATTCTGCCAGTGTTGAAACATCCAGGGTAAATGTTAATTTTCAGGGGACGGAGAAAATTGAACATTCTAAGTGTGGACTTGCTAAATACAGAAATACAAGTGATTTCCCTTCGGGCAAAATAACCACTGATCATCTAGAGTAACCAAAGGGAGAGCATTGTCAGGGACAATATGAAGTTGTATCTTACTCCCTGGAAGCCACACTTCCTTTCATGCATGTGGCTTGCTGGAGAGACCACTTTACAGCTCATTCCGTCATTTAGAAGCACAATAGCAGCTGTACTTCGAGCAACAGGCTGCGCTATTGTCACTCAGCCTGTCGGATTCGGGGCTAAATGTGTGCATGGTTATTTCAGTTGTCCAAACAAGTGAAACAGATCAACTATGAGGTGATCCTATGAAATCCTTGGTACTTTAAATCTTGATAAGGCTGAAAATTCGAACCAAATGTAGAGCAGTCTATTCAGTGGAGGACAGGAAAGTGTGAGGTAGGGGGAGGGTGGCACGCTGAAAGGCTTATGAGCCCAAACCAGTAAAATGAATGGAGCAATCCTGTCATTGTTGCCAAATTCTGCCCAAGACTGGAGTCCTAATATATAAAAATATGAGAAGAAACAAATACAAATCAATATATCTTTGGATTTTATCTGCTTAACTACTGTCCTGGCTCTGCTTAACAACTATCCATGACCAAGAGCAGGTACAGTCAGATAAAGATTATAACGAATTGTTGCATTCCTGAAATCCTAGATGACTCCAGTGAGATTTTATTTATCAAAAAAGGTTATCTATTTTCAAGATCTCCATGCGAATTTATTTGCTGCAGCATTTGTTAGTTATTGTGAAAAACTGGAAACAATCCAACTGTTCGTCAATAAAGGGTTTAGTAAACTAATTGTGCTGCATGTGCACAATGGCAAATGCAAAAGTCATTAAAAACAATAATATGTGAATATATTTGAGGCATATTGTTAAATTAAAAAAGCAAACTGGAAACTAGTATTATAAAAAGATCCAATTTTAACAGAAATAATATACTTGTTAACTTTGGCATAGAGAAAAACCTGAAGTTGTTATTTCTAAGGGTGACTTACATTAACATTTCTTTGTCATTTATATTTTATGCCATGTTTTCGTTTTCACAGTTAGCATTTATTTGTCTTAAAATTATAATAATGCTCATTTCAAAAAATAATCAGAAGGGCTCCAGATACATGGATATTGAATTGAGAGCCAGGCAGGAAGGAAGCACGTACTGAATCCATATTATGTGCCTTATGTTGTCTTATTTCATCCTTACAACAACCTTGTGAGGGTGGAATATTGCTCTCATTTTCATAGATGGAGAATTAGACTCGGAGGAGTAAAGTGATTTTCCCAAGGTCACAGATAGTGACAGAAACAGACTCAAATTCAGAATCCACAATGCATCAGAAGCCACAATTCTGTTATCTATGCAAGGGGTTTAAAATACCTTTTAAAAATAGTGACAGACAAGATACCTACAAAGAGGGCTAACGGAGCCCAGAGGAACTAGGGAACCCAAGATCCTAAAAGCCTAGAAAAGTGCTAGATCATGGGAAGAGATCGAGGGAGACAACAAATCTGTGTCGTTGTGTGTTTGTGTGCGTTAGGACAGAGGACTACAGGAACAGGGGAACTGAAGATAGTGTGTTATGGTATGGCACAGGACATATGGGGGTAGGTAGAGAAACAGAGAGATAGATACAAGGCAGATAGATACAAGGGTGGGTGAGAAGGGTATCAGAAAAGTAGGCGGAGGAATAATCTTATGCAGAGGAGAAGCAAAAGTAGACTTGAATTTGAGAAAGTTAATCTGGAGAATGAGTTAGAGATGGGAGCAGGGGGAGCTCAAGCTCAGGTGACCACTGTGGTGGTGAGAAGAGAATGGGAGGAAAGACCGAAGAGGTTAAGTAAGAGATGGAATGGAAAGGAGCTGCTTGGTATTTGATTGGACATTCAGGGTTAGAGAGAGAGGGAAACACTTAGGCTGACATCCAGATTTCAAGGAAGCATTTTTAATGCTTCTATATTTTAATTCTAGAATTCAATGGGTAGGGTTTTATATAGTATTTCATTCTTACATATTGGTATTTTAATTAAAGAGGAACAGTGAGTCTGTTTTCAAAAACTTATTTTTAAAACTACAAAGCAACTATTTTTCTGTATTTAAAGTGCTGTATATTGCTGCAAGAGTTTTCTTGTATATCAAACATTCTTTAGAATGTCGAAGTAGCCTATTGAAAGCTACACCATCCCTTACCTCCAATGTTCTGCATTGTAATGGAAATAAAAGCTCCGATTTTCCCAGGCCATCCAAATGCTTTTTCCCCTAATTTTTCATAAATTAAAGACCCTGCAATCAAAGGTAAAATAACTTTGTTAAAAAAGGGTGTTTTAATGACTAAAATATTTTTGTAATATAATTCTACACTGGCATCCTACATGTGAATAAGCACCATGTAGAAATTATAAACTCAAAAAGCACAATCTCAAAAACCAATTCAAAATATGTTAAAATATTCTTAATAAGAAGCAGTGGCTTCATTCATATGAGCTCCATGCAGCAAGCCGAAACTCTTATTTGCATTATTCACCAAAAATCTCTTTATGAATTTGGCTTCTACTTGAGCCAGTTGACTTGTATTCCTCTCAGTTGCTCAAATTACTAAAAATATTGAGGAACCACATCATGGGGGTCAGAAGAAAATGAAATGTGGAATTGACCCAAATCATCCTATAGTTACAAAGCTATAGACTGACATACCCTTTAATGAGAATCAAAACAGAACATTTCAGACTCGATGAATGGGTAGCGTACCTCCTTCTTTCGAAGTCTTTAATAAGAGGTGAACTGAGTAGAGTGATAATATTGCCACAGCAAGCAGCATGATTCTGTGAAGGAAATAGAGAGTAGAAAATAAATAAGACATAATAACATATTATGATGAATTCTCACATTGGTCTTTTTAATCATTAACATCCAAAGGTATGTGGATTTGGGGTAAGCTGAGACACTCTTTTCAGAGCTCCACACATACTCTTTACATCAGAGAACTGGAATTTGCTATCTGTGTACCAAAACCTACTACCTGAAATTCCTAACATATCTCTTTTTAATGTTACCCAGTACTAGAATCTGGTTCATAACTTAACTTAGATGCTAAATGTATAGCGAAATTAGCAAATACCACATCTACTTACTCAGCCCATGGGTCTATGTACATCATAGTTGCATGATAGTTGCACCAACATTTATAATTGGAGGGCTATTCAACAGTTTGACTAAACCTTAATCTAAAATCTAAAAACAGAGAAGCCAAAGCATGCAGAGTCTGAGCTCTATCACTACTGACCCGGCACTTAGAGGTCAAGTGGGAGACCCAGAGGGTCAAGCAATTGCCTGTGTAAGAGAGAAACAGCGAAAGGTAAGTATGGGGTGCAGGGAAATTGCTTTTCTAGATTCAGAAAAAATCATCTTGGGACCCTCCACATGTCCACACACATGTATGATCTCTTTATGTAGATAGGGACCGAGAATTGGAGAGCAAAAATAAGATGAATAGAGGCACTTACATAATAATTTAAGGAGCGATACTAAACTTTACCTGACCTTAAAAAAATTGTATTTGTTGTCTGTTTTTACATGATAAGAACACATAAACATTTTCCCCACAACTGATCATATTCTTTGGTAATTCCTGCCAAATTCAGCGTTGCAACTGTACATTTGGACCATGAGTTATTAATTTTACAATGACTCTACTGTGCTGTACCAGAGCTAAATAATCAATGACTTGTTCATATATTTTTCTATATGCCTTATGAACTTACCTGTTTTTAAAGAATTATGTAATTCAGATTACATAATTTTGCTTCTTGGAAAAATACTGAACATTCCCTGTATTCTAAACACAAGGTTGCTTTGGCAGAAAATACTAAGAGTAAAACCAATGAAATCCTGTGTTACTTGCTGTGAATTAGGAGAGAGAACCGCATCCAGTCTGTGCTGCTTAGACACCCAAAACATACCCACAATGTCTAGAAATTTAATTTCTCTGGCCGAATTCATCTGTTTCATGTTTGTAAGCCTGAAATGAGGTTCTTGGTTTTAAAAGTAGAATATTCTCCTCCCATGAGAACGATCAACTGCTCTAGGTTTGGGGGAAGCACTTCTTTTTTCTTTTCATCAGTGATCTACACTAATTTCCTAATTATTTTGATAGTATATGTAATTAATGAGAAAATATATATAACTATATATATGAATGCATCTATAGTCATTAAGATTCAGCAAATTGAAAACAATGAGTTTATTTCAAACATGGCTTATGAAAGTAAAGTTGATTTTGCACATAAAAACCGATTCAGCTAAAAAATATTATAACTAAAATACTTCAATGAAAGCACTAACACAATATAAATATTTATAGTCCTGCCTGATTCTTAGCCCTCAAATAGCCGTGTGATCGTCTAATCATAAGTGATGCTCAGAACATAAATGGCATGTATGGATAATACAAATGCTGCATTCTTAGACAGTTATTTAATGTTCTAGCATTGCATTGGAGATTGTGATCTGCGTTCATACAGATGCCTGACTAACATTAGATCTTACTCCTGTGAAGAATTCCAGTGCTGCCGACTGTGTCTTGGAAAATACCAGGCAGTACGTAATGCACACGGACATCTGTGGCTGTCTGTCACGGACAAGGCAGTATCCATCCTTCAGGTCAGCTATGTGGCATTACTAATCTTAGGCAGCATTTGACCACATTTGATTAAAGTACATAGGTTTAGGAATAAACTTGGGCCATTCTACAAATATTCCCTGTTCTAAGCCTGTACTTGGGGATACAGACATGTGATAAGTAAAAACAGACATAAGCTCAGCTGTCTGGAGATTATAATGTAGCAAGGGAGATAGATATTAATCAAATGAATCATACAATTGCACTCAAAGGTTAAAACTGGTGAGTAAGTGTATAGTAAGGTAGTTTGTCCCAGTCATGGAGGTCAGGGAAGCCAGCACAGAGATGAGGCTGAGCTCATATATCAGGAGTTAACTATATGAAAAGGAAAAGGAGAGGATTCCAAGAGCATGTGCGAAGGCCCTGTGGTGAGAGAAAACACGGCGTGTTCATGGGATGGAGAGAAGGTTAGTGTGCCCAGCATATCCGGTGCGCAGAGACATGAGGGATGAGGTGGGATGTGGAACCAGAGCATGCAGGGCCCTGGTTTGGTGCAGGTCTTTTTCCTAAGAGTGTTACAAAGTCTGACATGCTTCTGAGAAAAATCTTTTGACTATTAAACACCGAACTGTTGTAAGCATCCACTAAATAATGAATTGCTTTTTGAAATGGTCCTATAGGCTGGGTTTGGGGAGCTTCTCCATCACTTTGCTTGGTTGAGCACATAAAGTTTCTGCCATTTGGTTAGGAATGGTTGGTTGAACAAGTACTGTGATTCGACTGCTCTGAGTATTCTCCAAGTTGCTGTTTTATCTAAAAGCAAGAGGGATATGCTAATAACTCCTCAGATTATTTCTGTTCACAAAGATCGAACTACAGTTTGCTAATTAAAAGAACACCAGGTTCAAACCAAATGCAGATATGTCCATTCACTTACATAAAAAGTATGATCCCTGTGTTGGCCATGGCATAGGACAGGCCCAAGATCCCACTGCCCATGATGGCATTACTCAGGTTAAATGAAGACATTCCAAATGAGGTGGTTCCGGGATGCTTAAAGAAAAAGAGATGCATTATAAGCAAATATTTTCCCGAGGATGAACCACTTTTGGATTATTCTTATTTTCACATTATCTTTACTGGAGATTAGCGTCTAAGATACAAGACTAAGATAAAATCACAGTGAATGAAAGCTTTTTATTGACTCAACTTCAATAAAACCCATGTAATTTTCAATGGAATGCTGTGCTGAGCCTTAGCAAGGATCTCAGTGAAAATAGAAAATGCAGGTTGAGCAACATAAAGAAGGGAACTCATGTATGACTGCAGATTACATTTGGGTTAGAATGATTTTTCCAAAAAACAAATAAATTTCATAAATGATTTATGTAGCCATATGGCGAACAGGAAAAACAAGCCCTTATTTCAGTAAGGGCCTGAATAAACAGAGAATGTGCTGATCAAGGCTTGGAAAATTTCAGTCACACTGTTTTCCCACAGAGACCTGGTAGATCAGACACCCTCAAGTCCTGTTTATTGCTGAAAGCAGAAGATCACTTACATGTTCATCATCATAATCTGCCAGCTTCTTTTTCCCCAAAAATCCATTTGTTAGGAATTCCTGGCTTTCATCATCTTCATTAGCAAATTGACTGAACATACATATAAAAAGGAAAATAAGAAAGTAAACACATCTAAGTCAGTGCTCTGAATTATATTTATGTTTTGGGCGAGCTCAGTAACTGACTAGGGGAGCAAAAACAAGACACCTAGAATTCTTTTTTCTCTTTTTGAGTGTTCCTTCAAGACCAGTGACTGAGCTCCAGTTACAGGAGTGAGGGAAGAAGTTGTGATGGAAGAAAATGTTAGTTTTAATTTGAATTTTTAGAACCACATTTCTTCTCCCCACATTAACTGTGCAAGAAAGAGAATAATTAGAGCTAATTTTGTTCCCAATTAAAGCTCTTCCCAAGGAAGGATAAAGAGTTGTAGTGGGCATTTCTCAACTACTAGCACAACATAATCAGATAATTAATTCAATAAATATTTATTAATGCCTAGGCACTGTGGTCCTCATCTCATTTGATGCTCGAATATCCCTATGAGAGGGTTTTTTTGTTCCCCTACTCTAAGGATGAAGTGACTGTGGCTCAAATAAGTGAAGTGGCATGCCTAACCCCCTCCCCCAGACTCCAAGTCCAGCATCCAGTTGATATTTTCCTCTTTTTTGGTTCCACCTGTTTATTCATATAGCCCTTGCTGGAAAGTAGTTCAATGGTAGCTCAGTGTTGTGTTTGGTTGTTTTCATCATGTGAGTTTGTGTATTCTAATGACTCTGAAAATATGCTTGGATTATTAGGCAATGGATATAACCAAGAAAAACATTAAAGAAGCCCAATGAATTAGTAGGAGAGTTGCGAGGGAAGCAGGGCATCAAAATGTCACTCTGATGGAACATTGTGATTGTGGTCTACTTGGGCCACACCCCTAACTGTCTCGGTCAGCTCCTGCATTCACATGCCAGGGGCTCCAAGGGTATGAATCTAGTCTCAGCCACATTTCCAGAAGGTTTGACTAATGAGTCTGGCTGCCACCATTGCATTTTTGACACTGCAAAATATCACACAGGCTTTCTTTTTGCAATATGAAATGCTCAACTATGCATGCTTCTTAATTGAAAAGGGAACACTTTTGCACTATTGGTGGGAATGGAGATTCATGCAGCCACTGTGGGAAGCAGTATGGAGATACCTCAAAAAGTTAAAAATGGATCTGCCTTTTGACCCAGCTTCCCACTTCTGAGACTATGTCCGAAGGAAACCAAAACACTAATTCAAAAGAACATAAGCACCCCTAAGTTCATTTCAGTGTTATTTACAATCACCAAGACATGGAAGCAGCCCAAGTGTCCATCAATAGATGAGTGGATAAAACAACTATGGGACATTTACACAATGGAATTCTACTCAGCCGTAAAAAAGAATAAAATTTTACCCTGTGCGACAGTATGGATGGACCTGGAGAATGTTATGCTAATTAAAATAAGCCAGTCAGGGAAAGACAAATACCATGATTTCAGTCATATGTGAAATCTAATAAACTGAAGTAAGAAGAAAAATGGGGACAGAATCATAGATGGAGAGCAGGATGACAGCTGAGGGCAGTAGGGAAGGTTGGGGGAGGAGGGATCGAGCAAAAAGGAAAAAGGACTTGTGGACATGGACAACAGTGTGGTAATTGCTGGGGGAAGGAGGGCATAAGGGGACTAGATGGTGAAAAAATACAATAAAGATAAAAATAAAAGAAAAAAAGTAGAAGGAGAGAATGGGTATGTTTGAAAATTATCAGTATTTGCCCTTGTGCTGGGCTCTTGGTTATCATAATGTTGTTCTTGTATAATGTAATACATAGCCTTGTCATCAGAGACATGGTTTATATAGCAAGGATAATTTTAATTAGAAAAGTGCTTTATAATTAGATAGGTTGCAACTTTAGGGGCATTTCTTCCATGACATAGTAAGATAAAATAATGGGAGAATATTTTATTAAAATAAACCTTAGAAACAGAAAAGTAGAAAACAATTATTATGGGAGATCTGTGTAAATTATAGTTAATAATTGGAATGAATCCTGAAAATAATCTTGAGATGAAGAAGGACAACAAGGTTACTTTTTGAAAATGGAGAACAATTATCAGGGGTTCATAGAACAAGCAGACAGAATCACAAAGTTTTCTGTGCTTTCCAGAACCTAAGGTGCGGGTTTTCAAGAACCTCAAGTGCGCATACGAGTTCAGAGCATCCCCTGGCGTTCTCCTCCTACTTCTCATGGGAAGCATGATGCCCCCAGATGCGGCCTCCTTCCACCTCTGCACTCCCCCACTTTGGTGCTCTGCTGAGTCTGCCGTTAATATACTTGCTGTGTGGAGACTGGTGTGCAATGTTCAGAATTGGAATCTGAGACAAGATGAAATGGAGCCTAAAAGGGCCTAAGGATAAAAACAAAACTGAGTTCAACTCTGAAATAGCCGACATTCTACTTTTTGCCTTAATCAATAAACTAGAATCCTTTAGTCCATAAGTAGTTTTTAAAAGTTAGAGTATGAAAGTAATTAGATTTTCCTTTTCAAGGCATTTTCATGCTCTTATTTTGGCATGGGATGAGTTGTACTCATAAAACATGCCAAGACTGTATAAAATATATGAGAAATGTCCCCAGTGTCTTAAATGTTTTGAATATGAATCCAGCATGTATTGAAAACACAAGTATAATGATTCCAAATAAATGCATTATGTTGAATTTCTCAAAAATGTACATGTAAGGGCTCAATGCAAAGCAAACAGAAACAAAACTCATTTTAAGGTGATTGTTCAGTTGGGAAACGACGGCCCATGCATGAGTCAGAAGTGAGAAGGTAAGGCCCTGTGAGCAGTCCAGAGCCTGTTGTGGGAGCCTGAACAAAAGCACCCTTGCTCTTTCCCTTACGGCTTCTAGAGGACCAAGCGGAATGCCTTGATAGGACTCCCCTCGGGACAGTGTCTCCTTCGGCTTGGCCACCTCTGCAGAGCTCGTGTCCGCGTGCATCCTTTGCAGAAACAAAAGAGCTCTCAGGTTTAGGTCGATTTACTAAGGGTGATGAAGCGGAGGAGAAAGAGCAGAAGTTTACTGAGTACCATCTGTATTCTGGGCACCCATTTTATTCTCAAAAAAGTGGGTGCTGGTTTGCCATTCTGCATTTTCCAATGAAGCTCAAAGAAGATAAATATCTGCTTCAGTGTTAGGCAATTGCTCTGCATATTCCAAAGCCCTGTGTTTTACCACATTGTTCTCCTGCTCTAGAAAATGCCACGATTTACATCTCTAGGGCCTTTGTAGTCCAACAACCGTAAAATTTACTGCACTGGCTCCTTAGAGAAAAACAGTGTTTCCTCCCAGTGGCCTTTCCGTATATTTATATGGTGTATGTCTAGTGGGTGAAACCATGAAATCTATGAATGAGCTGGCTGATAGGACACTCTCAGTGAGAAAAGTATCCCCACAGAACTCAAGATGGAGCAAATTTTAAAGGGTAGTCAAAAGGAGAGGAATCTAAGATAGAACGATCCAATGGGTCAAAGCAGTGATAGCCTAATGTAATTTAAGTTATTCTATCTATTTAATGAGGATAGGAACACTGTAACTTCAATGGTAAATTAGTTAGTCACGCAAAGGATTAGCATATAAAATGGTTTAATATGTATACTTCAGGATCAGGCAGTTGATGTGTTTAACATCGATGTCATTGTTATCTCAAATCAGCCCAGTTCTTCCTGACAAGCCCTGTGTTCTTCCTGTCCATAAACCCATCTAATTTCTTCATGGAGCCTGGTCATTTTGAACCTCATACCTGCTCATCACTGCCTTTTCTAGATTGCCCATCCTGGTATAGCTATCTTGAGCACTTTCTCCACTGCTGCTCTCGTCATCAGGTCCCATGTTGACATTTCTCAGTTCCACGGGATCCATTTGAGCTGTCAGAGCCTTCTGTTCCTCACAGGAGCACCTTCAGTGTCAACAGTATACTGTGTCTTCAACTGAAGGCTCTTCTGCTTTGTGTTGGTGTTCAGTACACACTGTTCTGCAAACAGAACACAAAACAATCGTTATAGTTTCCTTTAAATGAGATAAATGAGTAAGAATTACCTACTTCGTGTATCCTCTCTATAAAAACATGGAAAAGAAGTACACTCCTGAAAAGTTCACATAAATATGTCCAGAAAGATTGAATTGAATTGTAGGAAGAAAGAAAATTATTAGTAAATTGCCAGATCTGCACATGTTTATGAGTGCCTATGTACGTGCACAGGGCACATGCTTTGCTAGTCACTATGGGAAGAAAAAAAAAACCTTAAGATGTAGCAATAGTCTTCAAGAAGCTTTAGGTAGTTGATTTTTAAAATTTTTTATTGAATTTATTGGAGTGACCTTGGTTAATAACATTATGTAGGTTTCAAGTGTACAATTCTATAATACATCATCTGTATATTGTACTGTGTGTTCACCCCAAAGTCAAGCCTCTTTCCATTGCTTCTTAGCCCCCTTTTACCCTCTTCTACCTCCAATAAGCTTTAGGTATTTGTTAGCAGATTGCATGATGTAAAAGAAAGGGAGACAAAAGTAAATTATTGACAAAGGAAGATCTGCGTGTGTCAGTGTCTCTACTAGCAGTAACATGCAAAAATTACCACTTTAATCTGCTAGCTGTGCATGAAAGAACTAACACCACCAAGATGCTTAACCACATGTGACCCCAGGTAGGATCAGGCTCAGGGAGCTGCCTTCCAGGCCCTTGGATCATGAAGCCAAAGTTGAGAATAGCAACAAAAGGTACAGGTTTATCTATGAGTCAGCATCAGTCACCATCCACATAAAATTAAAATACATTTAACAACAAAGAGATTCAGCTTTTAGATTCTCTTCTACCTTTAATTCCGTAGATCTCGGCACAAGTTATTTAACTATTTGCCCCTTATTTACTTCCTCAATTGTAATGAAAAGTAGCAGACTGGCATTGTGGGGAACAAAAAAGCTACAACAAATCCACCATGTTGTTGATATAATTTCTTCTGAAATTTTTACTATTAGAATCATTTGATTCATGTTAAACCATTATATCGAGGAAAATACTATCACTCTTGCAAGGTGTGGTTCTGGAATGTGTACTGCCCATTTGGTAAGGAAATCCTGAGCAGAGAAACTAACATAAAAACTGCTTTAGAGCGCATGATATCCATAAATCGCCTAGCACATATATATGGAAATGCTTACACAATCCCGTGCTGCTGCGGCATATCTGTGGAAGGCAACTCATGCCCTAAATTACAAAAGTTACAAAACACCTGTGGAAACTTATCCGGATGAGTGTCGGTAGGCGTGAGAAATGACAAGACTCACACCTGAGTAATTACAGATAGCAAAGCAATTAAAATGGTACTTTAAAATTAATATAATAAAAACAATAAACAGATTTAAAATAAGAAATAGCATCTATAGAATAAGAACATTATAAAAGAAGATCAGACTGGTTTTAAAAAGAGACAAAAATAAATACTAAAAATAGAAAATACAGTCATTGGTATAAAGAAAACTCAGCTGAAGGGAGAATAATGGAACTGGAAGACAGATCTGTGGAAATCACTCAAATTATATCACAAGGAGATAAGGAAAAATATAAAGTTAAGAGACATGGGGGAAAAACAAGAATAAGAAGTTTAAATATACTTGAACAGTTATTCTAATATGAGAGAATTGTGAGACTAGGGAGAGACAAAATAGACGTAATGGCAAAGAATTGTCTGGGACTGAGTAAAAGATGATGGCTTCTAGGGCTTAAAAAAAGTACACAGTGCTTCAAGCAAGAGGAATAAAAATGAATGTATTCATTAGTATGAGGTAGTGTAAGACATCAAAGAGAAAGAGAAAAATCTTAAAAGCCGCCAGACAGAATAGTAGTCAGACATGCACATGGTTAAGAATAAAAACAGAATCTTGCATTTAGTGAGTACAACGATTTCCCTCACCGGTCACACAGACCAGCTTCACTTCTCAGCAGCAACCACTAATGACAGTTTCTGTTTTTAGTTCTTCACCTAAATTTAGTCATTCTAAGTTTAAATTATTCACTAAAACCTCTCTGACTCGGCTTACCAACTCTGGACTGGCACCTATGAAAGATAAGAAAATTACATACTTCTTTCCATCTTGCCTTATCACATATTTCTGTTTTAGTTAATGAAATACTTTTACAAAGTTGAGATTCATAGTGTCATACTATTCTGTAAAGCAAATCTCTCGTAATTTTCTATACATTGTTTCTACACACTGAAAACCAGTCCTCAGGACTTACAGCATTGTGACTGCGTGAATGCTATGCCCCAAAGACCCGATGGGTATATTTGACTAGATAATAAATGAAATATAGTCTTTTATTACTCAAATTTTGAAAGCAAATTTGCCATATTTTTTACTTTCTGAGTGTTTTCCCCTTCACCCTTTGGGTCTCATTCAGCTGCCGATGTTTCTTGAATGCCAAGAAATCTTCGTTCTTCAACTGATTTTGCATTGTGGTGAAATACCACCTTAAATTTTTTTTTCACACGATGTATCCATGTTTGTAAACAAAATTTCTGACTTTTCATGTTGGGAAATGTCTTTACTTTGCCCTCAAACTTGGTTGATTGAATTCTAGATTAAAAATCATTTTCCTTCATAGTGTTGAAGAAATTAGTCTCTTGACTTGTAGCTTCTACTGATGCATCTGATTCTTCTTTGTGTGATTTTTCCATCTGAATGACTTTAGTATTTTTCTCACTATTATTTGAAATTTCTCCAGTGTGCAACTAGATGTGAATATTTTTAAAAATTCATCTTATTGTGGACATGGAGAACCCATGCAATTAAAAGGCTTGTATCTTTCTTCTGATCAGAAAAATATTCTATTATTTCAAAACTTTCTTCCCCTGTATTTGCTCCTTCTAAAACTTTATTAGTTAATATTAGGCCTCTTGATCCATATTGCTAAATTCTTCTCTTTATTTTCTATGTCTTAGTCTTACTACTCAGTGTTCAGGGATATATCTGTGATGTCATGTACAAAATAATACAGTTGATCTGCTGCATGATATAGTAAGAAATATGTATTTGGTTTTCTTCCCAGGTCCCCAGGCACAGAGCTCCTAATGCAATACAATACATTAATATTTGTTTTTTGCCCCTAGTTCCTGAAATAATTCTGAAATACTAAAGGTGAAAGGAACATCTTTTGTTATTCATAACAAGCCCCTTTGAACCATATTGACTTTAAGTTAATGAGGTGACTTTTGGAAAATCCCTGGGGATGGGGGCTGGTTGCCAGAGAAATCTAACCCATGTGATTCGAGGGTTGGAACTTTCAGCACCACACTCCGCAACATCCTGAGTGAGGGAAGGGGCTGGAGGTTGAGTCAATCACTAATGGTCAATGACTCAATCAATCATGCCACAGTAATGAAGCCTCCATAAAAACCTAACAGATTGGGACTTCCGGTCAAGATGGAGGCATAGATGGACACACTGTGCCTCCTTGCACAACCAAAATTAAGTACAACAAAGATTTAGAAAGAAGAAAACAACCAGAACTGATAGAAAATTGAACTGTATGGAAGTCCAACAGCCATTCATCCAGACAGATAAGAGGGGCGTAGTTGCAGCAGGAAAAAGTGGAGATTGGTGGACCCGGGCACACAGGCAACAGTGGCTGGCAGACCCCAGGTGCACAGGTGGCTACTAGCAGACCCTGAGAATGGGGTGGCAACAGTGCAGACCCAGTGAGGCCACACAAGGCAGCTGGCTGACCAGGTGTTCTCACATTCGCGTGCAGATAATCCAGGTGAAGGGGAATCGGTAGAAGGGACTGGAATCTGAGAGAGAGCAGAGCAAGTGCCATTATTCCCTCTTGGACCCCACCTCCATGTACAGTGTCACTATCCAGCGACGGGGCTGCCGCTCCTGAGGAATACCTAAGGTTCCAGCCCTCACTACCTAACAGCCATGACCAGTCCCCCCCAAAAAATGGCTCAAACAGGAGAACAAATCAAAGCCCCAGAGCCAGTTCATCTAAGTGACCAAGAGATAGCCAACCTATCAGATGCACAGTTCAAAGCCCTGGTGATCAGGATACTCACAGAATTGGTTGATTTTGCTCATAAATTAGATGAAAAAATGAAGGCTACAATAAGTGAAATGAAGGAAAACGCACAGGGAACCAATAGAGATGGGAGGAAAACTGGGACTCAAATCAATGGAGTGGACCAGAAGAAAGAAAGAAACAATCAAACAGAAAAGAATGAAGAAACAAGGATTCAAAAAAAAATGAGGAGAGGCTTAGGAACCTCCAGGACATCTTGAAACATCCCAACATCCAAATTATAGGGGTACCAGAAGGGGAAGAAGAAGAGCAACAAGTGGAAAAGTTATCTGAACAAATAATAAAGGAGAACTTCCCCAATCTGGCAAAGGAAATAGACTTCCAGGAAGTCCAGGAAGCTCAGAGAGTCCTAAAGAAGGTGGACCCAAGGAGGAACACACCAAGGCACATCATCATTACATTAGCCAAGATTAAAATGAAGGAGAGAATTCTAGAAGCAGCAAGGGATAAGGGCACAGTCACCTACAAAGGAGTCCCCATCAGACTGTCAGCTGATTTCTCAAAAGAGACCTTACAGGCAAGAAGGGGCTGGAAAGAACTATTCCAAGTCACGAAAGTCAAGGACCTACATCCAAAATTGCTCTATCCAGCAAAGCTGTCATTTAGAATGGAAGGGAAGATAAAGTGCTTCTCAGATAAGGTCAAGTTAAAGGAGTTCATCATCACCAAGCCCTTATTATATAAAATGTTAAAGGGACTTATCTAAGAAAAAGAAGATAAAAAAATAGGACAGTAAAAAGACAGGAAACTCACAGGTATTAACAACCACACCTAAAACAAAAGCAAACAAGTAGAACAGGAACAGAACCACAGAAATGGACATCACATGGAGGGTTAGCAACAGGGGAGTGGGAGGAAGAGAGAGGGGGAAAAGGTACAGAGAATAAGTAGCATAGATGGTGGGTAGAAAATAGACAGGAGGAGGGCAAGAGTAGTGTGGGAAATGTAGAAGCTAAAGAACTTATGACACATGGACATGAACTAAAGGGGGGAATGTGGGTGGGAGCGGTGTGCAGGGTAGAGGGGAATGATGGGGGAGAAATGAGACAACTATAATAGCATAATCAATAAAATACAGTTTAAAAAAACTAACAGGTTGGTTAGTCATGGAATTGTTGGAAGGGAGCACAGAGAAGGTGTGGAAACTCTGTGTCCCTTCCTTCATAGCTTGCCCGGTGCATCTCTGCCATCTGGCTGTTCCTGAGTTATGTCTTTTTTATAATAAACAGGTAATCTAATAAGTAAACTATTTTTCCGGCATTCTGTGAACAATTCTAGTGAATTACTGAATTCGATTTACATCTGGGTGGTCAGAAGTACAGGATGTCGGGACTTGCAATTGCATCTGAAGTGGGGAAAGTCTTGTGGGACAGAGCCCTTATCCTGCGGGGTCCGACACTAGCTCCTGGTAGACAGTGTCAGAATTGAATTGAATTGCGAGACACCCAGCTGGTGTCAGAAAATGGGTGAGTGGGACAAAACACAGACTTTTGGTATTGGAAGGAAGTATTGAGAGTAGAGTAGCTAAACATTGTTTAAACTGTATCCACTTTATTTTTCAACCAGTTCACTAATTATTTTTCACAGCCAGGTTTTTAATTGCTAATAATTTGTTCCTATACACTTGCTATTTTTTTCTTATTACCTTTGTTTTGTTTTGTTTTCAGATGCAATATTTTCTCAACTGTTTCTCAGAATATTGATTGGAAGTTTTCAAGAGTTCCTTTGTTTCTCAAATTATGTAATTTTTTATGGAGTTGGTTATTCTATTTGTTCATTTTGGCTCTTCTCTTTCATGCTGCTGATTTTCCTGAAATTCTCAGCCATCCTTGGTTGTCTATTCATATTTATGAATGAAGAGTATATGGGTTAACTTAGACAGCTAGTGCTCAGGGTTTCTCTGAAGTCTTGTGGGCCCATGTCACTGATGGGTTGCTCCCTCGCAGGTCCTGTGTAAGTGGCTCCTCTGCAATTGTCTCTGTGTGGGGCACCCTTCGGGGAGCCCACTCCCTGGGCCCCACTGGCACTCAGGCAAAGAAAGCCTCCTCTGGCAGCAAAACACTGTGATGTGCTGTCTTCTTGGTGGAGCTTATAGTCCTGCTTGTTACCCCACTTTGTCTGCTATGAAGGCCCTTCTACCCATTCTAGAATCTATTCTCAGAATTTCTTCACAGAGTAGATCACAGCCTTATCCTACGGGTAAAAGTGGCAGCCCAAACCGACCGGCTGCTCCCAGGCTCCCTCTGGTTCCGCCCCCTACATAACCCGGTTTACCCTGGTTCTTTCTCCCTTTCACAGATTTTCCAGCTTTATCTGCTTTCTGGTTCCTAAGAAGTATTTAAAACTTCTGTTGGTTATTTTTCAGAATTGCTTTTCTTTTAAGGAGTGTAATTTTGTTTCAAGTTTCATTGTTTGAATTCCTCCAGGCTAGGTCCTAAGCCCCCTTTCTTCCAATCTACTCCCAAGACTATATACCAAGGACTCCTCAAGCTCATCTGCAGCCCAGACCTCTACTCCGGTTTCCAGTTCCATGTGTCCTGTGGCCCAACCGATGTACATATGTGCACATCTCAAAGGTAGTTGAAATTAAATGTGTCCAAAAATCTAATTGTGACAGGTCTTTGCTCTCCCAATGTCTCCTGTCCAAAGAATGTTGTCACCCTTCATCCAGCTACTCAAACCGGAAGTACCATCTTCTGTTACCATGTTTTCTTTCTTCCCCCTAGCATCCAGTCCTTTGCAAGGTCTGGTGGGTTTTACAAGTAACTAAAGTATCTGTCAGATTAGTCTACCTCCATTTCTTCCACCATCACCGCTGTCCAAGCTGCCATCGTTTCTTACATTGTCAATTGTAACAATCCTAACTGATGTCCTTGAATCCTCTCCTGCCCACCTATTCAGTTTTTGCACAATAGCCAGAGTGGTCTTTTAAAAACAAAACTTAGGTCGTTCATTTGCTTAAAACCCTTTAACGTCTTCCCTTTACTCTTAGGGTAAAGTCTAAAATTCTCAACATGCCCACAAGGTTCTACATGGCCTACCTACTTCTCTGGTCTTATCTCCTTCCACATCTTCCCCGCCTTGGTGTTCTGGTTGCCTAGCCTTCAGGAACTCCCCTTGTTCTGTACCACCTCAGGCCATTTGCACATTCCGGTCCTGGTTCCTGGAGTGCACCCCTCCCCCACCCGACTTAGCCAGCCCCTGAGGCGGTTGCAGACTGTACCCGTAGGCAGTCCTGGGGACGTAGGTTGAAGCCTCTCTCACTTTGTACTCACTCATAGGAAACTCACTGACTGCCTTTGCGTTAAACCATGCTAATCCCAGAATTCTTTTTTAAAGAATATTAAGCACTCATGTGGCCTGCATTCCATACCAGACACTGTGGTAAGGGCATCATTTAAATCTCACAGCAGCCCTCTGACCTGGGCACCATTTTTGTCCTCATACCCATCTTGCAGGTAAGGTAGTGGAGGTGTGGAGAGGGTAAGCAGCCTCCGTGCTGTGCCCTCTCTGCATGGCTTGCTGTCCCTGCTACAGGGAATTATGCCCAGGCGGGGAGCAGAAAGCCTGGCTTTGATGATGAGTAAACGTGGGTGTAAATCCTGGGCAAATTAACTAACTTCTCACTGGTTTGTCTTTCCAGATGTAAAAATGAGGAAAATATCATTTACCACAAAGCAGCACTGTGAGGGTTTAGAAGATACTATGTGTGTCAAAGTTTGGCATTGTAGTAAGCCCTTAATAAATTTAAATCCCTTTTTTTCTCCCAATAATCAGCATTTTACATGCATATGCACTCACGCATAGAGATTACCTGAGGCAGTTAGTTATACAGTTCTCAAACCCCATGCAAACATCGGGAAAAAGGTAGGTACCCTCTTTGCAAATAAGGAAATTGAGACCTAAACTTATGCTACTTTGCCATTTGTAAAATACTTATTCCACTGTCTTTTAAGGTGATATAATAGAATAATATGCCCCAATGTAGTGATTTAAGACCTCGGCCCCTAATCCTAATTTTGGCCTTAGCCAAGAGACAGCAAAAGTTGGAACGCATTTTCAGAGCTCATATCTTTATTTTTTTAACATTCTATTACTGATCTATTTTAAGGGAACAACAGCTAAAAACACAATTTAAAATAATAAAACATTAGGAGAAACTAAATATTCTGAACCATTTGCCTGCAGCTCAAAACACATACTTTGAAGAATTTATACTGTATCATAACTGCTAAAACTTAATCTCATGATTTGTCACAGAATTCTTCTCCAGTGGAGAAGTATTTTACAGGTGGTATCTGTTCATTCATTCAACAAATATTGAGAATGAAACATGAGCCAGAAACTATGAAAGACAAAGCATGAATAAGACAGAACCCTTGCACCCGAGGAACTCTGTTTAGTAGAGAAAACAGATTTTTGGACAAACTGTTACAACATAATTTACACTTTGACTTTTTTCTCTGAATAAATACTTGTTGAACTAATCAGTGATTCACTGCATGGGTAGGTGAGAAAAGAATGATGCTGGCAAACACTGAGAATGAAAAATACAATAATAGAATAGGACAATATGTACAGCATATCGCACAATGTAATTTCCACAGGCACAGAGTCTTCGGCGGCCCCTGTGTCTCGGCGCACAGACGTCCATTCACGCACCGCTCACGAGAGCAATCTGGCTGCCAGTGCTGACCCCGCTCATTCTCTACCCTGAACCCCTCTACCCAGATCCCGTCTGTCTCCGAATCCTATCAATCCTTTTTCAGTATTTATTTAAAATTCATTTACCTCTCTCTCCATGACCATTATCATTACACCAAGTGACTACCTGCTCAAGGCCCTAAAACAACTTTCTCACAACTTTTTTCGATGTAGTCAAATTCCCTGACGTGCTGTGAGGCTCCACCTGCTTTAACCCAGACGCAGCCCTTCAGGCCCATGTTGCATCGCGCCTGCCCTCAATCACTGGCTAGCTGGCCTCCTTTCATTTCCCCACTGCCCGGTCAGGACCTTTGATCACGCTGTCCACTCTGCCTGGAGTGCTCTGCCTCACATTCTTAGTAACCCAGGCGTCCCCCAAAGTTAACCAAAAGAACCTAAACATCTTTAAATGCCATGTGGTCAGAGAGGCCCCACCCTGAAAACTGACGCCCCCATTACAGGTTCTCATAGCATGTTCTCCCCGGCCTCACAGTACACGCCACGCTTCGCACTTAGACTTCTAGTGGTGATTATTCGGTGAAGTGTCTCTTCCACTAGGCAGAAAGTTCCATGGAGGTGGAAGCGATGACCAGATTGTAGGCTCGTATGTAATCTCAGTGTCTAGCACAGTGCTTGGTGCTGTATTCCACTAGGCCCAATGCATCTTTATGTGATTTTCTTTATAGATATCAGTATGCATCCTTGTTATTCATTGATAGGTTAATATTTCAAAATGAAATGTAAAGTTTTCCTCTTGTTATCAGAGAAAGAGCAGCTTTGTTGCACAATGAATGTTCAAAATTATCCTAAAACAAAAATCAGATTTGATCTGACAGAACTTTGTCTGGTCTAGCCTTTCTTTCCCATGGAGTTAAGTTGCTCTGTGATAGGAAGGCATTTCGCAGAAACGAACTGGGTGCTTCAGTGCGGCAGTCTTTTGCATTGTTGCTCGAATTCACTCATTCATGCAGATACAAAATCCAAACATGGAACAAAAGTATTTACAATATTATTAGCACTGAGACTTTGTTTCATCATGTTTATTAAGAGATGTCTAAATACCATAACCAGCTGATTCCTAATACCCAAATTCTAGTTTTTAAACACCAGAATGCCTTGTTCTTTGAATAAGTACCTAAGAAATTCAGGATAGAAGATTCTCAAAAAAAGCAAATTTCTCAATTTCTTTTTAGGTCATTCAAAAAAAAAAAAACAACCATCAAATCTGGAAAGCAAAACTGCCCTTGAGCCAAGAGGCAAAAGGTATGACCTTCCTTAGTTAGCTACTGCAAACATTTATATGTGGCAGGTGAAAGCAGAAAGGCAGCGAACACGGCCAGAGCATTTCCCGCCATCCCTGTCGGTTTTCTCTCACGCCAACCCAGTTCTGGCAAATCTACCCTGAAATCTGGGTGAAGGCAGCAGATAGCTTCACATGTCATTTACCTACTTGGTTGAGGAAGTAGCTGGTCATGCAACTCCTAACAGCCAAACTACCTTGGATCCAAGGAACAGATTTAAACCCACACACAAAACATCTGAGATAAATGAACATAGCTTTGACAATGAAATCAACCTCATATTATTTTTATACTAAATGCTCTTAAACCATTTCCCAAACAATGCCATCCTAGTCACACGTTGATAGCCGGATGGCTTGTTAGTCTCCGACATGATTTCTCACAGAGATTAATTTTCATAAAAGCATTCACCACCGTCAGTTGAGGGGCATCTTAGAAAAGAAACTGCCAGTAACAGCAGAATCGTATTTGCTTGACTGCTCACTGCTGGTGCTAACATGACATTTTCACTCCTCTCCTCTACTCAGACATAGTTTACAAGTAATATCTAGGGAGAACCAGAAAAGTTAAAATAAATAACCCCACAGTGAGGTCTTTTCCCTTTGCTAAGAAGATTACATACTTGTTCATATAAGAATTAAAGCAAACACTTGAGGAGGTATAAAGAACTATTCATAAAATCTGAATATGTTATTTTGCTTACAGAGTTTCCACCTCTGCTCTTAAAAGACAAGGATTCTCTAGGCATCTTAAACATTAAGAAACATCTTAAATTCCTGCTTAAATTTTAGTTCCTATTTCCCCAAACAGTAGTGTCCATCAATGTACAGGGATATGGAGCATGTATGACATTAACACAGTGAACTCTTTATGCTACTCATGTTAACACGTGGTATTTAATAAGCTAGAATGAGCTGTGGATACAGTAAATTCTAAAATGTCTATGTTCTATATAATTGATAGCGAACCACCACTAGAGGTATCTTTTTTCCCCAAAAAACTAATTAAAGAACGCGGTTAAAGAAAACTCAAGAGCTTAGCCCTCAAAATTACATGTCTTAGTACTTATATGTTACTGATATACTTCTTAGGAGGACAAAGACTCTCAAGAAAATAACCAAAAAATTACCTAAATATAAATCTGAACAACTGGTAGAAGCTGGCCCATAAAATAAATAGCAATGTTTTCTAGAACATACACCTAAATTTCTTTAGTTTATTAAAAGTAAAACTTTCAGCCAACTGTCCATGAATATGACCTACATCATCAGTTAAAATATTTTCCTGCTGAGTTAGAGAACAGTCTCAGTTTTATCACCTGGACATTTAGTTAAAACTATCAGCATGTGCTCCAGAAGATGCCCCCAATGTAAGGATACCTAAATCCACTGACAATTCTCCCCCTTTTTAATGACTACATTTGAGTATAGTTCCAATTTTAGATAATTTCCTTCAGTTCTTCAAAATCTAAAGCTATGTTTATATTCTATTCAATTTATCAGTTTCTTCTAGTAAATTTGCTCTAAAAACGCCCCATTAACATGGTCACACATGAAGACAAGGTGAGACACAACTGTCTCTTTTTTATTTACTTTTTTTTAAAGATTTTATCTTTTTTACATGTTGGTGATGCCACCCAAGCCCATAGCCTTTCCCGTCTGCTGCCTGTGATGTCCCTTCTTTGGTGACTTTTTGTTTCCAAGCTAAAGAAAATCTTCAAAGTTATAAATTGAGAATGTACTTCTAAAACTTTATATATTTTTCCCTAAGACCAATTGTATCAACCCTTCACTCTATTCAACAATTAAACAAGAGATATAAAGAACTAAACCCTTGTTACCTGCTGGTTTTAAAATGTTTTCCATTCCTGTTATCCACTGTTCTAATTTTAGGCTCAAACCTCACATTATCAGTGAAAGAAAACTGCAGTCAGGATCTGGGTAAATAATTTCAGTCTGACATTATATTAAATTGACCCCTTTTTAGTGAGAAAACATTACCCAGATGGTATTTTCAAACTTTTTAACTTGTAAAAAATAAACAATTAATACCATAAAAACAAGAAAGAGCACTAGTTTAACACTACATATATTCATGGAAAAACAGCTTTACCTTAATTATTCATCCAGTCCTGGGGGTCTTTCCAGAATTGTTTAGAATGACAGAACCCTGACACAGAGCTGACTTCTGCGAACCTTTGGGCATCTAGAGATTGATTTAAAGACCAGTGGGCGTGAAGGAGACAGGCCAATCACCACCACCACCTTGCCCCAACGCCGCCCTCTGTCCAGCTTGCGTCAGCTTTTAAAAAAAAGAAAAACTAAGTCAGTTTACTGTTTTTCACTTGGATTAAACATCAGTCACACCAATTTCTATTTGCTTTTAGGATTTTGGCTTTTATTCAATAAAATACTGACTTACTGAAAGTTCTACCTTGATCGGTATCATTCTGTATCAAGATTCTATACTCTGGTTGACTAATAAATGTTAACATTCCCAAAGGTTTAGGAACTGAGGTCAGAGTAAAAGAACACACTAATAATAGTTATGGAGTTAGACTGTTAAGTGAAATATTACAATCAGGATGCATAGAAAATATTAATTCTACAGCAGAAGATCTATTTTCTTTGGAATTGTTGACTGACTTAGAGAAAATGTTGTAGAAGGGCAGACACTTCCAAATGGCACCAAGTTACCGGAGGTGCTGTGAGGTCAAAGTCATAAGCCCGCTCACCACTGCTGCCGTGCCAGAGCCAGTATGCTGAGTAGGCAAAAGTCTTTTTGGAGGTTCTAAAGAAGTTTTAAACAGACATTTTCCCCCTTTCAAAAAAAAAAATCGACTTGGCTTTCCACATATCAGAGAAAGAATTAAAATGCATATATCTTTCTTTATTGAAAATCTCCATATATTTTGCCTGACCAGGTGGCTCAGTTGGTTGGAGCATCATTCTATACACCAGTAGGTTGTGGGTACCATCCTGGCGGGGGCACATGTCTAGGTTGCAGGTTTGATCCTTAGCTGGAGTGTCAGGGGGGCAATCAGTTGATGTCTCTCTCACACCAATCTTTCTCTCTTTCTCTCTCTCCCTCAAATCAATTTTTTAAAAACCATACCCTCAGGTGAAGATTAACAAATTTTTTAAATCTTTTATACATTTTCAGTTTTTAAAATTGAAAATTCATATACTGAAAATCAGATTTTTTAACATGAATGAACAACGAGGTAAGCTATCAGAAGAAACGCTAGATCACAACAGTGTGTTAATTCCCTGGTTATAGAAAAGAACAACTAAACATTGTTCTTGGAGTAAAAAGTCTTAAGCTCATGAAAGACATTAAACATTCAACAAGATGTTCAGTTACCCATTTTTCTTTTCCTTATCAAATGTGCCCATTTGATCTATTAACTTTAATATATTTTCTTTTATGTGCATTTTAGTGACTTGTCCTTTGTTTTTCAGAGTTAGCCTGTGTTTTCTCCCCTTTATCAGATGAAAATTATTATTCTCTAAGGAAAAATAATAATAAATATACTATTTTAATTTCGGAAAAATCTGAAGAATATTTCTTTACAAATATTTTTTGTCATTTAATTGTGATCTTTCCAATTTACAATTTCCTTGTTTGCAGAGTTACCAGATGAGTATAAGATTAAGCAAGCAAAATCCTGAAATAATTGTTAGAGAATTAAATACCTGTATCCTAATAAAATCCCACCTGATAGTGGGTAAACTGAAAAAGAATGAATGTACTACAAAATGTGAATTTTGTAATATGATATCTTCATATAAAATGGGTGGAGATAAATATATAAATACCTAAAATTGTACCTCTTTAAAATTTTACAGTTTTGGATTCCTTATATTTCTGACCTTTTTTAAGTGTACTAAAAATCACAGTAAACTAGCACATTGGACTAAAATAAGCAGCACACATAAGAGACTTCTATGATGGGTCTTATATTTCTTTTGAACCAACCCTAGTTGCAAAATTCTTACCATAAAAGTTTCCTAACATTGACCCCAAAATCAAATATACACATATGAAAACTAATTTGACAAAAAAGCAGCTGAATTAAAATAGTTTAGGAACTTGGTTTTTGTTTGACCGTCTTCCCTAGATATTTGACGTGTACGGACATGCTGAAATTAATGAAGAAATGTGTAGTCTGGTCTTGACAACACTCACCGTAACTTTCCTTTCATAAGGAAAGCACAGACTTAAACATTATAGTTTAGTGTTGGAATATTTCTTAATATCATACCATAATGTAATTTCATAGACTTCCGATAATAGGTACACACTCTTTTGATATTTAAAACATGACAAATGCAACATATTTAGTGAGGCTCAGATTTGGTTCAAGTATCACTGTAGAAAGAGGTAATGGAGCAGAATATGTAGCGACTTCACAAAATGAAAAATATGTGGGCGGTGAGTAATGAAGTCTGAGCAATAAGGTGACCCTTCAACTGATCCTTCATGTAAGGAATTCCTGGAAGTGCCTCTGAGGACGGGTACAATAGACTTGGGCTACGGAGGCACAGAGGGGTGGCCGGTGTAGGAGAGGTCCATGTGAAGGGACACCTAGCTTTCCAGACTGTCACATGATTACTGTTAGCAGAACTGCACAATGTGCCCCAGGACTTCAAAAGAGTCCTGGGGGGCTGAGGTCATCTGAGAAGCCTTCAGGGAGCCATTGTACCTTGAAGATGGCCTTGAAGTCCCGGTGAGATTCCAATAGGTTGGGAGGAAATGGAGAGAAATCCTGGAGGAAACATGCTAAAAACATATTCTGACAACACAGAGAACCAGCCTGGCTGCAGTGGAGACTTTCTGGGGCAAAATAGAACTGAGTGGAATAGTCTAGACTGTAAAAGGCAGTAAGTCTAGGAAACCCAGATTTTTAGTGATGGGGAACTCTGGAAAGCTTCTAAAGAAAATCAGAAAATCACCAGGTAAGGAATACAAGTGGGATCCTGGGGTAGAGATGGAGGTCAGGGCAAGGACAGCAAGGAGGTTCACTGATAGTTTGGCTTTGGTGATATTTGTCTGTCTGAGAAAAGATGGCAGAAGAAAAGGCGATGGAAAGGATCTGAATTGGAGTCAATGATAGTTTGACTCTTTCTTGTACTTGTACTACTGTTTCTATTCATCACTTTCACTAGCTAGTAACACATGCTATAAAAAATGTTATGTGCTTATTCAATGAGAAATAAAAACTTGCAATAAAATCTTCATTTTTGATTACATAGAGAGAGAGAGAGAGAAAATGTATGCTGGTAATTCATGCCCTCCAGCCCCCCTTTCAGACATCTGTGGCTGTCATTTTCCAATAGTACAGAGAAGGTCCTAGAATGTGTGTTCCAGTATCTTGCCTACTGAATGCACAAGATTGTTGGCTCAAGATAAATAAAGTGATTCAGATCATACCTATGCCCATATTTAAAAATCACGGGCATCTTGTTTAAAATGTCTACCCTCAGCGATGTCCTCAGAGAGAAAGTGCCAGCTGGATTCAGGTCAAAATTGGTCAACAATTAAAAAATAATCCCTTGGCCAGACTGCCATGGCCTTTTTCAAGGACACTGGGAAAGATAACCTCTTGTTCTAATCAAGACTGCCCCCAAATTTCTAATTTTAGTCATAGGACAACATAATACTTGGAAATGAAATCTGGTGATAGCCAAATTAGAAGAAAACAGGTAGAAACAGTGATAACTGAGAAACCAGATTATCTAGTTTTTAATAGTTTTACATTGTTTGTGTACCTGCATTGATTTGCTTTTTTTTCTCTCTCTCTCTCTCCCACTTTGAATTCCCTTTTGGTCACCTACATTTTTTCTTTTTTCTATTTCTTTTTAACCTTTCTGTACTACACTGTTTTTACGATGCCTTATTTCCCAAGAAGAGTTAGTTAGCTTTTATCATTTCTAGCCTCAGAGTTGTAAACTCAAAATCTAATAAAGTAGACCAAGCCCCAAGATTGTATATCAATCACCCTACAGTCAATATTACTGCCTCCAAATATAAAAAGCATTTACATTAATCCAACTCTTTTTTATGGTACTGTAGGTAAACGTTTATCTGCCCTGCCAAGTCATTCTTAAAGACGAGAGACACTAGCACAACTGCAGGTAAAAACAAGATTTTGATTATTTCTTTCTAATGTAGGGTTTGCCCTTTGCTTTTGGGCTTCAGGCTCACAGTGATGAAGAGGATCTGTGACCATTGTTTGTGTCATACTCTGGTACTCCAAACCCTTTATTTTATCTCTCTTGGTATGCATACATGCAAAAAAAAAAGAAGAAGGAAGTGGAAAAGAAGGAGGGGGAAGAGGAGAAGATCCATACAGAAATATTACAGAAGTCTTCATAAATAATTCAAGAAGCAGAATCAATCCCATGTTGTTCTGAAAGTGAACAGAGTGCTTACGTACTTGTGTTACTACATCACCTACCAAGTGGTGAGGCTTAACTGTGTTAATAGGCATCTCTCTTCATGATTATGTAATTATTGACCTCCATTTACATAATAAAAAGTCCCAAACAGGATTATTACATTGTAGTACATTTGTAATGTTTCCGTTTAAGAAAACACCATAACACACATGCAACATAAATGACTTTATGAATAACTTCAATGGACGATAACTTCAAAAAGTCTAAATCTGGGACTCTCCTAAATATGAGTCCTCAAAGGGCTTCTTTGTCCAGGCCCCTGGGAGAGAACCTGCTTTTCTGTTCTAAAAACTTCCCTAAGAGAAATGCAGTGACCCAGGTGTGCTGAGGACAGAGCCTTTAGTGGCCAGCACCCCCTCTCCTTAGCCCAGCCCACACCACTTTTAGTTATACAATGGTACATTTGAGAAATGTTTGAATAGTCAATTACTATGTTGCAAAATTAGCAAACAAGTTTGGTGTGAGTTGACAAACCCACTGACTTTGCCACAGACCTAAATAGAAAATTCCTTTTAGCCTCAGCTGACGAAAACAAACAAACAAACAGAACAAAACAGGGGACAGCTCATGTTGTTGATGAAGTTTTGTTCTCTGCCTTTCCCTTTTCAAGCAACTCAAAGCCTTGTGGTCAGTTTCATTTCTTGATCCCACGTTGAAAGGATGCAGAGGGAAGAGTATCATTGATGCATTCCTGGCTAAGCAGATAGGTCATGGTAAAGAAGGAAAACAAAGTCGGTAGGGTTTACGGCTGAGAGCAACTAGAGTAACTAACATACTGCTTCTAAATGTTAAATTAGAGCTTTTAGAAATTTGACCGAAAGAGTGATTCCTACCATTTAAAATGCCCACTTGAGAAAATAGCACCGCTAAGAGATGCATAATTATAATGATTACTATAACAACAATTCCTAAACAACTAACTCACCTTGTTAATTTAAGTTCTTTGTATAAAATGCAATATTAATACAGTGCTAAGTTAAGCTGACTGCCTTTCTAATTCATAATAGCAACTGATGATTTTTTTAAAAAAATTACATTCTAGCGCTGGCTGGTGTAGCTCAGTGGATTGAGCACGGGCCTGTGAACCAAAGGATCGCGGTTCAATTCCCAGTCAGGGCACATGCCTGGGTTGCAGGCCAGTTCCCGGCTGGGGATGCACGAGAGGGAACCACACATTGATATTTCTCTCCCTCTCTCCTTGCCTTCCCCTCTAAAGATAAAATAAATAAAATCTTTTAAAAAAATTACATTCTTTTGGGGCCACAGCACATTAATTTCCATTGCTTTCTTTCATAGTACTACCCGTTCCTTTCCTTTAAAAACAAATTCCCTTCCAGAACAGTGTCTATGCATTTTGATTTTTGTAAGTTCATCAGTGATTGCACTTTGTAAATCTGTCATGTTGCTTGAATTTGGACTCCCACAGTATCTTGAGCTGCAACCCAGTAGGCTGAGTGTCTAGGCTGGGACAACACAGGGCACAAACGAGGGAGAAGGTCACCCAGCAGGCTCTGTAATGGGGAGGGCTCTCCTAAAAGGTGATAACACGAATCTACCTGTACTGCAAAAGAATCATGTCCCTAGTAATGGGTGATGTGCTAGGCTGGCCTTTGCAGTATCCTATTCAGCATGTTGAAATAAGGAATGTGTGTGATCAAATTCAAGGAATTTGAGCACAGCAAGATATGTAACAGATAGTTCATGTGCATAAAATGGACATTAACATTTCCTTATGGACTTTTTGTTGACTGCAAAGAAGGATTTCCTGAGTCAGGTCTCCTCAGTGTTCACTGAGGATGAACTGCTCAGTGTGGGGTGCTTCCCTCTCCAGCTGAGCTGTGAGCAGCTCCAGGCCTGGGCTCCCCACAGGGAGCTTTGCTATGAGGGTTAGCAGTGCCAGCATGGCTAGATTAACGGAGTTTTTTTGTTCTTTATGGGTTGCATGAGTCAGGAATTACAATTCCTGGAGGACTGGGTAGAAAGCTGGTAGCACCACTCTTTCTTTAAATACAGGAAAGCCGACTCAGAAAAGGTAAATGTCTTGACCTCATTCAGGAGGACAAGAACTGGGGGGACATTCAGGCAGAAGGTATATTTAGTAGGTGTGGGATGGACTCAAGTATTCCAGACAGCCAATTTAGATGAGTGGTGAACAATCTCTTTTGTCTGTTTACCCTGGTTAATATTAGGCCATGGCTGGTTCTTTGGAGGTACCCTATAAATTTTGAATAAATGAAAGTCTTTATTAAAGGTACTGTGCCTCCAAAAAAATTGTTTAGAACTTATTTAAGGGTTGAAACAAGTAACATTCTAATAAATATCCTAATTGATGGCTCCTGCCTTATATTACAATGCAGTAGCTCCTTCTCATGCTCAGAACCAAGTGTGAGGTGGTGAAGTAAATGCTCGTGGTGCACGCAGGGAGCTGTTGGTCCCTTTACAGAGGACTGCCTTCCTGGATATGAAGCAGTAATCAGCAACCATGTGTTCAAAGAATATTCAAAGAATATTAAGGACAAGGCAAAATTATAATTATAATAAGGTTTTCAAAGCAAGATACAAAATCTAATAGTAATATGATCCCTATGTTTTTTTTAATTTTGCATATGATATATAAAAACATTTCCAAAGGAAAAATGACTCGAAAACTCAAAATATGAATATTGGTTATTTCCAGATTGTGGAAACGCGGATAATTTTTATGTTTTCTCATCTATATTTGCCAAATAAGCTTTAAAAAGCATGAATTACTTTCACTCTGAGAAAAACAATAAATGTTATTAAAAAACAAGAACAGCAAAACCAAAGAGTTGCTCTCTTAGGTTTTGTAACAGTTGTTAATCAATCCCAGACGTCAGGCACTAGCTACATCCCTATTTTTAGTGAGAATGCTGTGGGTGCTGGACCAGAACAGTCAACTCTCTTAAAACATCTTCAATTCTAAATGAGCATTTATGAGTTACTTAGAGTCTAGATAAAATTCTGTATGTCCAGTTTGTTCTGGAAGGATAGGATGTTGTTTCCTCATCGGCAAGAGGTACTCTAATAGATCTCAAAATATGGTTGAGATAAATGGATATTTTAAAATATACTTAGAGCCTCAATATTTTTTCATAATGTTGTGAGATAGTCAATTTTTAGTGTAGCATAATAAGGAGTCATCCTCATTTATTCATTCAGTAAATATTATTGAACACCTATGTGCCAGGCTTTATGGTTAAGGGTTAAGGCAAGAAAGGCAATAAAAACTGCTTTAGTTCAATAACTGCGTAAACTCCCTGGGCCTTCATGTTCTCATTTATAGAGAGCACGTAATTCCTGGGCTATAACAAGACCATTGGGAGGAGGAAATAAAATTTACTTATTCATTTATTCAGGATCTACAATGGGCCAAAAATACACTATAAATACCATATAGTTCAAACTGGCACAATACTTATTTACTTCTTCAGGTGGAGCTTCTTTTGCCACCATTTGGACTACAAAACCTAGAAATGTAAATCGTTGGTAGCTACACTTAATAGCAATCAAAGAAACAGCAAAGTGTCCAATGGAGACTCATCAGACATACAATTCTGATATGCTGTCATAAAATTCTGATTCCAAAATTTCAATTTCACTAATTTTCCTCATAGAAATGTTCACCAAAGTTAAAAGGTGAATGGACTGAAATGTCATTAGTCCTTTTTTCTCTCCCTTTTCTGCTTCAGTCAATCGAGCAAGCAATCGCTGAACACCTGCTAGGGTCCAGAATGGTGGTCACAAGTGTTTCCATGTCTGTAGGCTCTCCTTCTACTTGCACATTCCTGGCTCTGTTTCATCTGCCTGGCCACAACCTTTAGGATAGCTGGGGAGCTTTACAGTTGATTCAACACACATGAGTTCTTTTGGTATCTACATATACATTAATTACATATCCTATGTCACATATATGAAGGAAGAGCTCTGCATACCTGAATTGATGTCTATATCAATCAGGAGTCATAGTGGCTTTTTTCCTATTTAAAGAAACTCAGCTTTTATCCTTTGGTTTGTATGTATGTTCTTGTAATTAAGTGCATTTTTGTTTTCTCACTGTAATTCCAAAATCTTTTTACCAAATATGGGGCCGCCCCATGAAATGGAGAGCATACTGGAGTTCAACTTCAAGGATACAGATGTGATCCTCATTCCACTGCCTCCTCTGAGAGACTTTAGTCAAGAGAGATTTAACCCATCCCTCCCCTGGGCTACAAGCTTTGCTGTTGTGCTTGCATGCTGAGCTAACATCTTTGCTTATAGACTTTGAAGTCCTCAGGCACAGACACCGTGTCTTAATCAGTATAGCACAGGGTCGACTGGTATAGATCCCGGAGCTTGAGTGCCAAGACTTACGTAAGCCCTATTCTGGTCACTTATGAACTATCTGATTTGGGGCAAGTTGTTTCCATCGCCATGCCTCAGTTTCCTCATCTGTAAAAAGAAGATAATAATAGTTCCCCCCTCACACTGCTATTATGAAGATTAACTAAGTTAATATTTGTAGAGCATTTAGAAGACTGTCTAGCACGTAGTAAACATGATGTAAGTATTTGTTAGATGTGTATATTTAGGGAATTGTCTCTAACGTCAAAACCTAATTACGGTAGAGATTCAGTAAGTCTTTGTTGAGAAAGTAAAGTCAAGTAAATATTCTGAAACTCAGTTTTCTGTTTAAAATTGGGTCTAATATAAGCCATTATACAAAAATACTTTGAGATTTAAAAGAGATAAGGGCTATGTAAGCATTATAAACGTAAAAGGTATTTTTATTACCATTCATTCATAAGGACAATATGACATTAGCAAAAGTGGTCATAGGATTAAATTAGTTTCAGTGCCTTTTGCTTTGGAAGTATATTGTCACTGTTTCTTAGACCATTATTTCACTTAAATAATTTCACTTAAACATTTCACTTAATGTTAAATTATTGATTAGTGCTGTAGACAAGCTAGAAGAACAACAGACTTTGACCCTGACCCATGGAATCTCAGAAAACAACCACGTAATGAGACATGGTTTGCAATATGTGTTTGTTTAACATTAACCACACTGTGAAGTTGAACAGCACTGTGGCACATATTTACCCCTGAATTTGTCCTCAGAGCCAGTGTTTAAACATGCAAATGTACTGGTAGATTTGGGAGGATTTGGTTTGACTCTCTGTGGGTTATTTTTCTTTTCAGTCAAATTAACAAAACATGAAGAACCAAAGGTGTACCAAGGCATGTTTTCCAAATGCCAAAGTAAGTGACCTACATTACACTTACGTTCTAGGATTTCAGACTGCTGAGCATTTTAGTGTTCATTTTTAAATTGGCCAGCCACATAATTTTGATCTAATCCTAGTTGATTCAAATGTAAGACCCTTTTAATCAACATGAGTTAGTACACGGATAAACTGGAAATATAAATGAAAGACTGGCTCTCTTTGAGGTACCTTGTTGATCGAATAGGACTGTATAGTTAATGGGCACCTTCCATTTTTACATCTTTTAAATACAAGGAAGTCTTACAAGCATGAATATGTGCTACTTCTCACTCATTTGAGGTTGACCTGGATATGCTTGCTTAAAATTTGTGTCTGAAAGTCTGCAGTGTTAAATCCTTTATTAGGTCCAGCCCAATTCATTCTTTAACATTTAGAAATGAGGAAACACATGTGCAAGTGTTTTCCAATAGGAAACTTGATTGATATTAAAAATAACATCAATTAAAAACCTTTAGTGTTCTTATAAAATAGTCTTATTCCATTTGAGAACTATACCAGTTTATTTACCTACTGGGTGGTATAGGTACAAATGGAAATAAATATAATGCTGATGGAAATTGGCGATGCTTACTCCAGGATTTTACATCCTTTCCGTCTCTTTCCCTTTCACACAGTTGGTCTTCTAGCTGCTGACATATTGAGCTGTTCTCACGTGAGTGTAAATATACTGACATGAGTAAGTGCCTGTTTCCTCCTAAACGGAATACTGTTGAAGTACATTTATTATATAAAGATAGGTGTCTTAAGGCTTAGTACCTATCCAGAGTAGTAAGATTCATGGTCTCAACAACCCAGTTTAATTTTTGTGAGGCAAATTTAGTTTAAAAAAATCAATAGCACTATTTTGTGGTAGGATAATAATAACTAGTCTGATGAATTATTTAATTGCCCAGTGTGCAATCACTTAGACTAGTTTTCCTGGGGCAATTGTTAAGTAAACAAGATTTTTATCACTCCCATGCCCAGTTATGAAAGGAATCAACAGGAGCAAGAACTACAATAAGAAACAGAGAAAATGAGCTTCAGTGAACTGTTCAAAGACCCCCAGGGATTTTACTCAGTGTTTTGTGGTCATAGTTTGGTCACAGAAAAGATTACTTAAATATTTGTTTAATAATATAACTTATTTTTAATCATACTAATATAGGGATTTAGAAATATGTTGCAGTAAAGATGAAACACCTTTTTAAATATCATCTCAACAGAGTAATCTCTTTCTGATTACCTCAAAAAACTAAATCACCCCAGCTATAGTGAAAATTTTGAGGCTCTGTTTATTCTTTTTACCCCTAGGATTTCAGCAAGTAAAAGTACTCATGTGCATTATCACAGGTGTTTAGATATACCCATGAGAAATATTTAGGTATGTATTTATATATATATTGATTGATTGATTGATTTTCAATGTGAAGAAATAGATGAGGTCACATGGCTTTGTAGCACATGAGTTTTCCTCTAAAATGTTTAAGAAACAACTTTCTTTCTAGGCTTTTCATGATCTAATCACACTTGGGTATTCTCTGTGTGACCGCTGAGATTTCTTGGGAATAATTGACACAAGATGTGCATGACAGTATGCCTGTATTGAGTAGATTTGGATGGGCAGCAGGGGGCAAATAATTTTTCAAGAATTCTAAGTAGTTAGAAGGTACCTATCTCGGGCATTTTATTTTATATCTTGACTACACTGAAAAATTAAGACCTCTTTTTATTCTTTACTCTATTATTTTTTTCTCCCTCATTCCCTTCATTTTTTCCTTAATTTTGTACAGAAAAGTACCATGTTAAAGAAGGTGTGTGCATTCTTTATTTCCTTTTCTGCAAGTCAGATAATACATGTAAAGAGCTTAGAACAGGGACTGTGATATAGTAAGAACTAAATAATATTAATTATTGTCATTGGTTGTATGTATATTTTTAAATCAGTGAACCACATAAAATAGCCTAGCTACTTAATATTTTTATGATAATGTACTCTTAAGCAGTATATTAGTTTTTATTCAGAAGAATAATCATATATTAACTAAACCTTAATTCAAAAATTCCATTCCATATTCTTGGCTGAAAACCAGATGGCAAATTTAATTCCTTGGCCTGCTAGGCAAACACATTCCAGGAATGGTCCCCAAACTTCTATTATTCATGACATTCACAGATCCTCAGGAGATACAGCTTTCTTTAGGGGGCCCCTTAAAATATTCATCCACGTGAACATGAGCATTTGTTGCCTTATGTTAACTTGTTAGGAAGTTAAAGTTTCATGTGTAGGGAACCCTGAAAATATACATATTTATAGCAGAAATAACAACACAGGTTGGATGCCTCCAGCATGACCTCAGTCTGATGCAACATCTGTTTACTCTGGTCTGATCTTCAATAAAACATACAAACTTGCCGTAGCAACCACTGTACCACAAAGCATATATGTGTTTCAAAGATAAGGAGGATTTTTTAAAAAAGCAAACATACAGAAATATGTTAGTTGTAGAAATACAATTAGGGTTTCTGCAAATAGAAATGTGTATGGCAATAACATTTCTAAGTACTTAGTATTATTTACAAGGGGAATCTTACAGGTGTGGTGTATTTGTATGCATAATAGTGACTCTGGCAAAGAACACACCACCATAGCAATGTAAGAATTTGGGTTAATGGCCACCATTTTATAAAAAACATGATATGTAAATATAATGCCTTATTTTTATTTTACTTAATATTTTCTGAGTATGTTCATTAACAGTGAACTTCAAGGAAACTGAAACAAAACCACTCTGAGACACCTATTTCTAAAGAACAAGTATGAGACATTTCTTCTTTTTGGTGAGAAAATGGTTTGTGCTTTATTGTGAGGTGGGCAGATGACTGGTTCTTCTTTTGGTCTCAATATTTGGTATATTTGGTGGCTTAAATCCCACAAAACTGGAAGTACGACACACTTGACTATTTCTTTACTTTCTCTACTCAAAAGTTTGTTGCCTTCAATTATTTTTCTCACTTAATTTCGGTGGAGAATAAAGCAGTAAAAAAAAGTACTCAGATGGTTTTTCGAATTGTTTCTCTAATTTTTTTTTGCAAAACTTAAAATATTTACAAATTTAGAAACTCAAAAATACATGCATATATAATATTAGTTTTATTGAAATAATTACAAAGAGGTACCGATTAGCTTTTTATTTCAATTCTGATCAAAGTTTTTAAAAAGTGACTGTGCAGGAAATGACAGCTCAGAGGGATCTGAAGACACAGAATAACCTCTCACCAGATAAGAGGATTAAATTTCTGAAAGGTCCATGACAAGAGAATTATAGGATGAGTAATTTAACAGCTTATGGGGAGGATATGGTTATATGGTTGGGGCCGAGATTGTGTGGATTGGTAAAATATTTTTACATTCACAGAAATAAAAATACTACCAATGATATTGCTACATATTAATACAAATAAATTTTAATTTTTTACATTTTATTTATTAAAATGTTCCCAGAGTCTTACATCTTGCTGGTGCATAGCGAATTACACTTAAAAATTAATTTCTATTAAGTAAGTTACTTAAATATAATACTAATGAAGTAATAGAAAAGTATTAGTAAAGCTAAAGGCCCTTTAAAAACTATTTTCCAGTATACATGTCTAGTGTAAGCACAAGTCATTAAATTCTCTTACCCTTTCAACAGTTGAACAGAATAAAGAGAACTCAGACTAAAGTTAAAAGGTGGTAGGCTTTGAGAAGGGTTTGCTATTGACTTTCACCTTGGAAAACAGAGCCTGCATGTTCATCTGGCATAGTAGCAGGGAATGCTTGTGTGACCTTCATAACCCATCCTAATGTCTTTTCTTATGGGATGAACAAATGGTGTGGGTCAATCTGCTTCTAGGAGTCTTTTGTGAGCTATCAGTAGACATCTTACAGGGGCGTGTCGATGAGCTTTGCCACACCACAGCCTTAAAGGCGGCTTAGATAAATCATGAAAACTACAATGCACCTCTCCATGACTCATATTTTTCGATCATTCCAAACAACTTACCAAGTATCAAATATGTAATATATAGTAATAAAATATAATAATATAAATAATGAAAATAAAAATAGTTAATATAAAATATTTATATGCTGAATTTTTACTTTATTTTTATTGTTTATTCTATTACAATTGTCCCAATATTTTCCCCCTTTTGCTCCCCTCCACCCTAACCCACCCCCCTCTCACACAGTCAATCCCCTCTCCATTGTCTGTGTCCATGGGGCATTCATACATGTTCTTTGACTAGTCCCTTCCCCTCCCTTCCACCATTTCCCTCCTCTCTCCTTCCCTCCTACAGCTATCAGCCTGTTCTATGTTTCCATGCCTCTGGTTCTTTCATTCTTGTTAGTTTATCTTGTTCATTAGATTCCAGCTCTAAGTGAGGTCAAATGGTATTTGCCTTTCTCCAACTGGCTTGTTTCACTTAACAAAATAATCTTTAGTTCCATCCATGCTGTTGCAAAAAATAGGCATTCCTTCTTTCTTTCTGTTGCATAGTATTCCATTGTGTAAATGTACCACAGTTTTTTAATCCACTCATCTACTAATGGACACTTGGGCTGTTCTCAACACTTAGCTATTGCAGATGGTGCTGCTATGAACATAGGGGTGCGCAAGTTCTTTTGAATTGGTGTGTTGGGATTCTTAGGGTATATTCCCAGCAGTGGAATCACTGGGTCATAAAGCAGTTCCATTTTTAATTTTTTCAGGAAATTCCATACTGTTTTCCACAGTGGCTACACCAGTCTGCATTCCCACCAACAGTGCACTAGGGTTTGCCTTTCTCCACATTCTCACCAGCACTTGTTGATATATTAATGACAGCCATTCTGACAGGTGTGAGGTGCATCTCTCTGATGGCTAGTGATGGCTTTTTCATACGTCTCTGGGCCCTCTGTATGTCAACTTTGGAGAAGTGTCTATTCAGGCCCTTTGCCCATTTTTTAATTAGGCTGTTTGTCTTCCTGGGGTTGAGTTGTATGAGTTATTTATATATTTTGGAGATTAAAACCTTGTCTGATGTATCAGAGGCAAATAAGTTCTCCCATACAGTCAGTTCCCTTTTCATTTCAATGATGGTTTTTTTAGCTGTGTGGAAACTTTTTAATTTGATATAGTCCCATTTGGGGTTTTTTTTTCCTTTATTTCTCTTGCCCTGGGAGATACATTGGCAAAATTATTGCTGTGTGAGATGTCTGGAAATTTTACTGCCTGTGTTTCCCACTAGGGCTTTTATGGCATCGTGACTTATATTTAGGTCCTTTATTCATTTTGAGTTTATTCTTGCGTACAGTATAAATTGGGGGTCTAGTTTCATTTTTTTGTATGTATCAGTCCAGTTCTCTCCACACCATTTATTGAAGAGACTCTTTTTACTCCATTGTATATTCATGCCCCCTTTATTGAATATTAATTGAACATAAAGTTGCGGGTTTATTTCTGGGCTCTCTATTCTATTCCATTGATCTATGTGTCTGTTCTTATGCCAGCGCCAGACTATCTTGATTACAGTGGCCTTGTAGTATAGTTTGATCTCAGGCATTATGATCCATCCAACTTTGTTCTTCTTTCTGTGGATTGCTGTGGCTACTCAAGGTCTTTTTTGTTCCATATAAATATTTGGAATATTGTTCAAGATCTGTGAAGTATGCCATTGGTATTTTAATAGAGATTGTGCTGAATCTACAGCTTGCTTAGGATAGTATGCAAATTCTAATGAGGTTAATTCTCCCAATCCATGAACATGGTGTATGCTTCCATTTATTTGTATCTTCTTCAATTTCTTTCTTCAGTGTTCTATAGTTTTCCCAGCAGGTCTTTTACTTCCTTGGTTAAATTTATTTCTAGGTACTTTTTTTAAAGGTAAACCAGACTTGTGGAATGAGAAAAGCAAGTGCTTTCTTGTTCCTTAGACATTATTTTTTCTTTTTATTGAATTTATTGGGGTGACAGTTAATAAAATTATATAGGTTTCAGGTGTACAATTCTATAGTACGTCATCTGTATATTGTATTGTGTGTTTACCACCTTAGACATGATTTTGTCATGATCCTTGGCAAAAGTGTTACAATATAAACCCCCTAAATGAAATGTTTTATTATGTAGCTTAGATAGAATGGTAAATTTCATTTTTATTTCTTATTATGGAAAATTTCAAATTTGTACAAATGTAAATGGGATAACATAGTGAAACCTCACATGTGCATTATCTAGCTTCAAAATTATCGACCATGGCCAATCTTATTTTATCTAAACTACCACTCCTCCCACCCCTTATTTTAAAGCAAATCTCAAATATATAATTTCCTAGTAAATATATCTGTATATATCAAAACCAGAAAAATACATTTTAAAAAGCAGTCATGTGTCACAATTGTTAAAATCAAAACATCCCCTACTGATGGCTGGTGATGTCTTGCAATCCTTGAGAAAGCTGAGGTAGCTCCCAGTGATTAGACCAGCACATGTCTTGGAACCTGACTGAATGGCCACTCCAGGTCAGTCAGGTTCTATGAGGAAGAAGTGTTAGGTAAATCATGGAAGATTTACTTAGAAAAAAGGATATTTGGGTAAACTTGGGCAACATGTAGGCCAGAAGATCCTCAAGGAAACAGGCAAAGGAATGACAACAAGATGCAACTTGTTTTTTTTAATAAAAAGCAATTTTATGAGATTGAAGAAGCAGAATACTAATGTTTCAAAATTACATTTTAAACGTTGTGTAAATCAACAAAATTTAGACTATGGGAAATTCTATAGTATATGGTTGCATCATCAAATAAATTGTAAAAGGAAAAAAGAGAGATTGAGGGTGGTTGAACCTACAAATTAAGACAGATGTAAGAGACAGACATATCAATCAATGAGTGTATGAACCCTGTTTAGATTCTGATTCAAAGAAACTAAGGGTAAACCAAAAAGCAAGAGACAATCAGAGATGTTTGAAAACTGCATGGAAATGTAATAACATTAAGGAAATGTTGGTTTATTTAAGGTGTTATAATATTTTAGCTATTCTTAAAGACTTCTTTATCTTTTTGAGATACATACTAAATCATGTTTGGATCAAATTATATGGTGATTTGGATTTGCTTAAAAATAATTTAGTTATGATTGTGGTAGGCATAGAGGGAAGAGAGATGTGGGTACAGATGAAATACAACAGACAAGTATTGAACATTGTGGAAGCTGGGTGAAGATGGAATTTCATTATACTATTCTCTACTTTGGAATATGTTAGAAATTTTTCATATTAAAAAAGTTTAAACTTCTTAGTTTGGAACTACTATAATATATGTCTTGATATTCCTTCCAAAAGTTTGAAAGCAGAACAAAGATACTATAAATTATTTCAGCCAGCCAGAAATTTCCATTAACTAGCAATTATGAGTTTTGCCATAATAGTTGAAGTTAATAATGCTGAGCACTCTGAGACATTTTTAAAAGGCTCTGGCTATATTCTAATTCTTTGAAAATCAACAGTCTATGGCTGGTATGATTTCTTCCTAACCAGAATACTGCATTCATTCCCTAATTAGGTTAGAAAGTGTTTTAGTATATTCTTAGCCAGACAAGTGAGACTTTTGTGCAGAAATTTCCCTCTTCTGTGGCTGTAAAATTTATCCATATCCATGTGCATACATGCACCATGCCTAACTTTTGATGATCTTCAAAAATTATGAAACACTTGCATACACAAAGCTCCAATCACCTAACAAAGAATAGTTATTTAAGGTGTGGCCTCTGGACAGAATGAAATCAGAATCTGCATGGGACTCCATCCTTTATCCCAAACCCAATCTACCTTGCTATTAACTCAAAGTATTGTTCTATTCGTAATAACAATAGTTGCATGCTATGGTCTAAGCAACCATTGTTAGATTTGTAATTCAAAACACAAAAGGGGCTTGTTTAGACGTCAGCATAACCAAAACAAGCACGAATGGTCATGCCCTTGATTGGACTGAAGCCAGGCTTCAATGCAACATCAACCAATTTATAGGGAAACATCAGAAAACATAAAGATTTTGAATGTGTAGATCAAACAACCAGTTCATTTGTTGAAATTTTCACTTTTCTCAGGCCACAGGTTGTATTTGTAAATATTTCAAAGACAGATGACTCATCGTGAGGCTATTTTAATTACTCTTTGAAACTAGTATCTAGCATTTGTTCCCTTCTTTACAGAAATTCATTCATCATTTGATTACCTCATACCAAAACAAAATCTCCACCAAGCTACACACATTTCTATTAGATCTAAGAAGGAAAGGATCATTCTGCTTCAATCTGTTTGGGTCCAATCTCAGTGGGTGGGCAAGAGGGAAGAGATTCTCTCCTCCTGGTTGATAGGTATGGAGGCGCCATGCCCCTTCTTATGGCAGCATTTAGGGTTGAGAGACACAGAGAAGCCTAAATGATCAAGTTTTGTGGTCTGCATCCTTCACTCAGACCATAATTGTGTTAATGTTGTAAAGTCTAAAATCTCAATTTTTAAAGTTCTCATTAGTAGTAATCATGTGCATGATAGCCCAGCACTGTACCAAACAACATCACATGTATCAAATCAGTAATATCTCAGCTTTGGGGTAGGTATTATTATTATTATCCCCATGTTACAAGTGAGGCAACTAACACTAAAAAAGATTGAGTAACTTGTTTGAAGACCCAAGCTGGTGAACAAGTGACGGAGTCGGAACTCACACCCCATGTCTGACTGCAGAGCCCGGCTTCTAATGATATTCCATTACCATTGGGAATATACTTTGTGTGGGGCGTTACTCCTAACAGGATCACCATCTTCAAGATGTGGAAGTGGAGTGGAGAGCTCAGCATGAGAGCTAGGGCAAATACAGCAGGTATTATGGAGAAAGAATGATACAAGAGAGCAGAGGGTTCCAGGCAGGAGAAATGGGACCCGAAGTTTGGCCCCAAAACAACTAGAGTTTACTTTAGCTCAGATGGAATGTTTGTGGAGAGTCTGGCAGAGGCTGACCTTGACTGCCAGGTTAAGCGGTTTAAACTTTATGGAATTCTGGTATAAAAAATAATGTGAAGCATTGTGGTTTGGTTTCATTCTTCCAAGTGTGGATACCGCTATATTACTACACAATTGTTTGAAAGTAAAGTTAGTACTTCATTTTTGTCTATATTATTATAGTACACAAGGCATTTCTATTTTACTTTTCTTTCAGAAAAACTCAATTTCTTCTCTTAAAGAAAAAGTTCAAAAAGCCACGAACCTTTCCATCATACCTTAAAAAAACAATGACTGCAATGCTGGGTGCCACAGTCTGTGTTCACACGTCCTATCACACCCCTACTGACTGTCACCGTGAGTCCAGTAGGTAAACCGCGTACCATCAGAGAGGTAAACCAAACTCAGTGAGTGGGCTTTTTGTTCAGTCTCTGGTTTAGAGCAAAGGGTCCATTCCCTCAAGATTACCCGGCTGATTTGTCTGCCCTCCCACCTGCTGTGGGACCTTACAGCGCACGCACAGGAGGTGGGACCCAGAGCAGCCTGCAGAGTGATGTGTAGTGCCAAATGTCTGCACAAAACGAAATATATTGTAAAGACAGCATATGCGACTGTATTCCATTTCGAAGATTCAGAAGCGCAAATCTGCCGATAAAATGAGTTCTGAATTATTTGAGCCATGTCAGTCTTTTACGTGTTTAGCTTTGGAACCAGTATCCCCTACCTGCCTTCCATCCTCTGGTAGCGGGTGGGATAAGGGCTATTTTTTGAATAATAGAAATCACTAGAAGTGAAGACTTAGGGCAGTGCCTTCAGTTAGATTTGGGTCTAGCCAGGGCTCCAGACTGTAATTTCATGAATTAACAACATGTCTTTGAGAGCCCAAAAATGGGAAATTTAAAAACTCAAAGGGGGTTTGCACTCCCTGGTAGCAGTGGATATTTTGTTCTTTCCTCTGCTGAGAAGGTGGGGGCGGGAGGGGGGGGCGGAGGGAAGCTGTGGAACGGGGACTGGCTTAAGGGCGGGGTTGCACCTCACTGTTCTAGGTACTGCTCGGAAGTGACGCACTTCCTGTCACTGGTTCCAGCCACCAGTGTCCAGGTTCCCCATGCTTGTGAGAATTCAGGTGAAGACGAACATTCTCATTTTAAACCCCGACTTAAACCACCTCTGGGAAAGGCTTCTCCCACCAGCAGGTGGGCTGAAAGGACAGAAAAGCATAACACCGACCATCTCTGGGCCCTTGAGAGTTGCCCTGGGGCTAAAGATGCTGCTTTGACTCCCTATGTCCCATGTCAAACTGAACAGCCACTTGCTGTCACTTGCAGCCATGCCTCTGTCCCTGACTTACCATCTACGTGACCGAACATAGACAGGTAGGGAATTCCCTGTAGCAGAGGCATTGTTTTTATTAGTCTCAAGAAATCTGAGTTATCTTAAGATAAAATCACAGAACAGATTATTATATGGCTGTGAACATTTTTAAATGTGCCAGATTTTATACCTTATTGTCTAAATACATACTTTTCTCTGTCCTACCCTGTTTCTTCCTTCCAGTCCTCCAGTGGCATCTGTTTTAGATAAAGGTGTAGTTGATGCATCCTTTTGCCCTATCACACTCTATTTGGAGAGAAAAACTTATTCAAACTTTGTCCTCACACTTTTTACCTTGCCAAGTGGCTTCTGCACTTCTTGAATTCAACTGAAGCTTTAAATAAGTATACCAACTGAGAGAAAAATCATACCATTAAATGTAGTCAAGCAACTGGAATACTATTCAGCAAGAAAAAGGACCCAACTATTGATCCTACTTGAATGGATTTCAAAAGCATTATGCTAAATGGAAAAAAAATCTCAAAAAGATCATGTACAGTGTAATTCCTTTCATGTAACATTCTCAAAATGATTTAAAAATACAGAGAAGGAAAACGTCTGGTTGCCGGGGACTGGGAGAAGGGTGTGGGGGACCAGAGAAGTGGCATGAGGGAGGTCTTCGTGGCAGGGGCAGTTCTGTGTCTCGGTGGGGCTGGTGGCTACACAAATCTCTGTATGTGATAAAAATGACATAAAAACTAGACATACATATTGCTCCAAAGCTTATTTCCTGGTTTTCTTATTGCAAGAAAATTATATCTAAGTAATCATTAGAAGAAACTGGGTGAAAGGTATTTGGAGCCTCCTTGAGTGACCTTTGCAACTTCCTATGAATCTATAATTACTTCAAAATAAAAAGGCCACATATATATGTGTATACACACATATTTTATATATATATATATATATAAACCAATAGTATGGACACCTCTGTATAGCAAGTATAAATATACCACAGCAACACTGGCCAAAAAAGTGCCCGGTATATTTTTTTAAGTGTATCGTTACTAAAAAACTGCTTCAAAGGGCAAAAAAGAACAAAACAGTCATGAAATGTGCTCTCAGGACTATGATCACCCCATTTACGTAGTGCTTTGAGCCATCTGATTGCTTTTCAGGCATTCACAAAGGCTTGAAACACAACTCTTTTAGTTACATCACTCTAACAATCAAGGTCAGTTTGATCATAGAATTTACAAGAACATTCACATCCATATATCACATTCCTCCCACAGGAAAAAATTCCAGAAGATAAGACCATAGCCTGTTTAGCCATGCAGGAAACGTTTCTTAAAACAGAAAGGGCCACCACAGTCCCTAATGAATCTCTCCCACTTCCCTCGTTTTTCAGTTCTTTGCTCCTTCTCCTTCTGGGTTCCTCTCATTCGCTTGCCTACTCTCTCCAGCAAAGTCAAGCAAAAGCAGACAAACCTGTGAGCAGTGCTGTGTCCCTGAAGGCACTGGCCTCCTGAGTTCCTCCTGGCTCACCCACCGCGACCCAGCTCATGCTCCCTGAGCCCTGTGCACGACCCGGTGGCCCAGTGACCGTGCAGGACACAGGTGTCACCGGAGAGCCAGGAGCCACTAGCCACCAGCCACCAGCCACCGCTGAGATGCTGCTGGGTGGGAGCACCAACACTGCAAACAGAGCAGCAGTCTGACCAGCTGTCGCCAACCTGGCCTCTTGGTCAGTTACATCTTTTTCCTTTTCCTTCTTAACATTTTTATAGTACCGTGAGTGTACCCAATGATATAAAAGTATGCCAAAACAAAGAGCAAAGTCCTTGTCCTGAGGAGTATGCACTGTAAAAGGGGCAATGACGCAAGGCAAAATGACAGGACAAACACAAGCTAAGTAGACAAAATTAAGTGTGAAAGGTAAGATAGAATCAATAGGACTTTCAATGGACTCAAAAATGGAATAGCTAGGTCAGGGGCCCAGCTCCTCGTATAGCAAATACAAATAAAAATTTATAGCAGTAGCAATAGTAATGGTAATGTTATAAGAGGGATAATTTTGTGCCATGCAGTATCAGCGAACCAATTCTGTAAGGTAGGTACTATCATATCTAATCGAAAACCAGGGTTTTAAAAAAAGTTTCATTTAGCAAATACCTCTAATGGTCACAAAGGGCCAAATATGAATCTAAATGCTTTATATAAATTATCTGACTTAATCCTCATAAAATGTTTATGAAATAAAAACTAATCCCCTCATTTTTTCTTTATTTTTATTGTTGACACCATTGCAGATGTTCCTATTTCCCTCCCTTTGCCCCCCTCCCCCCAGCCCCTGCTCCCCCTTCCCTCTGGCCGTCACCACACTGTTGTCTGTGTCCATGGGTTATGCATATATGATCTTTGGCTAATCCCTTCACCTTCTTTCATCCTCATTTTACAAATGAAGAGAATGAAGCAGTCAGGTTAAGTGACTTGCTTGGGGTCACTCGGATAGAATGTGGGAGAGCCAAAATGTCATCACAGGAAGCCCAAGTGCCAGAGCCAAGTTCTGAATCCAGGAAGCCCCATTCTACAATGACGCTCAGATTCATATCCACACACCCGGACTCCCAAGACTACACACTCAATCCTGTGCGACAATGCACACTGAATAAAGGATTTAATTTAAAAATATTTATATTGCCTATCAACAAGGCACAAATTCACTTTGCAAAGGCCTTAAACATCCCAATGAAAAAAAGTGTTTAGTTAAAGAATAAATACTGTCAGGGGAAAAATGAAGCAGATTTTCATTCCTTCATTCATTCAGCAAATGTCCGAGGGTCTGTTCATGCCAGGTACTATGAGAAGCACCAGGGTGACAGCATTGACCAAAACTGACAAAAATAAAAGAAAACAAGGAAACTGGAGATGATGTTCACTTTAATGATGGGTATACATTAAATTTATCAGGAGCAATAGGGGCAAATAGCCAACAGGAAATAAGGGAACATTTCCATCTTATTATATAGGAAGTGGCATTATTCTGGGCTGGACTGCTCTACGTATGCATTATGTAGCCCTTTCTTCTTCTTTTTTTAAGGTTTTATTTACTTATTTTCAGAGAGAGGGGGAGGGAGAGAGAAAGAGAGGAAGAGAAGCATTGATCTGTTGCCGCTCACACGCCCCCGACTGGGGACCTGGCCCACAACCTGTGCATGTGCCCTGACCAGGAACTGAACCGGCAACCTTTCAGTTCTCAGGTTGGCTCTCAACCCACTGAGCCACACCAGCCAGGGCAGCCCTTTTTCATTTCCTCTCTTCTGTTTCCTTCATTTTAGTTATGATAGTAAGAGGAAAACATTATTATCAAAGAACATTTAGTATGGACATATGTTAACATTTCAAAACAATGCTGTGGGTGGCAGAAGTAGTAACAGCTATCATATATTGAGTGCTTACTATACAGCAGACATTGTTCTAAACATTTTTACACATGTCAACTTATTTAATTCTTATTACACATCTCATAAGGTCAGTGCCATTATGATCTTAATTTTATAGATAAAGAGATTGAAGCTCAGAAAGATTAAGAAACTAGGATATAATAGCCAGGATATAATGCTAAAAAAGAGTGAAGGATTTAATCTATTAACTGAAATTAGGTTTGGGATTATTTATAGATTTCAATCACCCTTTGAATTCCCTTCCTAATAATAATACGACTAGCAGTATTTTAAAGGTTTGAAAAGGTAATGAGACATGCAGGCCTCTGAGCCTGGGATGAAAAATTGGTATAAAAGATTCCTGAAGGGAAAGAAAAGGACATTGGGAGTTCAGTTTTCAAAGTCTGTTATCAAAAGCCAGACTCTCAACTGGCATAAACATCTAACTGTTATTCCTTACTGTTATTCCATTCCCCATCTCACTTTGTATTGTAAATACAATTTTATTTCTTAACTCCTCTATAACACACTGAAATAAAAAATAAAGCCCCTGAAAACTAAAATAAAGAGAGAAATCCTTGCCTCCCCCCAGTGACACCTCAAGAAAAACACAGAAGAGCATCCATTTGGAAGTCTTTTTCATGATTGTGAGGATTATATCCATGCTAAAATAGAATAGCCCCTTGAGAACCAGAGAAATAACTTGGTTTTTCCAAGCAGAGGGCAACAATGGGGAAAAAAAGTTGTTTTTTTTTCCATTGGTGCATGTGTTTTAAAATACTAACATTAAAAGGAGTCTAAATAACCATAATTCTCTATTACAGGGCCATAATAAAGTGATAAAATAATAAAATGTATTGCTAATTCCTCGAATAATGTCCTTACATTCTACGTCATTTTGGAGGAGCTTAACGCTTGTTCATGTCAGTTAGCCTGTGGTAAAACTGGTTTTGTTATATGTCCTTCTGTTTAAAGTTGCAGAACCTGTCCACATGTTAAGTGAGGACCTACTGTATTCAGTCATTTTGTTCCCTAGAGCATAGTCGCTTCAGAATTTCACGGGGGGCGCAGACACTTGCAGAGACAGTGTGCAAAGACCCCCTAGACGGCACCTTTCTCCCAGCCGCCCCCTTGCATTCTGCACTTTTTGGTACTGAACTGCTATGTTCCCAGAGGGGCTCCCACCTCCTCCTTTCTCTGTGCAGACAGCTCTCACTGTCGAAAATCCTCTCCTACTTCCCTTGCCTGGCTAACTTTTATTTCTGCTTCAAAACCTAGCTCAGGCATCATCTACTCTTGAAACATTCTCTGACCCCTTTTCTAAGCCAGGTTCAGTGGCAGTGCACTCAAATCTGATTTTTCCCTGGCCCTCAACATGCTGTTAGTGTAACTGTTTATTTATTCTTCCCCCTGCTTCCAGACTGATTCATTTAGCTAACAAACATTTCTTGCACACCTAGTATTTGCCCAGGACTGTGGTAGGTGTTAGAGAGACAGGGATAAAGGAAACTCCCTAATACAGTTTCTGAAAGACAGTCATACTCGATGCTTATTTGTGGAATGCATAAATGGAATTAGGTCATTTACAAAAATAGTGGAAGGAAGACCTGAGGAAGATTTGCAGCCATACAACAGTGATTCGATTTTTCCATTCTCCTGTCTCTCACATCCTACTCTGTCAAGCAACACCTTTCTAAGCCTCTTCTCTCCTCAAGTGTCTCTTCTCCTGGGAGTCTTTCTCTTACCACTGCCTTCACCGGAGGCAGGAACTTTGACATAAAAGAGACAGAGTTCTGATGCCAGCACGGTCACTTGCTGCTAGCTATGTGACCCTTGGCTCTTTCCTCAATTTCCCTGAGCTTCAATAACCTCCGCCATTAAATGGAGATAACCAGCACCTACAGCATGGAGGGTTGTGTGAGGACTAAATATGATCCAAATGTGTAAAGGGCTTAGCTCAAAGGCTGACCAAGAGCATCCTCCTTTCCTTTCTTTTGCTCTCCCCCGTGCCTGTCCCTTACCCTTCCTCCAAGATGCCATCAAGGCAGCAGTGGCATGCAAGGTCATTTTGGGTGATACAGGGAAGCACATTGTTAAAAATTATTACTTTGATATATATTAAAATATATTAACCTTTATTAAATATTAAATATAATTACATATTAAATATATTAACCCTCATTAAACCTTATTAAATCTTTGATTTTTATAGAAATCATTGCATTGGATATATAAAAAGTAAACTAAGCAGGGTTTAGGTTTTTAAAAATAGTTAGAAAATATCAGTAGGTCAGTATGAAGGTTAGGGGAAAAAAAGAAATGGATGCCTGAAAAACACTGATGGAAATGAACAAAAGCAATAACATAAAAGAAGGAAAACATTTAGAACAGAGTCCAAAGCTGCTATACTTGTTATGCTTGCTTTCAGCATTTGCTATGCTGATAGGTAACCATAGTTATACCAGGTATTTCTCAGACATCACCTGTTTTTTTAAAAAAAAACAATCCTGGGGCTGCAAAGATTTAGTCTTTAGCTGCGTGATTATGCCATTGACTTTCTTAAGATAGGGTTAGCCTGCAAGAGACCAAAAGGTCCGCTTTGGGTCCCTAAAAATTCACCTATCTAGTTCTGCCTGTGATAAAGTACAATTCAAAGTGAAAGAGAACTGTTCCTTTCTATTTATGAAAAAGTAATGTCCAAATAGAACTTCCAAAGATGTTCTATGCCCCCCACTGTGTATCTCCCTTTCCAGGGCTTTAAAATAGATATAGTAATGGAATGTATCTCATAAGTTTATGAGAGTAAACGTTAACATAAAAGAAGTACCTGGTAATATAACAGAAATATATGTATCACTGTGATCATTAATCTAGCAGAGACCAGCCTCCCCAGAGCACATGGCACTGCACACTCAGCTCGCTCCCCATCCCTGCAGCCCGGAAGGTTGTTCATGCCCTGATGCCAGTCTTCCTGCTTTTTGATGTTTGTGATAAAATCAGCTTAATAAAAGCTTCCTGTGTCTGAACACATGGTATTCAGTAATTTGGAAAGATCAGATGTTTTCTTCAGTGTCTCTGTTCTTATAAACTTCTACCAAGAACATAGATTTTTCTGTAGCTTCATTTGTTTGAATTTGAGAGGTGACCTCACTCACACACACACTCATGTGCCTTGTGAGACCGTCCATCAATCTCCCCGACTCTTGTAGATGCTTGTCTGCATTGTCTGCAGTGGGGGGGGGGAACCCCCATGGGCTTATTTCCCCACTCCAACCCCCTCATCCCAAAGTTGAGGTCTACAAAAGGCTAAAGCTAACGCTGAAACAAGCCCAAGCTACAGCCCTGGCCACCAGGCCTTGGAAATTGTGATCTAGGTGTAGGATGCTCTCTTTACCACATAAACCATTTTAGTCGGAATGATTGTGCTGCAGGAAAGCCACCAAAGATGAATTAACATGCCTTCTACGGCCTCTCCCCTTCCCTTAGTTAAGGAGAGAAGCTGCACTTCTCCCAAGTGGATACCGAAGAATGCAGACCTGGGAAGTGCCCAGGCCTGTTCAGCTTACAGCCCCAGGGCAGCAGCTGCTTCATCGCTATTCTCGGAATCCAAGATCCCCCTGAGACAGGTAGAGATGCACCTTTTGCACCCAGAAACAAACAGCAGCAACCTTTCCTCTTCCGGTGAAACCAGTCTCAGGCTTCTATTCTAAAGCCTCTGCGGAGGACTGCGCCGGGGATCTCCAGATCCTCGCCAAGAATCTCAAGACCCCCAACTACTGCGCCCTTACTTCCCCGCACACGCCCTGGCACAGCAGGGACAAGATTTCCCTGGCCTGGGTTTCCCCAGTTTAGTTCATCCACTTTCCTCTAACCAAATCAGCAACTCGCTGTGCATCTCCTGGGCTGGTCCCGGCACGCACAGAGAACGGGGGGCTCGCGGGTGCCCCCCCACCACACTCAGTGCCTCCCTCCCCACACGGTGTCTCCGCAGGTCACAGAGACCACCTGTACCTCCGACGGCGAAGAGCCAGCTTCTCCTGTCCTCTGTCCCCCGTGAACAGCTGGCTGGTCCTCACCTCTCTAGTCTCCGGACTGGAAGATGCTCCCAACTCACCCTCCCAGGGGCTCCCTAAGTCCGGGATCCTTTCTCTCTTTGCATCATTCATTCTTTTTCTCCATTTTCCCTCCCACTCCCCACCCCGCCTCCTGCCCCCGCCTTAGGATCTGGACTCTAATGGACTTCCCTGCTCTTCCCCGACGTCCTCTCTGGGTTCCGAAGACTTCAGTTTTCACGCTCTCCGCATTTCTGCGCCCCTGCCTTCTTTCCAGTGCGACTACTACTGCACCCTGCTTCCAACCCGATGGCACACGCAAGCTCAGTCTACCGTACCCCCCACACCTCCCACCCAAGGCTGCAGCCAAGGACCCTCGACACAGCACTGCTCTGGCTTTCCTCCTCCCCTGAAGGAGTCTCCCCCGGGACTCCTGGGTCGGAGACCCCCACCTGCCCTCTCGGGTGGCCCAGCTCTCAGGGACGACGGTACTATTTAAAGTCTTGCGCCCAGTGCCCTCGCGCTGAAGGCGCGGGCACTAGTCCCGTGGCTCGGGTAACACCTTGCCAGCTCCATCGTGGGCTGATGTGGAGCCAGCGCCCGAAAGGCTGCACGGCCACGGTCCACCCAACTCAAAATCCCAACACTAAGCGGGGCGACCCCACGTTCAGCCACCCCCTTCCCACCCCCCGGGGACAGGCTGCTGTGGCACAGCCACCTCTCCTCTCAGGGGAGTCACTCGAGCCTTCCCAGGGAGACTCCTTCCCGTCCGTGCTACTTCGTTTCTATTCGGTCCGGTCATCAGCCAGCAACGACCTACCCACAGTGCGGTCCTTTAGAAAATAATAAGAATCTGGGATTATCAACAAGTTATGAAGAGCCGCAACGCCTCACCTAAGCTCCAGACGGTTGAGAGACGGGCTGCACACGTGTGCGTGTTTCCACGCACGCGCGCACGCGCGCACACACACACCCTAACTAGGATCCAGCCACGAGTTTGCATATTGACAAGTCTCTAACCGAAAATAGAACAACTTTCACTCACCTGCCTTTTCTTCTACCCTCTCCGGATTGGGATCCAGAGGAAGTATCGGAAAAGGGTGGGTTGAGAGAACCTTCTTCCTTTTCTTTTCGCCTAAGAGTGGAAATTTCCATCATGTGATAGGGGGCAGCATCCCCAGTGTCGCGTTTCCTGTGGACCCTCCCTTCCAGCCCAGCCACCAATCGTCAGGCAGCAACCTGAGATAGAAACAAAAGCATCCTCCCAGGTGGGGCAGAGTTGTCCGCTGTCCCCAAGAGCAAAGCTTGGGAGCTGCGATCACCCTGCTCCCTGTCCTGGGTTCCCCAAAACACAGATCTTTGTGTGACTGGGATTTTTGTTTGGTTGTTTGTTTGTTTGGATGATTAAGTTTCTTTGGAAGCCAAGGTTGCATTGATTGGACCTGCCCTTTATGCGGAAATACATGTTGATCTTCATTTTGAAGTCTGTAAAATTGTCTTTCTGGTAGGTGACCGAAATTCCTCTGGGTTGGGGGGTGTTACACCTGAACTTAGCATAAAGAAAAAATAAATAAATAAACAAATGGGGAAGGGATACAAATGAAAAACCTGTCATTCGCAGTTAAAGTCACCTTATGCAAGAGGGAAGTGGAGCATTATTTGCCCAACGCTTAACCATGGGTAGGAGGCTTTCCTAGGGGGTAATTTCTTTTCCCCTGGGAGTCCAGTGTAAGCATAATTCTAAATGTATATGAAAAAGAAATTAGGATGTAATAAATGACATTTCAATTTCAATTCTGTTTATTAAATGTACTACCTACCATTTTAAGGGAAAAAATTGTTTATATTAAAGCCATTTTCTGATGTAAAGCAAAAGTCTTGGTTCAAAGAAAGCCCGTATCTAACAAATATGTTCACAATCCCCTATTTATTTAGTACTCATTTGTCATTATTTAGGGGGAAAATATTCTCCTTTGGAGGCCTAACCCCACAGTTTAGCAAATTCACCAGGCAACACAAATTACTTTCTGGATTCTCACATGTCCAATTTAACTTTATTCAGAAGAGTCTCATTGTTTGTGCATAAAATTAAATACCTAGAACTCTCTCATTTTACAATTTCCATTAATTAAAATTCCAGCAGCACCTCAGCATTTTAAGAAACAGGGTAATAACAACAAAAATCCATCTAGATAGTGCATAATAGTAAGGAACATTAAAAACCTACTATTGAGCCCTGGCTGAGTACTCAGTTGGTTAGAGCATTATCCCAATACTCAGGTTGCGAGTTCAATCCCTAGTCAGGGCACATACAAGAATCAACCAATGAGTGCATACAGAAGTGGAACAATAAATCAATACCTCTTTCTTTTTTTCTCTCTCTCTCATCAAAAAGCAACGACAAAGTGACCAGTACACACAAATACAAGTAGTGCTAAAACCATTCGACAATGCAAATTTAATAGAAGGATGATGCAATAAATATTTTCACTGGAGTAACCATTGCGGAACCTAAAAACAATTAATTCTTAAAAGGATATATAAGAAATATTTGTTTTATGAAAGCTGGTTATCCCCCGTCTGACCAAACATGGTATACTTCTTTACTCTGTAGTTTGTCCTAATGTTTCCATTTTGTAAAATTAGAATACATCAGGACAATTTTGAAAGTCCTTTAAACTTATTAAAACTAGATTATCTTTACACTATCACACTTCTCCATTTGATTCTTATTTAATAAATGTAATCACCTTTTATAAAGCTACTAAAATGTTAAAATTGGTAGGCTTGGGAGAGGGTTAGTGGGAGATCAGACAGATTCATATTTCTCTCCACCTAACCTGAGATTCAGTGAAAGTAAAACCAAGATTTCTAAAAGCCCTTCCAGAGAAAACACAAATGAAGATAATAGAATCAATGCAATTCTCAGACAGATACTAGTTTACTATGCAACTGCTCAGCATTTTAAAAGCACTGCTTATTTAATCAGTTCTTGGTCTCTCTATCTCTTTGTACTAGCTGGTACAAAAAAGATAAAAAACAGGGGTTTATTGCCTAATTTGTCAGAGTACTATGGGTTACTTGTCTATATATGCTCTTATTAATTATTAACAGGTTCTAGGGTGAGGTGAAATGAATTGCATTCATCCATAAAGCAATGGAGTGCTGAGCAAAGTTCAAATTCATCATCTTTTAAAGCTACATCATTAGAGTTTTAGAAGAGTTCAAAGCAGTGTCTAGGTGTTATGAGAAAACTGAGAATCTGTTATCTTCTGTGGTACAATAAAAAACTTGAGCCATTAATGACCATGCAGAATCCAACCAACAATCCCCAAGGGTTTGTTCTAACCTGGCGTTTGAAAGAATGCAAAGCAGCCCTAACCAGCAATGTGATTATTCCTGCAGGACCACAGTATGAAACACATTTTGATTTATCATCAGCTCAATCTCTGGCTCTGGAGCAAAAAGCTTGAGTTTGAATCTCAGAGCTGCTATTTACCAGCTGTGTGACCTTGGCCAAGTCACTTTACATTCTAAGTGACTCAGTTCCTTAATACATTGTTTTCCTGCCTTATTTTCAGAGAGTACTATAAACTCATATAATGACAGAGGGACATAAAATGTTTACAATCAAAAGAAAAGGCTTACAGAGCAGTTAGAATGTCTTACAGAGCAGTTAGAAAGCTGAAGTGACTGAGGCTCTCTACTCTAATATTGTATTAAAATACTGGTCCTAGAATTGGTATTATTGGTTTTGTTGTGGGTGCTTTTGTTTTAAGAAGAGTCTATGTTAAAAATATCCCCAAAATATATTCTTTTGAACTACAGCTAATACTTGAAAACAGAGTTCTGTTCTCCAAGAAGTTTTAAAGACGTTGTAGTAAAAGTTACTGTGGATTCCTTGGAGGTTTTAACCAGCCTAATAAGTTGAGTGAGAGTGTGCAGTATTTCCCTATGATCCAGCCCCTTTTCAAGGAATATCTCTAGGGTCTAATGATCTGGAGCCATCACCAATTTTAGTGTAAACAAACACCTTAGAAAGGATATAGAACACAATTAATACTCCAACACCTTGTGTGTGAAGTTCCTTGGTTTATAGGTTATCATTGCAAAGTTTGACAGCAGTGATTTCCGTAGGCATTTGCATAATACTTTTTCTTTGGTAGTAGACTTTTAACATGGGTTATTTTTCCAATTAATTATTATAATTAGTAAAACGGCTTTAGGTTATGGAGCATCTTAACATAATACTATGCTTGATACTCTTAACATGATACTATTTTACTTGATACTAAAATCATGTAGGTATTATTATTTTCTTTATTCAACAGGAAAAGAAAATGAGGTTCAGATTAAGTTAAGTGACTTCTCCAAAGACAAAGAGCCAATAAAGGGCGACTGGAGCGTGAGGCAGGTTCCTGACTTCAAATTCAGTGTCTCCCCTTCTATAACTCATCTCTTTTTCCTTCTGAGCATTTTCTTTACTAGGATTGATGACTCTTTTTCTGCCTACAATGTAGCCAACCTTAAGTAACATGCTTAGCTATAAAATTATGATTTTCAAGAGAACTACTATAAAAGCAATTATTTATCATAATTATATAAGTCTCTATAAACTTCTAATGTCAGTATAATGATTTTCTTTTCTGTGAAGTTGAACTTGATTTATGTGAGAAACCGAGTAATAGCATGACATAATTATGATTGAGTTTCTTCAGCGTATGTGCTCTAAATGGGCTACCATTTCGTGTTGGCACTGGGAAAAAGATACTTGGATAGATCACTCACCATCTCAGTTTCACACATGATGTAATAACCAGATACCAGATCTCAAAACAAAAATGTCAAACTAGATTTACAATCTTACGAGATCCGACAGTAGTGTCCAAGATTAAGATGTCAGGGCTCAGAGTCCGAGGCCCCTTCCAGGAGGTGAAAAGGGAGAGCAGAGCCCACGCTGCACGGAGTTACAGCTCAGAGGGGAGAATGTGGCTCCTGTGCAACGCCAAGCAACACCCGGCCTCAGGGAGCTTGGTCTTCTTTTTCTTTTTCTTTTTTTTTTTAATCCTCACCTGAGGACATTTTTTCATTGCCTTTTAGACAGAGAAGAAGGGACAGAGGAAGGGAGAGACAGAAACATTCATGCAAGAGAGAAGCATGGACTGGTTGCCTCCCATGCGCGCCTGTACCAGGGATCTTACACATCTGGACCATAGATCCAACCCACAGCCTAGGTATGTGCCCTGACTGGGAATTGAACCCACAACCCTTTGTTTACCAGATGACGCTCCAACCAACTGAGCCACACTAGCCAGGGCAGGGAAGTCAGCTTTTGCTCCTCCAGTCTGGAAAGGGCACTACGTGTAGACAGATGACCAGCCATATCCACCTTTGCTTTCCATCTTGATGCTCGCAGCACCAGGCAGCTGCACCCCTCAGACACCCCGTAATTTAAACCACTCACCATCCCCAGCTCCCCAACACCACCCTCTTCCATGCCTTAGTGCTTTTGAACACACTGTCCCCAATTCCAGGAAGCCCTTGTGACAGGCCCTGCCTGTCAGCTTCACCTTTTACTCATCTTTCAAGCCCCAGCTCACATGTCATCACTTAAGTGAATGAAACCTTCCCCAACTGCTCCAACTATTTTTTTTCTTGGTAGGCAGGGGACATGGGGTGGTGGAGACATTTGGAGAAGGGTGAAAAAAAGAACTACCAGGTATTGGGCATGGAATTCAGTACTTACAACTACCCTGTGAGGTGGGTATTTTTATCCTCACTTTACAGATGAGAGAACAAAGAGTAATGAGTTAAGTGACTTGCAAGAGGCAGAATCAGAATCAGGACTGAGGTGTCTTTGATTCCAAAGCTCTCTGCATCCTGACCCGTTGTTAGACTCACCCTCGTTTGGGCTCCAGAAGCACATCAAATTACACTATTTTGGCTCTCATTTGACTGCCATCCCTTCAGCAGCCAGTTCTCTGAGTTATTATCTGCATTCCTGGCATTTGCCATAGCATTTGGCACCTAGGTACTATGCTGACGTTTTCAATGAGTGAGTGAATGAATGAAAGAACACCGCTGTGATTTGCATATTGTAAAAAATTCTCTCTGCCTGAGCTATTTCTTAAGTAAAGTTACCTGTGATTTATCTCTAATGATGTTTTGTATCTTCTCTCTACTGTTTTTTCTCTAAGGTTAAGCGGCACCATGTGTAGGTGGCTAGTTGTCGTTTCGGTGCCCAGGGAGACAATCCCCAGTGGAGCTGGCCAGGCTGCAGCCTCCAACATGCTTTGCACAACTGGTGTTTGAACAGAGACTGACACTGATGTGCTGTTGCCAGGTAACGCAATAGCGGGGCCGCTCTCAGAAAATATCCGATTACTCTAAAGGCAAATTTTGCCCTTTGTGACATTCCTCTGAGGGTAAGAAACTTATTCTTGTCTATATTAACTTTATACTTTCTTTATCTAGAAAAATAAAAAATTGGGGGGCATCACCAAAACTAGACAAGTTTAATGAGAATTACCACATTAAATATATACATCTGTATGTATAGTCCAGATGTAGTGTGTGACGTTAAACACTTGGTTTCTGATTTCCGGAACCAGCCTCCCTGGGTTTGAATTCTACCTCTGACAGTGACTAGCTTAGAACTGGTAATCAGTAATACAATAATCAGGCAAATTATTACCTCTCTATGCCCCAGTCTCCTCATCTGTAATTTGGGGATAACAACTGCACCTATTTATAGAGCTGTTAAAAAATTAAATGATAACTTAAGGCACTTAAACCATGTGTCCTTTTCCTAAATGGAATTTGCTGAGTAAAAACTCATTACTTGTTAGTGATAAATTCTTGTAATTACCCCCCCAAATTTTGTTCTACTCCCCTGGGCCTGTTTCCTCATTCTTCGTACAAGAGGGAAGACGACCGGATCCTGCATCCTGTGGGAGGCTGGCCGTCTCTAGTAGCACAGCGTCTGCGTTTTTGCTTCTTTTATTCCCTTGTCACCACACCCAAACCCTGTTTTCCTATTATTTGTATTCTGAAGAGGTGGAGAAAAGGAAACTATTATTAATCTATTCCCTGATTTTCTCAAGCCTGAATCTAAAATAAAACAAAACTTGCCAAGTTCCATGAGAACCTTTAACTTCTAGGAGATGGAGTGTGCGAGAGGTCAGAATTATGTGCTTACCTCCCCATCCACCCCAGGCATCCGCCTGTTCGGTGGCCGCAGTGCTGTTTTATTCCTTCTCACTGTATAATAGCTTATTTGCATGGTTCCTCTTGAGACTGTAAGTTCTGTAGATGCTTTTTCAAAATATAGTTTCTGAATGAATGGGTAAATCAGTTTCCCATTTATTCATTCTCTGGTGTTTCTCTGTTTTCAAGAAGTTGAAAAACTGAGTAAAAAATTTCTTAAAGATAAGGATGGAATTTAATCAAACAAAAACATTTCAGATTGAAATATTACTGTGAAGAAGATACTGGTTTTATGGGCAGCCTAATCTTCCTTCAGTGTGGAGGGGCATCCTCCTAACTTATGTGGGACATTGGAGAAGTTGAGTCTTCTTGGGGTCTTCTGTGCCACTCCATGCAACTGCCACTGACCGAGGGAAAATGCCAGCTTCTGCTCTACCTGGAAGGCCAAGACTCTTCCAGCCTCTTCTTTAATGAGGCTCTCAGCAAAGTGGGGGGTCCAGGCCCTTCTCTTTCATGCCATCCTGCTTGGTCAGCCTTCAAAATCTCACAAGCACAAGACTATATAGATCTGCCAAGTTCTAAAAAGTGAGGCACATCTCAGAAGGGTATCCAAGGTGGAAGATTCAAAGTTGAAATTCTGACTAATTTGACTGCACAAGGAGGACTCTGACACCTTGTGGATGCTGCTTCACTTGAGACATCTCTCCCCTCCAGACTCTGAATGCCCACAGGCAGGCCCCTATTCAAATTTGGTGACTCCCTCTCCTCCCCCAGAAAACCCAGTTCTGTCCACAGTTTTGCATCCTCTGGTTTAACAGACATTCGGGGGCCACCTCCCAAGGGCTAGGTGCTAGCGACAGAATCATCAGCAAGACTAGACACAATCCTTATCCTGTGGAGCTTATAATTTGGTAGAAGGAAATATTTTAATCAAAGAGTGATGCTAATAAACATGAAATGACAAAGACTGCAGGGAAGGAACTGTGCACTGGGCCTGGGCAAAGACTTCCCTGGAAAATGACTCTTGAAGACGAGGGAGAGAAGAATGTGAGGGTGATCTGGCTGTGACATCTGTCACCCCAGTGATCGCCAATGGTTGAGTCAGCAGATCTGGCTGGCTAGGCGGGTTCCCCTTCCTCCCTCACCAATCCATGTGCACCCCCCCAAAGCTGTGTGCTCATTCAAAGAGGATGACCTTCCCCTTCAGTCAAGAGCATACCAGTAGCTGCACTCCCCTGCTAGAACCTCCAAACAAGCTCTCAAGCTGAGTGAGAGGAAAGTTTTGTTTCTCAAGACAGTAGCGACTTCAACATATTTATAGGCCTATGGAAAGGCCAGGCCTGCAGTTGAATCAGGACATGGCTGTCACTCCTGAGATGGTAGGAGGTGTGGGTCCACCTCAGGTAGAGTGATTGCTTAGGTAGCAAGACCTCTTCCCCGCTCAGTGTTCTGTACTCATTCTCTCCAGATGGGATAAGTACCAGAACCTGATTCCAGTTCTGTCTCCTCATAAGTGAGACCCATGGGCTGGTGGGTCTGTGTTCCGCAGTCCCCTGTCCATCCATAGGCATGCAGAGATAGGCTCTGCTCCTCTGGAAGTAACCAGAGTTACTCCCCCTTTTGTCAGATCATTTAGGAATAACCAAGGATCCCATCCCACCCCGGGTACAGTGCTTTTGACCTTTTCTGCCCTGCCTTAGGCCAGTCACATCACACTGAACGTCATCCACAGTACCCCTTCGCACGCACCCTCCTCTGCCTCCTCTGCCTCCTCTTCTGCGGGCTCCTTAGCCTCCATCATGAATTCAAGGATAATATGCTCAACCTGAACCTCAGCTCAAACTTTGACAGCATGTCCCTGGGCAGTTTCAGCTCATCGTTGGCGCTGGACCAGGACCTGGACTTCACCCTGGACCTGGGCTCTGTTCATATTTCAAGTTCCCGGACTCCTGCAGGGCTGAGGTCAGCGAGGTGATCTCAGGGGCACTGGCTTGAGTGCAGCACCTCCAACCCGGTCTTCACCTACTGTCCCCTCATCCTCCCCGGAAGGTGCACCCTGGGGGGGGAGGGTGGCGGCAACAGAGGGAGAAAAAGTAAACAGAGAGGGTAGAAAGAGAAAAGAGGAGGGTGAGGAGGAAAAAGGGAAAACATTAAAAAAAAAGTGTCAGGTTTTGCTTGCTTTACTGTCTGGAAGGAATGATCTAGTTTGATAGAATTTTTTCTAATACCAGATCTTCTGCTGATGGGCGAGGTCAGGGAGGGAGGAATCTGCTAGTTCAATTTGCCACAAAGAGTTCAGGGGGAAAAGGAGGCCGGTTCTTACAATAAAGCAGATTGTATACTGGAGGTAGTCTCCGAGCGAGTCGGGGAAGAGTGTGGGGACAATGAGAACCATCATTCTGAGGAGCGTCTGGTACATGAAACCCGGAGAGGTTCCTTTAAACCTTAAACAAACACAAAAAAATGGGAAAGTCGATTTGAAACTGGGATTTACAGTCAGTCCCCTCATTTCTTCTTAAACTTATGTTGACATATTGCAGCATGTAGTATGTTAGGAAAGATGTGTTGCAATAGTCTGCAATATTTAATGTGTGGAGGACACAGTCACACCTCAATCCCAGGTTCTGGGTTGTTCTTTTTTTTTTTTTTTTTTTTTAATTTAATGTAACCAGTTTTCATGCTAGCAGTTTAATTTATAGCATAAAGGGAAAATCCTGCCAGATAAACTTGGTCATCCTGATTCAAAGGTACGAAGTAGTGCACAGATTTGTTAAGATGAGCATGACATTTGGTTTCCAAATATCCTTGTCAAACAGAGCCTCCTGCTCATAAACCTAGCATTTTGCTTGCTCTCACTTTAAAATCATCCCACGTCATAGGCTGCCTTTTAAGTTGGTGTTAGACAGAAGGGTAAATCGGATGGAATGTGACCTCGGCACACTGGCCTATTTCTTTGAATGTCCTCTGGTCCCTGCATGCGTGTTTACTGCCCTATTCCTTTTTTTTTTTTTTTTTTTCCCAGGACCAGAAAGAGCATTCTGTCCATACAGGAAGGCAAACTTCCTGCTTTGCTCCCTGCTATAGTGTTCCAATCTCTGGACACCCTATCAAACTTCATGTCTTTTTTTCCCATTTTATCAGAGGCTTGTTTTTGTTTAGATATCAGCAGACTGAATATTTAGGCGAGCAAGCCTTTAGGTACAACGTAAATGCAAACCCACAGAGGTGCTCCCTCTTCTTGCTTGCAGACAAGCCCTGAAAGAGCTCTGCTATGGCCACCTAAGTAAGAGGTGAGCTGATACAGGAGAGGCACCCTTTCTAGAACTGACCTCAGCACAAAGCACAACCATTTGATGCATCGAGTGTGTCTTCAGCTTTCTCCTGCCCCATGGGAAGTTGTAGGGGGCCCCGGGGGAAGAGATGTCTCAGTGTCCTCATATTCTCACCCTTCTCCATGTCAACACCTACTCACAGGAAAAGGCCTGATAAACTCACCGGCATTGAGGTGTGAGGACTTAGGGTATTATCTTGTGTTCATTCAGCGACAATTTATTGAACATTCATATGCTGGATAATGTCTAAAATACAGAGATAAACCAGGCATTCTCTGTTCTTAAGCATTTGGAGTTTACTGGTAGGGAGTACATGTGTAAATAATAATTATTCTAAATGAGAATAAATGTTGGGATGGGATAGAAGGCAGTGTTAAGAAGCATGAAGTGTGAAAATATGGCCCTGGCTGGTGTGGCTCAGTGGTTTGAGCACAAGCCTGCTGACCAAGAGGTCGCTGGTTCAATTCCCAGTCAGGGTACATGCCTGGGTTGCAGGCCAGGTTCCCAGGTAGGGGTATGCAAGAGGCAATTAGTTGATGTTTCTCTCCCTCTTTCTCTCTCCTTTGCCCTCTCTCTAAAAATAAATAAATAAAACCTTAAAAAAAAGAAAATATGTAGAACTAAGCAGCCTCATGGTTACAGCTTGGACATTGTTGAAACATATCTCAATACTCTCCTCACAGGAACTTGGTAGTGTTTAATGTTAATTATTCCTGTTCTTTAACATTTGAAGGAGTCCTTTTTCCTAGAGATGTTTAATATTAGCAGAATAATAAAACAACCTTTAGGCCAAAGCGATGCATCTCTCATTGTGGAATTTGGGGTGCCGGGAAGAAATACGCCGTGGTGTCCCATAGAGCCCCTCCACACTGACAGGCCCACACACCAGTTTGTACCAGAGTCCTCTGGAGCACAAAGTAAAGTAGAAACTCCCAGACTCCATTCTGGAAAACATGATTCAGTAATGTTGGGCTGTAACTTTGAATCTCTATTTAACAACATGCCCACGGTCCTTTTAACGTGTGAGCAAGTTTGGGGACTACTGTGCTATCACTTGAAATGCCTGAAGTTGTACCAGGCTGGGACATGTCTACTCGGAAGGCCAGCTCTCTCCCTTTCCTGGGACCGTCCCTTAATGCCAGAGTATGACTTAAGTCCCTAAAAAGATTGAGTTCTTTGAATTTCAGTATGCATACCTATTACATAGACGCTGCTTGCTCCAGAATCCTGGTCCATGAACTTCAGCAGGGGGCGGTGGGGAGTGGGGGGAAATGGCATTGGGCCTGGGACCAAATTAATGTTTTGCAAAGCAGGGCCCCTGGATGACCACCTGACTGAGAATTCCTCAGAGCCCTTGTGAAAAACTCCCTAATCCGACTTCAGGCCTGCTACTCGGAATCTCTGGAATGAGCAGGAATTCGTGTGAACAGATTCCTCAAGGGATTCTTGCTCCTACTGAGACTGAGAACATCTAGACCAGGCTCCCCGACAGAGGAGACAGATTTGAGGGGTGTGTGGGGAGGGTGGCAGGTCCAGCAGGCCAAATAGAGCACCTAAGGGACCTGGTGATAACTCACCATAAATGAAGGTGCAGGAGGCAAGGGGCGTGGCTGCTGAGGAAATGCTAGAGGGGGTGCAGGGAGGGTGAAGAGAGGCCCTAATGTAGGAGATTCAGAAAGCACTTGGGTCATGGGATTCTCTGAGCCTCAGAAGGACCTTGGATATGGCATTGGGAAGTGAAGGCAGGACACCAGTCTCTTCAAGGAAACTGGAGTCCAAGGAAGGTCCCCAAGGAAGAATTGAGATGGAAGAACCGATGTAGGATCACACTGTCAGCTCTGGGTACACCAGTGACAAGAAACAGTCCCTGAACATAAGATTCGTCTGAGCTGGGCTGAAATCGATCCTGTAGATGGCAATCCAGTGGCCACTGTCAGGGAAGGGCAGTTCAAGGCGAGGAAGGGTGTGTCTGACAGTGCAACGCTAACGCTAAGGTGCAGAGGGGGCCGCCACTGCCTCCTAGTGGCTGGGAGAGAGGAGAGTCCTGCAACTGGACCCTGGGCAGTCATTCCATTCTTCCATTTCCTCACGATGTTTCAGGCCTGCAAGCAAAAGATTATTAGAAAACTGAACCCTGAGTAGTTGCAAAAAATCATTCACTCCTGTTTTCACTTATGAAAAGCACCATTTTATGTAGTTGATAAAAATTAATTTGAATAACTTTTGCCCATTTTAATAACAAAAGGAAATGAAATAAAAGAATGTAAAGGAGAGTACATAACTAAGAGAAGTACAGAAATAGACCTTTGTTAAAACAATTCCATTCTGGAGGTGCTTTTAAAAAACAACAATATTTACCACCAATTTGTGTTATGTGAATTGGGACAAGTAAATTTTTAAAATGTGAAATTAGGCAAAAGGGTAAACTAATCTGCTATCTCTTACTGGAGGTCTGTGTATAAAAAGGCATTATACAGAACTTTAATGTCCTAAAAATGTATAGATTTTTTCAGTCATAAATATTTATTGCCTGTTTATTCTAAGATACAAAGTTCTATTCCTATGTAAGCCTAAATCTAATGGAGGGTAATACAATACTGTATGATCTGACAAAATATATGACATCACATAATATAACATCCCATAGTACTATATTTATGTTATTTACACACACACACACACACACATTTATATATATGAGCTCCCATCAAAGTGACATGAGGTCTGGGGTCTGGCTCTTCCTGGCAGAGTGCTCCGAGTCATCTCCAAGTATGTCCGAAGGGGACACCTCACACATGCCCACACACCAGTCACTATGGTCAGCTGCAGTCACCACCCTGTCCCTCCTCCCCTGCTCTGGTACCTACTCCACCACAACTGCCCAAGGAGCCACTTCGTAAAATTTAGAGAGAGGGACATCACAGTCCTCACACAGTATGGTCCCCAAAATACCCAAGCATCCACCAGGGCCAGGATTGGCTGGGGCAAAGGTGGGGCTAAGGGGCCTCTCTGATCCTGGGTCTCTGGGCAGCAGGCAGAAGCCACACTGGCTCCTGCATCCTCCTCCTCCTCTTGGCTCAGCCCTGAGAAACTTTCCTGCATGTTAGTGGCAGGAAATGACCTGGGGGCAGGGGAGAGAAAGGAGATGGGGCATGGCGGCTCCTGGACTAGCAGCCAACAAGCCCGAAGGGTGAGTTTCTCCACTGCTGAACCCATGCCTGAGCTCTTCTCTCTCGAGAGAAAGAATAATCCTGTTTTCTATAAGACCTAGGACAGCTACCAAGGACACACCTACCATTCCGATGGCCTTGGAGCCAAACATTGCTGTTTGGCAAATGTTTTACCTCTATATGTGATAGTAAAAGAGGTGAGTATATTAGAAGTGTTTAGAATGCTAATATTTAGTTATTAAATTGTGCTTTTCTGGCAAATTGTGCTTTATTGTTCTTGGAAACACAAACACATACAGAATCTGATATTAAAATCTCAATGTCATGGGGACAGTGGTAATACTGCATGTTACCACCTCACAGGTAAGGACTGTAATTAGTGACTTAACTCTGATAGAACAATTGAGATGTTTAATGTTGAGAGCGGGCCAGACAGAAGGTCATCAGCTGGCTTCAGACATTCACTTTGGAAAGCTGAGGGCACCCAGCCCTGCTTCCAGGACAGAAGTTGCACTCCCCTCCCTCAGCACACAGTGGGGATGCAGGGGTAGATGTAGGAGAGGGAAGGGAAGATGGGAGGAGCTGGTTCCACCTTCCTGGCCTCACCCTGGGTGCCGTGAGGTCTCCACAGCCTTGCACCACCTGAGACCACAGTTTCTGGATCTCTGGAATGATCGGGGACAGGCCCTCATGCTGCATCTCCAAGAATGTTCATGGATCTCTACATCTAGGAGCTCACAAAGATGTAATTTCATACATGGTAGAATGGCCACCCTCAAAAAGACAAGAGGCAAATGCTAGCAAAGACATGGAGAAAGGGAACCCTCATGCATTGTTGCTGGGATTGTACATTGGTGCATCACTATAGAATCACAGCATGGAGGATCCTCAAAACTTAAAAATAAGAACTACCATATAATTAAGCAATACCACTTCTGGGGAAATGTCCAAAGGCAGCAAGAAACTTGAAAAGATATCTGTATCCTCATGTTCATAGCAGCATTATTTGCAATAGCCAAGACATGGAAACAAACTAAGTGTTCACAATGGATGGATGGATGCGTTACTCTTAGTGAAATAAGCCAGACAGAAAAAGACAAATATTCTGTGATCTCACTTATATGTGGAATCTAAAAAGAAACCCCAAACTTATAGAAAAAGAGGTCAGGCCAGAGATGAAAGGTGATGGGAGGGGGAATTGGAAGAAGCTGGTTGGTCAGAAGCTGCAACCTTGTGGCTATAAGATGCATAGTACTGAGGCTGATCCATGGTACTGAGGGTGATACATGGTACTGGGGGTGATCCATGGTACTGAGGCTGATCCGTAGCACTGAGGGTGATGCATAGCACTAAGGTGCAACCTGCATTGTGAGGACTGCAGCTGGCTCTGCTGTGTGGAACATAGGGAACTTATTGACAATAAATTCTAAGAGTTCTCATCACAAAGAGAGTATTTATTTCTTCTTTCTCTTCTTCTTTTCCTTTTTATTGTATCCAAGAGATGATGGATATCAGCTTAACCTAATTTGGGAATCATTTCACAACATATGTAAATCAAACGACCATGCTGCACCCCTTAAACTCACACAGTGACACATGTTGGTGATTTATCAGTAAAACTGGAAAGAACTGATTGTTGCACAAGTGCGTAAGTGTACTAAAAACCATCAAATTATACACTGTAAGTGAGTTGTATGGTATGTGAATTATATCTCGATAAAGCTGTTTTTAAGTAAAAAATATAACTGCTTTACTTGATAGCTTATACTCTGACAATACTCAAGAAATTTTATATGACATTAATTCTAATTTAAGCTTGCTTTATCTCAAATTGCTTATAATCTCCAGGCCGTGATGGATGAGGGCACAGGTGAGACATCCAGCTCTGCGGATGGTGGAATTCTGACAGTGTTCCAACAGGAGGGAAGGGGGCGGGCTCCCAGGGGCACTCCTGCAGTCTCGTGCCTCAGGCTCCTCTCCTGCCTTTGGGTCTCCTCCTTCAAGCATGGTTGCAAAGCGGAGAGGTGTTGGCTTCTGTCTCCTTGGCTCCGGGTCCTCCAGGTTTCCTGTTCCGCTCTGCTCCGCTCCTCCCGGCCACTGGTCTTGACAGCCCCAAACTCACAGATTCCCACAACCCTCAGAGGAGCGCTGCCACTTTCACAAGGGCCTTCACAGAGGTGAGGTAGTTTGTAAGCAACAGATGTTTATTCTCTCATAGTTCAGGAGGCTGGAAGTTCGACATACAGGAGTCAGAAGGGTTCCTCGCGGTGGGGCATGGAGTCCATTCAGCGCTGCGGTCCTAGCTCCTGGGGGCTGCTGGCAAGCCTCCGCGTTCCTTGGCTTACTGGTCTCTCTGATCTCTACCTCTGTCTTTACCTGGCCTTTCCTCTTCATCTCTGTGTCTTCCCTTTTCTGTCTCTCATAAAGGACACTAGTCTTTGAATCTGGGGCACTCCCGAGTTCAGGGTAATCTCTCACCTGGAGATTACATCTACAAAGACTTATTCCAAATGGAATCACGTTCTGAGGTTGAGGTGGATATGAATTATTGGAGGACACTGTTCAGCCCACTGTAAGAGGTGAACGAACACTCCGTGTTTGGCCCATCCTTTTCCCTCTGCAAGTCAACACACCAAATTACGTGGGTTAATCAGACTTTGCCGAAAGCTTGGTGAAAACAAAACGGAACTACAGCAAATAAGGGGAAAACACCTATATGCTTGCATAATGTTCTTGCACCAGATAAAAAATACTTTGAGAAATTAAACTTTTCATAGCCATCACCCCATGAATAACGGAACTTCTCTCCTTCAGGCCCATGAGCCCTGAGAGGGGATCACTTTCTTCATAACTTCACAGAGCAACTGCCTCTTCACCCCACTGGGTAGCCCGGGAGATGAGGGCATTGTTAGCACTTTCCCTGAGCCTGGTTATTTATCACCAGAGCAACAGGACAAGGACGAGTCCGAAAGGATGGTTCAAGGTGGGCTTGGGAACCCCCAGCACAGTAGAAAAATCCAGGTTCAGTGAAGTACTCCATGTCCTTTTGAAATGACACTGCCGTTGTGAGTTACAGCTACGACCCTTTCTTTTGCTAATTGTGTCCGTGTCTCCATACAAGGATAATTTCTCAAAGCAATGGCATTTGTGTTCTTTGAGGGGCTTTGAGAAAATGGGTTCATAACTGAGCCACACATCCCTTATTATAAGGGCTACAGTCAGTGGTTGGATAAAGCAGCCTGCTAAAATCACTCCTTCCCCTTCGTGGGTAGGAAGGGATGATGGAAGCTGAGGGAGCAGGAGACAGTAGTTTCACTACCGTCTTATTTCAAAGCCATTTCTGATTAGAGATCACTTGTAGATCACGACTCTTGTTTCACACATAATCTGCTTCCAAACTTTAAATAGTTTCTGTTTATGCTATATTACAAGGATAATATCTATTCATTAAACCAGGCTAATGACTTTTATGTCCAAGGCAAATAATATTGGCCAACTTGTTGCTTTCAGGGTGCATCTTATTAGGTTGAGCCTAAAACATTTCCTCCTGGGGCCAAGGGGCTCCGCGGCAATACCTCTGAATATTTTTTTTCCCTTAACCACTTCTGATATTTAATTTTCTGACCTAACTTTTTATTGGCTTAGGCTTTATTTCCTGGAATATTTCATTGCTGCTGCTGTTGTTTCATTATGACGTATTTCATTCATACAAAAAATACAGAGACATATAATCAACACCCATTCATCTGGCCCTCCACTTAAATGAATGCCAATATCTCGTATGCTTTAGAATTTTTTCTTCAATACGTAAAACATTACAAATTTATTTGAGGTTAGATAGGTGCAGAGTTTTTAAAAAATCTTTTCTTACTGATGTCAATATTTTAAAATATTGTTAACAGGGATTTTAAGAAGTGCGTACATTTCTTCAGAAATGTTTTCCTGTTAAGTGACCGTAAAGTGAGTGCTTTATGTCCACGCGGCCCTGGGCCCTCTCACTGGGCCTTGCGCTGCACGTCCATTGCTGACCTCCTGCTACCTTCCCTCCGCCTTTTACTTGCCCCTTAGTTTCTTTAGCCTGCACTCACCCATAAGGTCTGATGACTCATGCAGCTTCTCTGGCACCCGGCCACTGTTCTCCTTGGCCATGCTACTGCCCTCACCCTCAGCTGTTGCAACTCTCGGCCACGCTAAGTAACCACCCCAGTGAGCCCCACTCCCTGACTTGTCCACGTGGAGGGAAAGTGGTTCCTAGAAGAGAGCACAAGAGGATGAAACCTGGGACTCTGGGAAAGGCTGCTTTGCAGCTGGGGCTAGAGAGGCAGAGGTGAGGAAGAGGGTGCATGGGATTTGCTGGGGAAGTCCACTTGAACATTTCCTTCAATATAATTCAGTACTGTTTGGGGTTTTTACCATAATAATATATTACATTCAAAATAAAACTTGCTTTTAAAACAAAAATCTATAAATGAGGAGGAGGAAGTACATTTATTCATTTATGGGACAGGTCCTCTGGAGCCCCTGGTAGACCCTGTGCTGGGTGCTGGGGACACTGGGGAACAGGTGCCAACCCTGATCTCTCAGGGCTTTCTACCAAGCAGAGGACATGTGCGGACACTCAGCAAATAATCACACACCTACCTGCATCAGCACAAAAGTTGGGACCGTGGGAGAGTTCAACCTCCTGTTTTCACTGGAAGGTAGAAGGCAAGGTCACTTGCTGAGAAAAGGGGATGGAATTGAGCAGGGTGCTTGAAAGGAAGGGTGAGATTAGGAACAGGAGTCGTAGGGAAAGAGGAAACGGAGGGACCAGGAGCACGTAGACAAGAGCGGAGCTCTGCACGGCTCTTTGCTTGCGTCTCTCTACATGCAAGTCCCAGCCCTTGACTTTCAGCTGGCCAGTGTGTCACATATTTGCTTCTAAAAAGCAAACCCTTCCCCTTTCAGCAGCTGTTCGTTTCTGCTGTCTTTTTAACATCACCAATTACCATCTCCTTCTGTAGAAGGACCTTCAGTTCACAGTAATTGTAGTAGTAACAGATAATCCACGTCTTCGGGACTATTAAGGACAAGATAGATGTTTAGATTAAAAGCAATACAACTGTCTGTGTCCTTATTAGGTTCTTAAGTAGATTTCTAATACACTGCTTTGCAGAGTCGCTCAGCCCTGTGCCCCCGGGTTTGTCGGGGGAGCCCTTGCCTTCCCGGAGCACAGGCACTGCCGCTGACCTGGGTGTCAGAAGTGTCACCAACCGGTGGACTCCTGCTGGATGCAGCATATCTAACAATTACATCTCCTTAAACTTGTACAAGTGCCTCAGAACATTTTTCTTAATCTTAAATGCACACTTTATAATGTCATTTACTAATTCGTAAGAACATACTTACTGAATACTGGAAAAGAGAACTGAAAATAAGACAGACATCTCGAACACTTTTCTCTTGTATGAAATACCATAAAATAACTTATTCTATTGTACCCGTCACAGGTTTTTACCTTCTATATAGTGAACTTCTAAGTGTATTTAGTTTGCTTTTCAATGATTGTGCTAAAATCAGGTGTTTTCAGATACTAAAGAATAAAAACAGAAGAGTGGTGACCAATAGAACTATTTTACTGATATACTGTTATGTTATGGATAACAGATTCACTTGTTTTCTGTGTCTCTTTTCTATATTCCCCCATTTGTCTCATTCATTTTTATAGAGGATCTGTCTGGGGCAGTGTGATCTGTTAGAGCTGTGAGGAGGGAGGCGAGAGAAGATGCGTTGCTGAACTCCAAATAACATCCATATAAGTTGCACGTAGTAGACAAATATTTATTCAATTGAATTCATTGAACCAGGATCAAAAACCTGATGGTTGAGAAACATGATGCTTTGGTATCAGGTTGGATCAATAGTGCTGGGGAAAGAGAGAGAAGAAGGAAGTAAAATACAAGATGAAGTGAGAAAATACAAGCAAAACTGCAAGAATGGTCACAAGCATAGAGACAGATACATATACACATTATATATTATGTTGCATGATATATGTGCACTGTTACACACACACACACACATACACACACTGCTACACCTACATCTCTACGTGTAATGTAGCACGCTCCATCCTCGTGGGTGTGTGTACAGCAATAACATTACAGGGTCAAACTTCAATAAATGAGACATTGAGTTAAACTTAATCACATCTGCTTCTTTCATTTTAAACTAACACCTAAATTACTGCACCTCCTTGTGTTACACAATGATCCATCTAAATGGAATGAATCTCAGCGGCCTGAAGGACAGTTCAATTATTAGAAAAAAAATTTTTTCAGTTAAGATCCTCACTTGTACCTGGGCTGCCCTCTTTCAACTGATTTCCCGTAGTCTTTTGTTGCATTCAGGCATCTCGCTTGTCTGTTCTTTAGCATGCCAGGAAGGTCAATAGAGAAACAATACCAGAAACAGCAACAACGAGTAAGTGTGTGGCAGTCTTCTCAGCAGCCCAGCCTCCAAACCCCCTTCCAGTGCCTGGGGAATTCCTCACCTTCTGAGTCCTGGGGGCAGAGCAGGGCAGGGGGCTAGCTCATCAGGGACTTGCTTTCCACACCTCCTTTGAAGAGAGAGCCAAAAGTAACTCAAGTGTTGCCAACACACTCCATTCCGGGGACCTGGAGGATGCTCTGTCTCTCTCTGGCATCAGTGACAGGAATACCCGCAGCGTAGGCACAGCCTGTCCTTGCTCTGTCACCCTGCAGGTTGCTGTGCTCAGGGTGGTGCAGTGATGGCCTCCTGAGGCCAGCCGTCTGGTGTGGCAGAGGCATTTTCTAGATCTGTCATCCTGTATCACCAAGGCCCCCAGGAACCTGTTGAGGCCTTTGTGTGAAAAAGAAAAAGGTGCCCCCTCCTGGTGGGTGCAGGGCTCTGCCAGCATATTTGATTTTTATTTCCAGCAATTTTGTTAAACTCTTCTTATTTCTACTAATTTTCTGAAGCTTGTTTTGGAGTGTCTGTGCGCAAAGTAATATCGTTTGCAAATAATTTTGTCTTCTCCTTTCTAATTCTTATAGTTTTACTTTTTTTCCTCCTTGTCTTTCTTGCACATAGTCATACTTCAAAAGGAACGCCTTGTTACAAGTAATGTATCACACAGCTGAATTCCACAGTTATTTGTATCCATTTGCGATAGTTCATTGGTAGTGAGTGAAGCGGTAATTGTATAATGAAGAACGTTCATTAAAACTATTAAATGTCATGTTAATGAAGATTTCTAAATGCTGCAATGCTATATCATCTTGATGCCAGTAAGGAAACTTTACAGAACTATCAAATTGTGCCCCATTAAAAATTCCATTTGAAGATTGTCCCTTGGCAAAATTTGACGAATATGATATCCGATTATGTTGAACTAGGAACTAAAGCTTTGGTGTTAGTGGTATCGCTTTTTACAACACATTTGACAACAGACATTTGCATTCATATTGTTAACGGTAAAAGAATAAATAAAAAGAGACTGTTAACTACTAAATCAAGCTTTGGCAATTTAGTTTTTGCAAAAGAACATCTTCCGTAATAGTATATATTAATATCCTAATTTGAGTTATATTTTCCTAGTGTTTAATTTGTAAATTGATTTGGCTTTGTAGTAGTAGTAGTATAAGAACTATAATTATACATTGTTTATGACTAGTTTATTACATATTAAGTAATATTGTCCTTAAAATAAGTTTCATAAATCCTAGTTGTCTATGAACATTTTTTCTTTTGAAATGGTCTCTCATCTTAATACTTACATTTGAGAAATTCTGTTGTAACAAACCAGGAGACTCTCCCTGGTCTCACTTTGGGGGACCCTGCCTTTGCTGGCCTTCCTAAACTTGTCACTTACCTACTTAGGTCGGTCGTATGCACCTTACTGCATCGGTTTCACCGAGGTGAGGGTTCCTGAGTGCTTTTTAAAAGTACAAATCTGGTCCTAACCTTTGCCTACTTAAAAGTCTTCAATAATTATTCTCTATGTCTGAGATAAGGTTCAGAATTCTTGCCATAATTTAGAAAGCTCTGTATACTTCGTTTCCTACTTATCTCTCTAAACTCATCTTTGCAAATTGCTCCCCCCATAGTTCTCTATTTCGATGGAAGCTCCATTCTCTTAAAAAAAATAAAATTTTTAATTATGCTATTACAGTTGTCCCAATTTCCCCCTCTTTGCCCCCTCCACACAATACCCCACCAACTCCCTCAGGCAATCCCCACTCCATTGTTCAAACTCCATTCTTTTAATTGCTTAGACAAAAAACCTGGAGCAAGCCTTGACTCCGCCCAATCACACACCACATCAGCACACTGTGTAGGCTCTGCTTTCGCAATATATACAAAATCTGAGCACTTCTCATCAATCTCTTCCATACTGTTTCCTGGACCATACCATCAACATCTCTTGCTAAAATTTTGGACTAACTTATTGATTATTGTTCATGCCCTTATTCCTGCATTAGTTTTCTGTCGCTGCTGTGACAAATTATCAAAAATCAGCATCTTAAAAAAACAGATTGTAATCTCACAGTTCCACAGCAAACCGGTAGGCGTGGCTGGCCTTCTGATGTGGGACCTCCGAAGTGGAAAGTGTTGTCAGGGCTGCATTCAGGTCTGCATTCCTTTCTGGAGGCTCTGGGGATGAACCTGCTTTCAAGCTCACTCAACTGTTGGCAGAATCGAGCTCCATGTGGATGTAGGCAACACAGCGTTGCTGTCCTGAGAAAGACAAGCAGGTGGAGGGTCTTTGCAGGGCAATGCTGGGTGGGGGCTCTGGTGGCAGAGCTGGCTGTCACTGAGCTTGCGAGAAACACGCGCACCACCGGGCATTGCAACAGGGCCTTTTACATACAGTGTGCTCTGTGTGTGTGTGTGTGTGTCTTTTAAGGAAAGCGTTTAAATATAAATGGTGTTATAATACATCAGTGCTGCCTATGTCGGCTGGCTATAAGAGAGGCATGTGTGCGTTTGTATGACTTTACTATAAGGCTCTTCCCCTGCTGGACTGTGAGCTTCCACAAGGCAGATGCCCTGCTCATGCTTCCCCCTTCTGTCCTCGGTGCCACAGCACAGGGCACAGAGGAAGTTCTCGGTAAGTACATGTTGAATAAATAAATGAACAACGGTTTTATATTGGTCAGTAAAACCCAACTACAGAAATGTTTTAAATCCTAGTATTAGCTAAATGTTACCTTCATAAGCAAGATAAAACCATCTGTTTCTGAGTGGGTTTAGGAGAGAGTAAGTCTGTGGGAAGTACACTTCCACTCCTGGTGCAGTAGCCCCCGGGGCAGATCAACCAGGAACTAGCAGATGCTGTGGGAGTGGATGGCTGTGAGGTGAGGCCCGAGCCCTGGGCAGCCGGGGGCTCCTGTTGGATTTAGCTCACTAGTCCAGGGGGTGTTTTGAGACTAGCCTGTTCCCTTTGTCTTCTCCCTTTGGACAGGAATGCAAGAGTGGAGATCCAGCAGCAATCAAGTGTTGGTCCAAGAAGGGCCCTGATATGACCTTTGTCCCAAACACAGCTGCCCAAAGCCACCTGTACAAACTAAGAATCTACGACCTTAGAACCAAAAGAACAGGCTGTGTGGGGGATGGACTGGCCAGTCTTCTTCCAGAATTTTCTCTATCATCTACTATTCCCTTTAAGGAGGCCCTTCTCTCTTTTGTAAGGGCCCACTGTAGAAGGCTCCAGTTGATCTGACAATGTGGGTGGGTCACCATGGATGTCTTTAATTTCATTCAACTGTTAGAGAAGAGATCCCAATTAAGCTTTGCAAAATAAAGAGAATGAAACCATGCCATTGGTGACTATTTTTCTCCAAATATTATAGAAGGAATGATTGTTCGGGTCTCTGGACTCCACTCCACAAACCAGAAACTATTCAGTCAGTTGATGACAAGCAGGCCTTCCAAGGAGTCTGGCTCTTTAAACAAGAACATGAGTTCCACATTTTAAAAGCAGGCATATGTTTGTTCAATTCGTACATTCAATAGACATTTAAAATAATCATCATTCAATTTTTGTCAATGGGCCAAAAAAGAAAATGCTATCAGATAACCCCCTCTGGGTGTCCCCTGAGCTTTGGGCTTTCCCAGTGCAGTGAGCACTTACCCTTCAGGGTCAAAGCCAAGGAGACAGAGACACTTGGGGGTGAGGGCTAATGATTTGCTGTACGACTTTTAGATTCAGTTTTCTGATTTCTCTGGGCTCAGTTCCCTAATCTCAGAGAGAGGGTGAACATTTCTCCTTAAGCATTCTGAGACGTAATCAACAAGCTAATTATGAAACTGTGCCAAAATACTATGCCACACAAGTTATTCACCAACAAATGCCTCTTTGTAATTGCAGAACATTTTGAAAGAAGATCAGAGATGATGAAGGTGATGTTAATTTCCCAGCTAAAATTTTGGTTAAATTTTTTTCTTTTCTCCTAGGGTGGTCCTGTGAGGGGGGCTGCGGGTCAGGGCAGTTAGTGGTGGGTCTAGGCAGCCTGTGTGGTGGGCATTTTGACAAGCAGTACAAAGACGCCAGTGAATAAATAGTTCTTGCCTTCAAGGAGCTTAGAGAACAGGAGGGTCAGAAAAAATATTCCAGGTGGTAAGTGCTTCAAGAGAATAAATGTTAGTGCTATGGAATATACAGAGGGGGAACCGTAGCAGCTAAGACCTGAAAGAGTCATAGAAGGGAGGGGAGTACAGAAGGTGGGCTCTGGAGGAGAGAAGAGAGAGCAAGCCAGATGCCTCAGAAAAACTAAAAGTGGCTCCTGTTTGGCGGGAGTGCAGAGAAGACAGTTCTTCCAGCAAGATCGTGGAGGGCTTTGACCTGTCTTAGGGATTTTACTGAGGGCAACAGGCAACTATTAAAAGGTTTTAGACAGGGAAGCAACGTAATCAGATTTGTGTTTTAAAAGGTCACGTTAGAAAAACATTTTAGAAGGTCGCTATGTTATGTCTGTTTTACCACAATGTATTTTTTTTTAAAAGGTCACCACTATGGATAACTTTTCCACAAATGAAAAAAATTGGGCCTCAAAATTAAAAGTTTTGCTCTGTAAAAGCCTATGTGAAGGAGAAATGTTTTCAAGCCACATATCTAAAAAGAGTTGGTATGAAGAATACTTAAAGAACGCTCCAAATTAAATAGTAAAACAGCAGCAACAGCTGAGACTTGAAAATGGGCCGGAGAGGCTCAGTCGTTTCACTGGGGAGGAGACACAGCAAATAAGCCTATGAAAAGGTGCTCAGATGTCATTAGCCATCAGGAAAATGCAAGTTAAAACCCCAATGAGACATCACGACATACCTGTCAGAATGGCTAAGACAAAAAATAGTGACAAAATCAAATGCTTGTGATGTTGAGAAAATGGATCACTCATTCTTTGCTGTGGGAATGTAAATGGTATAGCCACTCTGAAAAATAGTTTAGGAGTTTCTTATAAAACTAAACATGCAACTACATACTATCTAGCAATTTCATTCCTGGGTATTCCCCCACAGAGAAATGAAAACTTATGCTCATACAAAACCTGCACTGAATGTGCATAGCCACTTTATTTGTAGTAGCCAAAAACGGGAATTAATCTATATGTCCTCCAACAGGAATGAGTAAACTCTGGTACATACTTACTGTAGAAACTACTCAGCAACATAAAGAAACACACTATTAGTACACGTGATTTGAAGGTATCTCCAGGGAGTTATGCTGGGTGAAAAAGCCGATCCCAAAAGGTTACAGGCTAGGTGATTCCATTTTTGAAATGACAGGGTTTTAGAAATGGAGAACAGATTAGCAGTTGCTGGGGGCTAGGGATGAGGAGGCTGGGGGCTGTGCAGGAAGGAGGTGGGTATAGTTACGAAAGGCTAAACCAAAGGATCTTCATAGTGTTGGAAACTGGCTGTGGTGGTGGGTGCATGAATGTATACAGGTGATAAAACTGCATAGAGCTTAATGTACACACACATGCAGACACACGTAAAACTGGAAATCTGAATAAAACAGGTGCATTAATACAGCATAGAAACTATAGTCAATAATATTGTAATAAATATGTATGGTGCAAATATCAGGGGGAACACGTTGTAAAGTGTATGATTGCCCAACCACTATGCTGTACACCTGAAACTAATACAAAGCAATATTGAATATGAGTTATAATCGAAAAACACTGGTGTATTATATCAATGTTAAAATCCTTGTTATGACATTATGCTATAGTTTTGCAAAATGTTACTTACCACTGAAGGGAAATGGGCAAAGTATACAAGGAATCTCCCCATGTTATTTCTTGCAGCTGCAGGTGAGTCTACAATGATCAAACAACATCTCAATTAAAAACAAGCTCACTCTGAATGGCAGGACACTATAGAACAAGACCAGCCACTCATCTCATTTCAGGCGTCAAGTCACCTGCCATCCAGGAGAATCCCACTGGGCAAAGCAAGTCATATGTACCAGTCTTGAGTCAATGCCTGTGAAAACAGACTTCGCCAGCATGAAGTCAGAGCAAGGCCACACGACGGAGCTCGACGGCTGTGGTCTAGGAAGCATGCTCTTCCCATGGAGGTGTGTGGGTGGGGGCGTGTCCCGGGGGGGCTAGGAAGTGGTGGCTAGTAACTGAACAATAATAAGCCAAACCCAATCTCAGGAGCAGACTCTTTACTGTTTTTGTCAGATGAGGTTTGCTGGAGGTTTTTTTCCTGTCAAAACCCAGAGAGGCTCTTTAATCTCGGTATTTCAAAAAAACAGAAACATTTTGTTGTAAAGAGGTGTGAGTATGAAGTTCGCTGCAATAGTAACTACAGAGTACACTTGTAACAGGACAGACACGGTGCACTGGCCACCGGACTCCCAAGGCGGCCTCAGTTTCCTTTGCCTTCCTCTAATTTCTAGCCTTTCACCCTATCATTTTGCAGGATGACTATGTTATTTATTCCAATCTACAATAATTTACCTTATTCCTTTTGCAATAATAACTTTTAAAAAACCTAACAGGGAAGCTTTATCCTTTTTCCGTAGCTGTGCCCTTCCTTCTGCCTTCATCTTGCTCAAATGCCATGCTTGAGAAATCAGTGACTATCTTTCACCCAGAACATTGAAAGCTGCTGGCCAAAGGTGACTGAGCTAAAATAAAAGGGTCTGAATATTAATGACATGTTAGAGTTGTTAGATTAGCTCTGGACTTCTAGATACACAAAAAAACATAAATCTATGTAGTTAAGCCATTGAAAGTTAGACTTACTTGCAACCTAATGCAGTTGAACATAATAAACTACAAGTGAAAACTAGGATTTCCATTACAAATGTCTGATTATCTTTAATTAATAATAATAATAATAATAAAGGCCACTCTGCCTGCTTTGTAGAGAATAGATTCAAAGTGGCAGCTCACCCACTTCAGTGCCTGGGGGAGGGGGCCAGTAAAACAAGAATTGCTGGGCTCCACCTCCAGAATTTCTGATTCAGCTGGTCTGGGGTGGGGACTCAGAATTTGCATGCCTAACAGGTTCCCAGGTGATGCTGATACTTCTGTTTGGGGAACCACACTTTAAGAACCACTAAATTAGATGATTGTTGTGGCTTCCCCCCCATTTCTATGCATTTCGAAGGGGAAAAAACAGAGTTTGGCTTTTCATCCGTGTTTCTTTTCACAAAGACCCGAGTCTCCATGCTGGTCATCTGCCAGGCTGGGTCATTGGATGAAGACTGCCCACACCTTTGTCTTCCAGGGCAGCTTTGAAGTGTTGGTTAGAGCAGTAGTTGCTCAAAGTGTACCCCCCTTCCCATCAGCATCACCTGGGAACTTGCTAGAAGTGCAAATGTAGGGGCTCCACCCTACACCTAGGACAGAAGAAGCTGCCAGGGTGGGGCCTGCAATCTGGGCTTTACGAAGCCCACCAGGTGAGGACCACTGGGCTAGAGCACAGCACGAGAAGATGTTGAGAAGCCATTAGGACCTTTTTCGTTGAAACTAACAAGTGTGAAGGGCTTTCCAGGTTTACATGATTTCAGAACAAGGTATGGCCCAGGAAAAATCGAGGGGTGGTTTCCAGAGGCTGGTGTAGGACTTGTAGCCCCTTACCAGTGGAGGCAGAGGCAACGCTAACTTACCTGCTAAGGCAGCTTCTCCGCAGCCCAGCCCGTGCTGGCTAATTAAGCAATTAAGGGATCATAAAGCACACAGAAAGAATAAAGCTCAAGATTAACCCTAAGAGGTAATTAGTGGTGTTAGGCAGCACCCCATTCGTTCTGTGCCCATAATCATAGCAACCTGTTGCTCTTAACAGGGCGTTCAGCCAGACGGTAACAGGAAAGTCCAGCTTTCAGAGGCCTCTAGTGACTGCAGGGCACAGGAGGATTGCCTCTTGAACAATGACACTTCGGGCTTTAATTCTGCCGTCCCAGAACATAACCTTTTGGCTGCCTATCAAAGACCTACTTCATTACACCTCAGTGAGGTTCTGGGAGTGGAGAGTGGTGTCTGGTCTCTCAGTTCCCTTCTATTCCCCGCAGTGATTGTACATGTGGCTGGCTGTCAACGTGCAGAGACGCAGTAAGTCTCTGGGGACCACAGGTCAGGGTGTGTGTGTGTGTGTGTGTGTGTGTGTGTGAGTGAGGGGGTTTAATGCCAAGTCTGTGCACAAAAGCCATCACCATTCTATTTGTGGAAAGAGAGGCAAAGATTGCCAGGCTGTCTTCAAAGCCTGACTTGGCTCAACGGCCATCTCAGTGGATGTTAGGTTAAAATAATTCTCATGTATTGTTTTGCTTGCAAAGTTAACCAGTAAAATGTTTAGAACTTCTAACACTTTTTCAACACATTGTGAGGGAAATATTGACAGTGCTCAAAAACGCTCCATTTTCGAGAACTTCCTTCAGGTCTTCTGAAACTTTTTGCCAGCTTCGGACTTTGTAAAGAGGCAGTATGGTGTAGAGGAACGAACCTGAGTGATGGAATCAAAAGGATTTATGTGTAAATAACAGAACGGCCACTCAGTGGCTGTTTGACTGGTCAAGTGACAAATTCTCCAAGCCTCAGGTTTCCATCCCTAACATGAGCTATGATGCCTGCCTTCTGTGGTCGATCTGAGAAAAACGAAACGACACATATACAGTGCCTGGCATGTATGAAGCACAAAAACCTCTTGGCTTCTTTCTCATAGCATTAAAGATAATTGCTTGATCTTGCTATGAGTTTTCCCCCGTAAGTTTAATAGTGTTTGAAAAAAATTCAAGTGATTTATGACGGTTTGCTTCCCCCTGCCTTTTTTTAATCCCCTGCTTCTGTCAGCATAAAGTCAGTCCTTCCGAGGTTCAGACAGTTCCAGTCCATGTGCCAAGGCTCCTATCATGCCTTTTATGGCCTGAAAAGTGATACTCATTTCTGGACAGCATCCAAATCATAATGATGCTTTAGCTCATGTTTGTCAGACAGGACTCCAAAAACCAGACTATAAAATATTAAAAGTAACAGAATTCTTTTCCTATAGCCTCAAAAGAACCAAACATAAAACAACTAAATGCTTAACTGGTATGGCCCAAATCATACTGTGGTATATGATTATGATAAAATGATAAGGCAGGATATAAATTGATATTATTCAACTTTATGAATAATAAAAAATTCTGTGGGATACAGTGGGCCTTTGGTAAATCTTAAAATAAGATTAAAAATATTTAAAATATTTTAGGGAAGGGAAAACCAACAGACGTAGAATCTAGTTGAAAATCTGTTTTGTTAGACAGAATAACCTTCTGTAAAAATCAGATCCAACTGCCTTTGGGCCAGGCATGCGTTCTCCAGCTAGTCATAGTTCCTACCGCCCTTGTTATTTCATGCCCACTGGCCCACCTGCTTCCTATGTCATGGGGCTTTGCCAAGCCCCTGAAGGCATTTAAATTTGTGGACCCCGGTCCCAACCATTCAGATCAAATTACTGAGTTCCCGCTCAGGCAACTGGACTCCAACACCGAGAGCCTTAGTAACACATCTGACCTGGCGTTTGGGTCGAGTTCTCCCTCTTCAGCACAGAGATGGCAACAGTTTCCTGTAGTTATTAATCTTTGGGTAACTTGACCTTACTTTCTTTTGGTCCTCCAGAATTTCCAATAACCATGTAAAGAATCTCTCTATTAAATTTGACCTGGAGTGATGTGTGGTTTCTGTTTTCCTGTTTGGACTCTGATACAGAGCCAGCCTGAACACAGCTCCAAAGCAAAGTCAAGTTCAGGTTGCGCACTTACCGCCAGTCATACACCTAAGAAGGAGATCGAGGGTCACGAGGCACACGAGGAAAACCCTGAGAGAGAAAGACCAAGATGAACAAAAAAATGCTAGGCTTTGAGAAAAGGAGATAATATGGTGAACAAACAAGAACTTACATTTTAAAAAATAATATTAGAATTGAGATGATTTTGCAGCCAAAATGAAAACAAGCTGCTATGAAAATGGAGCAATCAGAAAGTGGCAAAGTCTTTGTGGTTATTAAAAATACAACTGCCCAAATGAAAAAAATTAATGAGTGGTCTGAACAATGAATTGGACTACTAGAAAGGTGGTGATATAGAAGGAAATTCAATGAACTCTTTAGAAAATATAAACAATCAAGGAGGTGGGAAAAATAATATGTGCCATACTTTCCTGAGTGCTTTAGTTATAATAGCTTATTTAATTTTTATAACAACCCTCTGCTGAGTACTATTATGTACACAGAGAGGTTAAGTAACATATCCAAAGTCACACAGCTAATGAGGTAGCAGAACTGAAAGTCAAATCCAGGAAATCAGACTCCAGAGACCTTACTCTTAACTAGTATTCTACATTGCATATTTAAAAATAGGATGTAAGAGATACGGAAGATGTATTCAGGAAGTCCAAAACCCACCTAATTGGAGTTCCAATAGAAACAAACAGGATGAAGAAAAGGAAGGAAATAATTGAGAAACAATAGTAGAAAATGTACTGAGCTAAAATATACTGACAGATTCTACTAAATGCCAAGAATAATAATTTTTTAAAAATAACATATCTAGATACATGCTTGTAAAAAAAATTTTAGAACTCCAGGAGAAAGAAAAATGCCTTCCATGAAAAAAACAACTAGCTACAGAATATGGTAAATCAGGTTAACACCAGATGTTTCGTATAGAGCAATGGAATAATGGGTTGTCAATTCTGAAGTTTTGTATTTAGAACTGTGTGCGCAGACAGGTGTAAATCAAATTGGCAGTCAAAATAAAGACACTTTTGGATATGCAAGAATTCAGATGTCAGGCATCCATTGCTATTCAAACAGACAAACCAACAAAATATGAAATGCGCCTGCGTCAGTTTGGGCTGCTTTAACACAATACGATAGACTGGGAGGCTCGTAAGCAACAGACATTTTTGTCCCACAGCCTGGGCGTTGGAAGGTCCAAGAGCAAGGTGCCAGCAGATCGGTTGTCTGGTGAGCCTTAGTGACCTCCCATAAGCCTGACTCCTGGTTCATAGCCCGTTGTCTCCGCCATTCCTCACATAACAGAAGGGGTCACAGAGCTCTCTGGGGTCCCTTTTAGAGGAGCACTAATCCCATCGTGACAGCCCCACCCTCAGACCTAATCATCCCTCAAGGTCCCTCCTCCAAATGCCATCACATTGGGGATTAGGTTTCAACATGCGAATTTGGGGGGGAGTGGAAAAAGTCTGTCTGTAGCAAAAGAATTTTAAGAAAAAGGAGGACTTAAGATACAAAAAACATCAGCAGTTAAGTATGATTCAGAAGTGAAAGACTCCAGAACAAAATTAAAAGTGAATTCATTTGACTGGGGCTTGTGAAAGGTTCTCTTTAAAAAAAATATGACAATAATATATTTACCTCTCTGCTCAGTATATGGTGCTACCAGCAAAATATTTACATAATCATAGTACAAGGAATAAATGTAAATGACTTTTCAAATCATTTGGAGGTTTTTTAAATATAATTTTAATATACCCACTATGTATCGTTAGTTATAAAGAGATTGAGGCCAAAAAAACAAAAACACAAACAAAACAGATTAGAATCATCAAGCAGAATTTGACTGAAATCAAACAACCTTTCCCCACTTTTGGGGGCAGGAACACTTTACTTCTACTTTTTGTTAGAAGAATAGGAACATATTTTTTTCAAGAATGGTGTCTCAACTATCTTTAAAAAGACAAGCAACCACATCTCCTAGCCATCACACAGAAATTGCTCAGCAGAAGCCAAGACATGGGCTGAGACCAACTTAACAATTTAGATGTGCAATATCTAAAAGTTACTTGACACTTTCTCAGCAAGCTAAGCATTTTGAGAAGTCAAATTGCCGAAACCTTCTATTTTCCATTTTCTATTTCCAGAATTTATCCCAAGTTTACAGATTAAATTGAGATGTAGTAAATATGTTGACTAAAACCATATAAAATTATAACCATATATTATAATGTTCTCTGCCTATTTTTCTCCTGCTTCAGATATCTTATTACAGATATCATGATGTCTTGATGACCTCATACAAGCAAACAAATATTAAACTCAGAGCAAATGTCTCCAGAGATTTTAATAATAAAATTTCTAGGAGAAAAAAGAGTAGAGAATATGTAATAAAGGAAGGTAAAATAGAAATAGCCATAATAGCAGTAATAATAATAATAATAATGCTTATGACTAAAGGACATGAACTTCCAGATTTAAAAACTTCACAAAGAACAATAAAAATAAGGTTAAAAAAAACCCCTCACAGAGCACTTTGAATATCACATTAGTAAGAAATTTATTTCAAGACATTTTGATATTTAATAATGCCAAAAAACTATATATATAATTCTCAGAGAAATTTTAAACACCCTGAACACAACTACATATAGATTAACATATGGACATATATGGACATATAAATATTTCTGTGAATATATATGAAATCAATGGCATGTCACCAGAACTTTCAGCTGTAACAATGGAAACGATAAGGCAATGAATCGATGCCTTCAAAATCTGAGGGGGAAAAAAGACTTCAGGCCAAAAGATCTGTACTTATCAAGTGTGAGGGCAAAAAGACATTTTTAGATATGATAGGACTCAGAAAAATAACCACCTATACACCCGTTCTTAGACATGCACTGGGAAATATCTTTAACGATAGGGAAACAAACCAAGAAAGAAGTTGTGTGACCCAGGAAACCAGGAGCACAACACAGGAAAACAGCGAAGGGGAGGGTCAGGATGAGAACTCTACCCAGGGTTAGGAAGTGATTCACGCCAAGCAGTTCAGAGAAAAGAAGACTCAGGGATGGAGATCTGGGGGTGGGGTGCGGGAGAGGATGAAATCAGTAAATATCTGACATAGGCATTTGAGTAATTTAATGAGAATCTTACAGATTTCCTGGAGCAGTCGAATAGACACAAGAGGAAGTACAAAAAAGGGAAGGAAACTACAGAACCATTTGTACAAGAATGAAAACCTATCAAACTATGGTGTCTGACTCAGCAGTGGCCAGTGTGTACAAAGCTGTAGTAGTGCAATTGTGAACTAATCGTTTAATTTTAGAAACCCTGATACGGTTGCGCTGGGAAAGTGGCTAAGAGGGTGGGACTTTATGAGAGCTAAATAACCTCAGTGGTAAATATTGGCTGATGTTGAAAAATAGGAAGACGAAGAAGTTAGAGTTTTAAAACATAAAACCCATAAGAAACAGTTAAAGAAATTGAAATTTGTTTGGGGGAGTGATGGAAAGAAGTGAGTTAACCAACTGCTGATTCATAAGAAAATTTTACACTGTTGCTTGGTTTTTTAAACCAAGTGCATATATTAATTTGGATAAATATTTTTAATGATAGCACTGAGAAAAAATACCGTGAGGTGTAGACACAGTCTGTCAGAAATGTTAGAGTGTAGAGAAGATGCATTCTTTTCCTGTATAGACAACTATCAAACCAAAAGTCAAACTGCGATTATCCAAGTTCTAATTCTGAACTATCTTGGGAAAACTCCTTAACCATGAGATAAATAGACTTTCTATCAACTTTTTTACCATCTAAGGAGAGTAGTTCTACTTTGCAAAATATATATATATATATATATATATATATATATATATATATTCCATGAGAAATGAGAATGCTCCTAATACTGGCTTTTCAAATATGTCTTAGGACCAGGAGAAGACTCTGCATTCGCAGCCAGTGTACCCTGAAAGGAAGCCGGGGAAAAAAGGCGGAGGACAATGTGTACCTGCTATTTCACAGCCCAGAGCTGCCCTGTGGGGAAGGTAAGCCCAATCTAGTGAGAGTATTCTGAGGCTGATCTGGAGAATCTGCTGAGGGCTGTCACCAGGACTGTGTGCTAAAGACACCAAGGCATCAGGGCAGAGGCTGGCCTCGTCCCCTCTGAACCTCACAAGGATACCATCTGAGGGAAAATAGAATTCTCCTCTTTCAACCAAATCTTTGAGCCCACCTGCAATCAGCAGTCATGTTCCATCCTTTCAGTCCCTGCTTACATCCAAAATCCCAGCACATGGACAAAGTAAATGATCAATGTTACTACAACATGAGGAATTCTATGGTCCAAACCATATCCAGCTAAGCAGGACACAGGATAAAGATGGGTATTCATGTGAGCTAACACATGTACCTGCCTCTGCCAAGCAGAGTCCTCAAGTTCTAGAACTTGAAGATGCCAAGTCCACTGTGCTTTGGTGAAAAGGAAGTTGTGCTTTCTTCCACAGCTCCCAAACTAGGAGGTTGTTCCTGCCCCCACTCCTTAGTTCCCTGGATGCCACAGTCTTTGAAGACCCCTGTCTTCCATACCCTTGTCAGAGACCTATAGTTACCAGACAGCCTCATGCTGTTCCAGAACAGTCAGTGAGGTTCTATTGCTCACTACCTAGAGGCATAACTCTGGAGATGGGAGTTTGGTGAAAAGGAAAGGGATTGTTCATTTAAAGGTGATATAGTTTGGGCATAGTTATATACCATGTCTAGCAAGGGGACAAAGTCTCCAGTCACACATGCTCGGTACCAGCTCCCTTCTGCCGAGTCACTGGTTGCTCAGCTGCTCCGGGGAGCAGGGAAGGCAAGCCACCTCCAACCTTCAGTTCCACCTTGGGGTTTTCTCCCTGCCCACTGCCTTCTCTCAGCAGTTTGGCCTGACCCTGCTGTTAAAATAGCTCGTCATTCTTAGGGCTTCCTATGTGCTTAGTCTAGTGCATTTATTCATCTCTTGTGATCAGAACAGTGAGCTTCACAGACCAGGTTCCCACTTTCCACTTTTGGGGGCTCCCAGGTGCCTTCTTTCAGATGACCGAGCTTTACTACATTATTAATAGGTGTCAAAACTCCCATGTCCACCGAACCTCGTGGCCTGGCTCTTGTCTAAAGTGGAAAGGGGCAGAATTACGGCATACATGTGATTATCCCTCTAAGCAGAGCACAGGGTTGTCAAGAATTTGACTTGGGGGATATAATTAAGAAATGGATTTTTTAAAATATACCTCTTTAGGATTGTAAATACTCTGACAGGAGGAGATGATGCTCCTACCCATTCACTTCAATAGATGGTTTCCTGGTCAGTCCTCATACACAGGTTTTGTGTGTTGTGAATCAGATAAGGCCCCTAATGTGAAGGAATTCAGAAGCTGCGGGCAGAGACTGGACAAGGATGAGGGATTAAAAGAGTAGAAAGAGGGTTAAACTGTTGTACAAGAGAAGCGCTCAAGGTGTAAAAGAATGTTGTTTGAGGAGAAATAAATTATATCTAGTTGAAGAAGGTATGTACAGTTTATTAAATAGTTTTATGCAGGATTTGTAGAGCATCTTCTGCATGTTACACGAAAGACTGTATCAGAGGAAACTGAAAGTGTAAAGACAAGCTCTGCTGCAAGGATGAAAAGGTGCTGGGAGATCGAAGACGAGGGGATCATTCACTCTCCTGGGGGTGGAGGTCAGGGTGGAGGTGTCAGGAAAAGCTCTACTGAGAATATTGGGTTTTGCACTAGACCTTGAAAATAAGTGGGATACTGAGGGGCAGAAATGCTAAAATAGAGCATTGCAGGCTCATGTCACAGCATGAGCCAAAGCTCAGCCATTGCCATAGCTGTGTAACTTGAGGCAAATTATTTAGTCTCTGTGTCTTAATTTTAAATGGGGACAATAATGCTAGCAAACGCTTAGGCTTTGGTGAGGATTAACTGAGCTAGTGCGTGTGAAATGCTAGAATAATACCTGCTGCATAGTAAGTGCTCAGTCCACCGTGGCTATTGCTATTGCTGGTGTTTTTCTGGAAGTGAGAAAGTGTAAAACGTCAGTGCTGACAAACTTGGCGACTGGTGCATTTTCAGAGAGAGAAGCAGGGCACTTCCAGAACAAGTTTCAGGAGAACAATACAGTATTTCTTAAAACTCTCACTCACAAATTGGGACTTTTCTCTGTGAATAATAAGTCATTTCCTATGTTTCTGATGCCGTAGTTCACATTAGTTCTAGCAAGCACATTTTCAAAACAATAGGCAAGTGTGGAGGGACTTGAATACAGTAAACTCAGTGGAAGCTTCCATTGATGCAGGCGGTCCGAGGAGCTGAAGGGTACGTCGGCCTGAGGAATGGCGCTGTGCAGATGTCTAGTCTACTATTATCTGCCTTGTATAGTTTTACATGTGACAAGAGCAGTAAGTTTCTAGCACCTGAAGCTGTTTATTAAGTACTTCATTCATCCATTTTTTTCAATCTGTTGGATAAAATGTGGTGACAAAAGTATTGTACTTCACGCAAACTGGAAAGGCAGATTTCCTTCCAGTACATTTTATGCTGCTCATTTTAACAAGGCCCTGTGGGCCTGGTGGTTTTCTCTCTGCCCCATGATGTCAAACCAGGCTCCTGCCTGTGTGTCTGTCAGAGGCTTTGCCTGGAAAGTGTTCCCTGGTCCCCTTCCTGAGTGGCTCGCTCTTTATTTCTCTCTTTGGCTCTCTGTCTCTTCCTCACTTCTTCTCTGTCTCCCCTCACCACCTCATTTGCTCCTTATCTCCAAATAGTCGGAAAGTTCTAATTTTATAAACACTGCCTTTTCAAGCTGCCTGCTAAAGACCCTTCTAAATGGCAACTCATGTTCCCACCTGAGTAATGAAGGGGTCTCCTGTGAGCCACGAACAATGAGGCAAAGATGGAGTGGGAAGGAACCCCGCTCCCCCTTCTTCTTGGTACTTTACAAATGTTCTCAGTTGGTGTTTCCACTTGACTCTCTGCTTCTTTACCCCCATTTTTACATATTCCCCCTCCTTTCCCCATCTATCTCCACTCTCAAAACAGAAGGAATGTTTCCTTAGTCTACTCGCATATATTGTGGTGATGATGATGATGACAATATTGGTGATAGTGATCACCATAATGTACCTTTTATTTCAGACGTTTTGATTATGATTCATAGTATCTGCCAGACTATATTGAGAGTCATACAAAGACTCCCAGAAATGAAATATTCACATGGAAATGTCACTTAACTCTCCTTACCATTAAAATGTTCCTGACCACTACTTATAAAACATACTTGTAATTCTTCATAAGTAGGTATCTTGAAGATCTTGAATTTGCAATACAGTTTTCATATGATAATTGTCAGTCCCTGAGCTAACATAGATAAAAATTTTTAAAGCTTTATTAATAAAACCAGTAGTAACATAAAATAGATTTTAAAATAAATCAATAAAGGCGGAGAACGGTGGTGGAAGGATATTTGACTTGGGGTAGTGAACACACAATACAATGTATAGATGATGTATTATAGGATTGTATACCTGAAACCTACATAATTTTATTAACCAATGTCACCCCAATAAATTTAATAAAAATAAAATGAGTCAAGTTGTATCAATGTCATTGAAAGTGCAGATTATTAAAACCTCTGACATATAAACATGTTGAATAACATTTTAATAACTTATGTGTTTTAAATTAAGGAAAGTGAGGATTATAATGTTTAAACCAGAGAAATGACTGGGCTAGAGTTATAAATCAGAGAAGCGTCAGCATGAAGACAGGGTTCAGCAGCAGGAAGGCATGAAATCACTGAGTTAAAGTAAACCTAGGGGGAAGTGAGCAGAGATGAGGATGGAACCCCAGAGAACATCACCATTAAGTAGTGAACAGAAGAGCAATAAATGAGCCTGAGCTGGAGCAGCAGAGAGGGGAGGAAGCAGAGACAGGAACTGGAAGAGTGTCTACACTCTCTAGAACAGGGGTCCCAACCCCAGGGGTCCATGAGGTTAGGAACTGGTCACACAGCGGGAGGTGAGCAGCGGGTGAGCCCAGCAAAGCTGCATCCCACTCCCCATTGATCGCATTACCGTCTGAGCTCCATTCCTCCATCTCCCACTCCCCATCCGTGGAAAAATTGTCTTTCGTGAAACGGGTCCCTGGTGCCAAAAAGGTTGGGGACAGCAGCTCTAGGAGACAAAGGGGACAAGCCTGATGTCACTGATACTTCTTCCAGCTCCAATTACAAGAAGTTACGAAAGAAAATAAATGCCAAATAAATAAAATTAGAACTACCAGTTGCACTGTCGATGAAAGATTAAAAAAAGAAATGTTTCTGCTAACTTAAATATTGATGAGTATGGATCGAGAAACAGAGTAGAATTTGAAGCCGGCTGCTGAGACTCCTGCCCCTGCATGTACACGCCCTGCATAAGCTCCTCCCCTGGAGTGCGGACAGGACCTGCGAGCAAGGAGGATCTCACCTCTGGGATTAGGTTATGTTACGTGGCAAAGAAACCAGTCATTAAAATGTTTCTTTTAGGTAAAATATCTCTAAGGATAATGTCTGTTTTCAACGAATTCAATGAATGTTACATCTGATTTTTATGCAAATGGATGAACATAATTTCTATAGAGGAAAAAATCTTGAGGCATACTCTTTAATAACCCTGACCCATGATATGCCAACAATATCAAGTAAAGAGATTCGGTGAGTCTGAAGTAGGGCATAGACCATATTGTTGTAAAACTCCATACATAAGTCTGATGCGCACTCTCCATTGCGAGCAACTGACTTAGGAGGTAGGTACTACACCAAAATAAAGAAGTGAGGTGATAGTGGAGGAAACGTTGAAACAGTAACTGGAATGATAACTGATAACACTATGCTGACAACATCAGCTCATCACAGACAACAGCAGGACTCACAAACACAGGAAAACCCACCACAGGTGTATCTTAGTGTTTCAATCAGTGTTATCCCTGAAGGTTAAAATGTATATGGACAGTGAAACTACTGACAAATCCCCAGGGATTTCCATTAACGCATTCAGTTTCTGATAAATACATATTAACAAAATTTACCTGTAACAACGTTAACTTAGGAATGGCTGAGTGTCTCTCCAGATTCGACAATTCTTCCCCTGCAGCTCATCATGTCCAGCACCTCTGTTCTTATTAGGTGAAAGAAATTATATATTTGTAATTTTTCAGGGGCCATCTTGGAAATCTCAAAGATAGTTTTAGGTATAAAAGATAGCTTAATTTTTTTTATTTTTTAGATATTTAGGACCCAATTTTTGGAAGGCAATTTTTAAAAAAATTATCAGAGGAAATCTGGACACTTGGTTAAGTCACCCATGGGTGTCTTAGAAATATCACTTGGTTGTCAATTTAAATCATAGTGACAGTAAAATATTTTTAAAAACGAACTTAGATGGTAACATTATTGAAAAGAAATTTAGCTGTTTTACAAGTGAGAGTGAAGAACCTTTGTTTTTTGGCTTCCCTGTCTATAATCAAGGATTCAGGGCAGAGGAGATTTCTGAGAGGTTGGGTCAGGAGAGAGAAAACCAGAGCTGTTTGGGGTGGAGTGAGGAAGAAGATAGATGGCCATGAGGGCTTGCAGTCTGGGCGGTGACCCAGCACGTGACGCTGCGTGGGATTAGCTGGACTCAAAATTCCAAACTGAGCTCTGGTGTTGAGTTGCTCTGGCAGGAGCAAGAGTGGACTGTGGAATCGGCACGACACACACTGGAGGACCAACCGGACAGTTAAAGCCAGATCAAAGCAATGCTGAAACAGACCAGCATTTAGAGAGCTTGTGCTGTTAATGCTTAATATGTTTGTGCGAGAAAACGTAAATCAGAACAGCCTATACATTTTTTTCTCTTCAGACTCTTTTAATCTCTTTTTAAAACTTTGACCTGACATACACCATTGGTTTTTAATGCTGCAATGTTTGTTTATTTCTGTAGCTATTTCTGAAGACTTGTCTACCTTTTATCTCTCTGTTGACTGAATTAAATAAGTAATAAAAGTCAGAAATATAATTCCTGCTTGAAGAGTACCCTAGGGAAAAAATAATAATAAAAACCCTTTCCAAAGTGTCAACCTAACACCTTTGGATAGAAAACGTAACGTTGGCCCCGCAGCTCAGCAATCACGCTGCAGCTGCACCCCACCAAGACATCAGGAGCAAAATGGAAAAACTGTCATTGGATGTTACCCCGGGTTGGGATGTCTGGCATTCTGTACTTGGAACATCTGCACAACTGACTGAATTCTTCACGTGGATATTTTGGCATCACAATACCACAGCCTGGGAACCCTTCCTTTCTCACTGCTAATTTGGACAACACACACACACACACACACACACACACACACACACACTTCAGTGCCTGATGTGTGAAAGGCAGGAGGCGCTGTAATCGCATATTCAAACCATCCCATTGTGTCTTCACCCTTCCTCCATCTTGTCGCTTCAATCCTTCCACAGATTCTATCATCCTGGTGATGCGGACCCAGGATGTTGGAGGCTGGGAGGAGGAGGAAGTGGGAGAATCTGCAGGGTCCCTGGGCTGGCCCCTGTGTAACCTGTTTGTCCATAATGGAAGAAGAGACTTTTGTGACCACACCAGTGGAGGTGGAGAATACAATAAGGTTTTCTGGAAGCGCCCTCAGTATCTTGTTCTATTCTATCGCATGAACCTACTTCAGCACACTGAGTCAGGTGACAGTCAGTGCGTATTCAGGGAGCTCCCGCTACGAGCTCCTTTGGAGTCTGCAGTCCGGTGAGAGTCAGGACTTACAACAGGAAAGGATGTGCGACACGGAACTGGAGCTCTGTGGCAGACTGTAAACTCTGAATGTTCAGAAACGATGAACGACAGTAAAAACCGAGGATGTTAGAAAAGGTACATGGAGAAAAGAATTTTGAGTTGGGGCTTAAAGGATGGCCAGGATTTGATAATGTGGAAGGAGAATATTCTGTAACAGACTCAAAAGAAGGCCCAAAATGGTAATTATGAGCCTGACTGAAGAAGGGTGATGTGTGGTCAAGTGTCGGAGAGGAAGGGTGGAGGCTCTTAGGGCCAAGTTCCAGGTCCCCGTGAGGCCAAATGGCGCAGGGAACCGTGTCGGGTGGCTCAGCAGAACTCAGAGGCTGTCCTGTCTCTGCATCTTCTACCACACCCTCCCTGGAACCGAAGTGTGGCACAATGATAGAGGCTTTCAAAGACTTGAATGCCACAGTCGGGACCTACAAACTAACCATTTAAACTGCATTTTCTGCTCATCTTTGAGAAAAGAGGGAAAGGATATGACCTAATTCAAATATAAAAGCTACAAAGATTATGAATGTACCTCATTAAATGAATAAAGTATACAGATAATTTTATTGCAGTTTACTGCAGGCCAGGCACTGCTCTAAGCTCCTGGGATTCCTCCATGAACATGAGAAGCAAGAGTGTACAAGATCATTTCGCCCAGTGCGAATTGCTTTGAAGACAACACAGGTGACAGGAGAGGGACTGGGCACAGACAGGCTGGTCATTCCAGAGGGGCTCTCTGAGGATGTGAGGCCTGAGCAGAACCCTAAATTAAAAGAAGGGGCGAGGCAAGGGAAGGTCAGAACACTCCGGGGGGGTGGGGGGAGCAAGGTGAAGGCCCTAAAGAGAGGACAGCGTAGCAAGCTCTAACCCACAGCTTGAAGATGGATTTTGTCTTTGGATGTAAGTTCATTTCAAGGTATGCCAATAGGAATTTGGCAGAAGAAAATTTAACTGTTTTATTTCTATTCTCTGAGACTTTTCAAAAATGTAATTAAGTCCATCCTTACAAGACCCATAACAAAGGGATAAATTTATAAGAGCAAAGAGAACAGAAAGTAGACCAGCGCTGAACAAAGTTTCAAAAAATATCTGGAAGATGGGAGAGGATGGAAGCCCAACGACACGTAAAACTGAGGGAGGAGGGATGTTGGGGGTGGGGACAGCCACCAAGGGGAGCGAAGAGAATCCCCCTCCCAGACGGAGACTCGGAGGCCGGCCTTGTACATGTTCCATGACGGCACTGGCCAGCAGCCCCCATTCCCGTCTCTTCTTCCCTCCTCCCTGGAAAAGACCCTGGAGATCAGTGTTAAAGGTACATTGGGGTAACTAGCAGAACCTCGAAACAGACTCAAAAGGACTTTAGGAAAATCAGCATCCATGGGTAGAAGGAATATTTGGTTTTGAAGATAAGATAATACAGCCAGAGCTAAAGGAAAAAATATTCCGTTGCAGGAAGGGACTTTTATGGTGGCGTTGTGGTGATTATTTTTCAAACAGGACAGGACTGAAGATGTTGAAATGCCAATGAAAAGTACCATTGGAAGGGACCTTCCTAACCAGTGTTCCTGCTTCCAGACTTCCCTCTCTTTGCCTATCTTGGTTAAGCTTAGCTAATTTTCCTAAAACTCAGCTCAAGCACACACGGGACTATTTCCTACAACTCCTTAGTAGGGACCCTAATCTGCTGTTGTTACACCTCTTCTGGTGCCCCTTCGCGTATTTAAAATATTCTCTTCACATTTCTAGCTCTGAAAGTGCCAGTGCATTTCAATGTAGCTCTCTCTTACATTCTCCTTGAGGACAAGCCCTTGAACTTATTTCTTGTTTGTGCTTATTTCACACTCTAGCCACCTAATAGATATTTAGTGAGTCTTTGTTGAGTCTTCCTCCCCAAAGTTATTACTTTTCCTAATGTCATTTGCTAAACGGGCAGCCACATCCCCACTTCCCACTCACCACACATTCTGGCCACTGCACCCAGCTCCCCGGTGAAACGCTGTTTGGAAGCTCGCCCGTAAGTTCTTCAGAGTTAATTCAGAGAACACTTTACAGGCTTTTTGCTGCACATCACATTTCAGCAGCATTTGACTGTGGACCACAACTTTCCCTTGAATAGTCCCTCCTCTTGACTTCAATGCCACGTCATTTGCCGGGCTTTCTTCTGACCTCTCTGCTTCTTTTCAGTTGGATTTTCAGGATTTTTTTTTTTTTTTTGCCCCTTCCTCTCCCTTCAGTGTCATGCTCAGGGCTCTAGCCTAACTGGTCTTCTCTTCCTGTTCTGCCGGCGCTACCTGGGCGTACCCCACCATGCCAGTGTCAGCAAGTCCTTCTTTCTCTCCAGCCTGGATCTCTCTCCTGAGTTGAGTGCCAGACCAGCAAGTATAACTGTCTCCCTGGCAACCTGCTTTGGACACCACAATCAGACTTCAAATTTAATATGTTCCCAAACTAAACTCATCATGGGCACTCTACTCCTTTGTTACCAATCCTGCCATCACAAACCATCTTATCCTCTACTCTGTCCTGTCTCAGTAAGCTAACCTCCCTGCCTTCTAGTTGCTGAAATCAGATTTTCATCTGGGCACCATCTTTGATTATCAAAAGATGAGTCAACCTGTAAACCTTGCAGAGGAGCGGTGCCCTTAACAGTGACTGACACTTTCAGGAAAACCTTTGTATTGTTTGGTTTATTTCTTAGAAATAGACAAGGGAAGAATGATTTATTTGGAATAGACAGGTTGAGTTTGAAGTCAGAAGGATATCTATGTAAAGAAATGTTCACTCGACGTTTGGAAATGTAGGTACTGGAGTTATAAAGAGATTTTAGGATGAAATTAGATACACAGAGACAATAATTGAAGCCATGTGAAAAGATGAGATCACTATGGGAGAGAGCGCAAGTTGTGGGAGAGGTCATAACTCTTGAGGCTGATAGGACTTTACACATTATCTTGTATGATTTTTTGTACTTGAAAATGATATTGAGACTAAGTGAGGAAGAGAGAGAAATTAGATTCTAAAGGACTACTTACTTTGAAGGTCTCTGATGTCAAGTTAAAATTTCAAAGCTCAGACTGAAAAAAGGTTCAGAGTGCATTGACTCTACTAAAGTTAAGAGCCTCAGATGCAAACCAACGTTGTTGTTGGGAGCACAGAGAGCCAGAAAGAACTTGGGTCTTTTATGAGTTCTATGAACCAATAGATAAGAAAGCCCTAACTCTCACCCTACTTCCAGATTTCCCGTAATGTGAACCAGTATCTCCCCTTACATGTCAGCCAGTTGGATTTGTTACTTACTGTGACCGACAGTAAGTGCTGGAGCTCTGGGCTCACTGCAGCTGACAGTGTACATCTCTTCCCAAATCTGTGTTCAGTAACATCATGTTGTCAGCTTGAAATGAGCCGTGATGGGACCATGTACAATTTGGAAATCAGCAAATGATGTGAACTGGGGGGGTTTCCTCCACTGAAAACCTGGTTGTTAAGCATTTTCCAGAACATCATTGGTTACAGCCAAAAGCACCCTTAAGTGATACACATGTTGAATAAAAAAATGCTAGTCAGTGTTTGTCACTTAATTCACTTGGAAAAGTATCAATTAATGTCATTAGCTGTAATCCAGTTACAATATATCTCTCTACACTTTGTAATAGAATGTTTAGCATTGATTGGGAGATCAGAAATCTGGGTGTTTGCATTTCCTTGGAAGAATGTAAACTGTAATTGAAAAAAATTTTAATAAAAAATAACTAATTTGCTATTGAAAATTTTTTAGGTCATAAGACAAATTAGGGACAGTTTCATATTAAAGAAGACTAAAGACAAGATAACAAAATGTAATGGTGAACTTGAACTGGATCTTAGATTAGAAACTGAACCAGAAAAATGACATCAGTGGGACATTTGGACAAATCTGAAAAAGGTTTGTGGGTTATACAGTATAATTGTATCACTGTAGAAGTCTTGATTTTGATAATAGTACTGTCATCATGTAAGCAGATGCTCTTGTTTTTAGGGAATCCACACTGAAATACACAGTAACGTGTTTTAAAGTAGAGGGGAGTCATGTCCTCAAATTACTGTCAAATGTTTCAGAAAAAATATGCATGTATAGAGAGAAGTGTATCATTTGGAGAGATATAGAAGAGAGAGGGGGAGAAGAAGAGAACGTAAAAGCACTGTAGAACATCTGAATCAATGGCATACAGGAAATCTTTATAGTACTTTTGCAACTTTTTTGCAAGCAGCATGTTATTTTAAAATTTTTAAAAATCTTAAATTTAAAAGAAAGAGCACCGATGCCTTCCCACTCCCAGGGGTTCTGACTGACTTCATCTGGGGTGAGGCATCGGGACCGAACCTCCCTCCGCTGATTCTCATGTGCGGTCGGGCTGAGTGCCCCTGACTTATACAGACCCTGGTGCCTCAAGATGCAGAACCTCTAAACAACCTGCATGTATGTCACTTGTGGGAGTGAAGGGTGTTGGGGCTGGAGATTTAAAAAAAAAAAAAAAGGACCTCTGAGAAAAGCAGTTCATGAAGGTCTAAAATGCAGATATCTCCAGGGCCTATCAAGTGGTATACATTTGTAAAGCAGGAGAACACAAGATAACAGGGAGCAGTGGGCATGTGTCTGGGTTACCGGCAGATAATTCAAACTTTGAAATACTCTCCTGCGCAATCCAAAACTGGCAGGTTGATCAGGGGGCAGTGGGTCATCGGTTTGGACCATCTGGCCCTGGAAGAACAGAGAACTGTGGTCATGATTTGCAGGCACAGAAATTAGACAGTGTTTAGAATCCTCTGAAAATAGCTCTGTTGTGGACCAGACACTATATTTAGGCTTTAGGTTTACAGCAAATTTAAGAAAAGTATATGTTTAAGATAAATTTGGAAATAACAAAATAAACATTTGATAACTATTTCTTTAGGCTAACTTTGGCTGCAAATTACAGAAAACCTCAAGGTAAACGGGCTTAAACAATAAGGCAATTTAGTATCTAACATAGCAGCAAGTCTAGCAGCTTAACAGTGTCCTCAGGGAGCTGGGTCCTTCTGTCTCCCTGTCCCACCTTCCTTAGTGGGTCACTTGGGCCCTCTGGCTAGCTCTCCTTATGCACCCAAAAGGGCGGCAGATGCTCTGGGCCTCACATTCAGATGTGGCCACCATCCTTTCTTGTTTTTACCTCCAGGAATAAGGAGATCTTTTCAGAAACCTTTTCCCCTGTGTCCCAATGCCCTAAATTGGGTCACATGTTCATTCCTAAGCTAGGCATTGGAAAGAAAATAGGACTTCCAGGCTGGGCTTAGACGAAACACTATCTGCCTTGAGGACGGGGTCACTGCCGTCTGAGACACGAAGGAGACAGAGAGGGTGCTGCTGCAACACCAGGGTGGAGGTGGGGAGTGAGCATTGAGTAATCAAATAGCAGAGTCTGCAATAACAAACCATTTTTCATCAGACATTTCTCTGAGATTAAGTCAGACTTTTACATAAAACAGTGGACTGCGTAAACGCTCACTCTAAGTAGAAAGACTGGAGAATAAAGCAACTTAGAAATTGAGAAATGTGGAATGTAGTTAAAAAACAGAAGACCGACCAAGAGAGTTGGCTCCACTTTCTCTAGCTGAATGACCTTGATCAAGGAACTTAATTTTTCTAGACCACATTTATTTTTTTTTACCTAAAAACACAAGAGTTGGACTGGATGGTTTCTACAGTAAGATCACATCCGTCCAACATTAATAGTCTGTTAACCTGTAATCACTGTTTACGCAGCTCTTTATGAAGTAAATAAAATGAAAAATGTGGTATTTGGGGGGTGCCTCTCAGAGTGCATAATTCCACAGTGCAGACCCAAAAGAAGGGAAAGGCAAACGCTTTAAAAGCATAATCAGGACTCCTCAATTTTTGTCAAGCATGTAAAGAGCCTGGAAGTTGTCACTTCATGCTAATAACAAGTAAAAAGCTGAACAAATGGAAAAATCAACAACTCTTCTTGTCTCTGTCAAGGACAAACTTCTGCACCTAAGATTGGAGAGACAGACAGGTAGATACGGAGACTCGTAACTTCCTGGAATAAAAAATGCCTATGAATAGGGAGCAGAAACCTTCTTGGAGCTGGTGCCAGGGCAGGAAAACTTAAACTGCAACTGACAAATTGCTGAAGGCTCAGAGCGGACAGCTCCAGCGGGAAGGGCCCGCCAATCACAGGGGAACCCCGCCCCCATGCACACGCAGCATGTTGGTTTCACCTGCAAGAGCTCTGCCAGGTTCTCACAGTGCAGATCCCCAGTGAAGATCAGATCCGAGGCGCCCCCACCCCCACCGTGCTTCCTGCAGATGGAGGGGGAAAGTAACATTTTGAAATACACCAGGGTATTCTGTTCTTCATAGTAAGTCTACCCTCAAGAGAGAAACTTTTTTTTTAATTTTAAAAATCATTTATTATCCCACCACCTGCACATATTTACTAGTAAGAGTGTGGTATGTTACACACACACATACATGTGTATCACAAAATATTGTACTTGCCTTCCTATAGCCTGCTTTTAAATCAGCACATTTTAAACACATTCCCATGAGAATATTTTTGATCACCATGCAAAAATTAAGCACTACTTCACTGCCCATACAGATCATGCTTTACTTAAATAATCCCACAGCCTTAGGCATTTTATTTTTCTCCAGTTTTTGTTTCTTCTTTATTGTTTATTCTATTACAGTTGTCCTAATGAGAAACTGTTATACTAGAGCATAAACTGTTGAGATTTTGTCAGGGCCTGGCTGACCAAGGGGAGAGAAATAACTAGCTCTAGCCTTCCATGTAGGAGAAGGAAAATACCCAACTCCAGCCAACTCTCTCCATCCTCCACCAGCTAAAGGGGTGGATGCACTTGCAAAATTCACAGCTCAGGGGCACAGGCTCACTACAAGACGGAGACCTAATCATGAGATGAAAGAAGTTTCTCCCCACTCCCACCCCCCACATTCTACCACCATACCATTAAAGACCCATTTACCAGAACACCAGTACATCACGTCAGCTTTCAACAAAAAATTACAAGGAAGACTAAAACACACACACACAAAAAAAAATGCAGTTCTAATAGAACAAGCATTAGAACCAGACTCAGACATGACAGGAATGTAGTACTTATCAAGACTTAGGAATTCAAAACAACTAGGATTAATTTTCGAAGGGCAGCAATGGATAAAGTAGATAACACGCAAAAACAGATGGACAATGTAAGCAGAGGGATGAAAGTCCAAAGAAGAATCAAGAAGCAATGATGGGGATCAGAAACACTGTCACAGAGAGTGTTTTTGATGGGCTCAGTAGTAGACTGCACACATCCGAGGAAAGAATCTCTGAGCTTGAGGCTATGTCAAAATAAACTTCCAAAATGGAAAACTAAAGACTGGGGAAAAAAAGAACAGGATACAGGATATCCAAGAACTAAGGGACAACTAGTCATACTCATAAGGAGACTACCAGAGGGAAAGGAAAGAGAATATTTGAAGCAATAATAACTAAATACTTCTCCCTGGTTAATGTCAGATATCAAACTCCAGATCCAGGAAGTTCAGAACACCAAGAAGATAAATTCCTAAAACTATATCTAGATATATCATAATTCAAACTGCAGAAAATCAAAGATAAAAAATCTTGAAAGAATCCAGACAGAAAAATATCTTATTTAGGAGCAAAGATAAGAATTACACCTGATTTCTCAGAAATCACACAAGCTAGAAGAAAGTAAAATTTTTATTTTTTATTTGTATTTAATTGAGTTTATTGGGGTGACATTGGTTAATCAAATTATACAGGTTTCAGGTACAATTCTATAATACATCATCTATATATTGTTTTGTGTGTTTACCACCCCAGGTCAAGTCTCCTTCTAAATCAGAGTGAAATTTTTAAAGTATTAGGATTAGAAAAACACCAACTTAGAATTCTGAAGCTTACAAAATTGTCCTTCAAAAATGAAGGAGAAATAAAGACTTTCTAAGACAAACAAAATTTATTACCAGTAGGTCTGCATTGCAAAATATGATAAAAAAAAGTTCTTAGGAAAGAAAGAAAATTATATAGATCAGAAACTCAGATTTGCATGAAGAAAGGAAGAGCATTGGAGAAGGAATAAATGAAAGTAAAATCAAAACTTTTATTTTTTCTTATTCTTGACAACATTCTTGATCTTAATTGATCTGATAACAATTTGTCCAAAGTAATAGTATCAACAATATATTTAAATATGTATACTTCTGTATAAGTGACATGAACGACAGCAACTCTACAAGAGAGGGAAGGGAAGAATTGTAATCATTTTGTTATTATAAGGCACTGAACTACTCATGAAATAGTACAGTACAGTGTTATTTGAAAGTGGACTTGGATTCATTATAAATGTATATTGAAAACCCTAGGGCAGCCACTTTGCTTTTTTTTTAATAAAGTAAAAAAAGGAATATAACTGATATACTAGGATAGAAGAGGAAATTGAATCATGTAAAATGTCCAATTAAAACCACAATGGGTAAAAAAGAGTAAAGGACAAAAATAAGAATAAAGAAAAAGGATGAGTAGAAAACAATAACAAATATGGTAGATATTAATCCAATTATATCAGTAGTCATTTTAAACAGCAATTGTTTAACTATACTTATTAAAAGACAGAGGTTGTCAGAATGGATTAAACAAATAAAACCCACCTATATTTTGTCTACAAGAAACTTATTTTAAGTATAATGATATATATAGACTAAAAATAAAGGGATGGAGAAGATATAACATGCTAACATCAATCAAAAGAAAGAGTGAGTAACTATTTATTTTAGAGCAGATTTCAGAGCAAGGAGAGTTATGAGGGAGGAAGAGAGGCGTTACATGGTGATGGAGGGACTAATTCTCCAAGAAGGCATAACAGTCCTTAATGTGTATGCACCAAACAGAGAGTTAAAATACATAAGGCGAAAAGTGATAGAACTAACTGTACAGAGAAATAAATTATTATAGTTGGAGACTTTGAAATTCTTCTGAGAATTCTTTGAAATTCTGTCAAAAATGGACAGATCCAGCCCTGACTGGTGTAGCTCAGTGGATTGAGCATTGGCTATGAACCAAAGGGTCACCAGTTCGATTCCCAGTCAGGGCACATGCCTGGGTTGTGGGCCAGGTCCCCAGGGGGGCCACGTGAAAGCCAACCACATACTGATGTTTCTCTCCCTGTCTTTCTCCCTCCCTTTCCTTCTCTCTGAAAATAAATAAATAAAATATCTTTAAAAAATGGACATATCCAGCAGGTAGAAAATCACTGAGGACCTAGTTAAGCTCAGCCACACCATCAATCAACTGGATTTAATTAACATCTATAGACAACTCCATCCAAGAGGAGCAGAACACATTCTTCTAAAACTCACATGAAACACTCACCAAGATAGACCACATTCTGCCACACAGCGTAGCAAACTTTTCCAGTTTTACTGAGATATACTTGACATAAATCACTGTGTAGGTTTAAGGTGTACAGTACAATGATTTGATTCACATGTATTGTGAAATAATTGCTATAAAAAATTTAGTTACCATCCGTAATCTCATATAGATACAAAAAAAAGAAAAAAATGTTGTTTTATGAAGAGAACTCAGGATCTACTCTCCTAGTAACTCATATATCATACCACAGTGGTAACTATAGTTGTCATTTTGTCACTATATGCATAGTACATATTTATCTTGTAACCGGAAGTTTATACCTTTTGACACCTTCCTCCAACTGCCCCTCCCCCTTTCCCCACTTCAGGTAACCAAAAATATGATCTCTTTTTCTACACTTTTTTTTTTTTAAGATTCAGTATACAAATGAGGTCATACAATATTTGTTTTTCTGTCTGAATGTTCTCAGGGTCCATCCATGCTGTTACAAATGGCAGGATTTCCTATTTTTTTGGCAACAATTTTAAAATAGAGATAATTGCAATGTCTGCTCTCAGACTACAGTGGAATTAAAAACCAATAACAGAAAAATAACTGAAAAATCCCAATATACTTGGAGATTGCTTAATTTAGATATACTTCTAAATTAAGGCTATTTTGACATTAAAAAATTACTTCATCACACCAACAGACTACAAAAAAGAAAAATTGCATGATCACATCAATAGATGCAGAAAAGGCATTTGACAAAATCCAATGCCCATTCATGATAAAAACTCTAAGCTAACAAGGAATAGAAAAGAATTTCCTCAACTTAATAAATAATACCTACAAAAGTCTACAGTTAACATACCACTTAATGTTGAAAAACTAGAACCTTTCCCACTGAGATCAGGAACAAGGAGAGGATGTGCCCTCTCCCCACTCCTTTTCAACATCACACTGGAAGTCCTAGCTCAAGCAGTAAGACAAGAATGTACACTGAAAGGTATATTGATTGGGAAGGAAGGAATAAAACAGTCTTTGTTTCCAGAGGTCATGCTTGTCTGTGTAGAAAATCCAACAGAACTGACAAAAAAAACCTGGAATTAGTAAGCCATTATAACGAGGTTACAGGATACAGCACTAAATGTATCGTATACAGTAGTCAATTGCTTTCCTATGTAAGTGGAATTTGAAATTGAAAACACAATACTATTTACATTAGCAAACCTTCAAACTAATATTCTTAGGTATAAGTCTATATGTGTACATGATCTATATAAGAAAATCTATAAAACTTTAAAGAAATAAAACGAAATAGAAAGGTACTCTCTGTTCATTTATAAGAAGACTTAATATTGTCAAGATTTTATTTCTTCCCAACTTGACTATTGATTCAACCCAACCTCAAACTCTCGGCAAGTTATTTTGTGGATATTGACAGACTGATTCTACAGTTTACGTGGAGAGACAAAAGCCCCACAATAGCCAACACAACGGTGGAGGAGGAGAACAATGTTGAAAGACTGATGTTATCTGACCTCCAGACTTACCATGAATCTACAATAAAACAGCGTCGTAATGGTGAAATATACAAATAAATCAATGGAACAGGTGGAGCACAAGGGATTTTTAAGGCAGAGAAACTACTTTAGGACACTGTCATGAAGGATACATGCTATTATATCTTTTTGTCAAAACCCATAAGAAACACAACCCCAAGTAAACACTATAAGCTCCGGGTGACAAAGATGTGTTAGTGTGAATTCACCCAGTACAACAAATGTCCCTTCCGGGTGTGGGGTGCTGATAGCCGGGGAGGCTGTGTCAGGGCAGATGAGAAATTCTGTACCTTTGATTCAGTTCTTCTGTGAACCTAAAACTGTTCTTTTAAAAAATCTGTTTGAAAAAGTGTAATTATTGCTGGGGGGAGGGATATAAGGGGACCAAATGGTAATGGATAAAAATATAATAAAGATTAAATTTAAAAATTTTTAAAGGAAAGAAAAAAGAAAGTAAGATAAGCTATTACTAATTAGCTTTTGCCAAATATTTGAAAAACAATTTGCTTAATAAGAGTGATTGAATCAGCTTACAACAGAGTTCTGTATATAAAATAGCCTAAAACACAATAAATCACCTTACTACACAGTTCTGTATATAAAATAGCCTAAAGCAAAATAAAGATTTAATATCTGAAAAAAAGCATGCCAGACTCTGAGATAAGTTTTATAAAACAAAATAGTAATTTTTCTCTTTTTGACTTCAAGCCTGTCTGTTACTTTCTTCAGGAATCTCGTAATGAATAGATTTGTCTGGGAGTGTGATGAGCAAGAAGTTACCTGCAAGTCTATCTGAACTGAGACAAAATTTCCATTTGCATTTCACCAGCCTCCATGAACATGGACAAATTCTCCAAACTTTTTCTTACCAAGAGGGCTTTTGGATTTTTTTTTTTTAAGGTAAGCATCTAATTACCTATTTTCTTTAAAAAGAACAACTTAGATATTTCTTGACCTTACGATGTTACCATAGAACAAATAACATGATTTCCACATCTTAAAGTATATGCAGAACTGCATGAGCAAGGTTAGTGCTGACATCTACTGTTAAAACTTGAGTGTGAATCACTTGGCCACAAGCGCGCTTTGTAAGGAGGTGGGCGTTGGCGGCAATAGTTGCGGATGTAGGAGTGGCTGTGAGACAATAATACCCAAAGCTCCATTATGCTGAAAAGCGAACAAGGGAATCACTTGACACTTTGTAAGCTAAACATATTAAAGATTCTGGAGCAGAAGGTAAATTAATGTCAAGAGGGATTTCGTAATTCTCATCCAGGAGACTTCCTAAGGCTCTGGCATCTTCAACAAACCTCCCACTCTATTTCTCTTGTAATGTTTCTGTCCCTGGACTTGTGAAGAAAAAGTAGACTTGGCTCCTGGGTTTCAGAGTAATCTTTAGGGGAGGGAGAGAGAAAGGGAGAACAGAAAACTTCCTTGACCTTGGTCTTTCTCCTGCCCTGGGGCTTTGCTCTAGAATATAAGTTGGCTATCTACCTTTTGTTTTAGTTAGCTTCATCTTCCTCTGGAAAGGTTTCCACCCCAATCTGGGAAATAGCTATTGAATTATGTCACTGTGCCTATTTTAACAGGTATGTGTTCCGTGAGGTTTCACACTCCATCACCTCACAATTACTTATTGTCTCATTAACAGCTATTTCCTAGAATGGTGACACAAGACCCAAGGTGGAACTTCTTCCAGTCAAAGAGGAACACACTTACCCCCGCTATATGCAGAACAAACCAGCTGTGCATCACAGCTGTTGTTAGGCAAGGACTTCTGTAACGATCGAGAAGCAATGTCAGTACCTGATGTCTGTTCATCGTAGCTGTCAACCCAGGGGGAGGACAGACGGGCATGAGAGGATGGGCAAGAGGACTTGGGACTCTTGAGGAAGATTATCAACCTCGTCCCAACACACATCTGATGCAGCTGCATGGCCTTCTGGTCTTGCTCTCACATTCTCTCGCTTACCAGTGCTTATCTGATGGGTGCACACTCACTCAGAGCAATGGGCTCGTTCCTAAGCACTGTGAATAACTAACTGTGCTCTCACGTGGGGAACACAAAGAAATCAGGGACAGTTTTGCCTTCTTCCTTGCTTGTTTTCAAGACAATTCAAATAGGCTAATTTAACTGTACTTTTCTTTCAGTTTTTCACTTTACTGTTAAGTTATTTGAATATTTTAAATGAAATTGATTTTTTAAAAAAATTGTTGGCGGTAGCCAACATTCTTTGTAGAAGATCTAAATAAGCTAAAGTATTCATGTTCTTCTGGGTAAAATAATAAAAATACTTTTTTTATCCATATAGGTATACTTGAAACACTCTGTACAACTGCTTTTATTTAGTTGGCATTTTGGAACCCATGATAAGCTATAACACTGTTTCAAGTCTGTGTCATAGAAGTGCCTTTCATGTTCATGAAAGTGAAAAACTTTACAACACACGACAGGAATAGGCTTGGCAAACTGATCGGCTGTCTGCACCCCTGTGATGCTGTTACACATGGTGGTCAGCGTGGTGCGGCCATCAGAGCCACGGGTCACGGAGGGGCAGCAGGTGTGTGCGGAGAGTGGGCCCGGAACTGCCTGGCCGTAGGCAGTGTTCCCTTTCCTGATGAGGAAGCAGGGCAGAGGGGGAGCAGCCATGTCTGTTGAGTGCCTGCTTAAATCACGGGATCCAAACATCATTTCTTAGATGCATCTGTGACTCAGACTATGCATTCGATATGTGTCCTCTTTAGCACATAAACACTGTGTGTGCAAAGTCCAGTTTGAATGAACATCAAGGGCAGCAATGAGGAAAAAAGTGACAAAGGTGCAACATGCAGCGTGAGGGGGGTGTATGTGTGTGTGTGTGTGATGGAGGGACAGGTGCCATCAGAATTTAGGTTGGGAGCTTGGGGAGCATTGTAGTCATCTTTTCCTTTGTCAGCTCTCTTCAGTAAACTACAGGGCATAGCTGATTTCTCAGATCAGCTAGACTCAGGATAACTGTGGGAGCTTGATGAGGGCACAGGAGGAAAGTAGGCTGCGGGTACCGCTTGGCCCACTAGGAACTGACTCAGTGCTCACTGACCTGAGAGGTGAGGTTGCGATCATCGGTAAGAGGTCATGTGTCTTCCATACATACTAAGAAGTATAACAAATTGTTATAGGATAACTGAATGAGAGAATCTGGCTAGTCTACTTTCTGATTTGCTAACAGTTTTCTCTCTAAATGCCAAAAATCATTTTTGAGTCTTCTCTTATGAAAATTATTTATGATATACATGATTTTATTCCTTGCCCTAGCAAATAGCATTCTGAATATATGTTCAAAGTGTATTATAGCTTAATAATACCATTTTAAATTGTAAGCAAATGAAAATGTTCAAGAATATTAAAATCTCCTTAGCAGTTGTTATGATTGTTTGCTTGTAATTTTTCCCCATCAAATTAGAGCACTGACAGTGAAAGGCAAAAATCTGATTATTTGAAGGTTTCTATTTTGGGGGTTGTTATTATTCTAGACTTCTTGCCCTGTTCAGGAACTTGAGGTAAACTTGCAGCATTCGTGTTTTCTGAAAGTAAAATAATGACTAATTCCTAGGTAAAGAGAGGTTCAAAATGTTTTTGCTTTCATTCGGGTCTGATTTCTTTGCATCACATTGGATCATTGAAAAATATTCCGAACAAGTTGTAAAGGGGACAAACAACCTAGAAAAAAATATGAAGGAAATCTGACCGTTGAAGTGTCATTGGGGAATGAGCGGCTCTGTGTGGATGAAACTGTGCCACATAAACTGCCACGGGTTTGACACAGGCAAAGGCGGCTCAGACAACAGAGGAATGGGGCACAAAGAAGTTATTTATCTAAGGTTTGAAAATAAGCCAGAGAGCAAAGATTCTTATATTGCCGACGGTATTTCTCACGTCTTCCCTTGCCCCTTGGGTGCTTTGTACTTCACATCATTTTGAGGCCCAGATGGGCCTGGATGTGCAGGCACTTTGGCTTCGCTGAATCCACATGCGCACGTGTTCTCACACATCATCTCTACATGACATTCGCCAATGAGGCAAAGGGAGCTGTGCCGAGCCAGCGCATTCCTCAGATGCTGTTTGGGCGGCGTTGTGAAATTGATGTGTGCTGTTTGTTTCACCCACTCCGGGTACTGAAGGTTGTGCAAACTGCTGTTTCTGGGGACAACATCTGTTCTCATTAAGGAAAGTAAAGTGTTCTTAAAACCTAGCTAGGTGTTTCATTAAATGTGATCTGTGCTGCAAGGCATGTATTTACCTTGAGAGGTTATTACGGACGTGCATTTGTGTGATGTCTACTTGTGTAATGCAGGACACTGAAACAGGATCCTTCTATTTCAGAGCTGTTTTACTGTGGGTTTGGGGAAAGTTACATTTCTCAGGGAGTGTTCAGCTTCAGCGGCTTCTCCCTCTCTTTTACATGTGTTAGTGTATCTCAAATATACAAGTATATGTATTGGGTGATTGTTTATAGATATAATAGGTGCACAGAATAAAATAAGATAGGTATTACGAATACTTAGAGGTCAAGCCACAATAAGGATTCTGCCAAGAAGTAAGAAGTAAAATTGCCTCTGGAAGTTAAAATTTAAATCAACACATTACCAGGTTGTGCAGTAAGTCTTCTTAAAGAGAAAGGTGGCTTCCAGCTTATGGTGTTGTGGGCGTGAGGAGACCACCAGCCACAGAGTGCACAACTGACCTAGCGCCTGACTTGGATTCTGGAATCTTTCACTGCGTCAACCGTGAGACCCAGTCTCCCACAGCTGCTCTCAGCCAATGATGGAGTGTGGCAGGAATGCTAAGGCAGATCCACCTTCTGGGAATTGGGGGACTCCTCCTACAGCCCACTTTACTTCTAGCCACACCCCCACCCCACCCCTGTCCAGCCAGCCTTCACGAAACTTCCTTAGACTGTGTGGCAGTCTGGGACATTTCTGCTCTCCCTTCTCACACATTTTCCCTCTCTGAAGGTCAGACTTGCATCCCCATGCAATGGCCTGCCCAGCCTTCCCTGTCTCCCTGCCCTGTGAAATCCATGCATGTTGAATCCCCTCTTGACAGCTTCTTCCTGGAAAGAAACACCAACCAAACTGTAACTTGACAAATTAGTGTATTAATATAACTAAGAGAAAATGTTACTCTCAACAAAAGGCTGGTCAGTTCAAGGAGCTCTGCAAAGTGTGCTGTTGGGGAGGAAGAAACTTTTCTCTACCCTTCTAGGTTCCTCTGGCTGGTCTAAGAATTAAATTGACATGACACAGATTAACAGGACAAAATTACCAAACTTAATTACATCGTACATAGGGGGGTTCCATAAAAATGTGGGGCCAGAGGGTAAGGCAGGCAGTTGGGGCTTGTATGCCATCTTGAGCCAAAGAGAAGGGGATAGCAGTTTGGAACTTCATAGAGGAAGAAGGCAAGTCATATGAAGATGAAAAAGCAAGTGTTTGGTAAACAGATGTTTGCAGGACCGTGCAGAGACGATGGACACAGGGCAGACGCTGATCTCCAGGCCCTGCGGAGTCTCTGGTGCCACGCCGACTTCACATTGTGCTACAGTTATCTATGGTGATAGCTCCCTTCCTGGAATAGGCCTTCTGTCTGAATTCTTTTAGGCAGTAAGGGGGAAGGTCAAAGGTTCTTCCTGAGTCTTTTTTTTTTTTTTTTTTAAATAAAATAATCCTCCTACTGAAAAGACACACTTGAGGATGGCAAATTTGCTTCCCAGTACCAATACAAAGCTGAACATCTCAGCTCATGCTCCTCTGACCAGAGGAGAAAATGGCAACATTTCGTTCCAAAGACTGTCTTCATTGTGAAGTGGGTCTGTCTGGGGCCACTGAAGATTCAGTTTATCTACAACATCTTTCTCTGGGTTCATGCTCCCCAACTGATGGTCAGTTGACTATTTAACTTTCCAGTGGTCTGTCTTTAGTGAGAAAATGTGTACGTGGGCTGGAGTCAACACGGAAATTCTTGGAGGTTTTGAGAACTGCATACAGGAGACTCAGAACTGTGACAGCTGAGTGGAGAGCATCAGTGGCCCAGAGCAGGCTCACCGGAGACCCGAGTTGTGGGGAAGCACAGCCTGGTTTCTGTAGGGCGGTCAGGCAGGCTCTGGGAGGACCCTGACGGTGTCTGCTGTGTGTTCAGCAAGAAGTACATGTTAGCAGTCACTCTTGTTATTGGGCAATGGGTTGAATCATCATCTAGAGAGAGAAAATTTAAGGTTTCTTCTAAATATTAGTGTATTAGCTTCCTGGGGCTGCCGTGACAAAGTGCCACAAACTGGGTGGCTTACCAGAACAGAAGGTTACTGACTCACAGTGTTGGAGGCTAAAAGTCTGAAGTCAGGAGCTGGCAGAGTCTGAGGCCTCTGAGGGAAAAGCCGCTCCATGCCGCTCCCCTAGTTTGGCACTCCTTGGCTTGTGGATGCTTCATTCCAATCTCTGCTTCTCTCTTCCTCTGGCATTCTCCTTGTGTATCTCCATGTCTTCTCAGGCCACCTCCGCATAAGTACACCAGTCATATTGGATTGGGAGTCAGCCTACTCCAGTATGACCTCATCTCAACTTATAGCTACAGCTGCCCTGTCTCCAAATGAGGTCACATTCTGAGATACTGATGATTAGGAATTCAAAATATCTTTTTTTGAGGGGTGTACAGTTCAATCCATAACAATCATATTTGATTATTCTATAAATTCCCTGAGAGTATAGTTCCATAGTGGATAAAAATATAAGTCATAATTATAACTAAGAAAATTACTGATTTTTTAACTGATATTTGTTCAAATCAGCTTAAGGCAGGGGGTAGGGTACAGAAGAGAAGAAGAGGGACAACTTATAGAAATGGAGCCCAGAGAAGGAAAGGGGCTCAGAGAGCATGTGGCCCTAAGTCGTTCTGTCCCCCGCACCCCTGCCCAGTTGTGTGCACGCATTTTGTCCATCTTCTTTAGACCATCTCTGGTCTCCCCACATTTCCTTCTGAGTCCTTTGCCTCATATCCTTTGTCCCCCAGTCCTTGCGGGAGACTAATGCAAATAAAATACACCTGCCACTCTGCAGTGTTTGAGGGATGAGGAAGCACTTCTAGTCTCCACGTTTAAATCTTCTTGCAGTGTTACATAGCTGGCTGTATTTTAGCCTATGAACTATGGGCAAAATGCATTAACTATGTTTTACTTCTCTATTTTGTAACATTACATTTGACTTTCAGATAATCATTTAAATGTGGAAAATAAGGCTCATAATTACCTCAGTATTTACATTCCTCAGAGTTGAAGCATAGCAATTTGAATGGATGCAGTTTAAGAATTAATATGGAGAGATGAAAATGACAGAGAATTCTAAAAAGGCCCAGTGGTTTGGGGAGCTATTCTCCAGAAATCCCTTATGTTTTATTTCTAAAAAGCAAGGCAGCTACAGGGTGCTCTTAGGCTACTCTGTGTTTATGGAATTTTCCACCAGGTTATATGAATTCACGTCACATACACAGTGAGATTTCCCGCAGTGAAGTACAGGACTTAAAAGGTTGTACAACTTGGAGATAATTGTGCTCCATTTAGGCAAACCACCGAGTGGCGCATTTTTATCGTATTGATAGATTGTCTCAGAAGCTTGGGAGATGTTTTGTGTGCATGTCTTCAATATGAATGTATCAGCACCAATGTAACAATAGGGTGTGTTTTGAAATGTATTCTAATGAGATGTAAACATCGACAGGCCTTCGAGTTCATGTTTCTGTATCACTTTGAAGCCTTTAACCAATTAGTGGTTATTTTCTCAGTCAAATTTAGACATAAATAAACCTTTTATTCCCATTTTCCAAGAGTGGCTTTCCTAAAGTTCAAAAACATATTTTGAACATCCATCATTTCCAACTATTATTATTATTATTAGGTTAGAACAGAACATTTAGTATCTCCTAACCATAGAAGATGTTAAGGTAATCATTTTTTTTTTTTCCAGTTTGAGGTACGACCCAGAGTCAAGTTGAAAGGGTATGGACTGATAAAATACCTGTGGCACTCAACACTCCTAGTTACTAAGCACTGACATTGTTTAACCCTTTGTGACAAATCTGCTGGACCTTTTAAGTCTTTTCAGAACATAATCTCCATGGTGTACAATCCTCTGCTGGTAGAAGTGTTGGTTTTTGACTCACTTCACATCAGCAAAGCTGCCTTGAGGGCCCCTCGAAGACTTGGAAACGCTCGGGCTGCTGCAGCAAGACATCAGCCACCGCGAGGAAAGGGTGGGCCCAGCGCTGATGTGGCGAAGGGTACAGGATGTTTCTGGTGGGAAACAAGATAGAAAATGTCTAACAGAATTGAAAATGTCTAACCACTAATTTCCAAAGCAATTAGTGATAAGCTAGACAACTCCCTGGAAAGATGCTTTTGCAAATAAAATCATTATTAAAATATTATGTAAATTCCCAAAGCTGAAACAAGTCTAAGAGCGTGACTTTTTATATATAGGTTCTCTCAGAAGAGAAAAACACTGTCTTCTCTCTTCTCTCAGTACCTCATGGCATCTTCAGTTCTCTCCTTACATCTATGTCGTTCTCTGGCTCTGTACACAGAGGGGCAAAAGAAGGTTTACAGTTGTGAGTATGCAAAACACTGAGTTTATTCTTGTATTATTATGTATTGATTATTGTATTATTTTTCCATACTTTTGCCCCATCCTGTATATAACTGTGCTTTCTAAAATGGCAGCCACAAAAAACACGTGACTACTAAATATATATTAAAATTGAATAAAATTTAAAATTCAGTTCCTCAGTTGCATGAGCCTCATTACAAGTGCTCTGTGGCCACACGTGACTGGTGGGAACTATACTGCACAGCACCAGTCACAGGTGCTCCCGTCACCGAGGAGTGACTTGCCCCTGCTCTAACCGCTCGCTGCTCGGTGATAAGACAATAGGCAGGTCCCCCCACTTCGCTTTACTCCATTTCGCTGCTCATCTCCGCTTCAGTGACTATAAAACTGAGACTCAGCAAAGCAAAATTTCATGTTCAATTTCACATAATTAATAAGTAGAAGACCACTCAATCTCAGATGAATTGTCTCCAAATTCTTTTTTTTTTTTTACTACCATATCACACCTACTCTCAGTAACAGGTTTTCTTTCCATATCAGAAATAAAGAAAAAATAGTCAAAATAGCACAATTTAAAATAAACCCTTCAAAATTAGAATTGAATATTTGGTTTAACTAATCAGAGAAAATAGGTGTCATCAATCAAGTTACCAGTGTAGTGATAACCTCAGTTTGTGCTCAAAATGGCTCTTTCCATTATGGCCTTGGATATTTCATTTGATTTGATGGTCAAAGAATGATTTTTTTTGTTTAATTTTTTCCCTAGAGTATTCAGTGTGATGGAAAGAGTAGAAGATTAGGAGTAAGAAACCTGGGAGACAGCCCAGGGTGTGCAACTAACTGGATATGAGTTTGGGCAAGTCAGTAACATTCTGAGTTTGTTCCCTTGGTGGTCAAAAGGTAACTTAGATGAGTTTCTATATTCTGGATGGATATTACTTGGTACACTCCACTGTGGCCACACTGTTCTGTTAAATTATCGAACTACATAGTCACATAGCCCTTGGGAAACAGCACCCCCTCTCCAGTCACCGCAGGTCCTCCCCTGGGGTCCTCCCACTCTGTATGATGTAAAAACTGAAGGATTAACAACTGGAACAATATGGGCCCACAGCTGGCATTCACTCTGATTGTTGGTTTTCACACCACAATGGTTTATTAAATATTTTGAATATAAATGCAACCACCATACATCCAAATGCATGTGCACAATATTCCCATTTATCATGTGTGGGTTGTCTGTTTGGTTCAGTCTAAGTTTGAAGTACAGACTCAACTTTGGTAAATTATTTAAAGTGTCTATGTAGTTTTGAGCAAATGAGTCAAAAAGCCTCATCCCTCTGAGGAATGGTAAGGCAGGAAAACGAGGCCAGGGTTGCAGTGTTCACATTCTGAATTGCTCTCTGCGCGTCAATAACTATAAGTTCTGTGAGAAAATTCACGTTGTCTGAATCATTCCAGGTCAATAACCTGTCTTGCCTCTTAAATGTATTTAGATAATGGGTTGCACCCTGCAAAAAATGAGAAAGAAGACTTTACATTATCATCTTTGACATCTAATACATTTCAAGATCATGAACATCAATTCTCTTCCTATGACTCACTTTATACTTTCTGAACCAACATTAATTTACCTCTCAAAACACTTGACAACTGTGGGAGAAGAATTACAGAGCATCTAATAATTTATTCATTAGATTCCAGTTACTGCTGATTTTAAAAGACATATCTGTTAGTATATCCAGAGGTTCCTCTCTCCTTTTAAAGTTAAAAATGCAATTTCTTCTAAAGGACTAAGAAGAAACAATTTTTAGTTTATATTTCAATCTAAATTCTCAAGTTCCCAACTGATTTTTCAGAACTTGTGCTATTAGCCTTCTAAATATTGCTTTGGTAAATAATTGGGGATTGCTTTTATTTCTCTGTGCTAACATGCTCAGCTTACCTGCTAGGTTTCCTCATGGTAGCAAGATGGCTGCAGAAGCTCTTGGCATCACATCTTCACAAACCAATAGGAAGAAAAACATTTTCCAGAAGTCATCCTAGTAGGTTTATCCTACATCTCATTGTTCAGTATTGGTCCTTCCTAAGTCAATTATTAAAATAGAAGAAGAAACCACCATGATTGGCTAAGATAAATCAAGATCTACTAAGTGGGTCTAAGGCTGAAGCCAACCTTCACAGAATATTCATGGAGGATTGTGTTCTGTTAGCAAGGAAGCAGATAGGAATGGCTGTTGAGTGGACTTTGTTATCTTGTACTATACAGCATGGCCCTGTGGGATAGTTGAGTAGACTATAATTTGCCACAGTAAGCAAGGAGCCCACAGATGAGAAGTGGTCAGTGGTAGATGAGTGATTTGAACCAAAATCTGTCTGGCACTAATGCAGGCGCACCTGACTGCACTGTGCCCTATCATCTCTTGGTCATACACTATGTTCAATAGAGATTTTGGCCTCTAGCTTACAGCCTTCCTCTTCACCACCATCCTTCTCTTCACCCTGGGGAATTTCAATATTTGTGTTGCTGACCCATCTAATCCTAGCCGCAACATTTTCTGACTAAAACTGAAATGGCCTCTGTTTCCACTTCACTGTAGACTCTTAATCCCTTGGCCTTCCCTTCAAAAACTATTACAGTGTTGAGTCTTAAATTCTAATATCTCCTGCTCTGACACAACCCTCATCCTCCTAGCCTGGCCTCCCTTCCTTATCACCACTACACCTGCCCTCAGGCCCCTGGGGTCCTCCATCATCCCTTCTATCTGGAATGCCTGTTAGAATTATAAACTTCAAGGTATCTCAATGCCCCAGTCAAACCCCTGTGATGGGGTTCAGGACATGCTACCCCAAAATATGGCACTTTGGCATACTAACTATTTTAAACCGAAGGAGTCTGAGAAAACAACAGACGCAGGAAGGTCTCTCTGACCTTCCCCTAACCCTTCTTTCCTGAAATAAGTCATAAAGCCCTCATGTGAGAGGTACCCTTCCTATTATCCAGAAGAAAGGGGCATTCTTATCTCGAAGACAGAGGGATGCAGAGAAGAGTCCTGACAAATAGGTTCCGCTACATTCCTCCAGTTTACTACTTTTATCTTATATTCCTTAGCCTATTGTGTTCCTCCGCAACTGCCCACTCTCCATCAACCCAGCATAAAAACACTCAGGTCTGTTTCTTCAGAACTTTGCTTCCTTAGGAAGGCTCCCATGTCATATATAGCATGTTAAATAAATCTGTATGCTTTTCTCCGGTTAACCTCGCTTTGTCAGTTTAACTTTTAGACTCAGTCAGGGATGCTAGGAAGTTCAAAGAAAACTTTTCCCTCCCCACAGTCTCATCCAGAAGAGAAGGAAATGGAGGCTCAGATGGCTGACATGGGTTGCCTCACATCCCACTGCTAGTAATTGCAGTGCCAGGACTGGAGCCCTGGTCCTCTCTGGTTCCAAGTCCAGGCCAAGATTTTATTTTGTTTTGTGTTCCCCACTCTATCCCTTCAGCTTGAATCTTTCCTCCCGGTGAGGAATTAAAATATGCTCTGTTGGAACAATATTTTAGGATATTAGTCATTTATACTTTATGTAAATTTATTTATTTTATTTTAAATTTACAGTCTACATTCAATATTATTCTGTATTAGTTTCAGATGCATAGCACAGTGGTTAGAAAATCATGTGTTTACTCAGCGCCACCAATCATCAGAGAAATGCAAATTAATACCACAATGAGAGTGCCCTGGCTGAGTAGCTCCATTGGTTAGAATGTCGTTCCAATAGGCCAAGGTTACAGGTTTGATTCCAGTCAGGGTGCATACAAAAATCCACCAATGAATGTATAAATAAGTGGAACACCAAATCAGTCTTTCTCACTAGCGCTCTCTCTCTCTCTCTCTCAAATTAATCAAATAAAAAAGTTTAAAAAACCCACAATGACATATCACTTCACAACTGTCAAAATGGCTATCCTCAATAAATCAACAAACATACTGGCAAGGATGTGGAGAAAAGAGAACTTTTGTGCACTAGTGGTAAGAATGCAGGTTGGCACAGCTGCTGTGGAAAGCAGTATGCAGTTACCTCAAAAAATTAAAAATTGAACTGCCTTATGACCCAGTGATTCTACTTCTGGCAATATATCTGAAGAAATAAAAAATATTAATTCATAAGAATATATCCACCTCTATATTCATTGCAGCATTATTTACAATAGCCAAAACTTAGAAACAGCCCAGGTGTCCAGCAGTAGATGAGTGGATAAAATTACTGTGCTATATTTATACAATGAAATACTACTTGACCATAAAAAAAGAATCTTACCCTTTGCAAAAGTATGGCTAGACCTGCATAACATTATGCTATGTGATACAAGCGAGTCAGAAAAAGACAAATATCGTATGACTTCATCCATATGTGGACTCTAGTGAACAAAATGAACTAACAAGCAAAATAAAGACAGACTCATAAATAGAGAGCAGGATGACAGTTATTGACAGGGAAGGGGGAGGGTAGGCTGCAGAGGAATTGAGCAAAAAAGAAAAAAAGAGAAAAAACTCATGGACATAGACAACAGTGTGCTGCTTGCTAGGGGAGGGCAATGGGGAAGGTGAAGGAAGGTACAGAGGGTAACTGGTGATGGACGGAGACTGGACTTGGGGCAGTGAACACATAATACAGAGCAGAGATGATGTGTTGTAGAACTGTGCGCCTGAAACCTGTGTGATTTTGTTAACCAGCATCACCCCAATAATTTCAATAAAAAGGGAAAAAATAAGATTTTAGAAGATTTCTTATGTCTTTAAGAAACTTCCTGACTTCTGGCCAAGATGGAGGCATAGGTGGACACACTGTGCCTCCTCGCGCAACCAAAATTAAGAACAACAAGGATTTAGAAACAAGAAAACAACCAGAACTGAGAGAAAATTGAATTGTACAGAGGTCCAGCAACTATTCACTCAGACTGGTAAGAGGGGCGGAGTCGAGGCAGAAGGAAGCAGAGGTTGGTGGACCTGGGCCTGCAGGCAGCGGCGAGCAGGCCCCAGGTGCAAGGCAGCTGGCTGACCAGGCGGTCCACATTCACACACAGATAATCCAGGCGAAAATGGGGAACAAGACAGAACTCGCAACCCAGGGCCCCCAGCACCAGGAAATAAAACCTAAAACACTGAGATCCCGCCCCCACATACAGCATCACAACCCAGCAACTGGGCTGCCCTGCCCTGGTGAAACCTAAGCCTCTGCCCCTCACTACAGCCATGACCAGACCAAAAAAAAAAAAAAAAAAGAAAGGCTCAAATGGGAGAACAGATCAAAGCTCCAGAGCCAATTCTTCTAAGTGACCAAGAGATAGTCAACTTATCAGATGCATAGTTCAAAGCACTGGTGATCAGGATGCTCACAGAATTGGTTGATTTTGGTTGCAAATTAGACAAACAAATGAAGGCTGCAATAAGTGAAATGAAGGAAAATGCACAGGGAACCAATAGTGATGGGAGGAAAACTGGGACTCAAATCAATGGAGTGGACCAGAAGGAAGAAACAAACATCCAGTCAGAAAAGAATGAAGAAACAAGAATTCAAAAAAATGAGGAGAAGCTTAGGAACCTCCAGGACATCCTGAAACATCCCAACATCCGAATTATAGGGGTACCAGAAGAGGAAGAGGAAGAGCAACAAGTGGAAAAGTTATCTGAATAAACAATAAAGGAGAACTTCCCCAATCTGGCAAAGGAAATAGACTTCCAGGAAGTCTAGGAAGCTCAGAGAGTCCCAAAGAAGTTGGACCCAAGGAGGAACACCAAGGCACATCATAATTACATTAGCCAAGATTAAAATGAAGGAGAGAATTCTAGAAGCAGCAAGGGATAAGGGGACAGTCACCTACAAAGGAGTTCAAATCAGACTGTCAGCTGATTTCTCAAAAGAGACCTTACAGGCAAGAAGGGGCTGGAAAGAAGTATTCTAAGTCATGAAAGTCAAGGACTTACATCCGAGATTGCTCTATCCGGCAAAGCTGTCATTTAGAATGGAAGGGAAGATAAAGCACTTCTCAGATAAGGTCAAGTTAAAGGAGTTCATCATCACCAAGCCCTTATTATAAGAATATGTTAAAGGGACTTATCCAAGAAAAAGAAGATAAAAAATAGGACAGTAAAAAGACAGCAAACTCACAGGTATTAACAACCACACCTAAAACAAAAGCAAACTAAGCAAACAAGTAGAACAGGAACAGAATCACAGAAATGGAGATCACATGGAGGGTTAGCAATAGGGGAGTGGGAAGAGGAGAGAGGGGGAAAGGTACAGAGAATAAGTAGCACAGACGGTGTGTAGAAAATAGACAGGGGGAGGGCAAGAATAGTGTGGGAAATGTAGAAGCTAAAGAACTTATGACACATGGACATGAACTAAAGGGGGGAATGTGGGTGGGAGGGGGTGTACAGGGTAGAGGGGAATGATGGGGGAGAAATGGGACAACTGTAATACCATAATCAATAAAATATAATTTAAAAAAAAGAAACTTCCTAAGTACTCAGTGTAGTTAGTTCCTAGTTAGGCTAGGAACAAAGAGAATCCTGATCATTTGTTTAAATAAAGTACCATATTTGTTTGGATTTTATCTCTAATTACAATGGCCTAGGAACAGATCTCCAACATAGCTTCAGTTACCTACTTTTCCCCGCTCCACCCCATTAAGGAAACGGGAAAGGAGAAAAGGAAGGATAAGGGCACAAGAAATTCTGTGTTTAACTGTTTGTAAATGCTAGCAAGTGACTCAATATCTGATGGAAAGTTTCTCTGTGAATCAAAGGACGAAATGTAGAAAACTATTTTTAAGGCTTCCACATCTCTGGAGGATTTCTCTCAGTTGATAGGCATGCCAGAAGTGGACATTGGTCTTAGACCAAGGATAGATAGCTGTCTAGCACACTGGTTGGTGGCCACTGCTGATCTCTTCAGGGGCTGGTTCTATTTTAGTTGTGCCTTTGACTGTGTGGACAACACAGACACATTTCACTGTTGCAGTGTTCCAGAATTGGTCTTTTGATCAGGTATTTTGCAAACTGTTGTAGGGGTGCAGACCAAGTCATCCCAAGATATACCTCTATGGTATGTGGGTTATTTTGCACTAAAGGCTGTTGAGACCCTGCAGGCCCAAGGGAAACATTTATAACTCCCTTAAAGATAACTATTTTATATTCTATCTTTAGGGCAGGGCAAACATCTTATTACTGAATATCTGTTCTTATTGTCCTGTGGATTACCTTCCTCTCCTCTGGAGCCTCAGACCTTTTACCTCATTTATTAGGTCAGAACATCATAGATACTTCATTTTATATTTCTGTCTCTGAACCTCCCATGTGTGGGGGGTTCCCATATGTATGTATGTAATTAAATTTGGTTATTTTTTCTTACTAATCTGCCTCATGTTGATTTAATTATTCAACCAGCCAAAAGAATCAAGAAAAGCAGAGGAAAGTTTCTTTCTTCCCAACACAGTCCCTGGGGGAGACAAAGGAATGGACCTCAAAAATCTGAAAATAGGGGAAATAAGATCATTTTTCAGATTTAAACTAAAAAATAAGTCCACCACAATTTGGAGTAAAGAGAAATATATAAAGTCCCATTCAAATCATGGGCACCTGAACTGCATGTGTCCAAACAATGGCAACAAGTGGATTTATGCAGTCTACCTGGCCAGTACATTCACATCATAGAGACAGATACAGCAGGCTGTGAGAGTCACTGCTTGGGGCACATCCTGTTTACATAACTAACTTTCCTTGATCTGTTTTATTTGTCCCTGACATAAACTCCTCATGTATTTTGCACTGATAGACTGATTTGAATGTGAGCTCTCCTGGGCAGTTACATTTCTCTTTAAAATTTAATTGATTGGCATTTTGTGTTTCTACCTCATAATCAATCTGTCAGCATAAAGTACATTTCTAAATTCAAAGACTGAGTTACTGATGAGTTTCAGAGCCCACGAGTCTGAGGTCATTCCCTGGAAAGTGGTAGATTAACTCACTGAGAGTCTTTGTGAGCAACCATCTTGGAAGCTAGCTAGCCCTCCCCAGGCATGCCCCATCTGTCTCCCACGCGCACCTGCTTCATTGCCTCCCAACCTGCATCAGGAAAGATGCCATTGTGACCATGGTCTTTTTTTCAGATAGTTCTTCAAATATTTCATTTGGCAGCCATTCCTCATCTAGTCAGGTCTTGAGGTGCCCAACTCTGAGAAAGGATGATGGTCCCACCCTACAACTGAGGGAGAGATAGAACTTTACCTAAATCAGAGAGAGAAAAAAGTAACCAGTCAGCTTCATGGATAATCCATTGCTCTTGTGGTGTGTAGAAATTAATGATCATAACACTTTCTTTAGAGCTATGAAATTCAACCATACCCTTTTCCTCAAGAAAAAAATTTTGATAGCTTTATAAATTGTCTTTATTTTATTGGATTTGTCACCCAAATTTAACTTTTTGTATGTGATCAGAAAATGTTTAGAAATATAGTCATGTACCACATAACATTTCAGTCAACAACAAACCACATACGAGTTCTGTTCAGAAAGTATCCAGCCACATAATATCAAAAATAGAGACATTTATTGAATAAGATGCAAGAAATACTGTACATAGATACTGTAGATAAAATACTGTAGATAAAAATTGGGAGGGATGCCTGAGGAGCAAGTAATCCCAGCCCCAGACCAGACCACCCAGCCAAGGGTTCCAGCACCAGAAAGGTAAGTCCCCATAACTTTTAACTGTAAAAACTAGTGGGGGTTTGGGCAGTGGAAGAAACTGTGGGATTCTCAAGAGACTCCTCTTAAAGAGCCACAACAGGCTTAGGACTCAAGCAGACCCAACCCCTCTGGGATTCAGCGAAGCGGACACCGGGCCAGCAGTGTCTGCATCATTATGGATGAATTAAAACATACACACAGACCACCGAGTCTGGTGGAGGAATAAGGACGACATCATGGCTTTTCTCTCAAAAGGAGCCAAAGCTGAGGCCTCTGCCATGACAGGCCTTTATTCTAATAATAATCTTACATTCCAAGATGGTTCTCACTCACCAAGCCCTGGTTACCACAAAGGAGCCAATGCCCCTCATTACATCACAGAAGAAGGACATTAGCAAACGAATAGGCAGCTAGTTACACTGGGCCTGCAAGGTACTTGCAGGGTGAGGGGGTTTCAGCAAAGAGGAAGTCCCAAAACAGCCTAAATATATTGCAAATCTGATTACTCATGAAAGAACCTATCTATGGGCATGGGTCCTGTGCATCTCCAAGAGGGAGTTGGGCCCACACCATGCAGAAGGGTCTGCCACAATTCAGTATAAGGGAAACAGCTGGAAGGGAACCAGTGGCATTTGGGGAGAAAGTGAAGTGCAAGAGCCAGGAGACAGCTTATTTTCAGGTGATCTCCAGAGGCCAGGCAGTGGCATTATCCCCTCTCTGAGCCCTCCTCAACAAAGAGCCACAAGGCAGTGAAACAGGTTGCCCCACTCTGGCAATTACCTCAGTCTCCATCCCATACAATTTATAATTTACAGCCTTTTCTACAATAGACCATGCTACTAAGACAGGGTGTCTAAGCAGCTCTACCTAATACATAGAAACAAACATAGGGAGGCTTCCAAATTGAGGAGACAAAGAAATATGGCCCAAATGAAAGAACAAAACAAAACTCCAGGAAAAGAACTACATGAAATGGAGATAAGCAACCTATCAGATGTAGAGTTCAAAACACTGGTCATTAGGATGCTCAAAGAAATCATTGGATACTGCAACAGCATAAAAAAGACCCAGGCAGAAATGAAGGTTGCATTGAGTGAAATAAAGAAAAATCTACAGGGAACCAACAGTGGAGGGGATGAGGCTGAAAATCAAAACAATGATTTGGAACATAAGGAAGAAAAAAGCATTAAATCAGAACAGCAAGAAGAAAACAGAATTTTTGAAAAAGAGGATAGAATAAGGAGTCTCTGAATCATCTCCAAATGTACCAACACCCAAATCATAGGGATACCAGAAGGAGAAGAGAAAGAGCAACAAATTGAAAATTTATTTGAAACAATAATGAAAGAAAACTCTCCTAATTTGGTGAAGGAAATAGACATACAAGTCCAGGAAGTACAGAAAGTCCCAAACAAGTTAGACCTGAAGAGGACCACACCAAGACACATCATAATTAAAATACCAAAGGTTAAAGATAAAGAGAGAACCTTAAAAGCAGCAAGAAAAAAGAAGATAGTTACCTACAAAGGAGTTCCCATAAGACTATCAGCTGATTTCTCAAAAGAAACTTTGTAGGCAAGAAGGAGCTGGCAAAAAGTATTCAAAGTGATGAAAATCAAGGACCTATAACTTGGATTACTCTATCCAGGAAAGCTATCATTTAGAATGGAAGGGCAGATAAAGTGCTTCCCAGATAAGGTAAAACTACAGGAGTTCATCATCACCAAACCCTTACTAAATGAAATGTTAAAGGGAACTGTATAAGAAAAATAAGATCAAAATTATGAACATTAAAATGACAACAAATTCACAACTATCAACAACTGAATCTAAAAAAACAAACTAAATAAACAAGCACAACAGGAACAGAATCATAGACATGGAGATCATTTGGAGTGTTATCAGCTGGGAAGGGGAAGGAGTAAGAGAAAAGGTACAGGGATTAAGAAGAACAAATTGGTAGGTACAAAATATACAGGGTATGTTAAGGACAGTACAGGAAATGGAAAAGCCAAAGAACTTATATGCATGACCCATGGACATGAACTAAGGGAGGGGATTGCTGGAGGGAATGAGGGTACCAGGCAGAGAGAGGCAAAAGGGGGAAATTGGGACAACTGTAATAATCAATAAAATACACTTAAAAAAAGAAAAATTCCTATTGCCTTCTAACATAGTATCTGTTATGACAACACGGCACCACAGGTTACCCAAGTGTTTGTGGGAGCCGGTGTAAACGGTCCTGCTACCCTGTCATTGTATAAAGATTTAGCAATACAATAATGTATATGCATAATATTTTATGATGAAAATAAATGACCATGTTAGTGGCTTATGTATTCACTATACTGTATGTTTTATCATTATTTTAGAGTGTGCTTTTCCTACTTATTAAAAAAAGTTTGCTGTAAAAGAATATGGCGTGTTACATTGGCAGCAGCCTCATACATCTTGTATTTACAGCATCTCTTGATTTCATCCTTTCTCTTGTGGTTGATTTCACTTCATCTTGTTTTATAACTTTAGTATAACCTAAGGATACAGTTGTTCATAAAGTCTACAGTAGTACGTGGTAATGTCCTCTGCCTTCACATTCACTCACAACTCACGCACCACTTCACCCAGAGCAACTTCCAGTCCTCCGAGCTCCATTCATAGTGCCCTCCACAGTTGTACCATTTTTTATCTTTTATGTCATATTTTTAATGTATCTTTTCTTTATTTAAATACACAGGTACTTACCACTGTGTTACAATTGCCTAGAGTATTCAATTCAGTACCATGCTAAACAGGCTTGCAGCCTAGGAGCAATAGGTTATGCTAGCTAGCCTAGGTGTGTAGTAGGCTATGCCATCTGGGTCTACTTAAGAACACTCTACGATGGGGGCACAGTGACAAAATTGTCTAACAATGCATTTCTCAGAATGTGTCCCCATTGTAAAATGGCTATATTGAATGCTCAAATTAGCATCAAAATTTCAAAGGTGAATTTTCATACCACTTGGTAATTTTCATTAATGTTGCCTTAATAAGACTTAGACAACATGTTTATTTAAGATTCAAAATAATTTTAAATGTAGACTCCTGGGTATGGATGTTACCTGGAACATAGTTCCCTTGTGGATCATGCTCTGCTTTCAAACTTTTAGAACCTCTCCTGATCTATCAATCATTAACTGTTGTCCTTCGAGCTACTGAGAAGACTATTATATAACGGATTGTCCCTGTCTACTGGCATGATTAACTGGAGGTTGGTAAGTGGGAAAGATTTTAAAAATATATAAAATCTACTGAATTACAGTAAAGTTGCTTTGTAACATTTCAAGGTCTAGTATCTCATAAACACACTAAGCCTGTGTGAATTCATTTAATAAGCAGAAAAAAGAAGTGGATGGTTACTGAACCAATGGAATGCAGCCAGCACTTCGGGTCATCTGCCCTGTGTCTAGCATTGCAGGGTGTACAGAAGAGCTTCAAGCATTTTACAGAAAGGGACTCACAGAAAAAATGGGACAGCTGGAGGCGCGTGAGCTCCTGGTGCAGTGAGAGCCTGCCCATCATTGCGCTTCATCTTTTTTTATTTCTTTCCTCTAGAGATGGTGAGTGTCCTAGACAATAGAACTTGGATTCATGGGCTTCTACCACTCTCAACTCCCTGCCGCCATCATGCTCCATCAGCAGTCAGCACAGTGGTTGATATGAATAAATAGAAAAATAAGAAATGAAAGGGATGCATAAAGACTTCAGACTATGGTAGTTTCATTTTCTTCTACAAAATAGATGGCAGAAATAAGTCTTCAGGAATTGGTCTCTTCCTAATTTTTTCCTCAGAAGAGTGATTGAGTAATCAATGATTTTTTTAAGTTCTTAGAAGTTACAACTCAGCAGCCTCTTCTTAGCTCAGCCTGGCACTACCCTCTCTCCTTTCCTCTCCTTGTCTTGTGCCTTTGGAGTGACCGGGTCCACTTCCGTGGCTGGATGGGCTGATCAATTCAAACAACCCATCGAGACAGCTTGTAAAAATAGCTCCACTGGGCTTGTCAGCAAAGTCTAGATTTCAAGGAAGCTGAGTAGTGGTCTGCGTCATCCAGCTGCTCATGAAATTCAAGCAGGCAGGCCGGGTGATAATAAAAGAGGACAAGTGATGGTGACCAAAATGCCCCTGGATAGCACATCATGCCACTGAACAAATGAAGACAGAAATAAACAAGTGAGCAGAGAAATATGCCAGTGGATTTTTAAGGAAAATACTTTCAGCTGATATGATCTTTTAAAAGATTACGTTGGCCTACATTTATTGAAATCTAAATAAAACACTTTTATGACTTTTAAATGTGAGAAGTAACATGGTGATTAGAATAGGATAAGTTATCCTCAAAAATTCTCTCTATTACCAGAATTTAAATTTTTAATAACAAATCCCACAGGCCTTTGGGAGAGTCTATAGTTGGACCAATGTATGGATTCTACACTGAACCAGAAAAAAAGATTTTATTTTCTGTCAAGATTTCTGTCTAGCCTGTGTATTCAATCACAATTCATGTGTGATGATCATTAGTTATTTGTTATTTATTTAACCATTTGGCTTAAAGACCAACATGTTGGATCCTTAAGAAATTAAAAGGAGTTAATTTTGTTGAATACTACTGGTTATTTTTTGCAAAACTGAGTATGTATAATCATGCATACTTGTGGCTGGTGTGTCGATACCCAGTTTTTCTTGTTAGTGCTCAGTCAAAAGGTGAGGGAGGCAGAAGGCTAAAGATTACACCAATATTTGAAAAAGTAGCTTACATAAAAGGGGAATATTCATTATCAATAGTGGCTAACTAGTTGGTCAATGAGTAATGTTCATTCTTTTTAGTGATTTTTAATACTTGCAGTATTAGATACTTGTCATAATAAATGCTATTTTGAATTTATTGGGGTGACATAGATTAACCTAATTATATAGGTTTCAGGTGTACAGTTCTATAATACATCATCTGTATATTGTATTGTGCGCTCACCACCCCAGTTCAAGTCTCCTTCCATCACCATTTATCCCTCCATATTCATTTCTACACCCTCTACCCTCTTTTCCCTCAGGCAATCACCGTACTGTTGTCTGTGTCTATGAGTTGTTTCTTTCTTTTTTCTTTTTTTGCTTAAACCTTTTACCTTTTTTATACAGCCCCACAACACCCCACCCCCCGGAGTTGTCAGTCTGTTTTCTTTGAGTTTGTTGCTATATTTTTTATTGGTTTATTTTTTCATTAGATTCCTCATGAGTGAAATCATATGGTACTGGTCTTTCTCCACCTGGCCTATTTCACTTAGCATAATGCTCTCCAGATTCATCCATGCTGTCACAAAGGGTAAGATTTCCTTTTATTTATAGCCGAGCAGTATTTCATTGTGTAAATGTACCACAACTTTTTTATCCACTCATCTACTGATGGACACTTGGGCTGCTTCCAAACCTTGGCAATTGTAAATAATGCTGCAATGAACATAGGGGTGCTTATGTTCTTTCTAATTAGTGTTTTGGGTTTCTTCGGATATATTCCCAGAAGTGGAATTGCTGGGTCATAAGGCAGTTCCATGTTTATTTTTTGAGGTAACTCCACACTCCTTTCCACAATGGTTTCACCAGTCTGCATTCCTACCAACAGTGCACAAGCATTACTGTACCTTTTCTCCATATTTTCGCCAGTATTTGGTGACTGTTGATTTATTGATGATAGCCATTCTGACAGGTGTGAGATGACATCTCATTGTGGTTTTAACTGGCATTTCTCTGATCGTTAGTGATGTTGTGCATCTTTTCATATTTCTATTGGCCATCTGTATGTCCTCGTTAGAAAAGTATCTTTTCAGGTTCTTTGTCCATTTTTTAATTGGATTTTTAGTTGTTTTTTTTTGTTTGTTTGTTTTTTGATGTTGAGTTGTACAAGTTCTTTATAAGTTTTGGATATTAACCCTTTATCAAATGTATCACTGGTGAATACATTCTCCCATTAGTGAATGTTCTCCCACTCAGTGGGCTGTCTTTTCATATTGCTGTGCAAAATCTTTTTAGTTTGATTTAATCATATTTCTTTTTTCTCCCCTGCCCAAAGCTATACATCAGAAAAAAATATTGCTGTGAGAAATGTCTGATATTTTACTGCCTATGATTTCTTCTAAGATGTTTATGGTTTTGAGCCTAACATTTAAGTTTTTAATCCATTTTGAGTTTATTTTGTGTATGGTGTAAGAAGGTGGTCTGGTTTCAATTTTTTTTTTTTTTGTATGTATTGACCTATTTTCCCAACACCATGTACTAAATAGACTATCTATACATCGCTGTAAGCTTTTGCCTCCTTTGTCAAATATTAATTGACTATAAAGTTGTGGATTTATTTCAAGGCTCTCTGTATGCCTATTTTTATACCAGTACCATGCTTTTTTGATTACTATCAGCTTGTAGCATAGTTTGAAATCAGGGATCATGATTCCTCCATCTTTGTTCTTCTTTCTCAAGGTTGCTGTTTGCTATTTGGGGCTTTTTTGTGGTTCCATATAAATTTTTGGAATATTTGTTCTAGTTCTGTGAAATATGCCATTGGTATCTTGATAGAAACTGTGTTGAATCTATAGATTGCTTTGAGTAGTATGGACATTTTTATGATGTTATTTCTTCCAATCCATGAACATGGTATATGCTTCCACTTACTTCTATCTTCTTCAATTTCTTTTTTCAGTGTCTTATAATTTTTGAGTGCACGATGTTTTGCATCCTTAGTTAAATTTATTTCTAGGAATTTCTGAAGCAATTGTGAATGAGATTGTTTTCTTAGTTTCCCTCTCTGATAATTCATTATAGGTGTATATAAATGCAACTGATTTTATTTTGTATCCCATTACTTTATTGAATTTGTTCATTAGTTCTAGTAGTTCTTTGTGAAATCTTTAGGGTTCTCTACATACAGTATCATGTCATCTGCAAATAAAGATAGTTTTACTTCTTCCTTTCCAATTTGTATGCCTTTTATTTCTTTTTCTTGTCTCATTGCTGTGGCTAGGATTTTCAGTACTATGTTGAATAAGAGAGGTGAAAGTGGACATCCCTGTCTTTTTCCTGATCTTTAAGGAAATGCTTATAGTTTTTTCCCATTAAGTATGATGTTTGCTGTGTGTTTGCCATTTATGGCCTTTATTACATTGAGGTATTTCCCTCTATTCACACTTTGTTGAGAGTTTTTATCATAAATGGCTAATGGATTTTATCAAATGCTTTTTCTGTATCCATTTATATGATAATGTGATTTTTATCCTTCATTTTGTTTATGTGGTGTATCATGTTTGTATACTTGCAGATATTATACTAACCTTCATTTCTAGAATAAATCCCACTTGATCATGTTATATGATCTTTTTTAATGTATTGCTGGATCTGGTTTGCTAATACTTTGTTGAGGATATTAGCATCTATGTTTATGAGGAGTATTGGGCTGTAATTTTCCTTCTTTGTAGTATCTTTATCAGGCTTTAAAATTAGCATAATGTTGGCCTTATAAAATGAACTTGGGAGTCTTCCCTTCTCTTGAATTTTTTGGACTAGTTTGAGAAGGATAAGTGTGAGTTCTTTTCTGAATGTTTGATAAAATTCACCTCTCCAGGTCCAGAACTTTTGTTTGTTGGGAGTTTTTTTTATTACTGCTTCGATTTCTCTGTAATTGTCTATTCAGATTCTCTAATTCTTCCTGATTCAGTTTTGGAAGATTGTGTGTTTCTAGGAATTTATCTATTTCATCCAAGATGTCCAATTTGTTGGCATATAGTTGTTCCTAATATTTTCTTACAATCCTTTGTGTTTCTTTGGTGTAATACATACTTTTAAAATCTAAGAGGAGACTCTACCTCTCCCAGACAGGAAGAGGTAGAAGTGGGGGGAGCTAGTCTCAACTTCTTTACTCTCAGGGATAGACTCCACTGCCCCAAGGCGTGCCTTCTCATACCAGTACTTCAAGGTTTGCAAAGTATTCACTTACCTCAACAACAACCCCTGATGTTTTACAGAGGAGGAAACTGAGGCACAAATATCTATTGACCTCTCCCAGGAGAACACAGCAAGAGATAGAGAATGGGTTTAAATCCAAGTCTTCTCCAGATCTCAAGCTTTTTTCACTGTATTTCTTGATAGATCTCAAGCAGATAGCACACATTTATCAACATAAAGAAATAAGGCAATGTGCAATCTTGAAATATAAATGAGGTCTTTCTCCTAAGGGTTATAGGTATTTTAATTGATGAGGCTTCTTAAGATCCAAAAGATGATGTCTTAAAACAGCCAGTCATTGCTCACATAGCATTTGAAACCTTTCAGATTTACACTTTATGTGGAAAAAATAAAATTCATGCTAGAATAACTTAAGAAATATCAAATATATATATAATAAACATTCTCAAAGATGCTTTTGGAAAAAGAAGGGCGTAAGAATATTTCATATAAAATTTGAAAAGACCAAGCACTTTGTAATTTCTTTGAAGGTACGCTGGGCTAAGGGACTGGAGACGTATGGTAGCGATTATATCACAGTGCTATACAGTCTCCTCACACCTGAGAACATCAGCCAGGGCCAAAACTGTACTCTGCGTCAGTGTATCAGGCTCTTGTTAGAATAATTTTCTAAGTGATTGAAAAAACTTATCTTCCTCAGAGAAGAAGAAAGCCAGGAATGTCAGGTTTTCATCTGGAGGTCACACACACACACACACACCCTCCTACTCACAGATCCTGAAGGGACAGATCTGGTGGACAGAGTATGCCTGCAGGTCATTCTTTTTAAAAGTCAATTCAATGGGTATCCTTAAAAGCCTTTTATCTTTAAAGATCCCTAAAATGGTGTTTGAATGGGTTGTGAAAATATGCCTAGCATATAGCAGATGCTTATTACATACTTTTTGGCTAAGTGATTCAAACGGGATGGATTGAAGAGGGAGAGAAGGGAGACAGGGAGGCCAGTTAGGTGACTATCTCAGTAGTCCAACAACAGGTGATGAGGACTTAACTGGGGGCAGTGGGATGAAAAGGGCAGACACCAAGGTCACTATACAGGTAGAGTTGGCTTCCTTATTGAATACTCCTTAGCTTCCTGCTAAGAGATACCATTGACAACTAGCCACTAACTTCCTTCATTTCTCTGACCTTGGTTATTTGCTATGAAATGGTTTGTTCTTTCCTAATCATCTAGGAAGTAAACAAACCTAAAACACTTAAATCATTAAAATCAGTTTATTCCAAAAACATTGGAGGCAATTACTATACTCTTCATGTTATATTTTACAGATAAAACATTCATTTAACATAGTTCTATATAGGTAAAAACATATTTAAATAGGCATTCATCTTCAGAAAATAAGAAGATAAAAAAGAAAATATCAGACTGTCTATCACCTATATTTGTTTGCCCATCACATTTTGCTACTTTGAGAACTTAGGAAGAGCAGCTCCTAAGAAGTCTAAGCCTTTTCTCTGAGAGTGGTTCTTTTTGATGAACCAAACAGATCTCTGCGAAAAAGAAGTTCCTCCTGTAAACAGTGTGTCAGTTCTTTTGAACTGGGGGATAAATATGAAACAGAGTCCTTGGTTTCCTCTGCGGACTCACTCCTATACGCAGAATTCATGAGTGTCTGCTAGGATTTTCCTCGAAAATTGCATAGTTTCATCTGTTGGTGATGCCTGTGAACTACTTTTGGTTGGGGAGAAAGGGGATACAAGGAAAAGAGGTCACCTGAAATCTAATGCAGAGTCTAAGGTGTTGAGAGAGAAATTAAGAAATTGAAACAAATGTTAGTTCAATTCAATGATTGTGTATCAAGTGGCTGCTATGTATTTACTGATGAGCCTTACAAAAATTCTTATGTTAAATTGTCAAGATTTTTTAAATTTCTGCTCTGTACATTTGACCTGCTGTAGGCTTTCCTTCTTTTGATGCACTCTAAGTTCATCAGATATGTGTCCTCCATCTTCCTGAGCAATTAGACAAAGAACCCTCATCCTTGTTCCCTGTTATCTCTTATGTGTGTTTTATTAGCATCCAGTTAGAGCTGTTAAGAAAGAGTGCCATTCTCCATGCAGGATTTGGTATCAGGAAGAAGTATTTGGTGAAGACCTAATCACATATGTTTGGGGAGGAGGGCCTGTGGGCGGAGCCCCCCCACAGCCATGTGGAATCAGATTACAAACAATTCCTCTTAAGTACACCAAGGACTAACCACAGTGACTCCCTGGTGCCTTTGAGGTCCATGTGCATTCCAAGTTCTAGAAATAGAAAAGGTTCCAATAAGTCCTGCCAAATGCCTTGCCCGGGCAGGTTTTCCTCTTATTATTCCCCTTGACTGCCAAGGAGAACACCCTCATTGCCATGTGCAGGTCAGTGGCTGTGCAATCAACAAAATCAATCAAATAAGCAGCAATTGGCTTTTAGGAACTGGCTCCATGTCCACAGTTTACAGCGAAGGCTTCTGTGCGGATTACGCTCAGCCGACACTGCCAAGGGCGCATTGAGAAGGGTCTGCACCAGGACATCCTATTGTCTTTAGCTCCCAGGCATCCCTCTATGAAACTTAGGGGCTGTTTTTGACAAGGATGTGTGAGCTGGGGGTGCTTGGTGTAAACTCATCATCTCTGTATTCCTCCTGTTTGAAATGATTAAGACCCATTTGTAGTCACTTGTCCTGGGTTGGAAAGTGGTTAGAGCAAGGGTAGGCACCCAGCCGTAGTGCCTCTGGTTCTCCATCTATGTCTGTGGTGGCTACCACTCAGCCATCATGAAGTTCCCACTAAACAGACCACAACGCTTTCTCAGTCCAACCTTCCAGGAATTCTATTGTCACTAGTCTGTTTATTACATCCTATTTGCCTAGATTAAGGAGCTTCAGTTCAGATCTGCCCCAGAGGGCTTATCCTAACACAGCAGAATTTAGGACAGGATTTTTTTCACCAAACCCTGGCTTGCCCTGGAGAGGAAGTCAAACCTCAGGGTAGTCCAAAAACTCACCCATGTCTTCAGGACATGTCAGGAGAAGCAACGCTGGCTGTCTTGGTCTCATCCTTGTTTGTATTCATCATAAATCTGGATTTATTTCCAGAGATGAAAAATGCCAACTTTGTCTTTATTCAGGTCTCACTATCTCATATTAAGCTGTGCTATAATAGAGTCCGTAATTTTTATTTTCGTGGAAAAAAAAAAGTGGTTCCTTGTGAGTAGTAATACTCTCCGGTAACTAGGTGAAAGTATTTCGGTTGAGGTAACAACATTCACTAACCCAATACTTACTTATTAAGTACCAAGCATTTTTCTAGTTGAAGGTCAACAGAGAAGCACAGCACAAGGGTCCTAGCCAATAGCCACACCAGTGTGTAATTCTCGTGCAATATGGACTGTACTGGCAGTAAGAAATATATGAACCAGATGCTGTGAGCATGCACAGAAGGAAGCTCCAGCAAAGTTCTCAGAGGAGGGAAGTCATTTACCATAGTTATTGCTTTACATTAGACATTCTCAGGGGCATGAGAAGTCCAAACAACTCAACCTGTGCATAATGAAACTGGTGACCTTTAAAGTTTGCCACTCGGTTCTGTAAAAGCTCCCAGCCCGAATTTTTCAGAGGAGACTTACAGGGGGTCACTCCCCCACTGGCACATTGTGATCAGCCTTAATGCTACATTGAACCATCTTGACCACCTCTGGATCAGATTTGATTTTTGGTTTTGGCTTTGGCTTTCAACACACAGTGTGTTGTCCTTCAGGTATCACATACTCAGGTCATGCCGTGGCCTGGCCCAATGAGAAGGGCACCACTGGTCTTGTAAATGGTTGAAGCATGACTTAGAACCTCCAGGGAATGAGTCAGAGAACAGTCTCAGTTGGCCTGAACTCTTAGGATGGCTTGGCTTCTCTTCATTGAAGCTAGTCAGGATAAGCCTTGGCAGTCAAATCAGGAAAGCCTCGAGAGCAATTGGGATGATCTTCCCATATCTTGCACTGGTGCAGCTAAGGGGAGGACCCTGATTTAGTAGTTTCTACTTTGGGTAAAGACACACGGTCTTGACAAGTGTTTGCTGTGGCAATGCAGTAAGTTATGTGTAAAGTGACAGTCTAGACTGGTGGGGGGTTTCCTCTTCCCTCAGTGTTTATAGCTGAGGTATTGCTACTCCAGGATGCCTTCCTTAACCGCCCATTCTCCTGACACAGCCTCCACAGGCCCTGGTGGCCTTGGGGGGAGAGTGAGCTGGGGGCTGTACCTAAGACCCTGTATTAGGGGAGCAGGAGCGGTGTGTTTCCCTAAATCAGATAATAACTGTAGAAATGTAAAATGGCCCCCAGGTACATTACCTTTGCCTTTCTCTCTCCTAAGCTCTAAAGGCCCTTCTTTTGCCTCTGTAACTTATTTCCTGAGCCCATGCCACCCAGCTGGCTCACCTTTACTACCTCTGCGACTTTCTAAATAAACTTTCTCTTATTATTGGAAAAAAATAATAAAACAAAATGTCACCTGAAGTTAATTCCCAAAGAAACTGTTCTGTGTTAGTTCTGGATTTAATTAAGTGAAGAGGAGGTGAGCTCATGGTGTGCAGGATACAAGACATTAACTCACCTGGAAGAGAGTCTTGGGCGAGATGGCATGCTAAGGTCTCTTTCAGAGCTCTCAGGGCTCACGTTTACACAGAGGAAGTGACTTTAACTCATCCTACCATGCGATGACAATGCCACAGTAACTAGGTAGTAAATACATGGGTGAGATAATAAAAGTACCTACTAAAACTTCGGAAACGAGTAAGGTTGTCCTGTAGGAGGAAAAGTGGTCTAATCCACATAGAATGAATGAGACTGGTCACCATGGTGGTAAATGCAGAGACTGTAAATATTTTGCTTGAAGAGCTTTGGCAACATCCAAAACTCCAATCAAGGGTGTAGTGTAATCAAAGGGAGGAAAATCTAGTCAACTTTACTCTGTCTTATTAAAGACCACGAGAACCAAAGGGAGTGGCCAGTGTGAAGCATAAGAAAGCCCACAAGTCGTGAGATGACACTGTTTGTTAAGCCACATCCTATGAGGAACTGGGCTGAACACAAATATCATTACTTAAGTGTGTGTGCTCTGTTGAGGCAGGGGTCAGTTCACAGAGCCTAATCTCCTAATAAAATACTCCCCAGTTTATCCACAGTCTTTCTTATGTATTATAGTATTTACAGAATGACTTCCTGCTTACTAACTCAGGTTCCTGGCTACCTCAATATGAACAGGAGGTATCCTGGATGGAAACACAGTCTGGTGATTAGAGATAAAGATCCCTTACTTTTTGTTTTTTGCTTTCTTAGATAAATGTATTTAGTCATTTGAGTAGTGGCTCTGCAAAACCTTTAAAAATCCCTTACTTTCTTATGAAAATAAAATACTGGCCTCCTAGGAATAATAACACATGCTCTCCATAGGTTTTGATGAAGATAAAAATAAAGAATCATGTAAGACATGTGGCATGAGCCTGACCTATAATAACAAGTTCAAGTTATAACCAAAGATGGAGAGTAAGATTAGGTAATTGATGTGAAGCAACAGTTCGGGTCTCCAACCCTACCTAACTGTATCCTGGCAAATCATTGATCCTCTTGGACCATCAGGTGCCTAAGATAAAGTGAAGGTTTGAAGTACCTGATGTCCAATTTCACTTCTGTGTTGAGCTTGATCCTTAGAGGGTCATTATGGTCCATTCAGCCTGAGGTCCAATTACTCTGCTCAGTTCATCTTTCTTAATAATAAACAAAAATGAATAACATAGACAGACTTTCAGGTTCACTTGGCAGCAAATTGGCTATAGACAACAGACCTTCTCTCAAATATGCAAAAAGGATAAAAATCTGGCACGGGCATTGCAAACGACAGATAAGAGAAGATCTATGAAAGTTCAGAGGGATGTTCCACTGACTGCATCAGCAGTCGGGAGGGATTGAGAAACACTCTTGGGTGGCACAAATGCTGGCCTTTGAGCCAGAATGCCCACAACAGCCCCAAAGCAAGAAGACTTTGATTCTCCCCACCACCTACCCTAACTCCAGGGCAAAGGGTTGCGCTGACCAGAAAAAGCAGAGTTGTCATCTGAGGCGGTCAAAATCACTACTTCTCTTTTTTCCCCATCAGCAATTCTATTTTTATATCCATTCAGAGATTATGGTTCCCAAAGTGCAGCTCAGCTTGAAGCAGGAGAGACTGGGTAATAGTGTGATGAATACCAAGTAGGGGTGGGGATGGGAATTATACTAGAAACTGTGTGGTGAGTGTTGGGGTGTGGGGGAGGAGTGCTGCCTCTCACGTACTACACTTTCATAGGAATGATATTTCAATTGCTGCCAGAAATCCCAACTCCTTCCAGAAATTGTATGCTGTGCCTGTAGGGTAGCATATATAGCACCCTTCACCCTGTTCTTAACCCTCTTTGGTTAGATCTGGGAAAGAGAAAACTGCAAGTCCCTGAGCAAGCAGTGAGGTGAACCAAGACCACCTGCGTAACCAGATCTGTTGGTAACCCAATACTGAGGCCTAGGAAATTATCCAGTAACATCAGAGAAAGGGGTATTTATACTAAAGAGTCAAGGGAGAGATTATTTTTTTTAAAATGATGGCTACAAAAACAAATAGAATGATTCTTTATTTTAAAACAATTACTTCAGTGTTTTTACTAGCTAAGTAGTCTCAGGCTTTTTTTAGGGTTTGGGAGCCCTTTCTTGGTTGATATCGCTCAACAGGGGTTGTTTTGATCACAGCTTCTTGCAGGAATTATTCAAGATACTGGACTCACTAGCACAACTGTATCACCTTTAGTGGTTCGGTCAACTGGAGTATAGCAGATGTAATTCATCAACTCTGTGATTGAATGTAGTCTTCATTTGGAAATAAAAACCGAATGGAAATCCCTGTAGTGTTCAATAATGCATTAGACTCAGTACAGACTCTTCCCAGAAGGATTTTGTTCTGCTCTCTCTTCCATAGGTCATGTTGGAAGAATGACTGTAATATTCTAAACTATTATATTATTGCAATCAAATTGGTGCTGGAAAGTAGAAAAGTCTAGATAATTTCCTTATAAAATGACAACTTCAATAAATGAAAAGCAATTCTGAACTTGCCCATTTGTCACTTTGCCATCAGGGTGGCCAAGAGCTATATTTTAGATCCTTTCTTTCTCCGCCTAAATTTAGATAATGTAATGTTTGAGGACTATATTAACGGTTAAGGGATTGCCCCCTTTCCCATACCTTCAATGCTCTCCCTGTACGGATCCGGAGGTGGCAGCGCAGCGGCAGTGGTCACAGCGAGCGCTTGCTGAGCACACTGCTCATGGGACCGCGGGCCACACCCTGTGCTTGGCATTTCACATAGATTATCTCGTATAATTTTAATGATTATTCTAGAGCGTAGCTACATGATTTCCCCCATTCTACAAGTAAGGGACACAAATATCAAACATCTGGAGAACATTCTTCAAGAAAGAAAGTTTATAAGGGTGGAAAGATATTCAATCATAGAATGCTATGATAAGTTAAATCTTATGTGTAAGTAAGAGAGTTTCTACATTAATTAATTAATCTAATATATGTTAATATAGTTAATTATTAAATATTTAATAATATATTCAATATCTCTAGGTGGTTAAGGATATACAATAAACAAAATAGGTAACATCATCACAATAAATATGGGTTATGGCTAGGCACAGGCCACAAAGAGGGGAATAAATGACAGGTTCTGTGAAGAAAAAGGAAACATGACAAGGGATTTGACAGTGATGGGAAATGGTCAAGGACATGGGGGGTGTGGAAATGGTGGCTATAGATGGTCTTTCTCAGGAGACAGCTTTTCAGTTGAGAACTCAGTGATGTGGGAGAGTGAGATTGTGAAAAACTGGGCAAGAGGGTTCCAGATGAACAAGGAGCAGTTGCAAAGACCCTGGTGTGAAAGAGACTTTGTAAGTTCCAGGACAAGAAAGAGGGCCGATGAGGCTGGGTCAAAATCAGCAGGAGGAAGATCGAAGGATGTTTTGGAGATACAGCCATGAGCCAGATTTTCTAAGGGCTTTAAGTCTGGTAAGGATTTTGGATTTGATTCTGTGTGAGGTTCTGGGTGAGATTCATTAAATCTCTCTTCTCTTTCCACTGGGGATATACCCTGACCAAATTTCGCAGTATATGCTGCTCTTAGATGTGGTCATATGAATGCCAACTAGCCGGTGGTGGAACATGAATAGAAGTGATGGGCACTATTTCCAGAACTGGCCAACACAAATCATCCACGCATATATCCATTTCTCATTTCCTGTTCTCTGAGATGGAAATGTGGATGGCAGCCTTCAAATCCAGATGTTGAAGAGGGCAGAGCCTCCATCACCTGAACCCTAGTAACCACACTGAGCAAAGTCTAGCCAACAACTAGTTCACTCACCCAAAACTCTCATATGAGAAAAAATTAACTTCCATCTTGCTGAGCCACAACATATTTCAGTCTATGTCTTACCATAACCTAATCTACCATAATACCCTGCGTATCCATTCTCCCTTTTTTGCTATTATAGTAGAACCCCTTATTTCCAACTCATAAAACTATGAGCATATGACTATGGAAAAATATTCCTAAGCCTCTTGCAGTTAAGAGCGGTAACACAACTAATTTCTGGCCAACAGATGTAAGTGGAAGTGATAGGCACATTTTCAAGGTTGCACCCTTACAAGAAGGGACATGCCCCCTCTTTTCCACTTCATACCGGCCTGAAAGCAGATGTGCTGGCATTGATCCATCTTGGACCAAGCAGATGAAGGTCACAGACTGTGGTGCATAGTGGAAGAATAAGATATGGGTAGCCTGGGTCCCTGACCTATGAAGGCGTCTTCACAGCCCTTCCATTCTTGGTAAAGCTGCAGTTATTTGGGAGTCTTAGTGTTAACAATTACCTATATGCTAAATAAACCAGAGTCATTGCAAGGTTTAAGCAGAAAGACATAATTAAATAGAGCCTGGTTTGCATTTTAAAACTCTGGTTGCTGGGTAGAGAATAATCTGTGGAGGCCAGAGTAGAAGCAGGGCGACCAGTTAAAAGCCTGTTGCAGTAATCCAGGGAAATGATGACGGAGCAGGGTGAGGTGGAGAGAAGTAGTGAGAATCAGGATGTTTTTGGAAGATTGAGCCAATGTTATTTCCTACAGATGTGAGGTAAGGGGGTTACTAGAAAAAGAAAAAAAAGAAAATGACTTCGTAATTTTTGACTAGAGCAATTGGGAAAATGGTGTTGCCACTGACTGAGCTAAGGAACATTGAGGAAGAAATGAGATTGGGGAGGAAATCAAAAGGTTTTGTTTTTTTGTGTTTTGTTTGACTACTCATCCAAGTGGAGATGCTAAATGAGTTTAGGAGTGTTCAGTCTGGAATTTATGGAAGATGCTGGCTAGAAATATAAATCTGGGGAAACCAAGTTAATACATTTCTAACACACTGTACTAGTACAATCTCAAGAGGATATTTTATACTCCAGAATTCTGGTAAAATAAAGGCAATATCATGTTAGAATGGCCAGACATAATACCTTCCTAATTAGCTATAAAATGGGACTTAAAACATAATGTTTTTGTTTAATTGACATGTAGAACAGTAATTGACATCCAGCTCTGACTCCTTCAAAAGATGACATAATATTTAAAAATATTATTAGAGGGAAAAGAAGTATTGGCTTGATACCCAAGAAAACCATAGTTAATTGTCTTCTACTTGTTGTTTTCAGTCATGCCAGCCACAGAAGTGTTGCTGTCTTGTATTGTCTGCCGAAGAGTGGAAAAGCCCTCGTCCCTGGGAGCTGTACTTACTGAAGGAAAGAAGGAAATGGCACTTGTCCCTCCAGAGGCATAAGGTAAAAGAGGTACCTCTCGCTGGTTTCCCTCCCCCTTAATCTCCCACCCTCTCAGTGCATCCGTGTTCTCTGGGTCATTGTCTGTTTTTGCTGTTTTGTTATATTAACCTCACCACTATCTGCCTATGAAAGCATTAAATTTTTATTATAATTAAATTATAATGCTTTCCTAAGGCACTAGGACTCATAAAGTCTATATGCACAATGGGTTTAACTACACAGACTTGAATGACCTTTCCCAGTCTACGTAAATACGATTTACAAAGTCCACCTCAATACTTCGGAAGTGGTTAAAGATGTGCAGGTAGAGCTTTGAATGGTGGAACACTAAAATCAAAATAGCCTATTAAATTATGAACATTTCTGAGTGGCAAAATATGTCCTATATTATTTTCAATTATATTCTCTCTCATTCCCACATTCAATCCTGCCTTAATTACTTTTGCCACTTTATGTCGCCTAAATCAGTAGGTCCTTGCATTAGTTTCCTAGGGATACTGCACCAAATTACCACAAACTTGGTAGCTTAAACAACAGGAATTTATTCTGTCATAATTCTAAACACCAGAAGTCAGAAATCAGGTGTTGGCAGGGCTCGCTCCCTCCAGAGGTTCTAGGGGAGGGTCCCTCCTTCCCTCTTCCACCTTCTGGTGGCTCCAGGCCTCCCTTGTCCTATAGCTACACAACTAATCCCTGCCTCCATTTGCACATGGCCCTCTCTCCTCTGTATCATTGGATCAGGACAGCTGTCACTGGATTTCAGGCCCACCTAGGTGACCCAGGATGACCTCATCTACAGGTCCTGAACCTAACCACACTTGCAAAGACTTTCCAAATGAAGTCACATTCACAGTTTCTGTTGACTAGAAGGTGGATATAACTTTGGGAAGTTACCATTTACCCACAGCAGTCCCAAATGTGTGCAATCGCTAGAATCACCAAGGTATCTATAAAATTCAGACCCCTTCACTTCATCCTTAGGGATGCTGCTTTGTGTTTTGTGGCGGGAGATGAGCGCTACATTGTTGTTTTGTTTTTGTTTTCTAAACTACGTGATTTTGAGGGTTGTCATTTTCATCCTTTTAAGATCTCAATTTTTGAAAATGTCCTTTTTTTATCTGTTACATCATCAATGCAAAAGAAATACGATATAATATCAAGAATGGCAAGATGGGACAGGAAAATTTCTGAGTTTGGGAATGACCCAAGGTAGAGTCTGAAATCTGACTCCCTCTTGTACTGCTACCCAGATTCCCCTGCTTCAGTGACCCCCTCCGTGGGATGGAGATCTTCACATCGTGGTGTGATTGTGAAGACTCATGGGATGGTGTAGGGAAAGCCCCAGCATTAGGCCAGTGATCGAGTAAATGAAAACTGTTACAGCAAAAGCTCGGTCGGACAGCCTATTTTATTCCACATAAGTATAACACAGCTATCTGAAAATAGCTCACTAATCCTGTGTCATGATTTGCATAATTTTAATATATAAAAAGAGTAGTCTTTGTCAGTTTTAGGATTATGGGAAAGTTCTACAAAATAGTGAGATGATGCAATAGCAAATGTTACCTTCTTACCTGCCACAAGGATGATTTTACAATTTTCACATAGTGTCTCAAATCTTGAGCAAATGAAAAATCTCCAGAGTTCAGTTGGTTCAATGGATGCACCTAACCCCCTGCAATGAACCAAATTGCGTCCCACAACCCCCACCAAAAACCCATATGTTGAAGCCCTAACCCCCAATGTGGAAAAGGTCTTTAGGAGGTAACTAAAGTTAAATGAGGGCATAATAGTGGGGCCCTAATTAGCAAGCACTGTAGCTTTATAAAAAGAGGAGAGCTTTCTCTCTCTCTCTCCCCACTGCTACTTCTCCTGATTTCTACACATGGCAGGAACAGGACATGTTTCCTAGAAATTAGTTTGTGAGAAGCATGGCTCATGGAGCATAAATGAAGTCGTTATTATAGATTTCTTTCATCGGAATATCACACTAGTTTCTCTTAAATCAGAATCTATCTTTTTCCTTGAGTAAATTCCTTGGTCACTGGGTGGATTTATTGTTTATGCCCCTGTTCAAGAAGCTTTGGTATTCATCATTGCTTTCAGAACGGTCCAGTGACTGGTCAATTCACGGTTGCGTGGGCCTCCCTTGCCTTATCTCCTCTTTACACACACTTTCTACCAGGTCAGATGGATACAACTGATGTCCTACTGACCAGCTTTGTTTTTCCCACCCCCACACATTTTTGCATCTCATTCCCTTGCCTCACATGCTCTTGTTCCGCAGCCACCCAGATCCGAGCTGAACAACACTTCCTACTTCACCTCCTACCTTTCCAGGCTTTGCTGAGCCTGCCAGCCGGGACTCACTATAAGGGAGCTTTATCCCTTTACATCACACTACTCCCCACCTTGCACAGGATAAATGTTAAAAAAATACACGTCGGTTTAAACATATCTGTGATAAAATGGGAGAAGGAACGACAGGCTTCAATGACACTGCAAGGCCTCTTCTGACTCCAGATGCCCTGATTCCATGAACCTGGAAAGCAATACATGAAAACACCCTTCATGGAGGCGTCTCAGTGCTGAACAATGATGCTCTTTAAAGTAGCTGCTGCACTTCCCACATTTCTTCCTTTGTCCAGAAGGAGGCTTGAGAAGCCCACGAAACCATTTGAAATGCATCCAGGGCTTGTGAGCCCATTGTTTGCGATTTTATAATTGTCATTTTACAGTCATCAGACCCAAAGGAGGCAGTCGGAAAACTTGTTGCAGTGATGGAATTTTCCAGTTGTGGAGAAGAATGCTAATGATTCAGAGACATCTCACTCCAGCAGGTGCCCCAACGGAAAGTTAATGGGAATATAATTGCCTGTCAAATTTTTCCAAGTTACCTTCTTTTGAAGAGAGCAGGAAACAATTGTATATAGCCTCAAATTAATGCTCAGTTCAGATGATTTTTACTAAAAAAGGAAGCCCAAAGGAATCTGTTCTCTTGACTTAAATTGAAATATTATAATCCTTAGATTCTCATTCCCGTATGTTGGTTGAATGCATGAGAGGTTAATTCCTTTGCAGGACAGTGACGTGGAGGAGGGGTCTGGGCTGGCAGCACTGGGGGGGGCACCAAGGCCGAGTGATTTCAGAGACACCAAAAGTCCCCATTGTTTCCAAACACAACCTCTGCTTTTCACTCAGCCTGGAGTTTCTTTTGTTCTTTCTTTCTTTTTAGCTTTTTATGAAATGTACTGAGGTGATACTAGTTAACTATACAGGTTTCAGGTGCTGAGTTTCTACTTTTGGAATGATATTTATGGAAAAATCAGTTTCATACCCCATTAAATAAACACACATGTACATGTACAGGCACACACAGGAGGAAATGCAGAAATGTTAAATCATATGGAGGTGCAAAGGTCTACAAAGTAGTCCTGAAAAGAAAGAGAAAAGCAAAAATTTTAAATCCTGCTTGAAAATTTTATATGTTGTGACCCCACGTGAAAACCTAAATCTTTACATCGAAAACCTTGAACACCAAAACCATGGACCTGTGTTGCAGCATGCTCAGGGTTATACTAATAGTTGTCATTTTTAGGAGCAATTCGCCCTTCACAAAAATCTCTCCTTTCCCTCTTCTTTCCTCTGAGACCCAATGTTTCTTCAGCTTGGCATCTCTTGTCAGAATTTTAGAAACACCCCCCAGCCTGTCCTGTCTCTCTAGTTCCACCCAGAACCGAGCCAGACACTCTGCTCTGCGCAGCAATCCCAGAGCTGTGTGTTTCTGCAGTAGAAGGTCTCAGCTCTCTGAGTGGCCCCAGGGCCCTTGTGCAGGGTCTTCGCAGACTCACCCCCTGCCCTTCTCCTCCAAGCACGCTGTCCCCCAACCACACCCTTAGTCTTTCCCTTCCCCAAACAACTTCCAAATGCTTAAGCATCCTGCAAACATGTTCGGGCCTTCCCACACACTCCCCGGATGCCATTCCCCCTCCTCTGCCTGGACAAAGCATTCTACTCCTTCCTGGCCTTGCTCAGCTGCCCCACAGATACGATAGAGAGAACCAGGTTATAACCTAGATGCATATATTTTAGAGTCCCAACTCTTCCTCCAAACCATGTCATCGTAACTGGATTATGAAATGCAAGCTGCAACTCTGAGGCAAGAGTCACTGTGTCCCACATGGTTCAGGTTTCCCCTCACTCCACCATGTGCAACTAAGCACGGCCACTTCTAGCCATAAGGAGCCCCTGCTCATTCCCACTATCTCTGGCATCGTCTTGCTAAGTTTCTCAAAAGGGCCCAAGACTGGGAGGTCAGACTCAAATTTAGAATTTTCAGGCATTTTGAAATTCCTCACTGGAAATTTAAGGAGCCATGGCCCTTCTTCATCTGTCCAGTATCATGAGGGGCCTCAGGCATAGGCATGTGGACACAACAGCACACACGTCCAACCTCAGTGCACACCTACCCCCCTGCCCCATCCTTTAGAAGATGAGGCTATTTGGGCAAAGTGTCATGGGAACCTGGAATATGTAAAGGGAGGGCATGGGCTACAGGCGGCCATATACCTGTGGTCTCCTTGTGTTACGAGAGGGATATGGCCACCTCCACCTGGGCCTTCTGATGAAAGCAACGGGTGGGGAAGAACATAGGAACCAAGGACAGGAGCTTCTCTTGTCCTGGTACACAGAGGATGAGGCAACGATGTGTCTTCAAATAAAAATAGTTAAAGACAAGTTTCACTTGGTGAACTGTGCACCTCAGCCTGCTCTGACTTCGCTCACCGCAGGATGCTTGGCAATGTCAGGAGATGGTTCTGGCCATCACAATCTGAGGGAGGTGGGAGCAGCCACTGTATTTAGTTGGTAGAGACCAAAGATGCTTCTAAACATCCTACAGTTCAAGACGACAAACCCATCACAACAACAAAATACTTCTATAAAAGTTCATGTGCAAGTTGGCTGTGTCTGATACTGTTGGTGAGCAAAGCTCCTTCAAGCAGAGACTGGTTCATGTCACTGACCGCACAAAAACTTTAATAACATCCCCCCCACCAACCGCTGGTAGACCAAAGTCCAAATTTCTTGGCAATCAGGACCATTCTGGGTCTGGAGCCTGCCCTAGCAATTTAATCTTTCTCTATGATCTCCTCACATAGCCCAAGCCCATGTCTGTACGGCAGCCACACTTCCACGTTTTAGGATGCCATGTGGCCACGTCCTACATTTTCCTCTTCAGTCTTTGGCTCACTCAATCCCGTTCTCATCGGTGAATTAAGTCCCCAGCTGGACCTTCTAATGTAAAATGTTCACAAGTTGGAGACTGTCTGCACTTGAACAAAATTACCCAACAGCATATATCAAGGCTGGGCTGATGACACAGTAATATCTAGCTCCCGGGGTTGGGAAGACTAAAACGTGGCACCATGCATAAATCAGCGTGAAGATGTTCCCATTCTTAGTTCTCAGTCCTCAGCACATAGTAGGTACTCAGTAAACATTCTCTGTCTCCCCTTTATTGTAAAAGGCATTGAAGATAAGAAAAGAGGTTTTGCAAATAAAATAGTTAAGGTAAGGTTACATGCTGTTTAAAAAGAAACTATAATGACTTGGTACAGTAGAATTTCATTTCTCACTCACGCAGAATCCCAGACGTCCCTGGTTGGAAAGGCAGGGAGTAGCTGGTGGGGAAGGCCCTGCTTCATACACAGAGCCCTAAGCTGATGGAGTGCTCACCACCTGCCACCTGTGGATTCCAATACCATCTTTTTTGTTAATATCTACTGGGCAGATGGTGGGGGGAAGCACAGAGAAGTCACTACCACTTCTTGATCATCTTAGCCAAGAAGTGACACACATCATTCCTGCCCCTGTCCCACCAGCAAGGACTAGTCACGTAGTCCCACTGGGACACAAGGGTGGCTGAGATTGGGAAATGCGGGCCCTAGCTGGTGAGGACTTCTCAGCAACAGGCCTAGACTGTGAAAGAGAGCTCACCCTCTTTGCCACAGCAAAGCAGAGGAGGGAGAAGGTCAAGCCATGGGCAGACCAGAATTCTAGACTTGCCTGCCTGCAATATGAAAGGGAGCTTCTTGGCAGATGAGAATAGCCAGGCCAGGGCAGAGGGCCAGATAGTAGGGGAACGGTGACCCCATCATTTTGAATCTTTAGCTTGATTTATGAGATAGCTGTAAATTAGACCTTGACAAAGAGTTACTTCGTAAACACTGATGAGTTCCTTGACAAAAAATGATGTTTAAGTCAAATGCTGTAGCTTCAGAAAAATGTTTACCTCATCAGGAAATGAACCTGGTTTTCATTCAGGCATCCCCTCATAACTAAAAAACAAGGAACCGTTGCATCACCAAGGACTGGTGTCACAGAATTCCACATCCCCACAACTCTGCCTTTCCTTCAGTGTGCTCTTCCGTCACTTCCCTGCACTTGCAGGAGCTGCTGCTGCTGTATCTGTTCATTTGCTGTTCCGCTGAATGGCTGCTCCGCTGTGCTTGGTTTTCTTCCTTTCTTTTGGCCCAGACTGTGTATTCCTAAACTCATCAGCATCCAGTGAATATTAGGAACCGCTCAGAGAGTCTCAAAGGAATCACAGATGGGAACTTTAGCCCCATGTATTTGGTGCCATTAAAATGTCATTGATCTTTCTAGACTTAACATGTTGTGTCAAACGTGAAATTAACCTTAACTAACAGTATTCAAATTTTGACATCTAATACCTTTATTAAAAAGTTAAAATTGAATTTTCCTTTACATATGTCAATATAAAAGATGTTTGCTGTCTACATGATAATTTATAGCGTCCACATTCACTTTCATTTTCCAGAGAAATTTGTCCTTGATTTCATAATAGAAGTCAATGGGGAAAAAATATTGTATGGAAATCCACATTCACAGTCAACTTCTTGATGTTCATATTCATCCTGTGGTATATAAAGTTACCCGTATAATTTAGTTATACTCGTATCATTTTAACCATAAATTTCACAAATGTTTTTCCTCCTGATGCCAGTGCCATCACTGCTATTCCTGCGCCATCTAGTGGCTATATTGTGTTATTTTTCTGTTCTTTGTTGATGTAGAAAATGCCTTTAAGTGCACAGGGAAAGGTCTGATGAGATTCTTTATTTGGTAACACGGGGGGATAAGACTGTTACATAAAATAGCCAATAGCAAAATGTTGAGTCATCCAAAAAGTTTATAGTCGATCATGTGTAAATTCTTACTTAGCAGATATAATTAAGAAATGACATGTTCAGAACAATTGAGTGTGTTAACTGATTGTATCACGATACACAAACCACATGCACATTGGGAGTTTACCCAAAACCAGAATGCTAACAGAGTAAACTTAACCCTAAACTTGAGTTAGCTTTAATTTCATTCTTGTTATTCATGTACTTTAGGTTCCAGTAGATGTATACACTTCAATAGTTTTTTGAAATGTATATTTGAGTTTTTGGTTGGGTTTAAAGTTAAATGTGATTCTGTAGCTATAAAGGACCAAACCTATAGGAATCAGCGTGCGTGGTGGCAAGTCCACTATTCTAATTAACCCTTTATAGCATTATAACCACACAATCTTACATATTGCCTTATTCTTAATGAGTATTAAATGGAGATTGAGAGGTAATAATTATGGCTTTTGTCTTATAGAAATGCCTTCAGATGTTTTGTTTTTCAATGATCTCAAAGTGATGGAAGAGACTCCTTTAGTTCCTACATACTTTTTCAAAGGTAAGTTATGAGCAAATGAGTGGTTTTACTGTTAAAGCTAAAAGAACAAAAAGAAAAATTATATTCTCTAAACATATAACAGATACTACTGGAACAAAGTATAAGAATTAGTTATTGTATGTTGGCCCTTGGAAACAGCAGTTATTACAATAAAACACATATTATTAAGGAGACATTTATGAATACAATCATTTCTGAGGAACTTTCTTTGAATCAAACACAGAAATACAAGAAGAGCAACTTCCACTCACTAAATTCTTAACATATGGGAAGTGTTTGACTTGCTTTGTTTCACTTCATCCGGCACTTTAACGAAGTGTCACTGTGTAGAGGAACTGAGGCCGGAGTCGTTAAGCGACTTGTTCCAGGTCACAAGGTCACACTGCCAGTACCAGGCCTCCTCTGGGTAGAACCTACCTGTGTCAGGTTCTGGGCCTTGTGCTCATAAATGTGACCGAAAGTATTTTGTAACCATGTTACAAAACCCTGCATTGCCCACACTTCCCAACAAAGCCCAGCCACACGCCAGCAGCCGCGCACTCTCCTAGTTGCCATGAGTAAATCAGTGGGACAGCCAAGCATAAACAGCAGTAACACTCAGACGGTGTGTTACTGGGGGTTACGGGGTGGCCACCTGCCATTGTTGCAGAGGCAAGGTTCCCAGTCATTTGAGTAAAGTGACTCCTAAATAGCAAGGAAGGCCTTTTTACAGGATATAATCATCACTGCAGAAGAGTGTACTTTTTTCCTGACTTCCTCAGAATGACTAGCATTAGGCTTTTTATTCAGGAAGATTTAAATTATAACAACTGTTATCTTATATCATTATTTTCTTTCAATTATCTGTTAGACCATGGTGCCAGGTCACTGACTTTTACCTTAATTCAATATCCCCCTTAACCTTCTTTTCGTTTAAAGCACAAAGTTTGAAGCTGTAAGCAGACCACTGTGCCACACACAGACCAAAGTCCAAAGGCTGAGCTTTCAACAGTGGATTTTAATACCGTGATCATAACATGCAAAACTGATTCATATGTACCGAATAGTTTTTTGAACTGCATGCTAATTAGGCACAATGCTAAGCAACCAGTCTAAAAGATTATATATATCTCATAACACTTCATACATTTACACCCAGCAATGGAAACTCTTGTCAAAGTTTATTTAAAAGCTGAAGCTGCCCGAGTTAATAACCAGAAGGGAATTGTGATAGATACCATTTGCTGTGCTCCCTAGATCCACCCCCTCTCTGCTTTACCCAACCAGCGGAACTTCAGTGTGCTCAGGTGGCAGCTGAGATCCCTTCCTCTCAGGGAGAGTAGACTGCCACCCAGTGCCAGAGATGAACCCTGATTGGTCTACGCCTCTCTTAGTAATCTCAGTCTCCTTTGCCTGGGGTGACCATGTGACGGGTTTTGGCCAGTGAGATATAAATAGAAATTTTTGAGTGGGGCTTCAAGGAAAACTTTTGTCTTTTTGATTAACATGAATAATCTTGGTGGGCAAAGCCTTCTGTCTTTCTTTGCTCCTCTCCTGGGATACAGGCACAGGGCCTGGAAGCACCAAAGACAGGTGTAACCACGAGATGATACACAAAGGACCAAAATCAACTTTCTAAGGATGGTACGGCAGAAACATAGAAAGATCCTTTGCCTCCGACAGTATCTTAAAGAGCTATATTATCCCATGGCTACTTTGGACTTCTCGCATGCGACAAACCTTTATTTGTTTAGGCCATGGTTCGAGTTTTCTGTTACCTGTAACCTTGTATGTATATTAGACTGAACCATATGAAATTGCCATTTTTATAGGCCAAAAATTGCTAAAGATCAGATGCTTCTTATGGGTCAACCAATAGAATGGATGTGCATCATCCGCCACGGGGAGCTGGAAGCACAGCCTCGCCAGCGCCACAGCCTCTGCACCGGCCGCAGCTGTCGGTCGCGGGACCTGATGGGGCGCGCTGAGGTTGTTACAGAGTGAGCCATCGTTCCCGTTGCTGCTTCTCTCTGCAGGGCTGAAACAAAGACAAGAGGAAAAGGATATAATTACAACTTAGGGACCTTGGACAATGGAAATGCATCATTTTAATCCTTCGATTCATTTAGATTTTATGAGAAAGAATGGAGAAAATATGTAAGGTAGTAACCACTAGGGAAACAAAAAAATACCACAATTTTTTCTTTTACCAACTAGCACTTCTATTGCCTAAGTCTATTAGTTGTCTCTAACAGAATGAGTAAGAAAGAAAAACGTGATATCCCTCATTTTGTTAATCACTTTTTCAAAGCAGTATTTTTGCGGCTGTGAAAGGCGATGAAGCATTTGGCTGCCAGATGGGGCTGTGACCTTTACGAAGTCACAGCTAAACTCATTGCCTCTCGCTGTTAAATGTCAAATATCTCTCTAGTTTTCAAACATTGTCTTTTTTATTAGTTGTAGGTAACTGAGCCAGGGAATAATTGAAATTTGTCCTAGGTGAAGCCTGACCACAGCCTAAGATGCTCGAGCAGACCACCGGTATCAAATGCGAAGTCTTCACACTCATTGTCACGTGTGTCCCTATCCCAGCCTGACAGATCACCTCCAGAGCTGCACACAGAGTGACTCGTCACTACCTGCTTTCCCTTCAGACCGGGGACGCCCACCTTTGGCGAGTGGCAGAGCAGAAACTCTGTCGCTGTGCAGGTGCAGACGCTGAAAAGGGACACAACAGAATCTCCTCTGGCCAATTCCCACCGGCCAGGCAGGAACCAAATGCCCCCCAGCAGATCTCCCATCTCTGGCCTTTGTCCCCCTCTCAGGGCATCCTCTACCCAGTGACAGCATGCTTCTTCCCATCTGTCAACCCGATCAAGCCCCTCCCTGTGGTTTTTGGGGGGAAGCTGACACTTCCCTCTTCACACCCCTGGGTCTACGTACCAGGAACCCAGCCTTCTGTCCCCGCTCACCTACACATCCCAAAGGCTCAGTCCTGCTAAGCCACCCAAATCTTCCCAAACTTGTCCTGCTCTTGCCTTCTGCCTGGAGTGTTGCTGACTCCCTGCTCGCCATGGAGTTCATTTCTACTAGTCCCTCTGAGGAGCATCTCTCAGCCCGGCCCTATTCATCACCGAACGTTCGGGCACAGACAGCATCACAGCTGTCCTCAAGCACCTCCTGATCGGTTCAGGAGCCAGATGACCAAGTGACGGGCAATTCCTGTTTTCAAATCACTGATCTCAAAATTCCATAATGCATAGTGTTACTGTATTCACAGATATATAAACAGTATCATAGTATTCGCAAAGGAAGACATCGTTATTTGGATTGCTGGGTCTACGTGTGGAAGACAGTTTGACTAGTCAAGGGGTCCTGGCCATGGCGTGTATTTCTAGATGCACCCTACGACTCTCCTTTGTCAAGTCTATGGGGAAACAAACTGTGAGGGGTTTTTACAACAGAACTAATATTTTTAGTTTTATTTTCCTTGGCAGTTGTGGTTTTCGGTTTGTTTATTTATTGGCATTCTTTCTTTAATTTCCTAAAAAGGCTGAAGATGCAAAAATAACAACAAAAAGGAAATATCAAAAGATATTTTATTTTTGAAAATAACTTAGCACTGTCTATTACTCTATAAGTTATTGAGCCCGGACACTTTACAGGTTGGCACTGCTGGAATAAGATTAATCTGTGGTGAAATGAGGCATAAGAGAGAGCAACCTGGAAACAGTGCATGAGGTGAGCCTGTCCTCTTAGGCTAGACTCTGGCAGATCATGAGCCTTCCCCTCAGTTACCATTCTGATATTTGATATTTTGGGCAGCTGATCAACTGATTAATGATATGCTTGTGCAGATGGAAGGCCAGGGAAAAGAGGTACACATACCAGTACCATAGCCTCGTTTGGAAGGCACTTAGATATAAATTGTCCAAAACATTTTTACTTGAAGTACATTAAGAGAGTGCTGAGTAAAAGATATTATAATTGTCCTGATCAATGTGGCTCAGTTGCTTGGCGCCTTGCCCCACAGTCCCATAGACCAAAAGGCCATCGGTTCGATTCCCGGTCAGGGCATATGCCCAGGTTGTAGGTTCAGTCCCCAGTCAGGGCACATATGAGAGGCAATCAATTGATGTTTCTCTCTCACATCAATCTCTCTCTCACTCTTCTCCCTCCCCTCCTATCTCTTTCTTAAAAAAAAAAGCAATGAAAATGTCCTTGGGTGAGGACAAAAAACTACATTATAATTGAGAAAGATGTGGGAATTCTTTGGAAGCCAAGCAGAGAATAAAAACAGAGGGTATCAAACTGGTAAGAACCATAGGCTTTCCCCTACTATGGGATACTGAAATAAATACTTATGTAGAAGTTGCACTTCTTAGAAAATGAAGCCTTATAACCTTTTACAAGATTTGCATCATTTTGAACACATTTGCGGTATACATTAGCTAGTCTTATTTGGAATCTAGCCTCACCTTCTTTTGTATGCCCTCTGACTTTTAAAAGCTAGAAGTCCAAAAACTATATTTTTCAGTATCACTTGGAGCTTGGGCTTTTTTTTTTTTTTTAAGATTTTATTTATTTCTAGAGAAAGGGGAAGGGAGGGAGAAGGAGAGGGAGAGAAACATCAATGTGCAAGAGACACATCAAGCGGTTTCCTCTCACACGCCCCTAGCTGTGGACCCAGCATGCAATCCAGGCATGTGCCCTGACTGAGAATTGAACCCTCAATCTCCCAGTTACAGGAGGATGCTCCAACCAACTGAGCCATCAGGCCAAGGCAGAGCTTAGTTTCAAATATGATTTGGGCCTGGCTAATGACATATACTCAGAGAGATATAGGAAGTAGAATTTCAGGGGAGCCCAGCTTTGTGGCATATAAGAGGGCAAGTCCCCCGCTCCCCAACCATAACTGTGCGTGGTGGCCGAACTCTTCTCGGGTCCAGTTGTCAGCTCCACAGATGTGAGCACGTGTGGTGGCAGCAGCCGTGACAGCAGGAGGGGTGGTCAGTGGTGGTCAGTCTGGAGACCAGTAATCCAGCGGTAGCCCCGTAACCTTCAATGAATTTGTGAGAGCCTAGTTGCCTATATTAAATGTCCACCTGATTGAAAATTCTAAACTGCTTTCTGTTTCATGTACTGAACTCGAATGTGACATCTGAACAGCAACACAAAGAAGCCTGATTGATTTATTAATGAAAACATGTGTGATTCAACATCTGTGACTAATTCTGTTGTGGCCCCACTATAGGTCAGAAAGTAGATCCCAAACCGGGGTAAGCGTTACCGGAGGTCTGTTTGTGAGTATAGTGCTCCCACACAGGTCCTCCGTCCGCTTTCACGGTGTGTGAGGCGGGAACTAGGAATCGATGGGTGTGGGAGGAATCTGGGCCTGTGGAAAGAGGGACCTCTGACTTAGTGCAGGGCCACTAAGGACACGGAGTATTCCACAGTCGTTCGTGGTTCTCCTTACCCTCTGTGTTCATCACCTCCTCTGCTGGTTCTCCGGGTCCAGCCCTCTGAACGTCGAAGCATCCCAGAGCCCACACCTTGGACCACGCTCCGCACCTGCACTCACTCCTTAAGTGACCTTATCTGGTCACATGGCTTGAAATGCCATCCTTATGAGGAAGACTCGAGGTCCTCAAGTCAGACTCTCCCCAGTTCACCCCATGGTTAGATTGTTCGTGGACAGGGTGGGCAGAGGGTTGTGGAAAGGCATGAATAATAAGCTAATGCTCAGATGTTCAGGTTCTTTGGTATCCATGGGATTGATGCGCAGTCTTCCAGAAGCCAGCCACAGAAGGCCTCTCTGAGACTGGGGTGCAGACTACTCACATTACACCGAGGCTCCCGGTCTATGAGAAAACAGAAAGAGGACAACACAACATTGCAAAACTGTGGTGTGTTTTAAATGTTTGCATTTAATAAATCGGTGCCTTGAAAGCAACGACACAAATGCAATGGCTCCACCACCAGCCCCATTTGGCGAGGGCCTCGTGGCCTCTGGCTCTCTTCTGCCACCTGCACCCCTGCAAACTCCTAACACCAGGCTGGACTTTGGGGAGGTGGGGGGCACTCAGATCAGAGGCCAATTTTCCTTTGAAGCAAGGGAACTGGAGCTGGCTCCCACACAACCAGAATCCCCATGCGCACCCACTCTCTCCAATGTCATCCACAAATATCCCCGTCTCTCACACGGACTGTCTCCTTGATTTAACTTTAGTTGGGCTCTTCTTAACTATGCCTTAGCCTTGGCCTTGTGAGCCATTTTAACTGTAGGTCTTCCAGGTGCCAGAAATCCAAACATTTATGAAGAGAATCCCACCATTCTCTATACCCAGTCATGCTCCTTTCCCCCTACCTTTGATAGCTAATCCAGTCTCTCTTATTAAATTCCACCCACATTTCCTCAAGCTGCCCTTTGGCTACAAACCTCAAGCAGCCCTTGCTGTCTGGAGTTGAGCTCAGTTCTGTACCAAAGTCTGTCTCCTCTACTTCAATAGCTCAAATAAAATCTGTCCTGTCATTTTAAACAAATGTTTGGTGCAATCTCTTTGACACATTGCACCCTTTCTCCCTCAGAAACACAGCTTCCTTAAGACTGGAAAACAAAGTATGGCAACTTCGGAAACGGGGCTGACAGAGTGGCATGAAGTCATCACATCCGGTGTCAGGTAGGAGTCCTACTGGGTCCAAGAGCTCATTCCCACATTTGCATGAGCTACTTAGAGAGGCAGACAGGTCTTGTAGAGTGTGGTTGCTCTGACTCCACATGTGAAGGTGTTAGATCTTCACGTTGTGAGATGCTCTCAGGCCAGGGGTTGTTTTCATATGTAAGTATTATGGGAATGCAAAGATAGCAACACATTTCATTTTGAAGGATGGGAAAGGACATATGTGAACTACCCCACGTGTTCTGTCATCTGTCTTTAAAGCTTCTAGGAGCTTATATGTAGCAAACTTAAAGAGAATATGTTTGTAGTTTTCTTATTCAGCTTAATGGTAACTTTTAGTATTTTATATTCAAAAAGCCACTAGAGGGCACTGAAACCCATGTTAAATCCAGAAGCTATTCATCTCGGAGAGACCAGCACACAGTTCCCTATAAACTGGCAAGAAGCAGAAGGAAAAACATCTAGTCATTTATTCCTGAGAAAAAGTGGGAAAAAACCCAATTCATACAAAGGTGTAAGGTCCATCCTGTGTCGACCTCACTGTTAGAGATTCAAGAGATATTCCTGGTAGAGCAGCACTTCTCTTTCTGGGAACATACAAGTACCTCCCATAATAACCAACTTGTCTTCAATGGGAGTGGTTTGGGTAGGTACTAACGTACAAGTAGTTTGTTTTCCGGTTTTGACCTGCTTACTAGAGCTTCTACGCAGAAATATTATAGCCAAGAAATTCGGTTTATAAGAAATAGGGAAATGAAGTGAGGCTGGGGCTCCGCTGAGCTGATTAGCACAAGGAACAGGGAACGATGCTGCACAGACCCTCCGTCAAACACGTGCCTGCGCGGTGCACCCCACTGTCCCGGCTCTCGTGCCCCGCCCGCGGCGCCCTGCCGTGTGACTTCCACCCTGCACGGGTGCTCCTGCTGGCCTGCCTGCAGCCCTGCAGGGGCAGGGACTGTGGCTCTGACCTTGTTCAGTGACCTTCCTACCCTTAGAGTGTCCGTGGCATAGCAATGCCAGGCATAGGATAGGTGCTTAATACATACATACGCACCGAAGAAGTTCGATATGTTGTTACTTAGGAGGAAGAAGTTGTGTTCAGTGCTACACATCCGCTGGCTTATTCACAACCGAAGTACAAATTAAGGAGAGGTCCTGAGTCCCAGCCACGCTTGTGTCCATGCCAAAGCAGAGATGAGGAACCAGCACCAGTACGGAGTGGGAAGCAGCAGTTGCTCAGGGGTAGGACGTACAAGCCGGCATGCCCGGGAGGCTGGCACTGAGCCTCCTGGGTGCCAAGTGGGTATTCAAGTCAATCTGATTAAAATCTTCAAGAGCCAAAAGACCCCAGCGGACCCAAAGCCATTACATAAGCATTTTAAAATAGAAGTGATGCAGAGAGCTGGGCAGCTGACAGGCAAACAGCAGAAAGGCTCTGGGCAGAGGCCTCTTGATGCTGAAGGAAATTAAATCAGCCTCCGGCAGAGGAGAAGGCAAATGGGGAAAGGCAGAGCCCTGAGAAATAACCTTTTGCAAGCACATCCATGTCCTGAGGCGGCCGCCTGAATATTCCCTGAATGAAGCTGATAAGGTTTGAGTGGCCATTTCTTAATCAGTCAGGCTCCAGACTCTTTAACATACAAATGCTTAGGTTTTTCTGGTAAAAAAGAGGTCCGTGTCATGAGTGAGGCAGCCACATTAGTAAGAGAAGAAAAGTTGTTTTACCCTTTTGTCTGTTTCATTGTTCTTTCTCCCATTAATGTTAACTCCGCTTCTGAGATGAGCATATGTTTTTATTACCAGTAAAAATATCTGAATGTTTCTATTTATCAGCATGCTTTGGCTTTTGTCATAATACATGCAGAAACCACCAAAGTTCATTTGCTGGCGCGTGGGCCTTCATTTCTGTCCAGGCACCCCTGGTTTCTTACAGAAGCATCGCCCTTCCCCCAGCGAGACCAGAAACCTGGGGCAATCTTCCCACAGCACCAGCTCCTGATTTGCAAGCTCAGTCATCACAACACAGCCAGTGAAATAGACTCACTCATCAAACACCTACTGAGTGTCTACTGTAGGCTGTAGATAGAGAACTAAAATAAGGCCAGATCCCCACCCTCAAGGAACTCAGTTCTAGTAAGAGAGAAAGAAAACTAGCGCTTTTAAGATACTAAGGTAAGTGTTGCAATTGGGGGTCATCTGTTCTAACGCTTTGCACTGCAGGCTGTATTTATTCATTAGGATTCCATTCAAAGGCAAGGAAACTCAACCAACACTCATCTGAACAAAAAGGCGTGTCTCTGTCTCAGACAACCACGAGGGCAGGGTCAGCAGTCTGGGGCTGGCGCAGGAGCTCCATGGTTCCACCAGGGACCCAGCCTGTGCTATGGTGCCTGCCACCACCCTTACTTAACTTGAAGGTGTTTGCTTTCGTGATCATTGCCTGGTGGCTACAAAATGGCTGCTACCCCTCCAGATAGCACGTCTCTCCCTGTCCTGGTAGGGAGGAGGGAGGACAAAGGGCAAAATGAGGCATGCTAGCCCACTCTGTCTCCTTTTCACCAGAAAAGCGAAAACTTTTTCCAAAGGCCCATGAACATAAATATTCTCTTATATCTCATTTGTCAGAGCCGTGTCCATCCGTGCAGAAGGGGGCTGATGAGAAGGGAGCTTGGATTAGAACTCAGGTGAGCAGGATACAGTAACGCGCCCTGCAGCTCTGCATAGTCCTCTCCCACCCGCCAGAGCCGACACTGCCCCCTCTAATCTGAGCGCTGGCAGGGCAAGGCGAGGGGCTAGTCCTGGATGTGCCTGTGGTCACTGCAGTGAGGCAATGGACAAGGAAGTTCATCTTTTTGAGAATTTCCTCCTTTTCCATGTTGCCTTTCAGTATTAAACTGGAAATTTCAAGAAAAGTCACTGCTTCACCAAATGCTCTTGCCCTCTTTGGTGCCCAGTATGTGTTTTAGACTGCAGGAAACTTGGAGCTCCAACCCGATTTCCCACAGAGGTGACTGACGCTTCACCTTTTCACTGGTGTCCCCACTGTGTCTTTACGAGGGAACTCAATAGTCCTTCCTGATGGGGTCCTCTTCCTCCCTTTCTGGGGATGCCAGGCACCCCAAAAATCCCCTAACTCAGATTTTCAACCTTTTTTCATCTCATGGCACATATAAACAAATTACTAAAATTCTGGGGCACACCAAAAAATATATTTTTCTGCCAATCTGACAAAAAAAATAGATATAACTTTGATTCCTTCACACTGGATGGCTATTGTTGTGTTAGCTATTGTCATTTTCTTATTTGACAATCTGAGGGAAAAGAGGTCAGTACCCCTCACTAAATAGTGAGGTCTTGCACGTTTTAAAAATCCTGACGGCACACCAGTTGAAAATCACTTACTGTCAAATAAGGGGATGATGTTCCTTAGGCTCTCATTATGTGCCAGGCGCTGTGTTAAGCATCTTCAATCCTTCACCAACAACCTTTTGAGAAGTACTGAGACACACAAGAATTAAGTCCCTTGTCCAAGGTCACTCGGCTAGTAAGTAGTGTGCTGGGGACCCAAACTCAGGCGGTTGGCCTCTCACTGTGAGGTGGGCAGGGGCCCTTAGTAAATCACCTCGCTTAGCATGGGGGCCAGTCACGTGCTTGGGAGCTCTTCGGTCCAGGCAGCAGGCCCCGCGCTATCTCCAAGTCGTTTTAGAAAGGTGCATGGTTAACACTAGCAATTCAGGAACAGAAGATGAGTTAAGATTTTAGTTGTGCATTCAAAAAGTATTTCTTGAACCCTCTGATACATGCCAGGAACTATTTCAGGGCCTGGAATTCAACTGTGAGCAAGATAGTGTGGTCCCTCCCCTTAGGATTTACAGTTTTTAGGGAAGACAGCAAATAAGTGAAATTTGGTGAATGACATGGTAGGAAAATTTCAAAGTGCTATAAAGGCACAGGGGCCTGGTTCCTATTTGGGGATGGACGTGGGGAGCTTGTCAGGGAGTGCTTCCAGGAGGAAGTGACATTAAAGCCCTCTGAAGGGATGAAATTGGCTAGGAAACTGACAGGCGAGACCGTTCCAGGTAGAGGGCGTGTGTGTGTTGGAGGTGTGTGCGCTGGTATAGAATCAGGAAGACCTGGTTTACTAGAGAGTGGTAATAAATCCCAAAAGCTCAAGGAGAAAAAGGAGGAGGGGCAGAAGCTGAGTCACAAAGAATTCAATAAACCTCTAAGCCAATGTAGGGTTAAGTGTTTTGTTCGTGGATTTAGTTTTTTGCAATTAGATTCACAATGTCACCACTTTGGGGGGAAAAAAAGCCATAATGTAGCTCATCTCATTTTTGTTCCAAATTAGTTTGTTAACTTCATGGTACGTTTTAAAATGAGATTTTTTTTCATTAACTTAAATTGTTTGGAAATGAATTGCTTAATATTTGACAATATTTCTTATGATTTTTTATGACAGAGGGAACAGATGAGCATCTCTGTGCTCTCTGACAACACACTTCAGCCTTGGCTCCCCTCATTTGTCCATTCCTGGTGAAAGACATGCACACATCTCAGCTGTTCCAGCTTATTCACAGGCCACTTTCCAGGGTGGGTTCTGCAGAACAGAGCAGAGCTCTTCCCAGAACACGGCACTCCAAGCATCATCTCCAGGGTCATACAAAGATCACTGAACCTCCTACTTTCTCTCCTTGAAACTTCTTTGGCCCTTAGGCATCCGTGCCACTGTGCGAGTCGTGTCAGAGGCCAGTGAGCAAGTGACACACTGCTCTGCTGAATGCTGGAGGCACAACATAAGGAGCCCCCTACAAAAGAAAGGTAGGAGCATGGGTAAGGAGGCAGAGCTGCCTGTGTGAGAAACCAAAAGAGAAGTAGATGTGAACCTTGAGTTGTTTGGATATAGGAGGCGACCCCAAAAGATTCAAAGACCCAAAAGGGAATTCATAAAACTTTGTATATTTATTTTTACATGTTTCAACTTCAGTCACCTTCAAAGCACTCTCCATGTAATGCAATATATCTGTCGAGACTTTTTTTTCCCACTGCTCAGAACAGTTTTTAAACTTGTCCATTTTGATGCCTTTTAATTTTTTGTTTCACCTCTTCCACATTGCCAAAACATTTCCCCTTGAGGACTTTTTTCATCAGGGAAACAAATAAAAAAAAAGTCACTAAGGGTGAGATTTGGTCAATAGGGAGGGTGGGGCATGGAGGTAATGCCATTTTTGGTCAAAACTGTTGATGCTCAGCACAGTGAGAGCAGGTGCACTCATAAATCAGCCATCATGAAATGGGCAAACGCATTGAAAGAGTCTTCAAAAAAATCCACTGAAGCCAAACACAGCCTCTCACAACAACACCAGCTAGTGCACTGACAGAGATGGGTTCCTAGGATGCTCACCTAGTGGAGGAAGCCTGTACCACAAGGGGTCTGCCCTCCAGAAAATAATCCAGGTTTTTGGGGGGTCCCTCCTCCTATGCTGTCTAGAAAATGGGGTTAATGTAGTACCTGATCCTGAGGAGATGTGACCCCTGTGCAGCCAGGAGAAATGCCCCCCCCCCCCAGGGAGGCAGGGGCTCAGGCTCTCTGTTCATGGGCAGAGTAGAGGGTGTTACAGGCCTGAAGGTTCCTTCAACAAGAGGGCCATGAGAACACAGCAGTGAACAGAACAGACAAAAGGCCTTGTCTTCATGAAGCTTATATTCTAGGGCTACAGATAGAATCCAGTGATATATATAAAAGAGTATTCTATGAATACATTGGGTTTATTCCAACAATGACATTTAAAACTTTTGGTCTTACATGAAAAAAATTAATCAATGTAATTCACTACATCAACAGAAAGAGAAAAATCACATATCATGTCAATAGTGTAGTAAAAATATTTGGTAAAATTCAATATCCATTCGTGTAAAAACAAATACTCCTAGCAAACTTACACATCAAGGGAAATTTCTTAACCTAATAAAGGGTATTTACAAAGCAACCTTTGCTAATAGTCATACTTCATGGTAAAAGTATTGAAAGTTATTTTTCTTGAGACCTAGAACAAAATAAGAATTTTTTACCACTTTAATTCAACATATACCATCGTAGGACTGGATGGTATTAGCCAAGGCAGAAGGAAAAGAAAAATAAGGAAACTGCATAATTATTGGAAATGGAGAAATGAAACACTGTTATTCACAGACAATGTGGATAATGTAAGTGAAAACCTGAAAAGCACCCCTGGCCTTTTCAAAGTTAAAAGATTTAATGAGTTTACAAAGTTATACTAAAAACAATATTTTAAAACCGATTTAACTTCCGGCCAAAATGGAGGTGTAGATGGACACACTGTGCCCCCTCTCACAACCAAAATTAAGGAAAACAAAGATTTAGAAACAAGAAAACAACCAGAAGTCATAGAAAATTGAACTGTACGGAAGTCCAACAGCCATTCATCCAGACCAGTAAGAGGGGCCGAGTTGAGGCAGGAAAAAGTGGAGATGCGGACCGGGCATGCAAGGAGCAGCGGCTGGCAGATCCCAGGTGCACAGGTGGTGGCTAGCAGAACCTCGGCACGGGGTGGCAACTGTGCGGAACCAGTGAGGCCACGCAAGGCAGCTGGCTGACCAGGTGGTCCCACATTCGAGTGCAGATAATCCAGGCAAAGGGGAAGCGGCGGAAGGGACTGGAATCTGAGAGAGAGCAGAGCAAGTGCCATTGTTCCCTCTCGGACCCCGCCCCCACATACAGCGTCACTACCCAGCGACTGAGCTGCCCCGCCCTGGGAAACACCTGAGGCTCCACCCCTCACTACATAACATCCGGGACTAGATTAAAAAAAAACAAAAAAACAAAAAACACAGAAACAAAAATGGCTCAAACCGGTGAACAAATCAAAGCCCCAGAGCCAATTCATCTAAGTGACGAAGAGATAGCCAATCTATCAGATGCACAGTTCAAAGCCCTGGTGATCAGGATGCTCACAGAATTGGTTGATTTTGCTCACAAATTAGATGAAAAAATGAAGGCTACAATAAGTGAAATGAAGAAAAATGCATGGGGAACCAATAGAGGTGGGAAGAAATCTGGGACTCAAATCAATGGAGTGGACCAAAAGGAAGAAAGAAACAACCAAACAGAAAAGAAGGAAGAAACAAGAATTCAAAAAAATGAGGAGAGGCTTAGGAACATCCAGGACATCTTGAAATATCCCAACATCCAAATTATAGGGGTACTGGAAGTGGAAGAGGAAGAGCAACAAGTGGAAAAGTTATCTGAATAAACAATAAAGGAGAACTTCCCAATCTGGCAAAGGAAATAGACTTTCAGGAAGTCCAGGAAGCTCAGAGAGTCCCAAAGAAGGTGGACCCAAGGAGGAACACACCAAGGCACATCATAATTACATTAGCCAAGATTAAAATGAAGGAGAATTCTAGAAGCAGCAAGGGATAAGGGGGCAGTCACCTACAAAGGAGTTCCCATCAGACTGTCAGCTGATTTCTCAAAAGAGACCTTACAGGCAGGAAGGGGCTGGAAAGAGGTATTCCAAGTCATGAAAGTCAAGGACCTACATCCAAGATTGCTCTATCCAGCAAAACTTTCATTTAGAATGGAAGGGAAGATAAAGTGCTTCTCAGATAAGGTCAAGTTAAAGGAGTTCATCATCACCAAGCCCTTATTATATGAAATGTTAAAGGGACTTATCTAAGAAAAAGAAGATAAAAAATATGAACAGTAAAAAGACAGCAAACTCACAGACATTAACAACCACACCTAAAACCAAAGCAAACTAAGCAAACAGCTAGACCAGGAGCAGAAAAACAGAAATGGAGATCACATGGAGGGTTAGCAACAGGGGAGTGGGAGGAGGAGAGAGGGGGAAAAGGTACAGAGAATAAGTAGCATAGATGGTGGGTAGAAAATAGACAGGGGGAGGGCAAGAATAGTGTGGGAAATGTAAAAGCTAAAGAACTTATGACACATGGACATGAACTAAAGGGGGGGAATGTGGGTGGGAGGGAGTGTGCAGGGTGGACGGGAATGATGAGGAAAAATGGGACAACTGTAATAGCATAATCAATAAAATATATTTTAAAAAAGACTTGGTTCACACACAAAAAAACAATTTAAATTTCTATATACCAGTAACAAAAAAATCAAATGAAGAGATAATAGTCATAGTAACTGAAAATATATCAAATATCACAAAAAAAAATCTGACAGTGGATATGCAAGACCTCAATGCAAAATGAAAACTATGAATCATGACTAATACAAATAAAATAATATTTAAATAATTAGTGAGCAGCACTATATTCGTGGGTTAGAGGAATCAAAATGATAAAGAATAATTCTTCCCAGATAAAAGAAAATATTTTCAATGCAAACACTTTTCATTGTTTTTCTTTTTAAGTGAAACTTAGCAAACTATTTCTAAATTTGGTTAGAAAAATGTAAGGGCCAAGAATAGTCAAGACAAATTTTTAAGAAGAAGAGTAAAGCTGGATTTCTGATCATCAAAACTATGAGCCACTGCGGTTGGTGAGACATGGACACAAATTGAGAGAACGGCATGAAATGAAAAAACCAAGCCAGTGAAATAGAGAGAGCGCCGAAACAGGTGGCCACACCTAGACACTTGACTTATGGAAAAGGTGGTATTATAGAGCAGTGGCAAAAAAGGTGGATCTCTTTAATAAATAACATTGGGACAATTGAATATTCATATGTAAATAAAAGAAACTTGACCCCTATCGTATACCAGAAAGAGATATTAATTTCAGATTTTTCTTAGACATAAATGTGAAGAAATAAAAGAACTTCAAGAAGCTGTGATAGAAGAATATCTTCGTGATTGTAGAGTAGAAAAAACTTCTAAAGTAAGGCATTAAAAATGATAACCATAAAAGAACTATAAAAGCACAAATCACTTATTTAATTAAATTAAAATGAATAACTTCCATTCACCAAAAGACACCTTTAAGAGTGAAAAGGGAAGCCCAAAATAGATAAAAATGTTTATAACACAAACAATAGTTAAAAGGTTATCTCAAGCATATATCATCTACAAATTAATAAGAAAATAGGTAAACAATCCCATAGAAAAATGAATAAGAGGAAATCACAAAAGAAGCTTTTCAAATGGCCAATAAGTTTTTCTATGATATTAAAATTTCTCAAAACAAAAACGAAGAAAAAAAACAAAAAGCAAAAGACAAGACAGAAAAATGGAGTCTTGTGGCTAATTGGCAAACAGAGAGAGTGGAAGGAAGGAAGCTAAAATTACTTGGGAGATAATAATGCTCCACTATTTTTAACTGAGATTTTTGGGACAAGACCCTGTCCTGGGAAAATCTATCAGTTTTCTGTGGGCCTTAGAATTCTCATTAAATCTCTCCCCATGCCCACACACTAACTAACTGCTCCCTGAGGCACAAACCCAGTTCCTCTGTTGGTGGCTGAGTAGCATTAGTCTGAGTGGTTTAAGGCGGCTCCTTCTCCCTTTAAAGGTGCCTTCAGGGGCTAAACAGAGGTCTGCAGTTGATCTGTTAGCTGGTGGAAAGAAAGTGTGGAAAATGTAAATTGCAAATTGAATTTTTCCTGAAGAGTCAGCTATTGGCTTGCATTTTCAGGTAATCAATCGTTATGATGCTGTCAAATAAAATCACTCACAGCAGGGGCCACTAATATCGGCAAATGCAGACAACCTCCTACACTTTTTTAACTTCTTAAAAACACTAGCCCGTGGCTTCAGCTAGATCTGCAGTGGGAAAAACCTGTAACAAGACTTGACCTGTAAACAAGGATGAAACGCCCCGCAGCATTTTGAGAGTAACTGTGTAGTGGGAAAGTGCAATCATCCATTTAGTCACTTCTCTGAAAGGGAGCTGCATTCTTCTTTGGGGTAAAAGACCGTTATTTGAAACTTTTACTCTGCAATAGAATTTACCCCAAATTGCCCCAGAAGCACTATCTTGATGTAAGAAACTACTGCACATATAAATATTTTTAACTCCAAATATAAATTTATATAGAGAGGCTATTGATGAAATGAAAGCACTATGCACATTATAATAATAAATAAGACAACCAGTCAATCTTTGGAAGATTCAAACTAAGGTAGTAGAAGCTTCTATACATTTATATATTTCAAAATATTTCCTTTAAAGTAGACCAGGTGTTTTTAACTTATAAAGACCAATTTTGAGTATAGTTCAACTGTACTCCATTCCAGAAAATCAATTTTTATGCACTACCAATTATTCACATTAATATATCATATTTCCCATAACTTTGGACACTGATTTATTCATTTTATTTGACAGTAAAAAAATAAAGCAACCCAAAATAAAATAAGCATTGCCTTGGTGAAATGTTTATTAATCTTTCAAGCTTGAAAATGAAAGCCACAAGAAAATGCCAAACAGTAGAAAATTTATTAGGGTAATGAAAGAATATTTAAAGTACTTTCCTAAATAAATGCTCAGAACTGGGCTGTGCCCCTGCAGCTGACTGTGAGTGGAAACTTTGAACGAGGTTATTGAGTTACAAGTGAGTTTGAGTTAACATAACCGGAGAAGATGTAGAAAATCCTTTGCCCTAATTTCCGAGAATACTGTGTATTGCTGTGAGTGAAAACACTGACGTAAAATAGCACTTTTTCCACATTAGTTGACACTACAAAGTTCATAGCAATGTATATATGGTTCATAAGAGCACATTCCTCAGAACCCACACGACAAAGAGACCTGTAGGGTTGAAGGCAGAAAAGCCGGTGTTTGCGCTGCCTGTCACATCAGAACCAATGAGTGGAGACACGATTGAATCTTCATGGGCGCTTTATTCAGATGCCGGGGATCTGAGAAGATGATGGGTTACGTACCCTCAAAACCATCTTAACATTTCATCTCAAGCCAACGTTTTTATAAGGAGACGAAAGGGTAGGTAAGGAGGTTAGAAAAAAGGTTAATCAGGTAAGAGTTGCAATCCAGGGATGATTTTCCTAGTATTTCTTTATCTGTTGACCAAAAAATCTTCATCTCTCTCCCTGGAGCACAATGGCTCAGATACTACCTCCATGCTTGCAGGCCCTCGAGGCACAAAGGTTGAATTGCTTGTCAACCTCCCAGGGTTGAGGTAGGTCATGCGTTCCAGTTCCCAGAACAACACCTTCCCATATTCATTAATCACTTACACCTAACAGCTATGACTGAAGCTAAAATCTTTTTTTTTATTTTTTTAAACATTTTATTTATTTATCTTTAGAGGGGAAGGGCAGGAGAGAGGGAGAGAGGGAGAGAAACATCAATGTATGGTTGCCTCTTGTGCATCCGTTTCCAGGAACTGGCCTGCAAACCAGACATGTGCCCTGACTGGGAATCGAACCACGATCCCTTGGTTCACAGGCCCACGCTCAATCCACTGAGCTACACCAGCCAGGGCTGAAGCTAAAAATCTTTAACTCTCGAGTTCCCCTATCAAGATAATTCCTTGGTGGGACTGCCTTTATAAGCATATGACTACGCAGTCACACTGGACCCCAAGCTTAGAAGAGCTTCACCTTGGTTTAATCTTCTGCAGTCACCATCTTGAAATTATTAATAATTTTTAACAAGAAGCCCTGTAGTAGTTACATGTTGTAATGAGCCTTACAAATCATGTAACTGACCCTCTTCCTTAGTGTGAAAACTGAACTGTGACTTAGGTCATACTTGATAGCCCTCATTCCTTAAATAGTAAGAAAAGCAGTTTTTGCCTTGGTAAAACCTATACCGAGACCAATACGTTTTTCAAACCTTTTCCCTTCCTTTCTCATTCTTCCTCCTTGGATCTGCTCTCCCTAACACTGACTATTGTCTACAGTATGGAGGTCTGTTTTTACTGGGCACCTTAGTCCCATTGATCTAGTCTTGTGCCATAACACCATGTTTTAACTACTACAGCTTTATAATAAATCTGGATATTTCATTATACAAGACACCATCTTCAGAAATGTCTTGGTTGTTAGGGTGGCCAGTGATGGGGACTGTGAAAGAATTTACAAAGAGAAGAAAGCACAGAGAAGAAAGTTTTTATTCACTCTCCAAGAAAGGAGAGGGGCATGGTGTGGAGGGATGCACCGGCCTTGAGGGCTGGGGGCTTTCGGGTTTTAGGTTAAAAAAGGGCGAGGGGTTTCTGTGTGGCCCCTGGGCTGTCGGGGTGTTGTAACGTGAGGCTGCAGTTTGTTCCAATGTTATCTTCTGTCTGTGGCTGTAGGGAGTGGTTAGTTCTGTTCTTGCTTCCAGTAATTTCCAGTCTTGGGGACAAGCTCGGAAGAGTAACATGGCAGTCACATTTAACAAGGTCACCCGCCTGCTCGGCAAATGGTGCCACCGTAGCAAATGGGGCTGGCTCTGTCCTTTCCTTGGTTATTCTTGGTTCTTTGCTAATCCATGTACATTTTAAAACCAGCATGTGTTGGTTATTTATATTTTTTCCTAAAAATACCTATTTCATTTATGTTTTCAAAATTATTGTCATAACTTCCTTATTTTACTCTTCTATAATTTAACAGTCCCTAATAGAACTTATTCCTTATGCCTAATTCAATACTGTTTATTTATAGCTTCTGTCTTCTTTCTTGATAAAAATTGGCAGAATTGTTAGTCTTTTCAAACAGCCACTTTTGTGTGGATCATCTCTATACATTTTTTATTTTATTAATTTATCATTTTTTTTTAAATTCTTACTGTGTGGACAAAGAAATGGTTCTGTAATAAATCATAAATTACTAACTAGGCAGGTCATTGTGGGTAGTCATACCTAAACCTATAACTTCTTTAATAAAAAGCTTATTTTTGCCTTAAGCAAGCCCTGTCCATTGTTTCTGTGCATCTAGGTTAGCACCCCAGTGAAATATCTCTTTTCAGACCCCTCCTTCTAAAGTGGACCACCCTCAAGAGCGCATATAATCTTAAGTGTCCTGTAACCCAATCCCCACCTTGCTATCTCCCACCTCACGCAATTGTCCTGATGTTCCCTCAATCTTGAATGCATGAAAGAAACTGCAGACTGTTATTCTCCAAAGTGTTTTAGGTTTTGATCCCCAGCAGATGTCATCAGTTTAGCTTAAGTAAACTCTTACAAAAATTCTCTATAGGTTTGGACATTTCCACATTGATAGCCTTTGGGGATGTGGTGGTTTTGTTCTAGCTAACTGAGCTTTAACCTTAGCTCTTTAATTTTTATCTTCTTATGTTTATTATAGATAGGTTTCTGTCTATTAATACCAAAATACTATTTTTAAAAACTTTTTATTAAAATATTTTATTTACTTGTTTTTAAAGAGAGGGGAAGGGAAGAAGAAAGAGGGGGAGAGAAACATCAATGTGTGGTTGCCTCTCGTGCATCCCCTACTGGGGACCTGGTCAGCAACCCAGGCATGTGCCCTGACTGGGAATCCAACCTGCAACCCTTTCCTTCACAGTCCGGCACTCAACCCACTGAGCCACACCAGCCAGGGCCCAAAATACTACTTTTCTAACTATATTCCACAAATTATCAGCAACAAGTTTCAGCAATAAGTTTCTGACTCAGAAACATATGTGTATATGTTTGAATGTCAACAAAGAGGGCAGCTGGAGCAGACCAGGCAATGAATGGGATCGGGGAGGAAATGGTCAGATCACCCAGGGGCCACTGCAGGGGCTTGTAGGCTGTTTTAAGGGCTTTGACTATTGCTGAGTGATATGGGAAGGCATGGAAGGATTTTGAACAGCAGAAAGACATGATCGGATTCACTTTAACACGACCACTCTGAATACATTGATTCCATACATGAATCTTACAATAAAAACTAACCAAGGGAAAAATTAGCTCTTTCATTTTGACAAACAGACTCATCACCAGCTTTTCAAGATCTTGTACTTCATATATGCAATAAACATCTATTGGTAGAACGACTATGAAGCTTTTTCCCCAAATGGGACACTTCTGAAAATGAAAGAGGAGACCATTAATGTTTATGATAAGAACCAGGTCCAAACAAGGACTGTTCTAGGCAAATATGGACACATGGTCACCCTATCGATGTAGCATTTACTGTGGGCAGCATGTGCCAGTCCCTCTGCCAGGACTCAGAGCTTCATCTGAGAGTGAGGAAGCATTCTTGGGAAAAGATAACATCGTGTCAACACAGTGTGACCAGTGACATGGAGAATAACAGTGAGAACAAGCCATGCAGTCCCTTTGTCTTCATTGGCTGTTGATGAAGAAGAATGTTTTTAATTAAGGCAGTACCAGCAGCAGCACATTCTCAGATCCGCTAACATCTTCCAGGCAGTCCTTTTTACTTTTCTCAGTGTATCTTGTTTGATTAGTATGCCACTTATTGATAAGCACTTAGGCTTTCTCAATTTTAAATCGTTATGTTGCTTCCCAAGACTGTTATGTTTCCCAGGGCTGCCATAACAAATTGCTCCAACTCAGTGGTTTTAAATAACAGAAACTTGCCCTGGCTGGTGTGGCTCAGTGGACTGCATGCTGGCTTGCAAACTGAAAGGCTGCTGGTTTGACTCCCAGTCGGGACACCTGCCTGGGTTGTAGGCTGGGACCCCAGTTGGGAGTGTGCGAGAGGCAACCCATCAATGTGTCTTGCACGCATCGATGTTTCTTTCCCTTTCTTTCTCCCTCCCTTCCTCTCTCTATAAATAAATAAATTATTCATTCATTCATTGATTAAGTTAATTAATATAATTATTTAATTAATTAATTAACAGAAATTTTGCTCTCACCATCTTGGAGGCTAGATGTCCAAAATCAAGGTGTCAGTAGGGTTGGTTCCTTCTGAAGGCTCTGAGAGGAAAATCGTTCTGTGCTGCTTTTCCTCTGGTGACTGCTGGCCATCCCTGGCTTTCCTTTTTGTTCATAGACACTGATCTTTGATCCCTGCCTCGATTGTCACAGCCTCTCTGTGTGTCTTCCTGTGTCCTGTCCTCTTCTTGTAAGGGGACAACAGTCATAGGGTTCAGGGCGCAGTCTGAATCCAGGATGATTTTATCTTGGGATCCTTAACTAATAACATCTAAAAATTTCCAAAAGGGTCACATTCTGAGGTTCTGGATGAACTGAATGTTTAAGGGACACTATACAATCCAGCACAATTGCCCAAAACAAACCCACCAACCCCCAAACCCTGACATAGCTGCCCCATGAACAGCACAGGGGGCAGGGCCGCTGACTGGCCCTGCAGTCAGACATCCAGTCTTAAGTCGGCCTTCACACACCTGGGTTCCCAACCATGGGTAGAAAATGTATGAAAAAACAGCATTCCTAAATGAGACTTGTGAATTTCTTCATACTCTGTCCTGGATCTGAGATAATGAAGTATATTTAAGGCGGAATTGCTTTAAGAAGCATTCAGCTAGGAAAAATAGATGGGTCGGAGTCGAAAGGCCACAGACGAGAGATTGTTAGCGGCTGCAGATGGCGGCTTATGGGGAGGACAACCGCCTACCAGATCATCTATCAAAGCTGCTAGAGGATTGAATGTACACATGTGAATAAGAATGATAAAGTCTCCACGGGGCATTTAAAAATGCTTCCTCAACATTTATTCAATGTTGGGTTTCTGCTGAAACTACTCACTTTAATAACTTTGTTAGATGCATGATGGAAAATGGATTAGCACCAATAAGCATTTTGCTGAACTTGGCCACAAACCCTTTCTGTTGCTAATGATCTTAGAGTGATTTATTGGCATGAGAGTAGCTATATTGTAATATTTAATAATATAATTAAAGACATAACTATACAAACCTCCCAGATCATTGCCTCCTGTTCAGCATGCTGTACCAAAGACACCTTTCTTGGGTTCCATGAGAGATCTTTCTAGAAGAGGAAGGAGATTTAAGAGCAGATGTAGAACAATGTGTGCAGGTTGCAAAGTGGCAGACAGAACATTTTAAAACTCCTAATTACAAGAGCTTCCAACAAAGGGAGCACTGAAGTGAAAAACAGATGGGCCACCATTGGGGATGCTGCAGATTGGAGACTCTTGGGATCCCTTCCACCTCCAAAATTCTGTGATGTTCCTGAGCCATGGAGATGTAAGCACTGTTAAAAATGCCAGCATGGCCAAGTGAAGAGGACTTAGCAGCATGGAGGATAATGCTTCAAGACCTTGGAAATCCACACCCCAGGTCAAAGGTGGTCCAGGTAACAGCAAGGCTGAGTAACATATCAGAAATATACCAGCTCTCCAGGCTGGTGGTTCTGAGTCCTGGCTCCTCTATCTCTAGCTGCGTGTGTCTCTGTTCCTACTTTTACCTCAAGTAAAATTCAAATGAGATAAAATATGCAAAGTACCTGAATATTAGGTGCCTGATAAATGGTAGCTGCTATTACTATTCATAACTAGAAAAGAGAAAAGAAATTGTTGCTTGAAGGCAAGAATTCTAGTCATAAATTTGAACCATTTACATAGATTGTATAAACTTGTAAACTTATGATGGTATATTTTATGTTAGCATGCAAAATAATTCTACCAACATAAACCAATATGATTACCCAGGTGTTATTTACATACATTAGCACAGCAATACCACCCAGTGTTGTACTGTCCATGAAAATCCACACTGCGTGTGATGCTGCTGAGAAATTGGCTTATCGCTTGCCCTCCCTCCTCCGTTTCACTTGCCAAACCAGAAAATATGTTATGTGCAGTTGTGTGTTAAAGTTTTCTTTCTTTCTTCCTCCTTTAGGAAGGAGGAAATACTTAGGAAAAATGTATTTCCATAATTTCAAAAATTATAAATAGTATCTGATTATTTCTGTTGGCATGGGTATAAAATCAGCTTTCTTGCTGCAAGGCTTTATTGAAACAATATGAAATTGATGTCTGATTATTAAGTACTTCAGGTACCTTAGGCACTTTAAAAACAGTTTACCATTCAGTGGCTTGAATAGGGCCAGTTTTCGTGGATTCATGCTAGTGGGTGGCAATGCTCCATGGCTCTCACACCTGCCAGGGCATCTCTCAGTGACTCCGCACATCTTGCAAACAGAGGCACTAATTGTCATTTGTTGCAGACTACCTTTTCAAGGACACTTGCATACAGGAAAATCTTGACAGATAAAGAAAACGTTTCCCACCGGAGCAAAGAACAGGCGTGTCAGCTCTCCAGTGTAAGAAATATAAGGTCTGTCTTTGGGGCAAGGAACAGGTGTGCTTGCTGTTCATTATAAAAAATGCAGGTCAGAGCTCCTCTCCTGTAACCCAGCCTGCTGCGTGTGCAGGTGTCTTCTGGCCTTTTCACTTTGCCCTTTGGAGCTGGGGCTTAGGGACCTGGTGCACAGATGCTAACATTCTGGCTGCCACTGTTTCTGTTCATAATAAACGGCCCTTTGTCTCTGACCCTGCAGACTCATGTCTTCTACCAGTACCCATGAGACTGTGGCAGGTGAACTTGTCAGCTTGCAGGTTGGTAAAATCTCAGACCCTTTGCTGTTCCTGACACATATCTGAAACTTTTATTCCCCCACTATCAGAAGCAACTAAGGGAAGGCACGTAGTCTAGTTAAGTGAGTGGAGAGCTCAGGAAATTCTTTTATATGTTTTGCTAAGTTCACAGTGAAAGACATGTCTTGATTATTTATGTCTCTATAATATTAACACCCCGGAAGAGGGCCAAGGAGAATGAGAAATTTGTTGTAAAGATGGAAAAGCTTTGTTAAAAATATGTCTGCTCATCAAACTGGGATTTTCAAGTTCTTAGATTCAAATTCTAACTCTGCCAGTGGAGCCTCAAAGTCACTGAGCTTCTCAGAGTTTGAGGAAAGTCATGTTTAAGGTCTCTGTTCAAGTTCTAAAGTTTATAATCTTCTACTCTGAAAACTGTCATAATTCCTTTGAAATAAATTGTGGCCACACACTCAGCTCTGTGGAAAGCTGTGCCTCTATTAGCTGCAGCTATGGCACCTAAGTTGTCAGAGTGCCTGCAATGCAGAACAGACTTTGCTTCCCACACAGTGCCAATTACTAGGAAGCCTGTTGGTGATCTGAAAATAACCCATGCCTTCAGCATGAAGCCATGTACAGAGTTAGGCGCAAAACTGCCCCAGTAATCTAGCTGCAAGAATGAGATTTGGGAAAAGCCTTCATGGCTGAAGGGTAGTATAGTTCAGTGGTTAGGAGTCCACATTCTGTAGCCAAACCACAGAGCTTCCTAACTTGGCTCTGGCTGGGCAACCTCAGACAAATTACCTGACCTCCCGGTGCTATAAGTTCCTCATGTATAAAGTGGAGATAACCATCACAGCCACTTCACATAAAGCATCAAGAACAGGTCCTGGTACAAAGTAATGGAATAATTAGTGTTACCAGCAGTTATTTTTATGAGATCATGTCATGGAAGATAATTGGTCCTAAAATGTTAAGGGAAATAAAAGCACAAATCAACAATTCTATTATGTTAGACTATTGATCTACTGATCACTTACTCAAAAGTTGAGTAATCTAAAGGGATGAAGAAATTAAACATTTCTGCAGCCCCACGTGGGTTATGGGGGGAGAGATGAGGCTCAGATGCTACCAAGTCTGACCTCTTCCTTTCCCGTTTTTCAGCCACCTTATATAAGGAGAGGCAAGAATAAATCTGAGGAATCTTACAGAGCACTGAAAACAAAATCCTTTTAATGAGTTTTGGATAAATCCAGAGATCCAGCAAGTGCCTTTCCTTTCCCATCTGAAATGTACCCATCAAGTGGTTATTCAGAGCAATAGGGTGGGGCTGCTGCCCTCTCGTGGTTCTATCAAGTATTACACCTTAGAATCAGACTGGAGCCATCTCCCGTACCTACTCAAGTGTGATAAAAATACCTAGCATGGCTGGTTTGCGACACTTTTTCGTATGTTTCACATTTGAGCCTCACAACAACACTGTGAGGGCATAAGGTAGGAAGAGCACATGATTTGAAGTCAGAATTCACTTGTTTGGTAATTCACAAAAGTGTACTAAGTACCTCCCCTGTGCCAGGTACTGCCCACATCTCCCAGTGGCTTCAGCTCTTTGGCTTTTACTTAAGCCTCACATGAAGCAAGTCCGTCTTGTTTCTAATCCTTTTTTTTTTTTTTTTTTTTTGACCAAATTGCTTTGTTTGAGAGGGAATGAGAACTGGGTGGCTCCAGCCGTGGGTGGGACGGGGGTTTCTGTAGCATTCTAATTGCCGCTTTCCTGCCAGACTTTTACATGAGCAGCATGGGCGGGTAAAGGTGCGGACTCAGGGACTCCCTTCTAGCATGCCTGGGGCAGGCCAGTGAAGAAGAGCAAGTGTGACCATTTGTAAAGTTATGTGCGTGTGCATGCGTGATATTGACATTTGCTTATTCTCTGCACAAATGGGGGAGGGAGAGGGAGAGAAAAAGAGAACCAGTGGACTATCTAAGGGTGGCGATCAGTGGTGGCCTCCATCACTTCAGCACACACTCCTGGGGCCAGAGCTGTCCCCTGATTCTTCCCAGAAGCAGAGGGGGCTGGGAAAGGCAGTCTTCCTGTGCCCAGGAAGAGTTTGAAACGGTTTGGTTTCCCTGCAACAGACTATGCCCGGAAATTATCTTCTCTCCATCTCAATATCGTCTGTCCCTCTGCTAGGCCTTCACCACTTGGTGCTGTGTGCATCTTTTCATGTTTACCTTTCCCAGCCAGACCGTAAGACCCAGGAGAAAAGAAATCACATCTAAAACTTCTTGTCCTAAACGATGCCTAGCATGAGGCCCTGGGTGCTCAAAAATTCCTCACTCCTACAGAGCACATCTCAATTTACAGAGTGTCTTCACAGATTTATTTCATTGTCGACTGCTGAGCTGGAGGACCAATATTTCTGGCTTTATGATATGCAAATGTTTGGATGAGCTGCAGAAGGTTGAGCAAAGCAAATGTTTCCATTCCCTCCAGTCCAGGCCCGCAGAGAGATACCCTCTCTCTTTCACTCCTAAAATAAACTCTACTGGGTCATGCTGTATTTTTCTTTTATTACTGCTGACATTTTATTTAAATGTTTGTGCCTATATTTGTAAGTAAGATAGTGGTGGAGTCTTTTGTGCTAGCTTTTCTGTTTTGTATCAGGGTTATTATACCAGTTGGAAATAAATGACCCCAGAAGGTAGAGCCACATAGAGAAGTCCCTATTTTTGAGTCTCAGCTTGGAGGACAGCTACCAGGAGAGCTGCCTGACCCAAACTGGACTGTGACATGAGAGAGAAATAAGATTTTCTTTTGGTAAGCCACTGAAATTGGGGGCTTCTTGTTATAGCAGCAAGCATTGCTTTTCCTTACTCAGACAGCCTGTTCATCTCAGGTTCTGCCATCATCCTAGGCGATTTCTTTGCCCGCATGAATGACCCTTCAAAGCCTTAGTCTCACAGTTCCTCTGGATCCCACTAATCTGCATAGCCTCATTTCCTTTACCGCCATTTACTGACAGTCCCAGAGCTTATCGTTCCCTAGAGCTTCTATTCCTCACCAATGGCGAACCCCAACACCGTTCTACCACCACTGCCTGTCCCTGCCCTGCACCGCTTACTTGTTCCTCAACCCCCTCAACATCTGTTGTACCCTTCCCACCTTCCCTTCCTTCCCTACCCATCAGCATTGGTCAGCTGGGGCTGCCATGCACCAGGTGGCTTACGCAACAGAAACTTATTTCTCACAGTTCTGGAGGCTACAAGTCAAATATCAAGGTTTCGACAGAGGCAGCTTCTGATGAGAGCTCTCTTTCTGGCTTAGGGACAGTCACCTTTTCACTGTGGCCTCACACGGCCTTTCCTTACTGCGTCTGCGTGGAGAGAGGGAGCGCCCTCTGCTGTCTCTTCCTATAAGAACACCAGTGCTATCAGATCAGGGCCCTGCCCTTATGACCTCACTAAACCTAAACTGCTTCCTTGAGGACCCATCTCCAAATACAGATAGCCACACTGGGAGTTAGGGTTTCCAATATAAATTTTAAGGGGACCCACACGTTGTCATAACACCATCTTATTCTCAGGGACCCATGGGCTCACTCTTGAACTAACAAGTACCCTGACTCCCATGACTAGAATCTGTCCTTTCACCACTCTTATCTGCAGAAACTAAACATGGATCAGTCCTAGGGCCACTTTCTCCGCTGCTATGCTTATCCTACTGGTACTGCAAGGGAAACACACACACACACACACACACACACACACACACGTGCAGACATGTTGTTCTTTCCAACTTGAAAATCCTTTACATTTTCCTGGTTTACATATCCCTTGTCTTGCCATCTCCTTCTCTTATTTCCCATGAAGGGGTTCAGAAAATGCATAAAAATCATTTTGAGCTGAAGGCATTTGTGAATCAACATATGCAGCAAAAATGTTTTTTCTGAACTCTCCCTATCTGCCTGAAAGAACAGCCTCTCAAAAGAACTCCACCGTCTTAAATCACCTTCCTGGGGATAAAATTAACTCTCATCATTGGAGATCGCTTAAACAGACATTGTCACAAAACTATTATGTCTTCAGTCTTTTCTCCTAGGGGGTTCATTTCTCTTCCCTAAAAGTCCTTGGTTTTCCCATAAGTGCCCTTCTGCCCTGTACTTTCTTCTTCTAAGATGGTATAGAAGCCTCAAATTCTGATCACTACTTGCATCACATTTTTCTGTGAACTGTGTATATAGGTGAATAAAAATCTGTTTTTCCTCCTGTTGATCTGTCTTTTGTCCATTTAATTCACAAGACGCAATCCATGTTGTATCCACACCCACCCTTTTCTGCTTCCCTGTTCTCTGAATGGAAGAGATGTCCCTCCTGCTCCCCTGTCCCATACACTCACTGACTCCCTCTGTCCCTCCCTCCCATCTCCCTCCCTCCCTTCCCTTGGTCTCATGCCTCTGCTTCATTCTTTATGCCTTGTCTTAGCTAGATCTTCCTTCTCTCCTTTACTGTCTTTTCCACCCCTGCATTTAAATATGCCCAAACCTTCAGAATTTTAACAGCTCTCTCTCAGTTCTTTATTCCCCCTGCATAGTTCAGGCTCTGTCTTTTGTTATCTTTCACCCACATCCAAACTTCTTGAAAGAAATGGCTGCATTTCCTTATTTCTCATGCATTCCTCAACCCACAGCCATATGTCTTCCTCCTCCACTTCACTAGTTGTGCCAAGGTCACCTGTTTCTAAATCCAGCCAACGGTTGCAGGCTCTCTCTTCCTTGATCTCAAGCATTTGGCCCCGCTGGACGCCACCTCCCCTTCCTCATTTGGCTTCAGTGACTCTGTCATCCTGCTCTGCTTTGACTTTCACCTCATTGACCCCTTCCTTCTATCTCCTACTCTTCCAGCGACTCTAGAATTGCTGCCTCTGCTACCCCATCCACTTCTCTTGCCACATAGCCTCTGATTTGTTTTATCTACTCCCATTGCTTCAACTACTAACTAAATGCTGGTTAATCACCAAAATCTAGATCTCTAGCTCAGTTCTTTCTTCTGAGCTCCAGGCATCTTCATCCATCTTTGTCCTGGACATTTCTTCTTTGACACCCTACAGGCTACTCAAACGCAACATGTCCAAAATGAAACGCATTTCCTTCTCCCTCAAACATATGCCCCATCTTGGAGAACAGCGGCACCCTTTACTGAGCCATCTAAACGATAAATCAGACAGTAAGTTTTGATCTTCACTTCTACCTTCCCCATCAAATCAGGCAGCAGTCTCGTCAATCCCAGCATTCTCACTTCTCCCAGCTATACGTCCTTCTCATCTCCATCACCACCTCATGATTCTGGCCTTCATCATCTCTTCCTTGGATCACTCTTACAGTACCCTCACTGGCCTGCTAGTCTCTCCTCACTGCAGCCAGAATGCTCTATCTAAATCATGTAGGGGAAGAAAAATGGTTTTCCCTATACCCCTCTTAGGTTCATTGCTTGGGGCCCTACAAATTAGAGTAACAAAAGACAGATTAAACAGAGAAAAACAAACAAAAGTATACTCACCTGTGGAGAATGCACACACATGGGCTTAGTCAGGGATGAGTAACCCAAACCGGTGGTTAGAATTTGGGCTTACATAGCATTTTTACAAAAGAACAATACATTTTTAGAGAAGTAACAAGATAAAGGAAGAGGACTTTGAGATTCTAGGATAGTAAACTGTGGGTGGGAGAACTAATGGGAGATAAGGACAATTAGTAAAGTTTATCATGTGGATTCCTTTGGTGCTGTCTCTGGGCTGATAAGGATCCAACGTTGTCTCTGGTAATTTACTTCTGCCTTTTCGGGTAGAGCGGAAAATGGGGACACTTTCACAAATTTACGTCCTGCTTTTAGGCTAATGGGGGAGGGCAGCAAGCTGCTCTGGTATCTACTTCTTCTTAATTGCCTTCAGCGCAAAAATAATCCTTATGCCAAAGTAGAGTTTTTGAGGTGGCATACCTGCTACACTTCAGTTGCAAATCTGTTCGCATCCCTCCAGCTGCTAAAAACCATTCACAGGCTGACCACACCATAGCCCCCAGAATAAGGTTTAAATGACATGGGTAGCGCACACAACCCTTCCCAGTTTGACTTTCACCTACTTTCCAGCTTCTCCTCTGCAAAGTTCCCACCTCTACCCACCCTCCACTATTGTTCCGGCAAAACCAAAGCACTTGCCATTCACTGGATGTACCACATTCTCTCTAGTCTCTCAGCCTTTTCCCATGTTACCCTCTTTGACTGAACTGGAATCACCTTACAATCCCATTCTTCAGGGCTTGTCTTGGGAAAACTTTCCTGGACACTCAGCACTGCCACCCTTCTCTGTTCTCCCGTAATGCTTTGGGCATATTTTTACTACTTCCCTTTTGTAAGCCTGAAATGATTGTCTAATTTCAATCAACAAAGTCCTAAAAAGTGTTTCTCTCTAATCTCTTCAACAACCTGCCCTACTCTTGCCACTGTAAAGGTCTCCGTTTGGTCCTCCTGCGTCCACTCCTGCCTTCTCCACACCCAACCCATCCCCACATCACTACCAGAAAGGTCTTCTCCAGACGCAAATGGAATTAATATCCCTTCCCTGCTTCAGAAAGATCTTTCCATGAGGGTTTAAATCAGAACTGGTTCAGAAAATGATGCTTTAGCATATGAAGAAATGACTGAGGTCAAAGATGGCTTCATAGAAGTGGGATTTTTGCTGGGTCTTTTAGGATCAATAAACGGACAAACAGTGGAAAATGCTAGGGAGGGTGTTTGACTACCTCTTGACAGACCCTGGACAGGCCAGATGGGAAAGCACTGTTTGGGTGGAAGGCCTGTGGAAGTGAACGCCGGCAAAATGGCCTGGAGCCCATGCAAGGTAGATTCTGCATGCAGTCCTACAGAGTTGCACCATTAAGTATGTTTTATGCGAGACAAAATTGAGTCCTTCACCTAATTTTCCTGCCTCATACAGTTTAGGAAACTTAAATGTGAAGTGAAAGGAATTATTTTTAATTATAATTATAAGGTGACAGGTCATACCTAGGGCCCCAAAAGACTGAAAACTCTTTGTCACAGCGATGCCAGAGAGAAGCCAGGAGCAACGTAAAAATGGCGAGAACTGAGGGGCAGATAGAAATCCTTTTAAGAACTGCAGTTTTAATATCCTGCTATGAAAATTGCTGAGATATTGACTGACCTAGGGAAAAAATTTTGAAAAGAAAACCATTAATTGCAATAATATTTCACCAAAGGCAGTGACTGTTTAAATGCTTAATATTCAAATCTATATCAATGCCACACTTAGATAATCCTCTTCTCAAAAAATAATTTAACCAATAAGAATAAGAAAAAAGGTAGGAAAAAAGAGTGCCATGATTTAAAAAGAAAATAAAATGTGCTACAAAATCTTTTTGTCTTCAGTGAAAATGACAGGTTGTTTAAGAGTGCTCCATTGGGCAAGAGCTGGTTCTCAAATTCAAACACTCCAGAGAAAAGCCCTTATTCTGCGTGCCACAGAGTGAACAGTTCTGATTCAGGAAAAGGTGCCCTTTAACACTATGAATCATCTTTCACTGGCTAATAATTAAAGCAGTGACTTTAATTTTTTAAACTACTTGAAGACTTGGAAAGATTGAATTAATGTAGTTCATGTTAGTTTTAAAGCCCTTTTTAAACTATGAATTGAGGATGGGAACACCTGGATTACATCCCCAGACGGGCTGTGGTTGAAGAATTTCTTGATGTTGCCTTAGGTCAGTCAGTCAACAAATGTCTTGCCATTAAAATAAATCTGAATATCAATGTGCTAATGACCTATATATTTTTGCAAAATTAGTTTAAGGTTACATAGTTATTTCTCAGGAACATATGAATTATTAGCTATCATGATTCTGAATGTGGGTTGTGACAATATTATGAGATATTTTATGCACCTACAGGAACATTTAAGGCTAGGTAACATGGAGGTGGGGTGAATTGAGTGTGACGATCTCCCTCCTCTCCTTCCTTAGAAGGACATTCACTGACCGCCACCCAGGTCATCATCAGCTGCACTCGGATGTCACTAGGGAAACACAGCTTCCCTGATGTTTATCCACTAAAGCAGCCAGACTTCCTTCAATGGAACTAGATTCCAAAAAAATCCTGCCCCAAAGGTAGGAGACAGCTTATTAAATTTGTGTCAGGCCTACTGCCTGATACCTTTTAAGCCCAGTCTGATTCCCTTCAGGCCCCTGACACATGCTAACTGGCATCACTCTGGTAGCAGATGCCAAGAAAGGGGACAGACATCAGCTTCCTGCTTCTCGAGTACTCAGCATGCCATCTTTTCATAAACACCAAACAGGAGGCCTTAAACAAGTGGAAAATACAGGAGAAATGAGCATTTAGACAGTTAATTCGTCACTGAACATGGCCAGGCCCTTCTGCTCTTCTGAGGGGTAAAGACCAGCATTGCAGACAGTGGGACAAAGCAGAAACCGTGCCACTTGGAAATCACGCTGGGGCCTTTCCTCACCTCCTGCTCACGACAGCGGGCAGTCCTCCAGCTCCTTCCTGAGCGTGTTTCATTCACTGGATAAATGTTTGTTTGCTGGGCCAGCTTCTGTTCTCAGCACTGAGAACACAACCTCAAATAAAACTGATAAACAGCCCTGCCCTGTGGAATGTCCGTAGTAAGTAAAACATACAGACTACCGGAGGGTACTGGATGAAAATAAAAACAGGGAAGGAGGTGGGGAAGGCCTGAGACTGTTTCCGAAGTCTCCGGGTGTGCCCCCAGAAGACAATCGGGGTCTGAGAGACAGAGCCTGAAGGTTCTGAGCGGAGGAAGGATGTGCTACCTTAGGAACAGGGCCATGGTGGCTGCGGTTTGAGGAGCAGCCCAGCAGGGCCAGGGCGGAAGCAGGGAGGCCAGTGAGGCCACTGCAGGAAACCAGCAAGGGATGCTGGAGGCTTGGATGGGGACGGGGTGCAGGCAGTGAGAAGCGATCAGACTCCAGATACATTCTGAAAGTAGAGCCGAGGGAATTTGCCCACAGACTGGGTAGAGGAGTGACACCCAGGTTTGGGGCCTGAGCAGTTAGAGTTGCCATTGGACCGAGATGAAAAGACCATGGGAAGAACCACATTTATGCGACAATCCAGAGGCATTTCTAGGTCAAATGTAAACATGCTGCACGGAAATGCCCAAGACGGGGAAGTGCCGGGCACCTGGGGCTTTCCAGGAGTCAGTAATGCTCTTAAGAGAAAGAGGGCGGACCGGAGCGCAAGTTTCTGTCACTGAGTATATTTAAGGTGGTTTGCTAGGAAGTCATAAACACGTGTTCCAAGCATTTTCCGGGAATAAGTAGAAGAGATGAAGATGTAGCCAGAAAACTTCCCATAAATGCCTCCACCTCCATCTCCTCTAAATCTTTCGACACTGGGAAGAGGCCTCCACACCTGGCAGCACCCCGGGCATCTGTCCCTAAATTGAAGAGGTGTATGGGGTGTTTGCCACTGGTAGATGCTCCGTCATCTCCCTAGTGTGCGGCACTGAACACAGAGTTAGAAAACACCCCAAATGGCAAACAGCAGGAGTTAACCACCTCATCGTCCCTAATGAGCAAAGCCAGGGTCCAGTTCTTTAGGAAAATCTTGGACCCTGTCCGAGGTTGCATGTGATTTCATTTTCAAAAGCCCTGCCAAGTTCCTAAGATGGTTAATGTTGACCAATTAAACAGGGAAAAAAATGTAATTAGCATTTGTCATTTAAATCATTACATACTACATCACCAATTAAGGTCCTTTTTAAGGTCCTTATTATAATTTTTATGTTATAATTAACAATACAATTTTTCCATTGAATTCTTATGTGCATAACATTTATTAACAGAAATGGTTCCTGACAAACTTGGCCTGGGATCAAGAGTACATTTCCTATGGGTTTTAGGAAAAAGCCAAAGTTGTTGTAAATGGTTGCTTAGGAGAGACAGAGTCTATGTTCTCCGCTGATTCGAAGTAGGTCAGATTGATGCTGAAGGCTTCCCTAAGGTTGTAATTAAGTATGAATATGAAAAAAACTGAGAACAAATAAAAAATAAACACTTTCTTTTAGGCTTTCACATCACAGGCCTTTCATTATGTTTCCACCTCAGGCAAAATGCTTTTCTTTGGAAAAAGGATACAGTTTTACAAAAATAGATTTTTAAAAAAATTGTGCAATAACTCTGTAAGTCTAGACTTAGAGAAAAATTCACTCAAGCATGAACGCTATGGAGAAGTATTTAACCAAGCAGAGTTGGGGCAAAAATGTACACCAATGCTCACTCAGCAGCGTGAACTATTATAATTTAATTCTGCAGGTCAGTCTGATAGGTTTTTCGTTTTTTCCCCTTGAAAATCACATCTTTTCTTACGCTTCCCACCCAAATCATTCACTGTTATAAAACTGGCTTAGCCAAATCAATTTCTAGGCTAGCAATAAAATTTAATTACAGTGAGGCTTGGATAAACATTGGCTCTAAAACATTTCTTGGTCTATAGAGTGATAACTGAATTAAGTAGGATTATTTCATCATTATGGTATTAAGCTCACATTACATAAGAGAAGCTAATATTTCTAACTCCCTTTAACCTACAAAATATGCTATAAGCATTTGCATGAGTCAATTTAGTATGTTTCCTTCTCGAAGAGCTCTGCAACAGGACTACTTTGCAGCTACATTTTCAGCACAGAGTAGAATGTGAAATGAGGAAGATTCACACTGGACCCCACCCACAGGGTCCAGAGGTCAAGCTACCAAAGACCATTTCGTAGGCACTGGTACCCGCCTTTCCTACAGCCACTTAAGCTAAAATATCCCCCAGAGCCAGGGTACATGGGCTGTCTCATCTCCCACTGTGCTGCATGTCCCAGTGTGGAAATCAAACTAGACCTCTCTAAACACGGAGAGCTCCTTGGAGCCTCTGCTCAGGCATCCACTCTTCCAGGAAGCTTTCCCTGACCTCCCTTGTCTCCGGGCATTTCTACGTCAGCACACTCACCTCATGATAAAACTGTATGGCTGCCTCTCTTCAAAGTCTGGGAGTACCTTGATGGTCTTTGGTCTCCCGGTCAGACTCCAGGGTGGACACATATTAATACTGTGTTGGGTAAACAAATGAATATAATTGAAAAGCAAAGACATACAAACCCTTGCTGTGCACTAGGTCCTGGATAAACAGACAGAAGATGTAGGGTCTGCTGACTGAGGATCTAGTCACAAAGACAGGGATGTAAAGAGAGGCAGAACAATAAAAGCCAGCAGCGACTGGTGAAGGGCCAAAGCAGTGAGCTGCCAGGGGTGGAGGGGACTTGTTACAGGACAAGAGTGTGAAGCAGAGTCTTGCAAGCAGAGCCAGGGCCCTGAAGGAAAGGTAGCCTAGGGATGCAGGGGGCACGAGGACAAAGGGGGAGTGATGGGCAAAGCCCTGTGAGGGAGCTGAAAAGCATTACAGGTTAGTGTGCAAAGGTACAGACATTAAAAGACTGGGTTCTGATGTATCCAGGCAAAACTGGATTCAAAACCTGACTTCTTTATTACGTGTTCTTTAGGCAAATCACTCAATACTCCTAAACCTCAGTTCTCTTATCTGTACAATAGGTATAAGGATAACTCCCTCAGTGGAATAACAGAAAATGTGTGAAGCCATGGGCATGGCGCTTTCATATAAAAGTGTTCTTCTTACTGTTTTTGTTATGGCTCGGACACATTTAGTAGGCTTCATCCTAATTGTGATGGAGCTGAGGTTTGCAGCTGTGAATGTAGATAGAGGAGCAATGTATAATTTTAGGTCTCTTTCTCCTGTAGATTTGATTGCAAATGATAATATATCCACTGTAGGATTTTAAATAGCATCCCTGACATTCAAATCAGAGTACTATTAACTAGCTGGCACCATCTCCCTGAGACATCAGCTTTCTGAACATAAGGATCCCAGCTAAGGCAGCATTCGAGGTGTCTACGGGATAGCTATCTAGTGTTCAAGCCTGTGCCCAGGTGGTTACAGCAAGGTCTGTCAGTTAACTTCCTCCTCTTATTTCCTATTTGCCTGTATAGTCACTAGTAGACAAATCAGTTCTTACTCTTGAATTGTTTTAGGTTTATTTGCTTCCTCGCCCAGTTGGGCTGTGATCTCCTTTAAAGGAAGAGCATAGTTATTATACATCATTTATGGCCTCCACAGTATCTTAGCAAAGCTCAATAATCTTCTCTTGGTTACCACTGGCTATTCATTGCCAAGGGTTTGATCCTTGATCCTCTGATAGTTGACTCTGTCACACTAAGACCCTCTAGGCACTACACAATTCCCCAAGAGTATGATATTTGATATTCTGTGGGCATATTATCTAATAGAGAAATTTAATCAGGTAAGCTAGTGAGGCTACCTTGTGAAATAATTTTAAAATTATCTTGAGAGCCCTGACTGGTATGGCTCAGTTGGCTAGGCATTGTCCAGCAAAGCAAAAGGTCTTGGGTTTGATTCCCAGTCCGGGCACATGCCTGGGCTGCTGGTTTGGTCCCCGGTAGAGTCACACACACAAGAAAACCGATTGGTGTTTCTCCCCTCCTTCTCCCTCCTTTTCCCTCACTTTATAAATAAGTAAATAAATAAATATTTAAATTTTTTGAGAAAACTAACTTTTAAATTAGTTGGAAAAATCCCCCATGGGGGTCTAAAATTGTCCCTACCACTCTTCTAGAAATTTAGAACAAATTCTTAGATACTCCCTCTAATAGAACTATTTACCCTGTAAATTTAGGTCCTTTTTAATTTAAAAAGATATTAAATTTAATCAATTATCCATTTAAATATCTTCAATATGTAGCTTATAATGATGAAGCAGATATTTGTTTTGCACATGAAGCAATTTCACATGTCAAGGGCGACCAGAGCAAGAAGAGCCGGCGGACTGGAGGACACCTCGTCTGCTAAACCCAGGTCTCCTCAGGATTTCTACTTTCGCAACTTGTAATGCCCTGTGTTTTACAAAGGGGAAAAAAATCACTTCCACCTTTATTATGTGTGAGTGATATGATCCCCTGATCTTCCATTCCTCTTCTCCCAGATTTGCTGTGAGCACTACTTCATTCATGCTCTGACATTTATAAAATGTTTATTTAGGACCAACCCTTGCTTTACAACGTCACGCCAGCAGTAGAGCACCTGTAAGAGTCCTGTGGGAGTTACTCTGTGGATTAATATCAGGATAAAGGCAACGAACGTATTAGCTGAGTCACCTGGGGAAATGATGCGTCCCTGTTGAGTCTCCTCTTCCTCTCTGTAACTGGGGGTAACATTTCCTATCTTTCAGCACTGCTGTGATGAGAAATAAGAATAAATAAACACCACCTCTCACAGTGTGCTTCCCACTTAGTAGGTACTTAATAAATTAAAGCCAGTATAACTGTCGCATCACAATTTGCAAAGGGTCTGTTTTGCTCTACACTGTTAATTCTGCTCCTCCCTGTACATATTCCTTCCCTAGAATCTGCCCACCAGGAACAGCGGTCCTATCAGCAGTCCTCTCAATGACTCAGGGGGTTACTACAGGAGTTCTTAGTTCTCCTTCTTACATATTACCATCCAATAACACTTCCAAGAGCAAACTAGTCATCACCTTTCCACACTAACTTTCACATTTGGGGGCTGGCCCTGGGCAGAAATGAGAGAACCAGAAACAGAATCTTAGTACTCTCTTTTAAAAAATATTCCTCATATGTAGACAAAAAAACAAGGAGCGTGGTTCTCAGGAGATGAATTCTACACTCAAACACCCCTGGAACACGCCCTTACTGCTCTTTGATCTAACCAGATTTGAAAGCTCCAAAGCTGTTTGTGCTGCGTTCAAATAAAAAATAGTTTAGAAATGAGTCAGAGATTTAGTCATCTCAAAATAATTGTTCCATATTTCATAATTTAGAAAAATATAAACCATAACTTACAGCCAACGGTATACTATTGAGTTCATTTAGTGTCAAACTCTTTCATTTTCCCAGCATATGAGAATTTTTTAAAGAGCACTGCACTAAGATTCTTCTTTTTATTAACAAATCCAGTAGCAAGTAATAATAATATTCTGACGTAGCTCAAACACAAACTTGCCATAGTGTCATTCTAGAATGTACTTCATCAAAACAGGCAGAAGCAGAATGGCACGGGTTTTTTTGTTTGTTTGTTTTTTAACACGATGGCAGGCCTTACTCCAAACTGCGTGAACCAGATCTCTGGTTAGGGGTGTGCAGAGGATCACGACTAGAAGCCCTTGCTCATCGTACTTTCCCTGTGACTCAATCAGCTCAGTTTTAGACCTATTGCTAGGTCATTTGGTAAGCCAAATGACACTAAAAGGCGACAGAGATCAAGCAGCTGTTATGGCAACGGAAAAGCCACGACATTGGAGGATGTTGAGGCTGTACCTGCTTTAACAGTGCCTGGCAGGGCAATCCAAAGCAGAGGTCTTTGCAGAATTTGGGCTGACAGCGTGTCTTCTTTTCTCTCTGTGTTCCCACCTCCATCAGTTTCACCTACCTCCCTTCTGATTTTCATTTTAGAGCAATGTTTACTTAGAAAAATAAAAGGCCATTTTTCCTAAGCAAACAATTCAAGCAATTAAAGCCAAAAAGTAAATATATATAAATCTCTCTAGGCCAGTGAGGATTAATGCAGAAATTAACTAGAAATAAGAAAATGTTTTAGGCCATCCTTTCAGATTAGAAATCCTAAAAGTATATTAAAGAAATTCAACTCATGCCCTGGCTGTTTTGGCTCAGTGGACTGAGCCCTGGCCTGCGTGCGAACCAAAGGGTTGCCAGTTCGATTCCGAGTCAGGGCATGTGCCTGGGTTGCAGGCCAGGTCCCCAGTGGGGGGCCCGCAGAAGGCAACCACACACTGGTGTTCTCTCCCTTTCTTTCTCCCTTCCTTCCCCTCTCTTTAAAAATAAATAAAATCTTTAATAAAAAAAAGAATTTCAACTCATGGTTAATTATAGAGTATGTTATCATAAACCAGTATCTTCTAATTATAATAAAAAAATACTCTAAGCCTAGGACAATTTCCTGTATGATCTTTGCTTAGTTCCTCCAAAGAGTACCCACCTTTCTCACAATTGCTAAGTAAAAAATACTAAGCAATTTAAAAGAATGATGCTGTTACATAAATCCAAATTATTATTTGGAACAAAAATTATATAAAAGTTTTGAGTGGGACAAATTTATAAAGCACAAATTCATTCTGTTCCTGTATTTAAAATACATGTGATCAGGCTTCTACCAAACAAAAAAAAAAGAAAAAAGAAAAAAGAAAAAAAGATACACCTAAGTTCTTAAAATTCTGTATAACATTCAGTTTTATGCTTTTTCATCACTGTGGCTTCCTATTTTTATTCAACACTATTTTTCCAGTATTCAGGATTTTTGGTTTTCTTTTGTTTTGGTTATAGGCATGTTAATTTTGACCTCAGTTTCTGCCTGTCCTTTACCCAAGGTTTATTAGGACCAGCCAAGATCAGGCCCTCCAAATTCCCCACTCCGCACTGTCCATGTCCCCCTGCAAAACGCAACAGGCATACTAAGCTCCAGGGCTTGAGGACCGAAGGACTTTAGAGATCCTGACCAGAAAAGGTTCAATTCAGAGATCCTCTCTGCAACTTTCCTGCCAGCAAAAGGGCCCTGCTCTTTGCACACCCCAAGGCGGGATCATTGACCCCTGGACGCAGCCCTCCCCTTGTCGGAATGTCAGTCATTCAAGAATTTTTACTTGTGTCCAGATCAGCTGTGTGAAGCAGAACAAACCTCAGCATCTCCGAGTCTGAGTTTTTCTAAGAAACTTCCTGGAGGAAGTTCAGTAACTTCTTTCTGAAAGGAATGATGATTTTAAAAATCATAGGAATGATAGAATTCTTCCTAATTACTTAAATGGCAGTAACTGCAATAAAATATTTGCCCAGAATGTCTTTAGTCTGGAGAATCTTGTCTAACAGGTGACATCTGTGTTTCAAAGGCATAGGCAGTAATTTTCAAAGCTCCTGAGCAGTGGCTCTGCATCCTTGTCCCCTAAGACACACACCCTGGCCTCACTCCTTGACCCCCTGCTGAACAGTGTCTGCCACGGGGACCCCCGCTTTGACCTCCTGAGCTGTCACCAAGTGTTTACCGTTCTCCCCAAATCATTGCCAGTCTTCCCTCCGCATCTGTTCCTCTGCAGTATTTGTCGCTGTTGCCCTCTCCCATCTTGTAAAAATTCTCTCTTCTTCGCCCCAGTGACAACACATGTCTGAATCTCACTTGGCGTTTTCTGACCACTCTTTTGTCATTCTTGGCTGCTTCTCCATGCCCACTGTTAGAAATAAACATTCTTTGACTGTCTTATCTTTGCAAGAAAAAGCTTACACTGAGCTTTCCTAATTCACTGTGTGGCATTAGACAGCCCACAACCCTCTCTGAACTCCGCTTGCCCCTGAGAAAGGGAAGAGGGTGGACGATGATCCAAAACATCCCTTCGAGCTCTGCAGTGCTATGCTGGTCTATCCTCATTCATTCTTGTATTTGGTCAGTACAGTTTCAGAGAGCCAGCACAGGTCTGGGTGGAGCTCAGACCACCAGGAAATAATAACTCCCAGTGTGGGAAGGAACCTTAAACATCACCTAGTCTGGCACGTTCATTTTATAACAGGAAACCTAGGTCCAGATTGGGTACTCTGTTACCTCATAGTAGATGATGGCGATAAGAAGGAAGTTTCCTGGGCTCTCTCCTGTTGCAAAATCAAAGCTCACATATCTTCCAAACCGGGTTGAAATACAAAATAGTATCAGGGTAAAATGTGATATGGAAGGTATGAATTGATGTAGATCACTTTCAAGCCTTTTTTACCCTTTAAAAAAATAAATTTTATGTCCTAGCCAGGTAGCTCAGTTGGTTAGAGCGTCATCCTGGTACACCAAGGTTGTGGGTTCAATTCCTGGTCAGGGCACATACAAGAATCAACCAATGAATGCATAAATAAGTGAAACAACAAACTGATGTTTCTCTCCCTTGCTCTCTTTCTCTCTAAAATCAATCAATCAATCAATCAGTCAAATAAACTCTATACTAGAATTCCAAGAACTCTGGAGATATATTTGCTGTAGTGGGCGCTTTACACAAAGTAGAGCAATCTGATCACATAAAACGTTGTAGGTTTATGTATTTAAATAGCCAAATAAAACAGAACATCAAGTCACAGAATACATATATTTACGTTAATTCAAATGTCCAAAGCACAATACAGTAGTATCTATTTACTAGTTCACGTAAATTAAGATTTACATACACACAAGCATATAAACAAATATTAGTCTACTAGGACAAAGATTTAAGAAGTTACTTAGACATTTTGGTATTGACATCTACATACTTATGGCAACAAATAATGATGAGTTTAAACTTTGAATAAGATCTTTTGTTCAAGGATAGGAAATTTACAGAATGGAAAGAAGACAGTCAAACAAACGTATCTTATTGCACTATTTATCTAATATCATACAGGATGTGACAGTACCCAGTACCTTTTATCAGTGAAGTCTGCTTACTCTGGTCTGAAACGATGAATTTAGAATTTGGGAATGAATTATTCCCAAATCTACCTTTATTTTGTGCTTCATAAAGAATGGCTGTTTGGAATAGGACACTAACACTTTTCTTTAACTCAACTTTGATCCTAATAAGTTAGTAAAGCCTCTTTTTAAAGAACAGTAATACACAAAGTTTATTTTTTCTTTCAAGAATCCTGAATAAAAGGATAATGTCAGTCAAGTCACCTCCAGGGCAGCTTTGAATTGCTCAAAGGTGCTAAAAGACTAAGATAGCATTATCTAGAATCTAAAGTTTGGAAAACAATGCCACATTGAGGAACCAAAGTGCTTTACCCGATTCCTACCAACCAAGATTCCTATCAATCATTTTTTTAAAAAGACCATTTCAAAAACCAAACATAATTTCAGTCCTGCTGTTTATTTTGCAGACCACACACAAAGCTAAAGATGGAGAGATTAATTTACTACATCGTACAAGTGTAGGCACAAAATTAAGTGGACGCCATGAAGGGTGTGTCTGAAAACACGGAATTGACCGAATCTGAGTCAGATTTCCCCCTTGTGGACTTTAAGATGCCCTCAGCTATAACTGTTTCACTGGGAAAGAGCCTGACTTTCCCGTTCTGCCCCGCTGCCGTATCCTTCAGGGGTTCCAAAAACACCACTCTTTTACCGGCACCTGCCTTCCGTTCCTCAGCTGGGACATCACCAGCCAGGCCAGGACTGAGAATAGATGAGTGGGCATTGCTTTGGTTTAGCATACTTTTTTGTCTCTTGGCTTTACACCTGCAGGGACACGGCGTCAGATAGAGGTACAAAAGTACCAAAACGATACTGGCCACACAGGCTGCAAGAGTGGTAAAAGCTGTGTTAAATGCCTCATGTGCATGGGATCTGTTTACGGTGAAATTGCTCACGTTTATTGTGACATCCACAGTTTCGTTTAACAGGCGCTGCCTGTTCATTGCAACACAGGAATACACTCCAGCATCCTCAAAACGAGGGCTTTCTATAACCAGGCTTCCATTGTGAAACACATGAAAGTTTTCCACCTTTCTGTCTGGCTCTAGCAGTCTGTTATTGGGACCCACCCACATGAAATCCGTATTTGAACTGCCAGTCTTGCCGTCACAGTGAACAATCAGCCTTTCTCCAACTTGAGCCTCATGGATAAAGCCAAGTGCATGGAAGGAGCCATTGATGATACTGTCAGAGCAATTCATAAAGCTCTCCTGGAGCAGCTGCACCTGATGGGAATGCCTAGAGTCAGACCACATGCGGCAAGTATAATCATTCTTAAAATCCATCACGGAGCTGAAGTGCCTCCGATACCAAAAGATCAGCAATGAGTAAAGGGAACAGTCACAGACAAATGGGTTTCCATGAAGGTAGATGCCTCTCAGCTGCTTCCCGGGCACTAAATTTATATGTTGCATTGGCAGGAAGGGGATCCGGTTATAAGAAACATCTAGAAACATTAGTTCTGCCAGTTTGAACCTCCCGACATACAAATCCATGGGGAACTTCGTGAGAAAGTTCCCACTTAAGTAGAGTTTCTGCAACTGGAAAAGCCCTCCAAACGCTGAAGGATCAAGGTAGGAAATGTGATTGTTGTACAGCAGGAGCATTTCCAGAACCTTCAACTCTTGGAACACTGCACTTTTCACAGTCTTCAGCTTATTGGAGGATAAGTCAAGACACTTTAAATTCGGAGTTGCGGAAAAACTGCCCATGGAAATGCTGGTGATGTTGTTATGGCGAATAATGAGGGTGTTCAGCTTTCCAAACGACACCGGAATCCACTCCGAATCCAGAAGCCCAATTCTGTTATAACTAAGATCCAGTCTCTTAATCAGTCTGAAAAGGTTCCCAGGCACCTTGGACAGGTTTTTGTTGGTGCAGCTGACGACGTCAGTGGCACAGATGCACGCGGTGGGGCACACCCCATAGGCGCCAGGGCCCACAGCCGCGGAGACCACCAGCAGACACAGCAGTCCCCTGCAGCCGCGTCTCACAACTCCGGGAAGGCTGGGCAGCGAGTGTAAACGCAAAGACATTATGGTCGCCTCTCTCGGTCTCTTTCAGGCGTCTTCGCCACCAGCTCAGCCTCCCACCGGGGAATCTGGTAAACAATCAGTATTTAAAGAGGGGTAAAAAAAAAAAAAAAAAAGCAAAGTTAACTACCACCAATTAACCCTTAAGAGTCACGTCTTTCTAGTAACTTTGGAAATGGAGGTTTAATTTCACACTGGGGAGCCTACGTTGCTTTTTTACTGTTAAGTGCAATTTTTCCTGGGTTACTCCCGCTGGCGGGCATTTACAGCTACACAATCTATAAATACAACCGTGTCAACATCAGGAATACAATATTTTTTTAGGTGCATCCTGCTTTTTTTTTTTTTAACTCCCTCCAACAGACGCAAAAATACACAAACCCCTGCTATAAACAATTCAACGGAAATACTTAGCAAGCCGCCCAACCAGAACTCCACTCACAGGGCTGCGAAGCCTCACCGACTCGGGATAGACTGCCGACCGTGATGCCTTCTGAAGGTCTGTGCGTCTGTCTGTCTGTCACTCTCGCATCTCTGGAGTTCCTTTCCCTCTTGCTCCCGGCGGGCGGCAGCCTCTCGCTGGCTCTCAACTTTGCGAGTTTTAAGGAGCCGCGGCGGCAGCAGCTACTCCGGGCGCAGGAAACGTCTCCGCCGGCTCCGGTGAGTTCTCCCGGGCTCTCGTCATTGCCCAGGGAAGGTACGGTCTCGGCGCTCCGGCCGTCTGGTGCCCGCGCGCCCGGAGCCCAGGTCCCCGAGCCCGGTCCGAGGGGCGGGGGCGCCCGCAGCCGGAGGGACCCGGCCCCGCCTCTCCGCGCTCCGGAGGCTGCTGGACGCCAGGTTCCCGCGCGCCGCCACCCGGGTTTTATCCGCAAGCGCTGCGGGTCGGGTGCGGAGCGGGAGGGCTGGGCCCGCCCCTGAGCGCCCTCCCCGCTGCGGGAACCAGCTGCGAGGCCGAGGGCAGGAGCGGGTTGGGCAAGTGGAGGGGGGCACGGCGGCGCGGGAAGGGGCCACAGCACAGCCAATCGGAGCCGCAGCAGACGCCCACCCCGCGGTCCCGCAGCCTCCCAGGCTCTTCCCGGGCGTCGGAGAGCCGGCGCACGGGAGGGCGCGCCGGGCGGGGGTCCACACCGAGGCCAGGGCTGGACGCCCCCGGGTGGGGACGCGCTCACCCACTCCCGCCAGTTGCGTCCGTTTGTTTAATCCAGAACCCGGCGATGGTGGGGCGTGGGAAGATTACGGGGGACACACCCAGACCGAGAGGGAGAGATCGCACTCCGGGAAAACGTGGTTTAGTCGCGGCCGCCTGGCCCGCTGCACTCCCCGACCTCTTGAGCCTTCCTTTGGGCGAGGGCCAGGCAGGTTTCCACGGCGCTAAGTGCAGTAGGTTTAAAGGTTTACAAAATAAACACTGAAGCCGCCTTCCGTCTCCGCCCACATTTGGGGAGGTGGGGGGCGGGGGCAGGGAGATCGGGCACGTTCCCCGTGGTGCAACGGGGATCTCTGCCGGAGGGACTGGGAAGGCCCAGTGGGCACGCTACCGACCTCCCTGGAAAAGTTCTATCCCTTGCGTTACTTGGGAGGCGGCATCAGGGATGGTGGCCAATTCGCGAAGCAGGAGCGGCGGAAAGAAGGTCTGGAGCCGACCTCCTGACTGGAATGCAAAGATAAGGGCATTAAGCTTTAAAAAACATCCTGCTCGCTCTGGACCGGGACTGATCCCAGAGGCGCTGCTCCGAGACTCTTCACCCCTTCCTGAGACGCAGGGGGCCTGGGCTGCCCGAATCGAGCGGCTTTGGTCCAGCAGGCGAGGAAAGGTGCAAGTCCCGGCAGACAAAAAAAAAAAAAAAAAAAAAAAAAAAAAAAAAAAAAAAAGACATAGGAAGTGGAAGGCGTGGGGCGGATGAACGAATCAGTTTTTGTTTAATTCCAAGGTGATGTTTAACGATGGGATTTGACTGAGCCAAATGGCCCATTTGCCTATTTTATCCGGATTAAAAAAAATAAATTACTGTCTTGACAAGAGACACTAAACAAAGCTTAAGAGATGGGAAGACTGCAAATATAACTTGTCATATTACTTAATGTAGACTAAAAGATGGTGGCGACGATCAATAACCCCCCCCCCCCCACACACACACACAGACACTTGAGCAACCTGCATTTAAGGCGAGTTGGTCCCTGCACTGTGGTGAACGGATCCCCGCGGGAGCCCCCGTCTCCAAGGCCATATTTTAAAGGGAATTGTGTGCGCTATTAACTTAGTTAGCCTGTTTGTGTTGTTAACCTGGAATAGCACTGGTAAATCAAGGTTTTTCAGGTGTGAACAGCTTGATTCAAATGAGTTTCAGTTTCATGAAAAGTTGAATGTTACCCTAAAAGAATTTCATACAGACTGAAATACTTCCTCCCCAAGAGCTCCCAGGGGTGAAGCAGAGGTTGAGATTTTTCTAAAGTCAGGCAACATTTCCTGGGAGTCTCAAAAAACTGGGTCTCTAAGCTTCATTTTTACAGTTACAATGGTTAACAGAGAAATAGAATTAAAGATTTTTTACTCGGAGGAATATTTTTTAAATGATTAATAAATTTTTGGAGTGTTTCATGAAGTACCTATCTTCCTATTCGAACAAGACCCTGAAGGTGGACAAAAGACCTGTATTTAATACAAAAATAGTCTAAAAAGAATAAGTGACTTTCAAAATGGAAACAGGTTCTGTTATGATAGCTGCAGGCACATTACAGAAATATCATGCAAAGATTATGCAGAATAAATAAACTAGATTCACTCAAAATCCACAGACAACTTTATTTCTGTATTTGAATACCTGATTTTTGGATTCTGCACATTTGTCAAGGAGAAAGGAGTTGTGAAAGGGATGGGTTCACTAAGCTTGGAAAAGAGAAAGCGAAGAGTTAACCTTAATAATGGCTTAAGGTGTCACCTTATTTTGTGGGGGATAATTTTTCATCTTTCTAGCATCCCTTCCCCTTCTTTACCTGGCCCACTCTCAACTAGAAGGCGAATTCCGCAAGGACAGAAATTTTGTCTTAGTCACTGCTCTTTTCTGAGCTCCTGCAACGCTGCTTGACAATTGCTTGGCATTCAGAACTTTTGATGAATGAACTTATAAATGGGGAAAGTATTCAAGGTTTACCCCACCTGAGTCTGCTGGTCGCCATCCTGCCTGCTGCACGCCAAACGCTTGTGCGAGCACCCGTGGGGAGAGGGGCGAGAGGAGCCCTGCCAACATTATTTGAGTCCTGCATTCTGTAGTCCTGGAGGTCACTGCACTTGAGACTGCCTTTTTAATTACATTCTCCACCCCCTCCCTTTGTTTGGCTTCCATGTAAGTAGGCATTGGCCAGAGACGGAGCTCTGTGTTTTACATGCATTATTTCATTTACTGCTCACCATAACCCTGTGACATTGTATAATCCTATCACCCAGATGGCAACAGTGTTCCAAATTATTTGAAATGGAATGAGACTAATTTAGCTTGAGGCTCCATTCGAAGGACTTAGATTAAACAGAAGAAAGACATCTCTGACAGGGTGGTTCCAGCCTGGAATGGATTACCGAGACAGATGGTTGAGTTGCCTTCTCAGGAGTTTAAAATAGGACAGATAGATATTCCTCTGGCCTTTCCCACATGGCGTAATCTACTGATATTTTTTTCAAAGATTTTATTAATTTTTAGAGAGAGGGGAAGGGAGGGAGAAAGAGAGAGAAACACTGATGTGAGAGAGAACCATTGATCCCTTGCCTCTCCTATGAGCCCCGTCTGCAGACAGAACCCGCGAGCCAGGCCCATGACCTGAGCAGGAATCGAACTGGGAGCCTCTCACTTTGTGGGACTGTGCCCAACCAACTGAGCCACACCGGTCAGGGCACTCTGCTGATACTTTTCACTATTCAGTAATGATTCCAACAGAGAGTAGAAAGTGGATTGACATTTGACATGATTCTGAATCTAGGGTGCTGAGTTTGGAAGTAATGCCTACCTGAGAGCAGGGTATTTGAGTAGATGAAATAAATCTCTGGTGTTCCTCTGGCCCTGTGATTTCCAAAATTTCTTAGGTTGCAACCAAAATGTTAAGAAGTTACAGATCGGAAACAAGAAATTGTTGCATGACTAGCTTGATAATTTGGAGTCATTTTTACCACTAATGAACACTTTAATAGCACTTTATGTCCTGTGAAGGGTCTCGTATGCCATATCTCCTGTGATTATAGCCTGCGCCTGTCGCCAGAGGTAGCTGGGACACCAGCAGATACTGGACGTTGCCTCCTTTTTAACCTTGGGGGCACATTGGAGTTCTTCCGAGACAGAGCACACTGGGGCCTCCGGCTCTGCAGGAGACCAACTGTTCCCTAGAGCTCTCTGTCCAGGTGTCCTGCCCTGGGTGTGGCACTCTTGGCAGGGTTTTTACAATGTGTCAGGAGCCTTAGTTCATAGGAAGCACACACCTTTGCCCCCTCTGCTCCTGCAAAAGCCCCTTCTTCTTTTGGCCTGTTTCAGGTGTTTTATTAAATTGCCCAAGATTTGTGGTAGAACCATCTCTTGCCTGGTAGTGTGTTTCTCACTGTGCAGACATGAGCTGCAGCCCCTGTGCTCTCTGAACTCCGGGAGGTATGTGGCAACTTGTAGCTTCATTCGCTGGAAACTCCCTAGACTAGAAATGGAAGGGGTGAGGGTGGGGGGGCAGGTCGAGGACTTCATTGATAGGTTGTTTTTCAAAAAAAATTTACCCCAATAAATTGAATAAAAAGGAAACAAATAAATAATAACATAAAACATTTCGTTGAGATAAAATTCACCATATGATCATTTAAAAGTATACTATTCAGTGATTTTAATGTACTCACCTTATTGTGCAATAATTCTAATTCCAGAATAATTTCCTCATCCCCCAAAGAAGCCCTGTACACATTAAGCAGTTGCTCCCATCCACCACTCCCAGCCCCCGGCAACCACTGACCTACTTTCTGTCACTGTGGATCTGCCTGCTCTGGACATTTCACATAAGTGGAATCATGCAATACGTGGCCTTTGTGCGAGCTTCGTTCACTTGGCGTAATGTTTTCAAGGTCTGGATGGGGTTCTTTGGCTACGGGTTGTACAACCAGTTGAGATCATCTCTTTGAAAGTCCTGCATATTTGGGTTAGCTACACTTGAGCTTAGAATGTAGGGCATCTGCCCTGTTGTCATTAATCAGTCTTGGCCCAAACTCTCATCTACCCAGAGTCTTCAATTCTAAGAGTATTAAACCCCTGTGTGGATACAGAAACCTAGCAACTTTATGAGATGAGGAGATCTAAGTTCTAGTCTTGGTTAAAAAAAAAAATGCTTTAATCTCTCCATAAACCCCAAGAAACAATTAAGAATATGACAATTAATGATTTCTTAAATTCCCTTCCACGTCAAAAAGTTAACGTGATTTCCAGTGACAGTAGGCCCCAGGAGCATAGTGTTAGAGCACAGGTACTAGCAGTCAGAGCCGGGCCTGGCTTAGTTCCTCAGCTGAGGGTCCGTCACCGCTGCCCTGGGCTGATCTGACCCCTCCTCCTCCCCAGGAATGGTGTCGGTCCCACTGCCACTTCAGGAAGAGTGACTTGGGGCAAGTTCTCTATAGCTGAGATATCACTCTATAGTATGGTATTGTGTAGTATCAACTATATCTCTCTAGTTGATCACTCTTTAGTTGAGATATCTATTAAGTATTTGATTGTGATGGAATAGTACACATTCATTGCAGCATTATTTCTAACCAAAAAAATATGTTACACATTTAATGTGCTGCACGGATGTGGGTGAATAAATTAGTGTACATCCATCTGGTGTCATACTATAGTGTCATTGAAAATAACATGTCAGAGAAATATCTGGTGACATAGATAAAAGTTACAAATAGCTACTATTTCAACTGTTGTAAAAGGAAGTATACCAAGGTCTGTCCAAAAAAAGTCCAGCCATTATTAATATAACGAGAATGGTTTGCGCAACATTGATGTAACCTGACAGCCAAGGAGAGGGGACTGGAATGCGCATGTGTGAACAATGACAACTTCACTGTACTAGTCAGTGGGGGCGGTAGATGCCATTGAGTGAGCATGTGTACTGTGTGGCTGTCTCGTTAAAAATGATTGAGCAAGTAGAGCAACAAATCCACATCAAATTTTGCAAAAACTTTGTGTTAAACTTGAACATCCTTCCACAGAAACTTTTTGGATGATTCAGAAGGCCACAGCTACAGGCAACTGGTGATTGGCAGCTTTATCATGAGAATGTGCCCACTCATGCATCACGTCTCATGCCGAGTTTTTGGTGAAACATCAAATCACTCGGGTGACTCAGCTCCCCTTACAGTCCAGATTCGGTGCCCTGCGACTTCTAGCTTTTCCCAAAACTAAAATCTCCTGTGAAAGGGAAGAGATTTCAGACCATCGATGAGATTCAGGAAAATACAACAGGGTAGCTGGTGGCAATTGGGAGAACTGTGTGAGGTCCCAAGGTGCCTACTTTGAAAGGGACTGAGGTGTCATTATCCCATGTACAGTGTTTCTTGCATCTTGTATCTTCTTCAATAAATGTCTCTGTTTTTCAAATTACATGGCTGGGTACCTTCTGCACAGACCTCATATATGTATATGTGTACAAGATCATCTGAAAGAGTACATACCTACATCATAACAGTGCTTTTAATTTTTTCTTCTTTTTGTTTATCTGTATTTTCTATTTTCTACAATGCTTTTGTGGTAAGAAATAGCACAATGAGAACTTACAGCTGTTTAAAGTTACCTGTGACTAAGTCATGTGCAACACTGTTTCTGCTTCATTGTGATTCCCACTTAATATTCAGCAGCTGTAGTTTTAGAGGGCAAAAGCCTCTTCCCGCTTCTCAGGCCGGAAGTAACTCTGGTTTCCCCTGATCTGAGGTACAGTGATTGCTGTTCCCTCTTTGCAATAGTTATTTATTTGGCAAACATTGACTGAACAGCCACTGTGTGCCGAGCACTGTTCTTTAGTCTGAGAATCGTAGGTTCACACAATGCTACACTAGCCACACAAGTCTTACCGGTGGCCAGTTGTCCACACTCCCAGGCTTGGAACTCAGCGTCCTTGGTTGGGATCCCCTCCCAGCCTCTGAATTCTCTCCCACAGCACATCGTTAGACGAACTTTTGTAGGACGGTGCCCTGCCCCACACCACCATTTTTTGTTCAATGAGAAACAAAAATTTTAAAAAACTGAAAGCCCTTTTTTCTAATCCTAAAAATCCCGTGTTCACTGTAGGAAAATTGGGGGACACAGAACAAAATGTAAAGAACCAGACAACGCCATCCATCTTACTGATAAATCACATTTTTTTCTGCTCAGAGAATAAATTCATGGCAGTGAGGAACCTGAGAAGTTTGCAAAAGGATGATTTTCTCTTTGTCATAATTATGTAATGAGAGAAACAAGCAGACTTTAAAAAAAAAAATGCTCTGAAATCCTCAGCCTTCAGAATGAAACAAGCAGAGGAAAATTTGCTTTATAAAACCCAGCGTGTCAAAGCCATGCCTCTAGCATTACAGTCCCTTCTTGAGATGTTGGTCATAAATGGTAAGCGCTCTAATTTTCACTTTCCTCGTCATGAGCCTGAAGGGATCTTCTAATTGAATTCCTAAATGCTATTATATCTCTCAAAACTGAGGCTAATTTTATCTTCTGATAAACACAGATAATATTTAACAAAAGCAGCTTAGAGAACTCTATGCAGCATTCAGACTCCTACTTTAAGTCCTTAAAAATAATATGCTTTCCTGTAACAGTAATTAATTTAAAATAACTTTGTAAAGGTGATATCTGGTTATTCAAAGAAATACCTGATTTGAAGCCATCATTACTAGCCAACATTAACATGAAATAAAATAAAATTGAACGAAAAAATAATAAACTCAATGATATGCCAGCACCATCGCAAATACTTATTCAGTTATTTTCAGCAAATGCAAGGCCTTCTGTAGTAGATGTTCCATGTGTAATTTGCTCTGAAACTCTGACCTTTCTTCCAGTTGGTGACAGTGAAAAGAAACTTCGCATTCCTATAGGGGAAGGCAGAGGACCTCTGGAAAGATCCAGAAAAGTGGACTTGGAAACGAGACCCAACATTTATTGCATTCTCACTATATACCAGCTTTCTTATTTAATTCTTTTTTTAAAAAAAGATTTTATTTACTTTTAGAGAGGGGGGAAAGGAAGGAGAAAGAGAGTGAGAGTAATGTGATGTGCAAGAGAAACAGCAATCGGTTGCCTCTCTCATGTTCCCAGCTGGGAACATGGCTAACAACCCAAGCATGTGCCCTGACTGGGAATTGAACCAGCAACCTTTCAGTCCACAGGCCAGAGCTCAATCCACTGAGCTGCACCAGCCAGAGCATCATTTAATTCTTACAAGAGTTCAAAGAGATGGCCATTAACAACCCTGTTCTTCTAATGAGGGTGGTGGGGCTTAGTTGTTTTCTTTAACTTGCCCAAGATTAGAGGTAGAACCAGATCTGTTACTGAAGTCTGTCTCACTCTAATCTCATACCAAATGATTAGCTCTAATGCTCCCTATTTGGGAGAAGTAGGGTCAGCCATAATTTAAATTCCATTCAGCAAATACTGTTAGTCCTGGCCACATTCCCAGAGCCGTGATGGGGTTGCTCTCCTCTAGGAATTTGTAGTCTCGTTTGAAATAATTATAGGAATATAACCAAGAACCAAAGTATTTGCCACAGAAAATATACCTTGGGTATCTAAAAATTTCAACACAAGCAGAAGCTCGGATCATACTCATTTCTTGTTGACCAAGTATGTAATTCAACAAAATGAATTGTTACAAATAAAAATATAACCTGGGAGAAACCGTTTGAATGGTCAGGGATGAAATTAAGTCTCAGAATTAAGTAACAATAATATGAACCCTCTGCCTCGTTTTATCCATGGCACTCACAATAAACAACTGTAAGGGGAAAAAAGGACTGTGAAAAAAGAAAGTAGTATGTCTTTCCTGGCACATACAAAGTATCTGAAACATCCTCTAATTATATGCCAAGTGGCAATGTATTTAACAACAACAAAAAAAAAGCATTGAATAAATAATCAAATCTTTGGGTCCTGGTGCTAGAACCTTCCTTTATTAACTGTATGTATGACCTTGGGTAAGTGGCCTGGTCTTTCAGATTATCGGCTTCCCCATGTGTGAAACGGAGATGCAGTACCATGTACGCACTGCTCCGTTTCACCATGCTAACTGAGATGACCGCGTGGAAAGTGCTCGGGGAACTATAAAGCTGTAAAAGAGTATGACAGTGAGTCCCCATCGTGTGTTATTCATCTTTATTGCCCTGTGCCTTGGACACGATCTTACACAGCACAGATGTTTAACAAATGTTTGTTGAACCTAATGGAACTGAAGCTCAGTTTATGTACAAAATAAACAGAGCTGGAGAAGTGTCTCCACAATGTTTGTTCTAATCATGCAGCTCCCCCGAGCCCAGCTGTACCATGGTACAGCAGGCCCTCCATCCTCCCTTGCTCTCCATGGTGCTGTCTCAGCTGCTGTGGGCTGGGGTGAGACACCAGTTTATACACCTGGGTTCCTCAATGCCCCTCCTTCAAGCTGGCAGGTTCTGGAGAACATCCTGGGTAGAGACCTTTAGTTAGGGGTGATGATTGACAATCTCAATATACACTGGACAGTACCCAAAGGGGATTTGAAACACAGGGAAAGGCAAAATAAATTAATAATAATTATAATAATAACAACGACAACTCTCTCCAGAGAGCAGATTTGACATGCTGCTACTTGTCTCTTGCATTGAGATAAAAATGCATGGTAGGAAACCAAGGAAGGTTTCTTTGGAAGCTGTTGAGCAGCAGAGGTCAGGCGCAAATCCAGACAAGTTGCTCTAGGATGAGTCTGCTCTTTGACGTTTTTCTCTGTACGGAAACATCAGGGTGATGGAAAGAAAATATGCTGCTGTGGCAGTTGTCTACACTTATCTCAAAGTAGAATTTTTCATCGGCTCAATTATATTTATTAAAACTATTGGACATCTAAATTCCAGTTTTCTAAATTCCCTTTGCTGGGAAGGCACTGAGAATCTTAGTTCTGTTTTCACTGCAGAATATGCGTTGACCCAGTGAGTATGGAATCGTGTTTGTCTGTGTGTAGGTTGTGTGTGGGGTAAAGCTGAGTGGGGCTCTCCAGACAGCGTCACCCTGGTAACATCAGTGCAGCCCAGCTCGGCAGGCCCAGAAACTTGCTGTTTTTGATGTCCCAGAGTTAGCTCAATGCATGTAGAATGATTTCTGATATAAACCTAAAGATTACCTACTTATCAATTTAAAGCAAAAATCAAGTGGATCAGAACTTGATATCAACCTAGTCATATTCTCTGCCTGTCAGAAAGCTTTGGGAAACCAAGTGTACAATCATAAATGTTTGGCGAGTGGGAAATACTAGGGTAGAGTACATAGTTTGCTTAGCTTAATGTTTAGTGGCATCAAGCATGACAAATCCATTGCCACAAAAGAGGCTGGTTGGATGTGGCACTGCCATCCCTAGGTAGAAGGTACCAAGCAGTTATTCAGTGAGATTTTAAATTATACAAGACATACAGAAGCATCATGATTCTGCCTCAATCAGAAAATTACTCTTTCTATTAAAGGCAATCTCTCCCTCTTCCTTCATCAGTACAGTAGTGGAAAGGCGAAGACAGAACAACATCACAAATCAGGTGGAATAGTGATCATGCAGAAGAGAGGCAGATGGACAGGGAACACGGAACTCTTACTGGAAAGAGGTATCAGAAAGCTGCAGAGAAACCTGGAGAGAAAAGCCAGTCCTGAGAAACGGGCATTTTGTAGAATCTCTATAAAAACTAATGATAAATGTGTATGTGGAAAGTAAACTGAACCCTGGCCAGCTGGCTAAGTTGTGTGGAGTGTTGTCTCATGCACCAAAATGTTACGGGTTCAATTCCTGGACAGGGCACATACCTCAGTTGCAGGTTCAATCCCCTTTGGGGGCACGTACAGGAGGCAACCAGTCAACGTCTCTCTCTCTCTCTCTCTTTCTCTCTCACCAATATACATATCCTCAGGTGAGGATTTTTAAAAAAAAATTTTTTTTTAAAAAGTAAACTGAATAAGTACATAAGAAGAAATTGAGTTCTGTCCAAGCATTCTGATTTTAAAAATATTCCACCAAAGACAGTTATGAGACAAAAATCATGTGATAAAAGAGGATGAGCCGAGAAAGGGCAGTGTCACCCAAATGGAGGAACAGAACCTTTACCAGCGCTTCAAAGGTCCCGTATGCCCTCCCAGGCCCTCACCTCCCCGTGGAAACCACACTCCTGGCTCTAACGGCGCAGATTAGTCCTGCTTGTATTTACGCTTTATATAAATAAAATGTATCCTCTTTGTGTCAGGCTCCCATTGCTCAGCTTTATGTTTGAGAGAGTTATCTATGCTTTTGTGTGTAGTTATAGATCATTCTCACCGCTATATAGTATTCCCCTGTGTGACTAAATAAATCACAGTTTAGTCATTTTATTGTTGATGATCATGTGGATAGTTTCCAATTTTTGTCTATTACAAGTGCTATTGCCAAGGAACATTCTAATACGTGTCTTTTGAAGAAGAACATATCACACATTTTCATTGGGACTGTAGCTAGGAATGTATTTGCTGGGTCACAGTTTACACGCACATTCAATATTGGTAATAACCATCTGTTTTCCACAGTGATCATACCAATTTATTCTCCTACAAGAGAATTTCTGTTCTTCCATGCCCTTGTCAGCACCTAATGTTTTCCTTCTTTTTTCTTAACAATTTTGGTGGAGCCCTGGCTGGTGTAGCTCAATGGATTGCACGTGGGCTGAGAATCAGATGGTCACTGGTTCGATTCCCAGTCAGGGCATATGCATAGGTTGCAGGCCAGGTCCCCAGTGGGGGGTGTGTGAGAGGCAACCACACATTGATAGCTCTCTCTCTTTCTCTTCCCTTCCCCTCTCTCTAGAAATAAGTAAATAAAATCTTTAAAACAATAAAAATTTAAAAAGACAATTTTGGTGGGTAGGGAGTGGTAGTCCTTGGTGCTTCTAATTTACATTTTGCATTTTAATGATGACAGTAGCCTCCCCACCCCACCCCTATCCACGGTTTTGCTTTTAGAAGTGTCAGTCACTTGCTGTCAACCATGGTCAGAAAATATTAAATGGAAAATTCCAGAAATAATTCATAAATTCTAAATTGCCTGCCATTCTGAGTAGCGTGATGAAATCTTGTGTTGTCGGCTCCATCCCACCCCTGCCGACTCACCTCTTTGTCAGCATGTCCGCCCGTAGAGGCTCCTGGCCTCTCCATCACTCAGCGGCCACCTGGGTGATCAGTTCCCCTGCCCTGGTGCTTGTGTTTCACTTGATGCTGGCCCCCGCGTTCAAGCATAGAGATGCATGCCAAAGAGAAGCTGTGCAGTGTTTTCTTACAGTGAAAAGTTGAAAGTTCTCAACTTAAGAAGAAGGAAAAAAATCATGTACTGAGGTTGCTAAGTTCCACAGTAAGAAGGAGTCTTCTCTCTGAAACTGTTAAGAAGGAAAAAATTCTTGCTGGTTTTGCTGTTGCATCTTGAACTGCGAAAGTTACAGCCACAGTGCATGATAAATGTTGAATTAAAATGGAAAGGTGCTAAATTTGCGGGTGGGAGACATAAACAGAAAATGTGTACATATTGTAAATGTGTATAGGGTTCAGTACTATGCATGGTTTCAGGTATCCCCTGGGGGTCTTGGAACGTGTCCCCTGCAGATAAGGGAGGACTATTGTAATAAACTGGAGCAGTTTTTCATGTGCTTATTGGCCAAACGGCCATATTCTCTTTTATGAATCTTTTGCCCATTTTGCTGTTGACCTTTTTTTTTTCTTATTGATGTGTAGGACTTCCTTTCATATTTGAATTTGTTTTTTATCATATATTATGTATGCACACACACAATACATATCACTTAGTAAGGTATATAATATCTAATCACTGGGTTGTATGCCTAAAACTAATACAATATTGTATGTCAACTGTAATTGAAAAATAAAAAATAATTTATATATATATAAATAATATTTTATTCCACCCTGTGGTTGCCTTTTTACTCACTTTTGGTGAACAGAAGTTCTTAGTTTTAATATAGTCAAGTTTATCACATTTTACTTTTATGTTTTTTGTTTCATATTTATTTTAAAAAAGCACTGCCCACTCCAAGGGCATAACAGTGTTTTCCTATTAAAGCTTTATTATTTTACCTGTCAATTTGTGTCTCCAGTCCATTTTGCTACGGTCTGAATGTTTGTGTCCCCCCCACTCCCATTCATATGTTGAAATACTAACCTCTAAGGCGATGGTAGTAGGAGATGGAGCATTTGGGAGAGATTCCTTGTCCCCCTCTACCATGTGAGGGCACAGCAGGCAGCAGTCCCTCCCCAGACACCAACAGTTATGTTATTTTTGTTATAGCAGCCAGAATAGACTGAGACACATTTGGAACTGATTTTTGCGTGGAATGTGAGGCAGAAGTCAATGTGGATATCCAGTTTGTTCCATGTGGATGTCCAATTGATTCAGCACAATTTATTGAAAAGACCACCCTTTCCTTCCTGCACTGCACAGTCATTTTTGTCATAAGTCATGTGATCATATTTGTGTGGGTCTGTTCATTGCACAGTTATCTGTCCTTGCGCCAGTGCCACACAGTTTTTATTTACCACGTTTTACAACAATAGTTCCTGATACCTCACAGTGTTAGGTCTTACATATTCATTCTTCCTCAAGGATGCCTTTGCTATTCTTGACCTTTTGCATTTTATGTGAACTTGAAAATTGACTGTAAATTTCTGTAAAAAAAAAACAACTGTGGCTTGGATTTTGATTGAGAATGCAGAAAAGTATATATTAATTTGGAGAAAACTTACCTCTTTACAATTTTGAGTCCTCCAATCCATAATAATGTGTATACTTTCACTTATTGGTTCTTTTTTATTTTTGTTGAATAATATTGTGTAATTCTCAGTAGATCTTGCATATTTTGATTAGATTTACTTCTAGGTGTTTGAGTTTGTGGATGCTCTTTAAAATGTTTTATTTTCCATTTGATTATTGCTGGTATATAGAAATATAGTCAATTCAGGCTGCTATAGCAAAGTACCATAAAGTGGTTGGCTTATAGACAACAGAAATTTGTGTTGCACAGTTCTGGAGTTGGGGAAGCCCAAGGTCAGGGTTTGGAAGAAGTGGTATCTGACAAGTACCCTCTTTCTCATTCATAGGCAGTGGCTTTTACAAGAGCAGTAATTCCACTCGTGAGAGCTCCACCCTCATGAACCAATCATCACCCAAATGCACAATTTCCTAATACCATCACTTTGGGGGTTGGGTTTCAGAATATGAGTTTTGGACAGCACGCAATCATGCAATCTCTGCAAACAGTTTTAGTATGTTGACTTTATACCCAGTGTCCTTCTTATATTCTCTTATTCATGCTAAGAATTTGCCTATAGATTCTTCAGAAATTCTGTGTGCACCATCTTATTGTCTAGAAATGACAGTTTTATTTCTTTCTTTTCAATCTGCATACCCTCTATTTCTTTCTCTTGCCTTTTTGCACTGGCTAGACCTCCAGTTACAATGTTGGATAGGAGCAGTTACCAGAGCCATTCTCAACTCAGTCCCAGTATTAGGGGGATGTTTTCAATATTCTACCATTGAGAATGATGTTTGCTGTAGGTAAATTCTTTTATCATATTATGGAAGTTCTATTTTTGTTGACTAAAAGTTTTTTTATCACAAATGAATGTTGACTTAATCAAATACTATTTCTGCATTTGAGATGATCATGTGATTTTTTTCTTTGAGTATGATAAACAGAGTTTATGATTTTTCAATGTCAAATGGCACTTGCACACCCAGACTAAATGGCACTCAGTTTACTGTATCACTGAATTTGACTTCCTAAACATTTTGTTAAGAACTTTTTTAAGGTAAATCAAGTATATTTTATTTTTTTTTAATATTTTATTTCTTCATTTTTAGAGAGAGGGGAAGGGAAGGAGAAAGAGAGGGAGAGAAACATCAATGTGTGGTTGCCTCTCACATGGCCCCCACTGGGGACCTGGCCCACAACCCAGGCATGTGCCCTGACTGGGAATCGAACCATGACCCTTTGGTTCACAGCCCAAGCTCAATCCACTGAGCTACAGCAGCCAGGGCTGTTAAGAGCTTTTTAATAAAATTCATGGGAAAGGTGAGTTTTCAATTTTCTTTCTCAGAATGCTTGTCAGATTTTTAAAATCAAGTTTGTGCTGCTTTTATTTTTGGGGCTCTGCTTCTATTTCTACCTGTTTGAAGAATTATACAAGACATTCCTTAAGTGTTTGAAAGAATTCATTGATAAGTTATCTGCGCCTGGATTTTTAAATAATAGGTTCGGATTTTTCATACCTACAGAACTATTAATATTTTCTTTCTTCTTTTGTCAGCTTTGGAAGTTGTGTTTTTCAAAAAATTTGTGCATTTCATCCAAATTGCAAATTGATCTGTATAACATTGTTATTAGATTACTTCTTATTTTGCAGTCTAGTGATACCCTCACTTCTATTGTTGTTGCTCATCTATTGTTCTATTTTTAAAATCAGTCTTTTTAGGGTTTTATCAATTTTGTTAAATCCTTTTAAAGACAACTTTTGGGGCTTATTGATTTTCTCTATTATATGTTCAGTTTTTTACTTTCTTGATTTCAGCTTTTATCTTTAACATTTATTTCTTTGGGTTTGATTGCTGTTCTTTTTCAACCTTTTTGAGATCAACATTTAATCATTGATTTTTAGACTTTTTTCACTTTTAATATATGCATTTAAAGCTATGTATTTCCTTCTATGCAATATTTTAGGGTTTTTTCCCATAAGCTTTGAAATGTATTTCTTAATTATTCAGTCTAAAATATGTTTTACTTTCTGGGCTTTTTCTTTATTCCATGGATTATTTACAGTGTATTGTTTAATACAGTGTATTGTTAAGCAGTTGGTCTTTTTCTATTTGTGCTATTGATCTCTAGTTTAATTCCAGGGTGATCAGAGAAGATATTCTGAAAGATTTCAATATTTTGAAATTGTTGAGACTTTCTTTATATTACAATATATTGATTTTAATAAATATGCCATGAAATGAATGTGAGTTATTAGCAGCTGCAATTTTACATGCATGGCAATTAGATCAGGTCTGTTCATTGTGCTGTTAATATTTTCTATATCCTTACTGATTTTCAAAAAAGTTTTAATTTGTTTTACCAACTATTCAGAACAATGTGTTAATAATTCCCACTGTGATTGTTGGCTTTGTACCTTTCCTTTTTGTTCTATCCATTTCTTGTTTGGTTGGCTGGTCCGATGGTAGTGGGTTACCAGAACTCAACTAAAGTTAGTGTCATTTCTTCTTTGGTTTATTTTGAAGCAATGCCATTGGGTGCATAGAAATTTAGGATCGTACTACCTTTTTGGATGATCCCACTTATAATTACGAACTCTCACTTCTTCTCTCTAATAACAATTCTGGCCTTAAAGTCACATTGCCTGATATTGGTAGTTACACAAATTTTTGTTGTTGTTAGTATCTGCATGGTCTATTTGTCTTTCCTTTTAAATCGAACATTTCTTTATCATCATAGTTCAAGCCTATAGTTGGGTTTGTTTTAATCTAGTCTGACAACCGTAGTCTTTTATTTCAATTTAGTTCACTGTATTCAGTGTAATTACTCACACAATTGAGGTTCTAGCTACCAACTCACTTTTTCTACTAGGCTCTTTTCTCTTCCGTTCCTTTTTTCTATTTTCCTTTTCCTCCTCATTTAGATTATTGAAATTTTTATTATGTAATATTTTTACTTAATAACTTATAAATTATATTAGTTTCTTATTCTAACAGTAGCTATCCTAGAGATCACAACATATATCCTTGACTTATTATAAAATTATACAAATTATTATTTTTACCACTTTTCTGATATTCTTAGACCCTTAAATCTTTGATACTGTTTAACACTTGTGAATTTTGTGTTGCATTTGCTTTTCATTTTAGTTCTACATAGTTTTTATACTATAAAGGACATTACAATTATTGTTTTGTACAGTCAATAATAATTTATAAATATCTATATATTTACCCTTTTCAATGTTATTTTCCTTCCTTCATTTTCTTAGGAAATAACTTTGCAATACAGCCACTATTTAAGTTAAGTGTACTATTTTAAATATATTTCAGATGAAACTTTGCTTAAGTAACCACCAAAAATAGATTGTCAGTTTGGGTGAAATAACTTTGGTATCTCAGGCAATAATGCTGACTTTTCAATAAAGTACTGAATTTACTCAGTCAAATTCAAACACTCACTGAATGGTATTTTGCAGTTTTCAAAGAGCACTGACATTCAGCCCTGGGTTGATCCCATTAACAACTTTATGAAGGAAGGAAATAACCAAGATCAGAGCAGAATTAAATGACATAGAGACTAAAAGCACAATTCTAAGGATCAATGAATCCTGGAGCTGGTTCTTTGAAAAGATAAACAACTTGATGAATAAGCCAGAAAGACAAAGCAGGAAGGGTAATGGGAGGAAAGGGATTTTCCCACAGTTACACACCCTGCCTCGAACTCAAGTCCCTCCAGCCTGGTTCAATCCTCTGACTGTCTGTACCAACTAAAAATACCTAAAATAACTTGTGCCTATAAAGATAAATATGCCTATAGAACATACATTCCTCAAAGTGCAGTTTAATTCCAACTTCTTAAATGATCACCCTCTTCCTGCTTCTTATAGCTCCTTATCACTAGGTTTTTAAAAATCAGAGCACACACAAACAGCTGCCTGGGGCAGACGTGGAAGTCTCACAACGGGAAAGCCAGGCGAACTTGGGGAAGGGAAAGTGAGGCTGATAATAAAATGTTTATTTTTGTCTTTTTGCTTAGTTTTCCTTTCCAGGCGCTGGACTGAACTTAGTTTTCAGAGCCAGAAATGATGATTGTTTATGTATCTAAATTTATTAATACTCTGCTCATAGACATTTTTAGGTACAATTGATTCCAGGATTATTTTGGGCGCTTCTCGCTGATGGAATCTAGATTGTATTCAGGGGAAAGCTAACAAACACGTACCATAAAGAGATGTTAATGATATAAACTTTTTGCGTACATGAGACTGTTCTACTCCTGTAGCATAAGGCAGACTAGGTGCTTGCTGAGGGTAATTAAGTAAATGAATAGCTTATCTCCTCAGTTTACCCAAAGTACTGACACAAAGCAAAGTAGGATAGTGTTTGGAACATGGATAAAAATTTGGTTTCTGGTTCTCTGTCCTTCTTCTCCCCCTGTTACAAGTTTAACAGGAAGTAGACTGCTGCACCAATGATGCTACAGGCGAGAGCATCAGCGGAGAGCGTCCTGCCGGGATCCCAGTCAGGCTTGACCACTGCCACACTGTGCGTTTTGTTTGGGGTCATAGTTGACACACCTCTTGTCTCTGAGAATTCCTGCTGTTCAGTCTCTGCTATAAAAGACAGACTTAGGTAACCCTGACCCCAGTGCATATCCACTTCACCCCATTCTGAATAGACCAGGAGCATCCTCATGGGCAGCAGAATCTCCCTCGAGAATTTGAGCCACGTTACAGAAACTACAGCCAGTGGTTACGGACTACCACTGAGAGTTCACGTCCAGTGGGGGCTGAGGTTGGCCCCAGAGCACACCAAAGTCAAGTACAACCAAAGTTACTTGAGAACAAAATTAGAACTAATCAGAAGAAGGCAAGTCTATAGAGAAAAGAAATGAGAAATGCTTTAAAAGGCAAGGAGAAGAGTCAAAGGAGAAAGAGTCAAAGAAAATGAAAGAAAGGATCAGAGTTCAACTGACTTCAGTTTCTGACTATTTCCCAGCTTCTGTCGCTGTGAAGTCCATCTGGACTTTGTTTCTGGCTTCTGGACATCTGTGAGGCTGCTGGCTTTATCTTCACAATTAACTCCTCCTTATAATTTGAGTTAACTCCAGCAAGATTTGATTCCTAGCAACCAACCAACAATCCCTTTACTAATTAATGGGGTTCCCTTTTTGCAGGCACCCATTGCTGCGGTGGGGCCCTTCTCTCTCCTGTGAGGAAGGAAAGTGATCTGAAACCTGGCCCACTGGCAAAAACTTGGTTCGCTGACTTTTCCAGGAACCTTTTAGGAAAGCACTGCTGTGAGAAGGCAACATTAGATACTAAGTAATAAGAAGTGACAATGCCATTTTAGGAGGAGTCTTCCCAGAGTACCTCCTCTGATCTCCATAGCTGCCCACTTATTCTGCCTAAAAGGGATACTTATCATCACAGATTAACATTTCCCTGCCCCCCACACACCACACACGTACCACATCAACTCTTCTATCAAACTGTAAGTGCCCTGAAAATAGGGCTTATGTTTCCTCCATCTTTGCATGCTTAGCACCTTGGTACAATGTCTAACAACTATAGCATTCATTTGAACGATACATGTTGTACATGTAATTTGAACAAATATTCTTTCTCCATCTGTCATGAATGTTTTGAGAATGTCAGAGCCTGATATTCAGGTATCACATTTTCAGAAACCTTCCTTTTCCCTTCACCATTCCTCTAGGCTTCCCTGCATCCTTGGACTTCTGTGAGCTCTGCTAGGATTGTTCAAAGAGCAGGAGGAAAGAGGAAAGCATTACCAGCCTTTACTTAGCCCAGGAAGAGTAGACTAGTGCTGGCCCGAACACACCCATAAAGTCATAATTAAAGCAGGCAGAATAGGCAATTGAAAGGCAATTTCTGAGCCAAGAACATAACCTCTCATTCCATCTGGCCACCCCCAACATCAGCCCCCAAATTCACATCCATTACATGCCAGCCATAAACCTGACTTGGTGAGGAGGACACGGCAGGCACACAGCATGTTTGCATCGGTGCAGGTGTACCTACGTAAACCCAGCGGCTCCAAAGTACAGCGTTTAACTCTTTCCTTAGAAAAGAGGCCATTCTCACAGATTCGGTCTAAGGCCAGTGAGGGGCTATTAATATAAATTCTCAAGTAGAGGACTATTCATAAACACTGTTTTAGAAAAATTATCTTCATGCATAAATGATTGCTTTTTCTGAGAGACAACCATTAACAATTCATTTCTGTTTTCTGTGTCATTAAAAGCCAGAGTAATATTCAGAACTGTCAAAAATCACATATGGAAATAAAAGAAAATTGTGTTTTGAGCATGTTTGGTTCTCTAGCACGTTATGCATTTGTCTTTTCTGATGCAATAGTATCATTTATTTTCTAACCATTTCCATCTTTACAGAATGAGTCATTATTAATGTAGAAGCCAGCTGAATCATCCATCCATCAATCAATACAGTTCTTTTTCTTATATGTGTTTATCATTGTATTTAAGAGGATGTTAGGAATTTTTTCATTTGAAGTACTTTCCTCATTTGGTTGTTTGGTTTGGTTTGGTTTACAAGTAAAATGGAAAGCTGTCACTAACTTTGCATTGGTTCAGATTCCTGTTCATAATCCTGAGTCAGGAACGAGTCACGTACGACCCTCCAGCGTCGCAGACGTGATGCCTTCCATACAGGAGAGAAACAGAGAGTCCAGGAAGGAGAGGGTAGAAAGGAAAGGTTTTCTGGTCCAAGAAAGGCCAACTACACTTCAGATTCTGGTAATAAATCCATAACAGTTGACTTTGACTGTTATTTGACCATCTTGTTTCAATAAATTTGAAGTATCTAGTTATCCCATTGTAAATATAATCACCTAGGATTTGAGTTCATTTTAGTGCATTAATTTGTGGGGCATATCTTTTATTATATGCTCCAGGTGGCTTCAAAAAAAAATGTGTGTGGAAAGAAACAAAATATTACTTGGAACCAAAGGGCGATTTGAATGGGGAAACACTGCCTGAGAGTCGAGAGAACTGAACCCTAGTCACTGTGGTGTCCCCAGGGAGTTGAATACCTTCTGTCATGTATTTGGCTTCCTGGTACCTCGGTTTTCGCTTTAGTAAAATGAGATTCTTCCCATGACTGAAATCTCATTCTAAGATTCATTGACCCTTTTCTTTTTATTTGTCTTTTGATGCAAATTTGTGACATTAAGTTTTCCTAATTGTTATGCATCTAACAATCCGCTGTTCAGTAGCCAACATGTATTAAATGTGATCATTATTATTAGCTGCCTTAATATTTCTCATTCCAACTATATCAGTGGTGAAAACTAAATTAAGAAGAAGATTTAGGTTTATTAGGCTTTGTTTCTAAGAAAATAACTCTGAGAAAGAATCTCAGACAATAGCTTCTATCTAAAGGCACTGTGCTATTGGATGGAACTGGAGACTATTATGCTGAGTGAAATAAGCCCGGCAATGAAAGACAAATACCATATGATCTCACTGATCACTGGAATCTAAGGAACAAGATAAACTAAAGAGCAAAATAGAATCAGAGGCACAGAAACAAGGAACAGACTGACAGCTGTCAGAGAGAACGGGGGACTGGTTGAAAGAAGGTGGAGGGACTAGACAAAGAACATACATGTATGACCCATGGACTTGGACAACAGTGTGGGGATGGACTATGGGAAGGGGGGTCTGGAGGCCGGGGGGGGGGGGAAATTGGCACAAATGTAATACCATAAACAATTTAAAAATTAAAAATAAAATTACTATGCTATTGACTCTCACGTAATTCTCAAGAAACTAAATTGCTCTTACCAAATTATCTTCCTAATATATCCATATTATAGACATATAGACTACCTGCTCACTAAAACATACTACCAAACTCGTATTTTAATATCATTAGCTTTTAGTCGTTAGAAACATTTCAATGCTTGGAAAAGTCTGGTGAGCATGATTACATGTGGAGCTTTTCAGATACAATGTATCAGGGAATGTAAGTAGATTAAAGCATTTGTGACATGTTTTAACATTTTGGTGCTATTTCCATCATGCCTTGTAATAGTAATAATAAATGGTGCAAAGATAATAGTTTTATCTTTTTCCCCTACTGTTCCTCACCAGGACGGCTTTGTACAATTTCCCAGTCAACACACTGCCAGTCTGCACACCGCCTTCGCTATGCCGGGCAGGGGATTCCAGATTTCCTTTCAGGGCAATGCATTACAGTTGTTGGTCGAACCATAAAATTTCCATTGTCAGTCAGAAATGGTTGCCTACTGGTCGTTCCGTGGGGCTCAAACTGAAGAGCTCCAAGTTTGAATTCCAGCCCCCAGAGTCGCTGGCACACGCTGGTTTGTGAACTGGGAACAACACCTACTTCATTGGGTTGATGTGAGGCTTAGCAACGACATGCAGAAGTACTGTGTCTGGCAATAGTAAATGTTCAACAAATATAATAATACGACATTATTATTAATGTAAGTAACTCAGGGAGTTTCTTCAGTTTCTCTTGAGCAATTTCTGCATGTGCGGCAAAGGTGACAGTTGCTGTGATTGAGAGAAATGGAAAATATTCAGCAAGCACAATCTTTAAAGCCCCCATAGTGTTGAAGGCCTTCTATTCCTGTCCTGTACGCTCTGGTATGTCCCAGTAAGGTCACAGAGAAAGTCTGACACGTACTGGGTCGAATATCTAAATAGGAAATGTACTGAAGCAAAGCAACAACAGAGTTTTAAAAAGAAAAAAAATCAAAGCACCCGGCAAACATTCTGAACTTTTGGCCGACGAATTGGCCTGCCTGAATCCCCATGACTCCGAGTTATTAATAGTGACTCATTTTGCCATATTTTGGGCAGTTACATTTTTATATAGCATACAGTGTGTGAGGCTTTCAGGGCTTGATGGCTTTTTGAAAAGTGTGTTATTCCGGAATAGAGCAGGGTCAGGAGGCTGCCATTTTGTCACCTGCGTGGCACCTGCCATGCCACAGTGTTAAATGCTAAGGAAAAGTGGGGGCTGCAGCAATGCCTGGAACGTGCCTCCTGTCTGCTCTGCCAGAAGCCACGCGAAGTCACGAGTCGCACAACAGTAGTAATTCGCAGCTATTTATGACTATTTTAATAGCGAGGCTCCAGATTGGAAGGCTGTGTTTACATGCCGCGCAGCAGACAGGTTCCATGAATCATCCCCACAGTAACTTTTGGCCAAACCAACCAGCCAATTAATGAAAAACCAACCAGTTGGTCTTGGAGCTGTGATTAACAGGTCTGCACGTTGGTCTTCACCTTCCTGATGCTGCTGCTCTGTGTGGGAGACTGGATGGACTTCTGCCCCCACCCACCCCGGGCAGCCCCCCTGTCTGTCTGCCCTGCAGGCCCAGCCCTGCAGCCCTCCCTCCGCCCTCGCTCGAAAGCCTAGGTCAGTTTGGAAACTCCTGAGGAGCACCTGTGAATGTACATAAGAAAACATGTTTATTTTTAGCACATGTTTACTTTCTCATTGTCATTGCTGCATTGCATGACTCAGTGAGGGGTCCTGGCCTCCGTTTGTCTGAAGATCAGTGAAACACTTTTCATTTGTCCATCAAAACGGACTTGGGGTTTAAGTTAATTATCACTTCCTGACAGCCTGAAGGTCAGGCTATTTCCTTGTTTCCCATAGCAGTTAATCCCCTCATTAAGGGTGATGGAAAATGAATAATTAAACCCATGCCATTTTCATATTTCAGATAATGAGAAGACCCGAGGTCCTGGAGGAGCCATGAGAAAAGACAGGAAAGTGTTGGAGATTCTGCTTCCTGGGAGCACGTGAGTTTCTCTTCTCTGGTCTCATGGTGAGGAAGGTTCCACTGAATGAATACAAAACAACGTGAAAATAGAAACAGTTATTGGGCTCATCTTTGCCGCTCACTGGCTGTGTGACTTGGGTAAAGGCAGCTGACCTTGGACATGAATGATTTTCTTTTTTGCAAAATGAAAATAATAATAACCAACTTAGAGAACTGTTTGCATTAACTTGACTCACTTTGTGGGTCACTCATTGAGGCAAGGGTCCAGGTTAAATTGTGTTAGGCCTTTGAGGAAAAAATACCCGGGCGGCCATACCTCTGGGGCCTCAGGGAATTCAAATCACTCTAAAAAGATATTTTAGAGGGTGGAGGCAGTAGAAAGACACAACGGATGGCACTCAGAAGAGCACCCTGCCTCCAATACCCCGTCTCGTTGGAAGCTGCTCACCCTATGCCTCCCAGTCTTGCTCTATTGAGACTGGTCAGGGGGCCACGTTGTACTGTGACTCTTGTCTCCCCTGTTTTAGGGGGACCTAAAGCTCGTGATGACCAAAAGTGGACTCAGCCCTTCTAAGGAAGTCCTGGCCCACTGAGGGAATATTTCCAAGTCTCCCATGGTCGTTTCCTTTGCTCTGCTAGACTGCGGGCTGTGGGAAGTATGGATAGTATCCTGCAAGAGGTGGAGTTCAGGAAAGCTCTACAGAGGAAGGCAGGTGTCAGCTGGGACCAATAGCATTCAGATTGTCAGAAGGAAGGAAGATGTTCCAAGTCGGTGAGGAGAGCCTTGAGCATGGAATCTTTCCAGAAGCTGGACGATAGACTGTGTAAGGGAGTGATGGCAGCTGGGCTGCTGAGATAGGGTTGGATTAAGGTCTCAGACATTGTTCTGCAGTCAATACAGGCATGGGGTGATGGAGGCGGTGTGTTGGGGGGGAAAGTGTGTAGTGTTGTGCCTGTGGAATTGGTGGGGATAGACTTAGTAAGAGGGGCCTAGAGCCTGAAGTAATGCAGACCTGGGAATAGGCAAAGGGAAATAAAAAGCACTGGGGTGGTCACATGACTACACCCGTCGGTTACATGCAAAGGGAGTGGAAGCCATTGCTCAAAGCTGAATCTTAAAATGTATTTTGTCAGTGCTATACCCCAAACTGTCATTCAATAAATCCCGACTGGATTTTTGTGGGGGAAATATTTTGCCCCTTTAAAAAAGGTTCTAGTGAGAAGCAGCTTTAAAACTGCTTCTGAAAGAAAGGAAGTCACAGGGGGAAGTGAGTGGCGTGCGAGTGATTGAAAGAGCGACAGAGTGCTGGTGTCTCTCAGAGAACGCACAGTGAGCTGACGCTTCATGGGAAGGTTCTGTCTCGCAGCTACTTTATTCCGCATCGATATTGGAAAATACTTTCTATCTCTTCCCACAACATGTCAAAAAGTATGCTAATGATGATGCAGTTAGCAAGTTTTAACTTTTTTGATTGAAAAACTTATATGAAGGTTAGAAAATTAAATCTGGAAGAGAACTGAAATATCCTTCCACCCTTTTACAGAAGAGGAAACAGGACGAGAGAGTGAGCCACCCACCCAAACCCTCGCAGCCCCGTGTGCCAGACCTGTTGCTGGAAGGTAACTGCTTTGACTCCTGGTCTAGTGCTCTTTCCGCTTTTCCACAAGAATCCCCAGAGACCATGTCATTGCCGACACAGAAGAGTTGGTGTTTTCCATTTTCTCTTTCTGAAAGTGCGTAATTTTTTCCTTGTTATGGAACTAATTAATGATGAATGATGAAGTAATACTCATGTTAAAGATATCGTAACCCAGTGATTGGGGTGGGGAGAGTACGCATAGAGGGAAGGAAAGTGGGTGTGTAGGAAAGTACTCTTGGCCAGCTCGCTCGACTGGGGTTCAGGGTGAATTCACAAAGCAACAGCAAACCACTTGCTCTGAAACTCCCAAGTGCCCACGTGAACTGCCACCCCAGGTCCCTGAACAGAGGCCTGGAGCCCCTGCCAGAGAGTCACAGGGGCCACTCGATGCACACTCCCCTCTGTGTGAGTCTCTCCTCCGTTCTCAGAGGGGGTTCTGCGATGATTCCAGTACCAGCTGCAGCATGGAGGCAGGGCTCTCCATACCACCAGCCAATTCGGCATCACCTGCTGGGTGTCCTATAGCTCAGCTCAAGTCCTGGAGGTAGCATTGGATCCCACTGGTCAAGGGCTCAGTCCTATAAGACCGCCTCTCCGCCTCCATTCCAGATGCCAATCACAAGTCCAGTTGTCACCTGGGCTTCTGACCCACCTATAGGTCAGAGGTTGCAACTACCTGCCTCGGGTTTGTTTAATATGCTAAAGCAGCTCACAGAAATCAGAGAAACATTTTACTTGTTAGGTAATTGGTTTATTATCAAAAGATATAACTCAGGAACAACCAGATGATAGAGATGCACAGGGCAAGGTGTGGGGAAAGGGTGCAGAGCTTCCCTGCTCTCTCCAAGTGCTTCAGTCTCCCCAAATCTCCACGCATTCACCCATCTGGATGCTCTCCAGTCCCCACCCCCACTCTACACTTTTGGGATTTTATAGAGGCTTTCTCATGTAAGCACGATCAATTACTCAGTTATTAACTCCATTTCCTCCCTGGAGGATAGAGCTGAAAACTTCAGGCTTCTGGTCGTGACTTGGTCTTCCTGGTACTCAGTCCTCATCCAGGAGCCACCCAGAGTTGCCTCATCAAAACAGATGCTCACAGTCCTCCTGTCACTTGGGAATTCACAAAGGTTTAAGAGCCCTGCGTCAGGGACTGGGGAAGAAAACCATATGTATATTTCTATTATAAATCACAGTATCATGGGGACCTTCCCCTTAACTTTGCAGAGGTTTCTGCTTTCTACAGGGCACCCATCAGCCTCAATTCCCTGTTGTCCACCTTTACGAAAAAAAGTTTAAAGAAAAAATAAATTCATCCTGTCAGAGCATACTTGTTTTCTTTTTCCTCCAACTTTTTTTCATTTCCCAGGCCCTGACTCTCATCCAGGTGAAATTGCTTTTCTCCACCATAGGCATACACACATCAGGGCCCTGATTCTCAGCCTCCTCCGCATGGCACCTTCTCCCCCAGACCTATTTCTCTCTGTATATTAAGAACCTTTGCTGGGAAGTGGGTACCCCAGGAACCTTCACAGGTAACTGCTGTGGACTGTTTTCCATCATGTGCATGACCTGGCCCGGGGTCAGGCACAGAGTCCTGGTCAAGAGAAATTGTGGGTTTAATTAACAGAAACTCAAACAGTTGTGTTGTATTAGAGTCTACACAGGGCAAGAACATGTGCCACTGAGGTCTTCGAAAGGCCGGAATTGTTAGCACAGCCCAGTGAAGTACTCAAGAACAGCAGGTCCTAAACAACATCATTTCTTCAGTGTCGTTTTGTTATAATGGTGATGAGGTGCCGTAGGAATTTAACTCTTGTATATATCCATGCGCCTACGGTAAAATTGGCTTCATGGTGCGTAGTTTCACCTAAGTTTCAGGAATCTGTCAGTGATGTGACAGGAGGTCTTACTGTAGCGTGTTTTCATTAGGAAGTTGTTCCATTAATTACAGGATGTCTGGCTTCATGATATTTCCATTTCATAATTGGGTCACAAAGATATGGTGATAGGTGGTAAGTTTCTTAAGTTTAGATATATCCTTCACATATTATAAATGCCAACTTTTTCTGTAAACTTTAAAATTTTCAGAATTAGCTAGAACTTCGAATCTTTTCCTTTTATGACCACCTCCCGTTTTTGATGTTTAGCTCCTCGGACATTTTTACTGTGGTATTACTGTCTCTCTGTTCTATAGATTCCTATCAAGCCATGAATGGTGAGGACAGTTGGATCTTCTAATTCTAGGCATTCATCTCATTTCCTCTCTCTTTCTGTCAATCTTTCCTAACTTTTGATTCTTTAACTTGGGAATCCTTTGGTGCTGACTTGTATTGAATCTGGCATCAAGATGGAGTTGCTTCTTCACTCAATCATTCATAGAATGTGTTGGATGCAAATTATATGCCAAAAATGTCCTAGGTGCTGAGGAAATCATGATGAGTGACAATACTTGTGGTTCCTGCCCTCATTGAGTTTACATTCCAGTTAAGGAGCCCAGCAGTAACCAAATGATCATATAAGTATATAATTAAAATTGTAATAAATGGAATAGAAGGAAAAAAAGTTAAGGCCATTTCCAGCCCTGGCTGGTATGGCTCAGTGAATTGAGTAGCAGCCTGATCAGCCTGCGAAGCAAAGGGTTGCTGCTTTGATTCCCAGTCAGGGCACATACCTGGGTTGCAGACCAGGTCCCCAGTAGGGGGTGTGGGAGAGGCAACTACACATTGATGTTTCTTTCCCTCTCTCCCTCCCTTCCCCTCTAAAAATAACTAAATAAAGTCTCAAAAAAATTTCCAATAGTTACAAGTTTATCAACTGGAATTTTTTCTGTGGAAACATATTTAAACTTTTTAAAAAATTATAAGGAAATTAAAATAAATGTGTATTTTAAAAACACTTATTCATTATGTAGAATTGTTATGTCCATTTTTTCATTTTCTGTCCAGCCCTCCTTCCTCTTTCTTATTGTAACAAATTCCCTTCCAGTTACCAGAAATGGTCTCGTGATTCAAAAGAGGACTGTTTGAATCCTTCTCTAGGGTTTTTCTACATGTAGCTCTGGGGAAGGTTTTCCCCTTGGTGCTGGTGGAGGGATTGTGGCTCCTGGCTGCTATTGTCCATGCCCATCCCCCTCTCCCCTCAAAGTCCCCACTAGTACTTCCCATTGGGATACGGGAGACTTTAAACTCCTATTTCCAGCTCAGGTGAGTTTGAGTCCATTTCTGTCACTTCCTAACAATGAGTCCACATTAATACAGAAAGCAAGTTGTTAACAACGGTGTGAATATTTCTTAGGATGGATTATTGGATGTGGCTGGACTGCAAGGGCATATCTTGAAATGAATCCCTTGAAATTCTGGTTTTCTTGTTTAGTCTCTTCAAAGCAAATATTCCGTGCACCAAGTACCCTAATTCTTTGTTCTGAGTCAGTGGTGGGGGAGGAGTCATATCCACGAAAGATTCCCAGAGTTCGGGTTGGTGAATGCCGGTGGGGTGGCGGTGTCACAAGTCAGGGGAGTCACTGGGCTGCTTCCTTCCGTGGGAAGAGGCCTCTTTACATGTTTATCTGTCATTTGCATTTCCTCTCAGGTTTCCATTACCTCACTTTTACAGTAGAATGGAATCATCTCTAGAATCAGTCCTGTTATTTCATTTAAGTTTTCGTCTTCTCTTTAATCTTTGTGTCTCTACTTAATTTTACTCTGTTTAATTGTAGAAGTGCATAACTTCTCAGGGTTCACGCAGACTTTGTCTTCCTTTGGCAGGTTTCTGATTCTAGGCAGAATTCTTTCAAATTTGGTTTCATCACCATTCAGATATGGAAATGAAAACTAAAATAAACTTTCCAGCATGCCTTTAATCTCAATTTAAATCAATCTAGGTTGAATAAAGGTGACCTATTTAATAATATTTTTACTTTTGCACTTTCTAAAGAACAGAATTAGAGGCAAAATATTGTAAAAAGAAGTTTCAGGAAGATTACAGTACTACATTTGGTGTTAAAAATGTAGTATTTTGCCCTGGTGGGTGTGGCTCAGTGAATTGAGCACTGTCCTGTGTACCAAAAGGTCACCAGTTTGATTCCCATCAGGACATGTGCCTGGGTTGCAGGCCAGGTGCCCAGCTGAGGGCGTGCGAGAGGCAACCAACTGATGTGTCTCTCACACATGGGTATTTCTCCCCCTCTCTTTCTCCCTTCTCCCTCTCTAAAAAAATAAATAAAATATTTTTTAAAATATAGTGATTTTTTTACCGTTATCTGTAGCACTTTTAGCAAATCATTTCCCTTTTCTCTCTCTAAATGGGAATGCAAAGGGGAGGGGTAAACTATACAAGTGATTCTCAGCCCTGGCTGCACATTAGAACTACCTGAAAAAGTTAACGAAATATTCTGGTGTCCACCCCAGGCCAGCTACATCAGGATCTCTAGGAATGAGATTTATGCATCAGTATTACTTTTAAGAGCCCAGGTGATTTTGATGTGCAACTAAAGATGGCAATCACAAACTGATGATTTCTAATACCTCTTGTAGCAAACATCTTTTTGATTCTAAAGCATATTGAGATTTGGGCAGTATGTCAAACCCTTCAGTGATTTTAATCTAGTAAAATGGAGATTCTACTTTATTTTTCCACATAAGGCAATGGTGTTTAGAACTGACCAAACTAGGCGGCTGGTCAGATATTTGCTAGTGGCTGAAGTCATTTATAAGTTCTCCTGTGTTTCCCACTCCTCCTGTGGGGTTCATGTCTCTAAAGGAAACATTATTATGGGCTTTTGTTGAACTAAGAAGTAAATGAACATATCCTCATGTTCGTAGAAACGTTGTTCCCAATAGCTAAAACATGGAAGCAACCCAGGTGTTCATCAAAGGTGAGTGGATAAGCAAAATGTAGTGTATACATACAGCGAACTATCATTCAGCCTTAAAAAGGAAGGAAACGCTGACATATACTGCAACATGGATTAAACATAAGGATGTTACATGTGAAGTAAGTCGGTTACACACATGCAAAATTACTGTATGGTTCCCCAAATCCAAGGTACTGGGAATAGTCAAAATAATAGAGACCAAAAGTAGAATTATCGTTACCACAGTAAAAAGAAAATTTCTTTTTAAGTAATGAACAAAGTGGGGTAGAGAAACGGTCAATGTGTTACAGAAATCACACATCTAGAGGACAGCCAACATCACGTCTTCTGTCCCCATGTTGTGATTGCAAACCATGGGGTTTAGCATGTGTATCGTGAATTGGGCAGGCATGGTTGTCAACGAAGAGGAAAACACAGAGGTTGAAATAAGACCCATTTCAGTGAACACATTTTATGCAATCAGTGGCCGTTCAGTCAAGCTGCTGGTTATGACTCAAGTGTGTTTCACCCAGGAAGTGCTTAATAACAGTTCGTGGTTGACCAGGACCATTGTCCAGCACAGGGCCTAGCACTAATTTACTAATGAAACGTGACATCTCTGCTGCACAAGAAACTTAGAATACTACTGGGAGGACAAAATTTTTAAGACACACAAAAACACTCCATGACACCCTCTTTATTTCATAACAGAGACCATCAGTGCAAAGGAAATGGTCTTACCTGGAACTTCAAGTGAGATATTTTTCGAGTCACCATTTGGGAGCTTAATCAATGAAAGGTCTGAAGCTCCCTGAGAAGTTGCTTTGATCACTGAAACATGAATTTCGTTTTGAGATCATACCACTGTTTTCCTTGGTAACTATTGATCAGGCTTTTCTCTGCTAAGTCAGTAACCAGCCAACACTCAGCAGAGGTTGGTCCAACTCGAAGTTCAGTTCCCCAGGCTCCATACTCAGGGATGGTGAGGTTGGGGCAGCCAAGTGTCAAGCTCTTCGGTTCGAGAGCCGTATGCAGCATAAAAGAATGTGCTGCTCTTCTTTGAAGTTTGATTTATATAATTCATATTTCAAAGAGAAATACATTTCTCCTCCCACTGAATTCAGTTGCTTTAGAAGCAGTCTGATTTTTTTTTTTTAATTAATTTTCGGTAGGCCTGAAGAGTATATTCAACATTCAGGTTGTCTTAGTCATGTAAGCCCAGGGACACTGTGAACCTCATATTTTGAGTGGCAAGGACACAGAGATGAAAACCCTGTCCTCGCAGAGCTCGAGGGGCACCTAGCCCCTGCATTCGAGAGGAAGGCCGCTCTTAGATGCTTTGCAGGGCATCCGCTCTCATTCGATGAGAGGAAGAATACCTTCAGGGTTTTCACTGACCTGCAGAAGGAATAGATGCGTGTTATATTTTTATTTATATGTTTATTATATATATTTTGAAATTGTGGTAAAATACACGTGACATAAAATTTACCTTCTTAACCATGTTTAAGTGCACCGCTTAGTGGCTCCGAGGACGCTCACGTTACTGTGCTGCTACCATCATCACCCTCCCCCCACAGGACGCTTCTCGTCTTGCAAAACTGAAACCGTACCCAGTAAACAGTAACTCCCCACCCCCCTCCCCTGGCCTCTGGCAACACCATTCTATTTTCTGTCTCTATGAATTTGACTGTTCTAGAGACCTCACACAAGTGGACTCATCCAGTATCTGTCCTGTTGTGACCGACTTCTTTCACTCAGCATAATGTCCTCAAGGGAGAGTTGTTTACTTTTTTTGAAGAGCTAACATTTCAAGTTGGTCTTTCATAAACAACCCACTGTTCTTGTTCCACCTGAGGTGTTCCAGTTTCTTTACAGATCTTATTAGAAAGTCACTTCTCTTTGGTGGTAAAAGAGCTGATACAATGTCATTTTGCCCATGCCTGAGGGAAATCGGCATCATTCATGAACGGTGCGGACACCTCCAAGGCTCCGTGAGCTCTCAAAAGCACCAGCACCACTCCTAAAAATGTTGGTGGAGGTTGTGAAGCGCTTCCACAAGAGGGAGAGAGAAGGCAGCAGGCTGACTCAGAGCTGCGCACCAGCCCCGGCCCACACGGCTCCATGCTTGATTACCGGTGTGTATAACCATCTGCTATGTGGGTTCAGCAGTAAGAATGAGAGACTCAGGCTCCCCACGTCACATGGTGCTGTTATTTTATTTAACACTGATTATATGGCCAACACGGCACCAAGCACCGCATAAACCTGGAGTCCTCCAATACAGTCTCTATTGCACCAGAGACACTTCCTCACAACTTGCTTTAGGGCATCGAGTCCTCCAGTACACAAAGAAGCAGCCTCATTTCCTAATGCCTTTCAAATACAGAGTCTTGATTGTTTAAACTCTAAAAGCAGAGCTATAATTTTTTTTTAGGTAAGTGCTATTTCAATAAGAGTCTCTAGGCAAATTTCACTATATTTTATTAGGTTTCTGTCTTGGAGGAAAATATATCCTTCCGTATTCTGCGGTGTTGTTGCAGGAAATGAAGTAACCATTTCCACTCACTACATCCTTTCCTCTTTCTATTTAACGAAGCAATGATTTCGGCTAAAGGGTTGTTTGTAATTTTAATCACAATCTATGTATTGGACTTTAGTAAATAGAAATTTGTGTTTTCTTCATAGGAAAGCCAATTCCAAGGTACATTATTTTACCATGATGCCATCCAATGTTGTGATCCTTTAACAAAAGTTTGTAAATTCACATTATCTGCAAATGTTCATGACAGACATAATACTCTCCTTTCTCTTATGCCCTTTACGAGTCCCCAGCTCTCCCCCGGGCTCCAGGGAGTATTGAGATATTCCAGTGCTTCTCCCTTCAACTAAGAGACTAAAGTTCCATTTCTACAGTGAAGAGTCTCAACCTGCAGCAAACTTCTTGGTTACATAAGAAATAGTCCTTGGCCCTGGCTAGTGTAGCTCAGTGGATTGAGCGCGGGCCTGTGAACCAAAAGATTGCAGTTTGATTCCCAGTCAGGGCACATGCCTGGGTTGCAGGCCAGTTCCCAGCAGGGGATGCACAAGAGGCAACCATACATTGATATTTCTCTCCCTCTCTCCTTCCCTTCCCCTCTAAATATAAATAAATTAAAAAAAAAAAAAAGAAATAGTCTTTGATCTGCCCCTGGCATATCCTACTGCCCTGCTGGGTACAAAAGCAAACAAATTTCTTTCCCTTTCTCTTTTTTTAAAAGAAAATATTTAAAAATTATAGTTGAGATACAATATTATATTAGCTTCATGTATACAACATAGTGATTAGATGTTTATAGACTTTACACAGTAATTGGTCATTTTTTAATATTTTCTGTATTTTTGTTGAATTTCTCACTGAGTTTATCTACTCCCAACTTGGTTGAGCATTTTTATAACTAGTGTTAAAAACTTTTTATCTGGTGCACTGCTTATGCATTTTGTTTCGTTCTTTCTCTGGGTTTTGTTCTGTTCTTTTGCTTGGGACATTATTCCTATGTCTCCTCATTTGGCTGTTTCTTTGTGTTTGTTCCCACGTGTTAGGTAGATCCACTACATCTTCCAGTCTAGAAGAACTGGCCTTCTTTCCCTGGCTGGTGTGGCTCAGTGGATTGGGTGCCAGCCTGAGAATCAAAGGGTTGCCAGTTCAATTCCCAGTCAGGGCACATGCCTGGCAGGCCAGTTCCCCAAATGGGGGCGTGCAAGAGGCAACCAATCGATGTTTCTCTCCCTCTATTTCTTTCTGCTTTCTTCTCTCTATATAAATAAATAAATAAAATCTTTTTAAAAAAAAGAAAGAAGTGGCCTTTTAAAGAAGTTGTCTTGTGGGGTCCAGTGGCACAATGCTCCTGGTCACCAGATCCAGGGGCTCCTAGGGTGTCCCCTGTGAGGACTGTGTGTGCCCTCCTGTTGCAGTTGGGCTTCAGTTGTCTCCAGTGTGCTGGTGGGTGGGCTTGACCCTCAGGTGACGGGCTGTGAGGGCTGGCCAGGACTACTGTGGATGATCTGGTGTGTGAGGGCTGAGCCCACGCAGTGGGGATTGCTTTGGAGGGGCTCCACTGGTGGCCCCAGCTGTCTATGCTGGTTGTGAAGCCATGTGGGTGGGGCTCTGGTGCGGGCCTAGGCTGGCTGCTGCTTGTTTTGGACTTGTGACTGCCGAATAGTTGCTGTGATTCCACCTGAAGCCAGCACTGCTTGTGTGGAAGATCTGGAGCACACCTGGGGAAGGCTCCAGCTGGGGCTAGCAGGTTGGGTGGGGCAGGATCTCGGGAATGCTGGGGCAGGGCGAGCAAGTGTTATCCAGGTTAATGGAGAGTGACAAGTTTGGCACCTGACTGCTCCAGGTCAGCCCGGTGGAAGGAGAGTGCTGCAAAAGAAATAAAGGAACAATGGTACCCACCAGCACTTCCCTCCCCCAGAGAATTCCACCAAGCCCTGCCTCTCCAGGCCTCCCCCTGATGTTAGTCAATATAATTCCTCCCCATAGGACCCAGGTACTTCTTAAACCGACTGCCTTTGCGCTGGATCTTGGAGCAAGTGAGTTTGTGTGTGAGTCCTTCAAGGGCAGTGTCTTGGTCTCCCATAGCCCTCTGTCTCTCTCAGACACAACCCTTTTGGTTTTCAAAGTCGGATGTAATGGGGACTCCTCTTCCCAACATGGGTGCCCTGGGCTGGGAAGCCTGGTGTGGAGCTAGGACCCCTCGCTCCTCCTAGGGACCTTCACCACTGTTTACTCTCTCCGCCCATTTGTGAATTGCTACACCTGACCAGGCCATGTCTCTGCCCCTCCTATCCTCAGCGCGGCTTCTTCTTTATAGTCTTAGTTGTAGGAGTTCTGGGTCTCGGGGGTGGATGTCCTATATTTAATTGTAATTTTGGTCTGTTTGAGGGAGGTGGCAAGTTCAAGATCTACTTGCTCCACCATCTTGATCCTGCATCTCAAGAATTCCCTTTTCTCTTAACTAATATCCCCCACTCTTGGTAGGCTTGTCTTTGTAGCCTACAACTAAAACCTGGCTTATCAAACTAGCTTTCTTTAATATTGCACACAGTCTCCTTCCAATTAAGAGGGATGTCTTACTCATCCCGTAAGTGCGTGCTGGGTACTGAGTTAGGTCGCTGGGATGTGCTAAGATGGATCAGATGGACTCCTCGTCCGGAAGGAGTAGGGAGGGGCCTTACGCTTTGTTACTACAATACAAGTCAGGGTATAGTATATGTTCTAAGGGTAGGTTAGGGGGATTCAAAAGATGGACAGGTCTCTGAATTCAGGGTTTACAGATGAGGAGTGCAAACAACCACCTTTCCTTGAACATGCACTGTGTTTGAGGCACTGTTAGGCAGCTTACATATATTTTCTAGTTCTATTATCACAACTATTAAGCATTTTTACCCCCCAATTTAGAAATGAGGATACTGAGGCTTGTCCAAGTGTGATTGCTCGGTATTTATGCTTGTTCCATGCCGGTAACACCCTGCCCCTCACGTCCTGTCATTGACCACACTCCCACACTTCACCAAAAAAAAGGAGGAGCAAGCTTGGAAAACTTCAGACAGTCAGCTCTAACCAGTTTTGAACTGCCTTCTAGTTTACATCAGAAATTTGTGGGACATGTATGCAGAGAGATATATGTGCAAAAAAGGGTAGTCAAAATGTGATTTTTTTTAAAGAATGTCATTTTGAGAGTCACACATTTTGTTTAGAGAAGCACATTGCTGAAGCCCCTTGTGTGTGCATAATTCTCTCTTCTTCCTGTGATTTCAGTTAGAAGGAAAATAACTGAGTTTGGGATTTGGGTTAATTTACTAAAGATTTTCTGAGGATCAGAAGAGATAAAAAGCCGTAACAAACAGAGAGGCACATTTATGTACAGAAAGCGAGCAGTTGATCAAAATTCAGATTCAGCACACCTTCTTGCGTGTCTGCTACGCACCACTATATCGGAGGCTTATCTTTTACCATTTTATCTTCATAGTAAACCTGGGAGCTAGATAATAACTGCCCCCCGTATTGACAAATGAGGAAACTGAGGCCCTCATAGCTAGTACATGATGGGACTTAGGTTCAAACTCAGCGCAGCTTGTGCCTTAACAGCAGACACATTCGAGATCTAAGCAGAGGCTTTTCGGCTAAATACAATCTGGCCCTTCAAAGCTGGTAATGCGGCCTTTCCCACACTCTTGCTTATCGCGTTAGCACACCGGGCAGGAGACAGGGAGCATTATCCCTGAGCACAGATCTGTGTCTGGATCGTAGAGCATACGCCCATTCTAGCTGAAAATTCGGTTGCCCTGGGTTAGCAGAGGCTGCCTCCCTGCTATGTCTGCTATTGCTTCCCCTTCAGGACTTTCTCAAGAAAAAGGAAAGGCTCCTATCCCAGAAGCCTTCAGGTTGCTGCCACCAAGCCTCCAGGTAGAGCAGGAATGGAGGCTCCTACCATCAGCAGCTTCCACTAAGGGACAGGCCTCAGGGTAAGCTTTCGAGAATTAGATGATGCCAGCACCTGGCATTCCATCACGATCTTCTTACTTCAAGGCACAGCACGTTTGTTTTTTGTTTTTTTTTTAAGAGATTCTAATTTCACATTTCCGGCTGTCCATGAAGCAAGGTTTAACAACATAGTCTGGAGATACAAGCGGAAGAGTTTGGGAACTTAAACTATATGCAAATGAAGACTATAACTTTTGTTTGAATTACTTCAAAGTGAGTATCATTTTCAAAGGGAAAAAGACACAACACATTCGGTCAGTTCTAGTTTCACTCACCGTGGTCTGATATAAGGCGATGTTCCAAGCCTGCCACATAGGTTATCAGCAAATGTTTGCATACAGGAATAAATGGATAGTGCTTTGAGGACTTTGCGGGGCTCGCTTCAGCAGCACAAATGCTAAAGTAGGACTTTGCTGAAACCAAGGGTGACAGCAGTCTTCGGATTAGGCCTAATTTGCAATCCTTATCACAGCGATGGAGGAAATTTCAGGCACAAGAATCAGAGCCAAGAATCAGGCACAAGAATCAGAGTTCAAAGCCACTTTGCGTGCTCCTTTATTCCTTGGCAGAACCAGCATTAAACCACCTTCCCCTGGCATCTGAGATCCGTTGCGGCCTCTGCTGGTGTGGTTTCTTCCCCCCTTGACCCCTGCTCCCCCTGCTCCCCCTGCACTGTCGGCCACTCTCTGGAACTTCCACTTGGTGCTTTTCAAGGGACAAGTGCAAAAGGTTTTCCTTAAAGCAGCCGAGCTCACAAAGTACAACTGCAAACTGCTTTTTAAAAAGCATGTGTTGTGAGTGCTGAATTACCTCCTATTGGGAAGAATTCTTTTGCCTCACTGGAAGTAGGTTCAAGGACCAGGGCCCTCACTTGGATGCTGAGGGAGTTTCACAGGAATTTTAAAGGCATCACAAATTCTATATGTTGCAGTAATTGTTAATGTCCTCTGGAAATGCATTAGTGAGTCTTTAATGCAATTATAGTTGTCCCATTTGTTAGTCCCACTACATTGGGTCATATGTGTTATGGGAGTCAGGACTATAAAAGGGAATTTGACCAAGAATCTTCCAGAACAATGGATAAATGAATGGACTGACAGGTAAATGAATTAAGCAGTTAAGTTAGGTACCTAGGATGGCTTTACTCAACTGGCCTGCGGTCTTGCACCTCCTTTGACACATCTCAACTGGGAATTTATAAATCTTTAATATTTTAAAGAATGTTTCAATGGCTTTCTAACTCCCAGAGTTTTGATAGTTAAAATTCTTCCTTGGGTTGCATTAAGTTCAGGTGCCTTGTTATAATTCCAGAAATAGCTTCCTCTTTTAAGATTAAAATTCTTTTTCTTAATATTGATTAAATTTCCTTAAAAATATTCAATAATCTTGGGGCTCCTTGGTTTCAACAATGCATGAGCTCACGTGGAATATCTAAGTTCTTGGCCTAAGCTTAGATGTAGCACTCATGTGACTGAGTCACTTTCCTGTATCGGCATTTAAATAGCGTAACATGCTTTTTCACTTTTTCAAAGGCAGAGCCATCTGACGCCTACAAACAAATAAGAAAAAGGTTATTTATTTTCTTTCTTTTTCTTCTTGGTCTCCACCTTCTTCTCCTCCACCTCTTCTTCTTCTTCCCCTCCTTCTTCTAGAAATATTTCTGTTAGAAAATAATCTATTTCATTGCTGTTAAAAAATGTGGTACAGATTGAATCTCATTCATCTTAGAGATCGAGTTTTATATTCATCCACTGTGAAACTATTCTCCTAAGTGATATGATGGTTATCAACAGAAGATTGAAGGCACCCTTTTCTGATTTGTACCTCATACATCTTCACATGATCAATCCTTTTATGTGTAACCTCAGTGAGAGACAGTTGTGCACAACAGTGGGAACTGCTGTGCTATGTTCCGATCTGGAGAAATTGTATAATTTTTTTCATCTAAGAGCATGTATTCATTATTGAGCTTAGGTTGCCATAACAAAATACCATAGGCTGCATGGCTTAAACAACAGAAATCTATTTCTTGTAGCTTTGCAGGCTGAGAAGTGCGTACCTTGCTGCTGGCCAATTCAGTTTCTGGTGAGGAAGCTCTTCCTGACTTGCTGATGGCTGCTTTCTTGCTGTGTCCTCACATGGCAAAATGAGAGCTCTGGTGTTTTTTCTTCTTCTTACAAGGGCACTGGCCCTATTGGATTAGAGCTTCACCTTAATGACCTCACTTAACCTTTATCACCTCCGCTCAGGCCCCACCTCCAAATACACTCACATTGGGGATTACAGCTCCAATGTAAGAATTTTAGGGATACACAATTTAGTCCATATTGTGATCAATATCAGTAAGAACATGTACCCTTAAGTTAACATACTAGAAATCTATTTAAATAGATGAATGAAAAATTTAAATATACAAGGTATATAGAAGAAAATATTTCTGAATCAATCATTCCATTATTTCTTAGTTTATTTCTTTAGAGTTTTATTTCAGAATATGATAATTATTATTTCAATATGTTTCTATTTTAAAATTATCTTTACTAATAAAATTTTATGTGGGTCAACATGGTGCCAAGTATCCGATGACAAACACAGAATTCTATCATCTGAATATTTTCTGGCACGCCCTCTGTGTGGATGGGTCCTACCTTCAAAGGAGACAGTGAACAGTTCTCTACACATCACAATGTCTGCCAAAATGCCCAAAGTTGTTTCAGTAAGCAACTACATTTAATGGAGGAAGTACTTTTTAGGTCGCAGTTTAGGAAAAGAGGGCATCTTTATTATGAGAAGTGTCGAGGTCTGTTGTTTAATCTGTAAAAATAAGACTGAAAACAAGTAGGTTGGCCTAGATAATGTCTAAGTTTTTTCCAGTTTCAAAACTGTATAATTTACTTTGAGAACTTTATTTTCAAAAAGCATAATCAGATAAAAAATCTGACTTACTTTTGTCATATAAATTTTATCCTAAATATAGTAGGTAGCAGGCAACTTTATAATGGCTTACTACTCATATAGTATAAGATTTTAATAGTTAGATCATTTAAGCCAGGTCATTTGTCCATCTCAATGCTAGTTAATCATTTATTGAAAATAGTGGAGTGTGAGGTCATGGACTGTGTCAACCATGAATGTTTGTAAAATCTTATTCTTTATAAAACAACAGTACTTGCACTGGCATGAAAATAGACATAAAGATCAATGGAGTAGAATTTAGAATCTAGATGTAAACCAATGTGTCTATGGTCAACTTATTTTTGACAAAGGTGCCAAGACCAGTCAAGGAAAAAGAATAATCTTTATAACAAATGGTACTGGTTCAACTAGATAGACACATGAAAAAATTGGACCCTTATCTCATACCATATGTAAAAATTAAAATACGAAAAAGTTCAAAGCAGATCAAAGAGCTAAACTAAAAAGCTAAAACTATAAAACTCATAGAAGAAAACATAGGGTTAAATTTCACGTTCTCATATTGGACAATGGATTCTTAGATATGGCACCCAAAGCACAAGTGATAAAAGAAAAACTAGATGAATTGGACTTCATCAAAACTTTTGTGCATCAAAGGACACCACCAAGAAAGCAAAAAGACAACTCACAGAATGGGAATAATATTTGCAAATCATGTATCTGATAAAGGACTTGTGATCAGAATACATAAAAACTCTAATGACTCAATAATAAAAAATAACACAGTGATAGAATAGGCAATGTATCTGAATAGACATTTCTCCAAGGAAGATAACCAATGGCCAGTGAGCACATGAAAAGATGCTTAACATCAATAGTCAGTCTTAAGAGCAATGCAAGTCAAAACTATAATGAAATACTCCTTCACACCCCCTAGAATGGCTAAAATAAAACCATCAGAAAATAGTAAGGCTTGGCAAGGAGAAATGGGAAACTTTGTACACTTCTGATGGGGTGTAAAATGGTACAGCCACTTTGGAGAACAATCTGGCTGTTCCTTAAATGTTTAAACGTGAAGTTACCCTATGGCCAGTGATTCTACTCTCAGGTATATAACCCCCCCAAATTAAAACATATGTCCACACAACGGCTTGCATGTGAATGTTTACAGCAGCATTGCTTATAATAGCCAAAAGGTGCAAACAACCCAAATGTTTATCAACTGATAAATGGATAAACGAAAGTCAATATATTTATTCAGTGGAATATTATGTGGCCATAAAAAGGGATGAAGTAATCATACATGCTACAACATGGATGAGCCTTGAAAAATTATGGTAAGTCAAAGAAGCCAGTCACAAAAACCACATTTATATGATTCCATTTATATCAAATGTGCAAAATAGGTGACTCTATAAAGACAGTAAGTAGATAAGTAGTGGCTTAGGGCTGGAAAAAATGGAGCCATGGAAGGGGAGATTCTTAAAAGGTACAAGATTTTCTTTTTAACAATGAAAATATTCTAAAATTATGGTGATAGTTTCACATATCGTGAATATATTAAAACCCACTAAATTGCACAGTTTAAATAGATAAATTATATGCTGTGTGAATTATATCTCAGTAAAGCTGTGAAAAAATTCTATTCTTTAAACACTGGGAAGGAAACTGTCACGGTGGTACCTTGTGGGGGGTTGGCAAGAGGCAGGGGCTCCACCGAGGTTTCCCAGGGTTCGTTTAGTGTCTGCAAAGTTATAATATTAGTGGGCACTTACTGTCCTGTAAGATGGAAGCTGCTATAAAAACCACTGACTACTTCCAGGTCTTATGAAAATTGTAAGTGAAACGAAGTCCATGGTAAATTGAATTTTTAATTTTATTTAAAATATTGGCATTTTTTAAAGAAATCTTCCTTTTGTCATTTTTCTCAAAGTCCAAGAACAAGAATGTATGCTTAACATATCCTAATACATTTTCTAATAAATCAATAGTTTAATCTAATTAAACTTCCAGAGAGTTTTTAAGATGTTACTTTGGCTAGCCCTCTGATAGGGGCAGTAGAGAAGTGGTTAAGAGATCCATGGACTTAGGTTTTGTCCTGTCTCTGTCAAAATAAGCTGTAAATGATGTTCTCAACTCTCCTTTCTTTTTCTGTAAAATGGGTATAATTATAGTCCAGTCCTCATGAAGTTATAAAAACATTAATTGGAATAATAAAATAGATACATTTTGTATATAGCTGTAACTTTAAATGCTTCTCATCATTATTATTTTTATTTTCTAAAGATTTTATTTATTTATTTATTTATTTATTTATTTATTTATTGAGAGAGAGGGGAAAGGAGGGAGAAAGTGAGGGAGAGAAACATCAATATGAGAGAGGAACATTGATTGGTTGCCGCTTCTATGCTCCCCGACTGGGGACGAACCTGCAAGCCCGGCATGTGCCCTGACTGGGAATTGAACTGTCAACCTTTCACTTTGTGGGACTACACCCAACCAACTGAGCCACACTGGTCAGGTCATCATTATTATTTATAAGTAGGCATTCATTACTTAGCCTAATACACATTCTATTGGAGAAAAATGTACTATTTGTTGATTCACTCTGCCCTTTTTTTTGTTTGTTTTTAAGTCCATGGCAGATTCACCACTGGTTTCGGTGTTTACACTGTAGACAATTTGCTTCACACGTAATTTGATCTGATGTTTCCCTGAAAAAGGGCAGAAAAGCCAGTCACACACACTTGGATCCAGAGCTTGGTATTTCACTTTGTCAAGGTGTAATTTATATAAATTCTCAAATTATATTTTGTTAAGTATGAAAGACAAATGCTTTCCTTGTGCTCACATTAATAGAAAGTCACTAAACATTTTGCAGCAGCTTAATCTTTTAGTTAAGATATACTCATATAGAATGGAAAACTAGATTGGTGTGGCATCTTTCCTTCTAACCTCTGCTCTCAACATTTACAATTCTTATTTAGAAAATGAACATTTTCCAAAGGCACTGAGCAGCTTCTCTGGAGGCTGTAGTTAAGTCTCTCAAATCTGGAAAATGAGAACTTGAAGACAGGTACAGTCCTTGGCACTTTGATGATAAGTGATTTACAGGTCTAGCTTCCTCCCACTCATAGAGCTTGGCAATACAGTGCAAATTTTGTCAAAACCCTGTTCAGTGATTAAAGATTTATTAAGAACTCTGCAATGTCCTGGCCACTTTTGAGATACCACAAAGAAATTAGTCACTGACCTCCCGGAGATTATATCCTCCTAAATCAAAAACAAATACCATATGCCCATTTTCTTTTATTTTCTCAGAGTAGGGAATATCCAAGTTTCAAGGGAAGTATACCATAGTATGGAAAGCGGAGAGGATAAAATAAAGTTATTAGAATAGAATGAAGACTTTAACATTTGTTGAATGAGAGATCCTACTTTCTAGGATAATTATGCAGTTACATCATGCCTAGATTATTTGACCAAACATGAAGCTAATTAGTTTTTCACAAAAGAAGCTGCAGCCTTTGACAGCAGCCACATTACAGAGATTTATATTCAGTTATAATTAGTAACTTTCCCAAAACTTTTATTGAGTAAAAAAAATGTTTTTGTTTCTGAACACTAATGATATAACAGCATTATTTGAGCTTTAGAACGTCCCCCCTGACTGGTGTGTAAACACAGCCTCATATATATCAAAGTCTGCCCAGGCATAGTTGGATTTTATGCATGTTCTTAACTTTCTATGACCCCAGTTATCTATGGAGAACAGAGATTGCAAAAACATTGCCCTTTAAAGGTCCTATTTGATCTATGGTTAAGATATGCATACTTTTATTAAAGTCCACAAAACAATGCACCTAAGTTCTGTAATAAGTCCACCAGGATATTCTGATAGAGTAGAGTAATATTACAGTGTAATTTTAATCTGCATTTTGCTAAAGATGTAGAACAATGCTTTATGTCCTTATTTGCCATCTGTGTATCATTTTTTTGATGATATGCTTGTCCAAATTTCTCCCTTCCCCTTTTATATTTCATTTTTTTCTTGTTACTGAATTTTGGGAGTTCTTTATATATTCTGGATGCAAATCTTTTATCAGACAGATGACTTGCTAATATTTTTCCCCAGTTTTTGGCAGTCAAACAAAACACTCTCTTTTAAATAGCAGATATTTTTTATTTCAGTGAAGTTCAATACATCAAGTTTCATTATATGGATGATATTTTTGGTGTCATACTTAAGAAATTCAAGTTCACTTAAATTAGGGCCACTCTGTTGTCTTTTAGAACTTTTATAATTTTAGATTTGACAGTTAAGTCAATGATCCATTTTTTTTTGTTAATTTTTGTACACTGTGCAAGATGTGGAATGAAGTGGGGTTTTTTGTCCTTTCTTTTTTGCATGTAGATTGCAAATTGTTCCATTATCATTTGTTGAAAAGACTATTTTTTTCTCTAGTAAATATTCCTTTTGTACCTTTGTGAAAAATCAGTTAACTATATATATGTATGGGTCTGGACTTTCTGGACTTGCTATTCTGTTCCACCTATTTGTCTTGCTATTCTTGCTATAGAAAAATAGATAGACCTATTTGTCTGTCTGCATGGCAGTTCCATGCTGTTTTATTACTGTAGCTATATAATATCTTACTCGCAGGTAGTGTTGGCCCTGTACTTCTGTTTTTTCTAAGTTTGGCTAGGTCCTTCTCATTTCCACATGAAGTGTACAATCAGCTTATCAATTGTGACCCCCCCAAGCCCCTCCCCCAAAAGTAGCCTGCTTGGATTTTGATTCAGATTGTGTTGAATCTGTAAATGAATTTGAGGATAATTGACATCTTACTAATAGTGAATTTTTGGATCCATGAACATGGCACATCTCTCCATCTATTTAGGTCTTTAATTTTTCTCAGCAGTGTTTTGCAGTTTTCAGTGTATGGATCTTACACATCTTTAATCAGATTTATCCCTAAGTAGTTGATCTTTTTGATGCTGTTGTAAATGAAATTGCATTTTTAATTTTAACTTCTGATTGTTTATGGCTACTAAATAAAAAATACAACCAACTTTTACACTTTGGTTTTATATCCTATAACTTTGCTCAATTCAGTTATTAGTTTTAGTAGTTTTCTAATAGATTACATAAGAGTTTCTATATCTGCAAATACGGGCAGTTTTATTTTTCCTTTCCATTTTTTCAAAAAAAAAACCTTTTATTTCTTTTTCTTTTCTTTTTTTAAATTATACTTTATTGATTATGCTATTATAGTTGTCCTGATTTTCCTCCTTTGTCCCCCTCCACCCAGCACCCCCACTCCTTCAGGCCATCCCCACACCAGTGTTCATGTCCATGGGTCATGTGTATGAGTTCTTTGGCTACTCCATTTCCTATATGATATTTTACATCCCTATGGCTATTCTGTAACTACATATTTGTACTTCTTAATCCCCTCATCTCTTCACCCATTTCCCTAAGCCCCACTCCCATCCAGCAACCATCAAAACACTATCTGTATCTGTGATTCTATCTCTATTGTTCTTGTTTGCTTTCTTTGTCTTTTCTTATTGCATTGTTCATACCACTAGTACAATGTTGAATAGCAGCAGTGATAGTGGACATCCTTGCCTTGTTTTTAATCTCACAGAGAAAACATTGTCAGTCTTTCGTTATTAAGTCTGATGTTAGCTGTAAGTATTTTTGCTTGCATGATTTAAATTCTTTTACATTTATTTAAACATGGTTTATGGCTTAGGGTATTGCCTATCTTGGTAAATGTTCCACATGTACCTGAAAAGAATGTATATTCCACTGTTGTTGGGTGAAGTATTCTAGTGTTCTGTAAGTTACCATTGGATCAAATTGGTTGGTAGTGTTGTTCAGGTTTTCTATATACAGCTGACCCTGGAACAATATGGATTTGAACTGCCAAGGTCCACTTACACACAAACTTTTTTCAATAAAGATGTGTTACAGATGCAGAGATTCAACTATATGCATTGATCTATGCCATTTTATATAGGGCACTTAAGCATCCACAAATCTTGATACCCCTGAGAGGTGCTGGAACCAATCCCATGTGGGCACTGAGGAACGACTTAAGTTTATGGGGACTCAAAAGTTACACAGTTTTTCAACTACACAGGAGTCAGCACTCCTAATCCTCACATTGTTCAAGGGTCAACTGTACTAATTTTCTACCTGTTAGGTCTATCAATTATTGAGAGAATGGCTATATATTTTTGCATTGGATACCTTTTTATGCTTCATTAGTGCTTATAAAGGGAATGATTCCCTGGCTGGTGTAGCTTAGTGGATTGAGTGCGGGCCTTCAAACCAAAGGATCATGGTTCGATTCCAAGTCAGGGCACATGCCTGGGTTGCAGGCCAGTTCCTAGCAGGGGACCCACAAGAGGCAACCATACATTGATATTTATCTCCCTCTACCTCTCTCCTACCCTTCCCCTCTAAAGATAAATAAATAAGATCTTTTTAAAAATTATTTAAAAAATAAAAATAAATAAAGAGAATGATTCTATGAATGCCATATGGAAGACCTTGGTATCATTCAGGTGTGAAAGCATACTTCATTAACTTAAAAAATCCTGAAAACAGTACTTATAAATGATGCTCTGCAGATTTAAATCTTGAAATGAGAAGTTTAAATAGTTGGCTAATTATGCTAGGTGACAATTTCAGTCAAATCCATCTTTGAAATAATTCAACAGTGTGAACACTATGATGATATAATAGTTTAGTGATTTCACTTTTTTCCTAATTTTGGAGACCTTTCCTAAAATAAAATTTCAGAAACTTCAATACATATAGCAGATAAAAGTGGAGGTATTTCACTTTTATCTGGACTCCACTTGCTCAGCTCACTCTGGGCTTCACTCTGCTTCCCGCAGAGGCAATCCCTGATGTAGCCAGCTGAAGGCTTGCTGCCTTCTGTTTGTATATCTCCTTGCAAATTCTTCTCTGTACATCTCAAGTTCAAAATCCCCACAGAGAGTGTGAAAGGTTCAAGAGTGACCCTCCAGAATGGAGTGCCCCCCTTGGGTAGAGTGCTCATGCCAGCTTCTTAAATGCCCCTGGAAAGCCTACCAATAGCTGTCCTTGGGTCAGGTGCCCGTCCCTAGTCTGATCACCTAAGGTGGCAGAATCTAAGGTACAAAGGATAAAGAAGGGAGCATGTGTCTGGTGGGAACTCTGAAGAATCCCAGCAGGGGGCAGTGTACCTGCCAGGCATGGAACATGGCCTGTCCATTACAGCCATCTTCATCAATCAGGTGTACACTGATTGTACTTCCCTGGTGTCAGATGAAGAACAGATTTCCTTATGATGGACAAAAGCAATGGTTTTCAGACTGTGCTTGGCAGAAAGTCTTCCCCACTAAGGAGAAACTTAGCAGGTAGGACTCTAAACTCTCTATGCCCTTTTTTAACCAGAGCAGTTTCATATTGTTCACTTTTACATATTGGCTTTTCAAATAAAATTTCATTTGAAGATGAGATTCAACTCTTCACAAACAGTGAACCGAGAGCCACTGAGCTATAGGAGTACAAAAACTTTTGTTTGGATAATATTTTTTAAGTAGTGAGGCTTCCATTTTTAAAGACTAAATAAGAGTTAATGATCAAGAAACTATGGTACATTTACACAATGGAATTCTATGCAGCAGAAAGAAAGAAGGAGCTCCTACCCTTTGTGACAGCATGGATGGAACTGGAGAGCATTATGCTGAGCGAAATAAGCCAGGCAGTGAAAGACAAATACCATATGCTCTCACCTTTAATAGGAACCTAATCAACAAAACAAACAAACAAGCATAATATAACCAAAGACACTGAAATTGAGAAGGGGTTGATAGTCACCAGAGGGGAGAGGGGAGGGAATTTCAGGGGGAAAAGGGGAAGGGTTTGGAGCAACAAGTATAAAGGACACATGGACAAAAATTAGCGTGGGTGGAAATGGGAGGGAGGTGGGGAGGGCTGGGGTGGTGGGCTGGAATGGGAGCAAAAGACAGAAAACTGTACAAGAACAACAATTAAAATTAAAAAAGAAAATAACAATAAATATAATACAAGAAAAAATAAATTAAAAAAGAGTTAATATATAAATGGAATAAAGTTGTCACTTTTTACAGAAAACTTGATAATTTTTACCCAAGTTTTCTGTAAAAAGCTTCTGAGAAGGGTAAGCAAGAAAATAGGGTAAGATTTTTGACATTATATTCTTCATCTCAACTATTTTTATGTCTTGGATGTTATTGTGGAAAATTGTTTAATTGTGACTGTCAATATATTTCAAGAGTAGGATGAAAATTCTGATACCTACTCTGGCTGGTGTGTCTCAGTGGACTGAGTGGTGGCCTGTGAACTGAAAAGTCGCTAGTTTGATTCCCAGTCCGGGCACATGCCTGGGTTGCAGGCCAGGTCCCCAGCAGGGGGCATAATAAAGGCAACTGGTCAGCATATCTCTTGCACATTGACATTTCTCACCCTCTCTTTCTCCGTCCCTTCTCATCTTTCTAAAAAAATAAATAAATAAAAGCTTTAAAAAGAAAAGAATAGGATAAAAATTTTGATTCCAATGAACAGATTACAAATTCAAAGAGTTAAAATAACATATTATTACAACTGTCTTATTTGATAATGTTTACAGGTACAGAACTACCACATTAGGGTAAAAGCTTATATTAATTGCTAGTTACATTGTGAGTGAACTATTTATGGTAAATTGGGATACATCTCAGCAATAACACATATAACATATTTTAGACCAATGCATACTTTATATTTTATCATAACAATCATATTTGTTCTGCTCAATCTTTAGCATGGAGTGGTCATCTGCCAAGAACTTTTTTTAGCTCAGGATGGTATGGCCACACTTATGGCAGCAGCCTCCTGGCGGCCCCCAAGAACTTGTTTTAAATTGAAGCCATATTGATGGTATTTATAAATATGAATTACTTTCATAATTGAAGAGCTATGTTCTTATTCCATGAGTTGGGACATCCCAATACCTGTCCCTTCCTTAAAAGGTGACTCATCCAATAAAAATGTCAAGCCACTGTTACTTGCTGACATGGCGATTAAAACCCTCCTCTAAGTCTCTCACTCCTTAGGCTGAGCAAATGTATCCCCAGATCCTTCCCCTTAGAATGTCCCCAAGTGCCCTCTTTTACCAGTACAAGGCAACAGACTTCCTTTTCCTCTTCTTGGAATTTGAGCGTATCTCTGGTTTCGCCAAAAAGTTATTGAGGTGGTCTTATTTCCTAGAAACTTGTTAGAGAGCCTGGTTTATGTGAAGTCACCAGGCGAAGGGGCAGGTGACAGTGACGTCTGACAGTCAAGTCAGTTTTGCCATTGAACTGTGTTGTAATAAGTCATTGGCCTTAGCTGAACTCTTGACCCTAACCAACTACCTGAAAAACTGTGCTGTGAGTTAGAAGGGAGTCTGGAGAGGAGACTGCACATGACTCAGCCTAAAAGCTTCACTGTTACTGGAATAAAACCCAAATCATCATCTTCCGAGGCTGGTGAGGACCATCTCCTTAAAGCTGAATCGCTACCAAAGGGGAACCAACACCCAGCTGGTACCGAATTAACACCTGTGCAATTTAAGTTAGAAGCTCTTTTTGTTCATGATTATTGTTAGAAATACAGCAGGATTGAAAGGGAAATACAGTATATTCAAGGGGAGAAAATGAAAGAAATGTGACAAAATGGTAGTCCTGCCGCACGGGTAGGTAGACAGCAATTCCATATACTATTCTACCTTCAGATATGTTTAAAAGCTTTTCATAGTTAAAGCTTAAAAATACATTGTAAAAAGTGATTTCCCTCTCTTTCTTATAAGGGAGGACCTGGACAATATTTCCATAAAATAATAAAGTTGATTTAAATCACTGAGACGTTATTTGCTGACTATTTTCAGATGTTTATAAATCCACACAAGTTTTGGAATTCAGCCCTTGATAAGCTACACTAAATAAGGCAACATGATGTCAGCAAACGTATTTCCAAGCACCTCAGTGTCCAGGATTTCTGTAGCATAGATTACACTAAGAGGTAAAAGGTGACTATGTCCCTCTCCCATAAAAGGATTTGTTTTGATGGATGCCCTGACGTGGCCTCCCTTATACGGGCCCTGAAACAACAGAAACAAGATGAGCAGAAATTGGACCTAAAACAGTTATATAATTTTCAGTTCAATAATAATGGGTGTGATTTTTAGTTCAATAATAATGGCTTAGGTTTAATTATGGGAGTGGACTGGTGAAAAGAGAGGGGGTACATCCTACTGGTGAGACTTGGAAGAATGTCTGTGGGGCTTCTGGGGTTCCAGTGGGATCTCCTGAGAGTTTACTGAGACCTGTTGTTAAAGCCAGACATTAGTTAAAACGGCGAGAATGTATTTCACTCAGTAATAATCTATTACGATAGGGAAGAGGGTCCAGCCAGAACTGAACTCAACTTTGCCAGAACAAAAGGCAGGAGACTTTTTTAAGGGGGGGTGGGGGGGCGGGGCTTAGGGAAAGGTCTCAAGGGGACTAAGGGGGCTGGCGCCTGTGGCTGGGTGATCTGGGTTTGCTCACTGGTGCTTATGGAGGAGAGAAACAAGTGTCTCCTGGCCCTGGGACAGACAGGAAGCAGTGGTACAAGTGAAAGCAAGGCTCCCATAGAAGCTGGGCCCTGTCATCTCACAGAACCATGGGAGAGTTATCTTCCTGAATATTTGCATTTCACAGACTCTCAGTTCTTTGAAAAAACTGCTCTGGGCAGTAGAATTACATTTCAAAGGTAGAGAAAGGATCTGTAATTGCAGCTTTCTAAAATATCCGTTCAAAGAGGGAGTTTGGGCACCTCTCCACGTATCACCAGGTTTTAGCCTGGAACAAACACCAACTTCTCCGGGAAGCATCGTCCTTTCTCAGGCAGGTACTGTACACGGGGCTGGAGCCATCCTAGGAGCACAGCCTGGACTGTTAGAAACTGCGCTAGTGTTTGTTCAGGCGGGCGGAGTGGACAGAACCATTGTGCCAAGGGTCCACGGATCTCACAGGCCAAAGCTGAGGCTGGGCAAGAGGGCTCAGAGGAGCTGGACTAAAAATATGACCAAGGGAGGATTCTTGGTTATGACTCAGAGCATGCACTGATACATTCCTGTTGCATATTCAGTACATCACAGCTCTTTGAAGATCAATATCACAGTACAAGCATAAGATGCATCACAGCAGGTGTCTTCCTCATGAGGGCAGGGGAGAGAGGAAATCCCAGTGGTGACTTCTAAGATATGTTTTCCATCCGGCCTGGCTGCTTCATGATGGGACTAGTCAATCCAGGTGTGAGAGCATCTTCAAGTACTCATTTGAATGAGCTCTTTGTGAATCAAGAAAATTAGCCTGTCCATCTGTCAAACGTTTCTAATGATAGAAACAAATCATCTTTCTTTATCATAGCAGATGAAATTATTAAGCCCTCTTATAAAAGAAAATTCAGCCTGATTCCACTTAAAAATGAGATACAGGAGATGACAAAGGCCAGACTATTACTTTTGTTGAGGGATAAGTAAGCAGTAAGAAGGCAGCATGATGTACCCAAGGGAATTTTGATCCGTCAGAGCTGAGAAAGCAACCAAATATTCACACGTTTATAATCTGCATGAAACCTGCACCCAAGAATTTCATTGAACTGTCTCTTTCATGGAGCTTTTCTCTTTTTTTTTTTTTTGGTCAAGTATTTTTTATTTATATAATTTAAATTTATTTTTTTTTCAATTACAGTTTACTTTCAGTGTCACCTTGTATTAGTTTCAGGTGTGCAGCACAGTGGTTAGGCCGTCATATACTTTACGAAGTGTTCCCCCTGATCCTTCCAGGACCCACCTGGCACCATGTTTAGTTATTATGTACAGTCTCACTGACTGTATTTCCTATGCTGTACTGTATTAGGCAGCTTTTCCATGTCACTCAGAATCAAATCTTTCAAATTATAAGTGAGGCAGCTGATGTTTTTAGTACCATCTTGAGCATCTCAGCATCACTACAAAATAGTATTAAGCAACTTTTAAAGTTAAAATGACATCAACTTATACCAGAAGGCACAGTGCAGCGAGGGAAACATGCTCTGTGCAGAAAGGCCATCGCGACTGGGGCTGAGAGACTTGGATTCCTGACTTGTCTGTCACTTTCCTGCTGTGTGACCCTTAGGTAACTCCCTCGAGTTCTCTGTGTCTGTTTTCTCATTTTTATGAAAAGAATAACATTTCTACCTATCAAATAGGCTCTGCTGTGAATTAAAAGAACTCATGGTAAAGCATTTTGCAAACTGCATAGCACTCTCAAGAACTCTCCATTGTTAGAAAGTAACACATCTGTCTACCTGTTCAGCAAAGTCTCATTGGCTCCCTGGTTGTTCTCTACCTTGTGAAAGATTGTGATGCTGATCACCAAACCTAATGTAAAGTTTTCCCGTGAAACGTGTATAAACAGAGCCTTAATTTCATTTTTATTTCATTCTTATTTAAACAAGGATGCAGTTTGATTAAATGTGCCCATTTTAGCTTCTTATCATGGTCCATATATGTCTTAAATATAGGAATCATTAGAATTGAAATCATCAACAAATCCAAAGCAGTTCTTTGCAAAAAATGATTTATATGTTATAGGAAATAAAATATTTAAGTTATACAAAGTAAGACGTATAAGAATGATATTAGATTTCTATATAAGAAGTATTTCTTACATGTTCCTATTCTAATCTCTAAACATTTATGGAAAGCTTTTTTGTCTTTCAAAAGGGATTTTTTTTTATTTTTAAAATTATAAGGATTGTATAATCTCAAAATCTACGTTTTACCCAAAGATGTTTATATTGAAGCTGAGAGGTTTGGGCCACTTTAGATATTTAAAACTTTATTCAGAAACTCTTAACCTTGTCACTGAAGAGGGCCTTATTTTTTAAGTGCAAATGGCCTGTTTTGTTGAGATTGCCAGTGAACGGCCCTGATGATCTGAGAGAGAGCCGTCATTCGGAAGGGTCACGGTGCATAAAAACCCAGGCTACCGTGCCTAGGAGGATTTTCTTATAAAGATGAAGAGTTGAATTAAATCTACGAGACATGACAGATACGGCATATCATAAAATATGTAGGGACTACCCCCAAAATATAGCTTGCTCATCTCTTTTACAAACACACTCACATACACGTGCATGCACCCACATACTTAGATGTTCCCACCTCAAGCACACGGAGATTAAAGGAGTCTCTGAGCTCCTGGTAAGTTATTTTCCCAGGAGTCCTTGCTTCTTGGGCTCTTTTTTCAGATCACATCTGCTCCTTGCTTAGCTTTTAAATTACTTGGTCTCATCTCCTGACAGCACCAGGGAACTTTTATGTTAGAATAAGTGTAGATCGGGACATTCCTAATAAATAGTCTGATTTTGGTCTTTCCTTGTGCATGACGACCTTTGACTTCCCCAATTTCAGTAGCCAGACTTTCACTTTTAGACTTGATTATTTTCTCAGAAGATTCTGTGTGTTCCTGGATTTCATGTTATCTCTAGCCACTACCAGTAAATGATGTTAACAAGAGTATCTGAACTCTAAGATGGTTTGTTACTCACAGTGTTTTGAATGGATTCAGTCCAGATTTCACCATTTATCTTAACTGCAATTATTGCTGCAGGGAAAGTCTTTATACCATCTAAGGTCTTTTACACTCTTCTTGCCTTGGCCAAGATTCAGAAGCTGTGCCTTCTTTTCAAATTAAAAAAAAAAAAAAAAAACCTTGCTAAACCTTCTGCATTCACAAGTTAGCCTGACACCTTGAATGAACAGATGTTTTTACATCTGGATAATTTCCAATGGACTATATTTCCATGTGCCCTTGGGAAAATGTTTCTCCACTATTCCTGGCTCTTTCTTTGTTCTTGCTCTTTTTTCATCCCTGCTTTTTTTTTTTTTTTTTAAGCATTAATCACTACTTGACATCACACCATGTATTTATTTGTTTATTACCTGTCTCCTCGAATAGAATGTAAATTTCCTTGCCCTTTTTGTACCCTTCCATTACCTAGTATGTAGAATAGTGTCTGGCACAAAGGAGCTGACTAAATATTTGCTGAATGGAGGAGTTTTGTGACCTTGGGCAAGTCATTTCTTTTGAGATTCCCATTTTGTTGTCTGCAAAATAAGAGCACTAGACTTGAGTAGATGATTTCTAAGGACCATTCACATCTTGTGGTTGGGATATAGGGTACAGATAACTCAGACCAGCTTGGAGAACAATGGAGACAGGCAGATAACACAGAGAGTAAGTGATCTGCATGCTACCCTGGAGAGAAAGCTGAGTGGGCCATGTGCATATCCAGAAAAAGAGAAATTCAGCTTAGGGAACTACAGATGCAAAGACAGGAGTGTGTTCAGCATGTTCAAGAAATGGCAAGGAAGAGGGTGTAGCTGAAGTAGAAACAAGGGAGGGAGGGTTAGAAATTAGGTTGGGAGGTAGCCAGTGGCCAGATCATGTTTGTGGGGAGTGAGGAAGGGAGAGAGTATGAGTGTTTAGTGTGAGAGGGAATATGCGTGTGTGTGGTATGGTGTATGTGGTGAAATCTTGTGTTTGTGTGGTGTGTAGTGTGATGTGTGTGTGTGGCTTGATGTGAGATATATGTATGTGCTGTATGTGCTATGGTATGGTGTGTATATATAGTATATTTATCTGTGCTTGGTGAGGAGGGGAGTATACCTGTGTGGTATAGGATGTGTAGTGAGTGTGTGATATGCTGTGTGGGTATATGTGTATGTGTATGATGTTGAGCTTGTGCATGTGTATTTGGTTTGGGGGGGCAGTATTTGTGGAATAAGGGGCAGAAATTTCCCCTCTTTTTCTCTTAGTTTTTCTAGCTAGTACAATCATTAAACTGTCATGAAAGAGATTAACAGGAGAAAATAACAAAATTTAATTATGTATGTACATATGGCAGTTCCATAAGAATATGGGTTCCATAGGAAGACAATTGAGGTTTGTGTTGATATGCCTTGAGAGTGTAAAGGAGAAAGGGAGGTAGAAATTTAGAAAGGGGAGAGAGGCAATTCACAGGTAGATGAAAAAGCAGATTCTTGCTGGGCCACCCAGAAACAATGAGACACAGAGGGGAGTCTAACAAACAGCCAGGGGCTAGATTTATCTGTCTGCCACATCTAGTCCTTGTTCTGCTAAGGTGATAGCTCCCTTCCTGGGACAAGTTTTTCCACCTGAATTCCTTTAGGCAGGTAAGGGGGAGGTAAAAAGCTCTTCTTGAGTTTGTTTGGTTTTAATGGTCTTTAGCTTGAAATAATCCTCATGCTATGGTGGCACATTCTGGGGGACTCATTCTGAAATTGTACTGTTTTCTTAAAAATAATCAGCTTTAATAATCATTATCCCCAAAGAGACATATTTTGGGTGGCAAATGCCCTCAGGTGGCACACATGCATGCATGTGTGTGTATGTGTGTGGTGGTGTACACATGTATTAAAATTACAACTCTTGTTACAACGAAACCTAGTCCAAATTCATCCTGCCAGGGTATTTGAAAACCTCAGCTCGAAAAGAAAAAAAACATTCCATTTCTGATCATTTCCTTCTGAGCAAGCTCACAGTATTAAAAGACCACCTTGTATATGTTAGTGCATACTAATAAGGAATTTTGCTTATTGAAATAATTCAGATTTAAAATAATGCATTGATGTTTTCTGAGAAAGAACAGTTTTGCTTCTGCTACATCATCATGACCTTTGAAATCCAAGACCTTACAGCATTGCAAATACATCATCCATAAACACAGATTCCAAATCAAATTTATACTAAGTTTTAAACGAGTGCAGAGTTTTAAGATTCATTTGTTTATAATTCTGGTAAAAAATGTGGGCTTGAAAGCCTAAGTTTTCTTGACCTGTATCACTGAGTCCCTTATGTTCCTGGCATCTTGGGCTGCTGAGAAATATGTATCAACATGTCCAGGGCAGCAAAATACTGTCACTTTCAACTCTGTTTTATGCATTGGTATCTGTACCCAAAGTCTCTCTCTTCATTTAATCAGTGAAGTGAAATAACATACTGTCTCCATCTTGACCCACATAGAAAACACAACCAAGATATGTTATCTAAGAAGATTGTGGAAAATGCTTCGAATATTTGACAGATAACATAAGAGATTTTTTCCCCCTAGTCATGATTGTGAGGATTATATGCAAAAAAAAAAAGACAATCTGCCCAAAATACTCGGATAAGTAGGGAGAGGGGTCAAGGGCAGAGAATTCCCCCCCCCTCGTATGTGAATGACAGGCGTGTCTCCAAGCATGCCAGGATACGTTTACTTGCTCAATGTCCTGACCCAAAACCAAACTTTCTTAGGTAAAACTGGGGTACTTCCTAACATGGCCTTGACCCAGGGGTAGTTCCTAAGACATTCTTGGTACTTTCGGATGACAAACTACACATCTTGAAGATATTTCATACTTCAGAGACTGAATTTGCTGGAGGTCGCTAATAGGATGGAACTACAATGTAAAAGGCTGGGCTGCTTGATGCTGCAATCAGAAGACTGTGGCTTGAGTCCCGATATTGCCCTTGACCAGCATCAGAGCCTTCAGAAGGTTGTTTAATGTCCTCCTCACAAAGCTCCTGTGTCAGGTACAGCACGAGGCCAATGAGAGTGGAAATTAAGTGAGCCAGTACATGTAAAGTAACTGGTACAAATTTGGCACTTGGTATTAGCTATTAATATTCCACTTTTATGTCAGGTTTTAAAAGTATATAATACCTAATAATTAAAAACCCATACAGTTTTCAAAGTGTTTTCCCTTACATATTCTGATGTGCTTCCCCAAACCTATCATTGTAGACAGAACAGATATTGTCCCATTTGGCAGAAGAGGACAGATTAGAGAAAATCTGTGGCTTCCCTAAGTCCCTACCACTACCGTGTCACGGAACCGCAATGTGAATCCACATTTTCCAAGGCCCACTGCTCCTTCCTGGGAGCTGATTGGGAAGCTGATTGACCCAGTATAACATTGAGTGGATGTGTGCCTATAGAAAACATAAAAGCGATCCCATGAAATTTTAGGTTTCTGTGTAATGGGAGTGCTAGGGATCCCCTGGATCACCCTCAGGTTCAACAATTCACCAGAAGGACTCACAGAACTCAGAAAAACTGTTGTACCCAAGACGGTGGCTTATTATAGTGCAAGTACATAGATTAGAATCAGTAAAGGCAAAGAGGCATCGAGTGCAAGCTCTCAGCTGCCCTCTCCCAGTGCTGCACCAGCAGTGCTTAGTTCTCCCAGCAGCAGTGTGTGCTAACTCGTACAAAGTGTCGTTGCCAACCAGGGAGCCCCCCTGAGCCCTGGTGTCCAGGGTTGTTTTGTCATGTGGGCATGAAACACCCAAGTGACTGACCTTAACTTCTCAGTCTCCAGGTCTCCAGAAGTCAAACTGATATAGTGTGTGGCCTAGGGCTCCAGGCAAACAAAACATGCATTCACTGTAAATCTCATGTTGTTAGCATTAATTATCTGACATGGCCCAAAGTCTCAGTTATACAAAGACACTCCTATCAAGAAGGATATTCTAAGGGCTCCCAGGAGCTGGTGAAGGCCAGTTCTTTCCTTAGAACGGGTAAGGTTTGAGCACCTCAAGTCCGCTGAACTAACCCTTCACAGTCCAGCAGAGGTACAGTGTCTGGGCATCCTGAAGGTGCCAGAGTGCAGCGAGAGGTAACGCCGGCAGACTGAGCCCAAACGTGAGCCCAAGACCCAATTTCTAAATTTGACTTATGTATCAATCTTCTGAGCCAAGGGGCATTTTAAGCTATTGCAATGGGTGACTAGGACCTGGAAAGTCTGCCTTTGATTCTAGCTGTACTAGGAGCTCTGTACTCCTACTTTGGGCCCTTTAGCATTCCGGGGGTGTCACACTCTCCCCACTGTGGGAGACTTCCCACAGAATGAAAGGGAGGGGGCCTTTACTATCACTCAGTAATCTACTCTGAAGTAAGGATCTCATCGTTAGCAGATTCAAAATTTCAAGAGTAAGAAAATGAGGTAGGTAGGACTCAGGTAACAGGAAACTCAACTCAGAATGGCTGGAACATCTCATGGATTTATTGTCCTACATAACAAGAAGCCCCAATGTCGTACAGTCCCCGGGCTGTTCATTTAAGCACCTTGACAACATCATCAAGAACTCCAATTCTTTCTCCAGCTCTTCCATCCTGAGCGCCTTGGCTAGCTTTCCTCGTGGTTAAAAAATGGCTGCTGCAGGTGCAGGCATCACATCTTCACACCCCATTATAGACACAAAAATGGGACTTTTCCTTGTATTTCTTTCAGAGAGCTAAGAAACCTTTCCCTCCTGGCCTCCCTTCATGTCCTGCTGGCCAAAACTGCTTCTTCCTAAGCCAATCACTGGCAAAGAATAAATTTTTTCTTCATTGGGTTAGTATAATTAAACTTCAGCACCTGGGACTGGGAATAGGACCAACATTCCCCAAAGCCCGTGGTTTCTTGGAAAAGTGTAAACACTGGAACAGATTCAGCCTCTGTTAGAAGAGTGGGAGTGGGGAGTTGCTAATGGGAGGCCGCCGAAGGTGCTGCTGCAGCAAATTCACAGGTAGGCACAGCACAGCCGCTGCCATTCTCCAAGGCTTCCAAAATCTCTGTTCCTCGGGCGGATTCCAGGGGTCCTTTGTTAGCTCACTTTCTTGGAGTTAATTGATTCTTAACAGGAAAAATACACAAAGGCCTAAAGAGCCATGTTTGATGCACCTATAAGCTTTATTTTCCCACTCTTTGTCCAGGTATCTGCCACTAAGGAAGTCGTCTAGGAAGAAACACCCTTTATTTCACAGATGTAGTCACCATTAATTCAGACGTGCCTACCCCCTTGGCCGGATTCTGAAGTCTGCTGACTCAAGTCCCTTAGATCTCTGACGTGTCCCTTACCTGTGGTACCACAGCTGTTCTCTACATTTGTCGCCCTTAAGACTGTTTCCCTCACCCCATCAGATACTCTCAACTTAGGACTTTTTGTCCCTTTTTCTCTTCCCTGCACCCATTTCATTTTCCATTGTCCACCTACCTTCAGGTTTGGTAACATTCCAGTAGAAGATTCTGTTCATCTAACAATCTCTTTGACTATTTCCTTTTAATTTACAGAAACAAATCTGTGCTCTCAATGGGTGGAAACAACTTTCTAGCTATCATTTTTCAGTTCAGAAATCGCTCGATTGCTTTCATAATTTACTATTTTGTATCTGGCTTTCAAACACTCTACCCTAGAACTGACAATACATATCACTTAAATCTTTAGTGTTCCCCCTCCAGAGCTGTGCCAGCTCCCACCACCTTCCCTGTGTTTAGCAAGAAGAGACGTTGACATCCTCACCCCCATTAGAACTGTTTTTTCCTTCCCACCTCTCTCTCCCTTTGTCATGCTCCCTGAGAACCGGCACAATAGCTGCCTCACACTTCCTTTTTCTGCCTCTCCCTATCAAATGATGTGGGGTAGCTGTCTTTCTACAGGCTGGCTTACACAATAGTAGATGATTTACCTGTAGGTGCAAAAGTACTTCATGATCATGTTTTTCAGACAGAAGCCTCAGAATTTGATTCTGGAACCTGTCAACAGAAAAGATTTCTCAGGAGTAGGAGAAGTGAGAAAGGTATCACAATAACTCTTCACGGAGGACTTAGACTTTTAACATGTGAGCATGTTGTTTTCATAGCTTTTGCTTTTCTCTGATTACAAAAATAATACGTGTTCACGGTAGAGAATTTGGGAGAAAAAGGCAGCTATTAGAAGAGGTGTGTGGGGGAGTATATTGAAGGGAAACATTCTAACGAGTAAGACTGAATCACATCCTGCACTTGCACGGTTATTGTCATAGGCATTCGAGGAAAATGCACATTGTCAGTCCTCACGCTGGCAGCGTGTTAGCAAACTGACGCTTGTCGTTGACGTCTAAAACATGCACGATGTTTTCTTTAAAAAGTGAGGCAGGTTAATTCCACAGACATTCAACAACAAATATAGACAAGTCCCTACTAGGTCCCAGGGAGCAGTCTAGGTCAGGGAGGATGGCAGGGAACAGAGCAAAACCCTCATGGAACTTACGTCCTTGTCACTAAAACAAAAAAATAAATATACAAGGCACCCATGCTGGTATCTGGAGAAAAGCAGGGGCAGAGGCACTGAAGTGGAAACGTGTGGGGGGTATTGAAGGAACAGCAAGGAGGCCGGCATGACTGGACTGGACAAGTGGGGGGTTACATGGCAAGGAAACAAGGTCAGAGAGGCATAAGGAGCCCAGATCGGGTAGGGCTCCGACTATGGAAGGACTTCTGATTTGACTCTGAGTAAGGTGGAAGATCCTGGAAGGTTCTGGGCAGATACAATCTGACCTAATTTTTAAAAGGAATGTAAATGGTAACAAATGGACAATTACAGATGAACAACATGGCTAGAGTGAATATAGAAGAAAAGCATTCACTTATATAATTTTGGAAAACAGTATTTTGACAGTATTAGTAGTCTGGATTAGTATTTTTTTTAATATTTTATTTATTTATCTTTAGAAGGGAAGGGAAGGAAAGAGGGAGAGAAATATCAATGTGTGGTTGCCTCTCTTGCATCCCCCTGCTGGGAACTGGCCTGCAACCCAGGCATGTGCCCTGACTGGGAATCGAACCGCGATGCTTTGGTTCGCAGGCCCACGCTCAATCCGCTGAGCTACACCAGCCAGGGCTGGATTAGTATTAGTTGTTAGTAATCGAGATTCTCCATAGAAACAAAACCAATAAGATAGATATAGGTATAAATATGTATGTGTATATGTATATACATACAATTTTGTATATATATGCGCACACATATATGTAAATTATATACACACAAATATATACGTATATACATACATACACACATACCCCCCCCATGTGGTCTATATCTATCTATCTATCTATTCATCTATGATTTATTATAAGGATTGGCTCACACAGTTATGGAGGCTGAGAAGTCCCGGAATCTATGTTAAGCTGCAGACGCAGGACAGCCCATGAACAGTTCCAGGCTGAGTCCAAAGGCCTGAGAACCAGGAGAACTGATGGTATAAGTTCTAACCTAAGTCTGAAGGGAGGAGGAGAAACCAATGTGCCAGCTCAAAGACAGTCAGGCAGAGAGGAAGACTTCTCTTACTGCACCTTTTATTCCCTTCAGGCCGTCAGCAGGTTGCATTTGATGCCCACACTGAGCAGGGCAATGTGCTTTGTTCAGTCTACTGATTCCAATGTTAATCTCACTCAGAAACACCCTCACAGACACACATAGAAACAGTGTTTAGCCAAATACCTGGGCAGCCCATGACCCAGACACCTTGACACATACAATTAACCATCACCCACTGCGAGGCTACAACTGAAAAGAACTGTACAGAAATATTTTATTTGAATTGGTAAGTTTGTTTTTCACAGAGGTATGGGCTAGCAACTCTGAAACTATTTTATGAGCATTATAAGACTGTGTAAATAAGTAAGTAATTGTGGATCATAAGAGCCAGCTATCTTAATAAAGGAGAAGGAAGTTACAGGTAAGGAAGGGGGAGACTGCAATGAACCCTGTCACATGTTGAATTAAAATCAGAGATGTCAGTGTGAATCATGGAGATAGATATATAGACAGATAGACAGAAAGAAAGATGTGTGTGTGTGCGCCTCCTGTTCCCAAGCAGGTGACACCAGCTACACTAGGGTCCCAACCACCTGCACTCCCTCAGAGCCCTGGTTTCGGGGACATATTGAAGACTTAGAGCACAACTCCATAGTATGTGACAAAGAGGTGTGTGTGTGCGGCGGGGGGGGGGGGGTTGTATTTGTTCGCATCTTCCTACTTCCCCTCTCCGCAACAGTAAGCCTTGCTGCTATGATCAACACGTTTCTGCAAGCCCAGAAAATTACTTCCATTACATCCTTGCCTTCTTTCATTTTAGAAACAGCTTTGAAGATTTCAAACTAAGTCTGTTTTGTTTCGTGTAGTTTCGAGCTGCAGCACATGAGGTGGGCAAGGGCAGTTGAGGAGATAGGGCCAGGCAGCATGGACGACATGGACACAGGAGCCTGAGTAGATGAGTGATTCCGATGTGTCTTCTCCTAGGGACAGATGTGGTGCCAGGCTGCAATAGCTCAGAAGGGGACGTGTGGTTGCCAGGAATCTTCTGTCGGAGATTTATTGAGTAGGAGGAGAGCTGGCTCCTTCTTTTATCTGTTGGCCTGTGACCAAAGTGAAAGGGACTACCCTGTTTCATCGAATCTGAGATTTCCTCCAGTGTGAGATGCTTCATCTTAGTAAGATCTACAAAGAAAGAAGAATCACTGCCAACTGCACTGTGACACATCTTTTATTGTAAGATGCATCCCAGTTTCAGAGATGTGAAAATGCAAAACCCGAGTGTCTAGGAATTGATGAAATAGGATACGTAAATTGCGGGTTGCAAACTTTTTGCGTAGGCCCTTTCACGGTGTTTGTTATTAGACTGATCATTTTAGTTTGCGAGCCTGAATCGACGATAGTAGCGACCAGGTGTTGAATACATAGTATGTGCTGCCACATTTACATTCATTATCTCCAGTCCCTTTGGCTATGCTGCAAAGATGAGTATAAATCTCATTTTACAAAGCAGGAAACTGTGCTGCTGGGGTCAGGTAAGTACGAAGGGAAAGCTGCTAGGAGTGGGAGCTGAGATTTGAATGCAGCTGAATCTCCTCTCCAAGCTGAGAAGCTTTCAGTTACTCCAAGGTATTGTCTCTGAAGAAGCTGCCTGAGCTGAGTAGCTTTGAGAAGGGTAGCAAATCTAAATATACGTGGATTATTTCAGAAACAAGTTTCTACCCATCACACAGCTGTCACACAGCAATAATTGTGAGACTCGGCTCCTCTCTCAGCTAGAGCTAAAAGTGAAAGGAGGAGTGCGGGGGTGGCTATTCACCTGCACAGAAATTGTTGCAGACATAATGGGGCTAATGCTTTGTGAAGCCAGGAAGTGCGGCGTCATTGTTTACCTTCTGTCGAGTCTCTCCACTATGGAAGGAGAAAGACCTTTCACAGCTCTCTGCGTTGACAGGGCTTTTGGCCTTTTCAAGGGCCTGAAATGGGAAGGGCTCCAGATTCTTAAAGCAAATGCACGAAGTATTTCTAGTACATTATTTAAAATGTGTCTCATTTTTGAGCGGGGGATTGATTTGAAGAAGTCTTCGCCATAGCCAAGAACAGAATTTTAACTGATGGCAAAAACATAAAGCCTTGAGGTAATGTTTTATCGCTGTTTATTATTGTATCCCAAGAAGAGGCCTTGACAAGTGTTGGCTGCTGCTGGGTTACCATGGCAGTGATCAGTCAAACAGGAATAGGATTTTCAAAGCCTGCTTAACCCTTTTTCTTACTCAGCAGTACAACACTGAAAGAAAAATTTTCATTTTGCACAACAGTATTGGATGCAACAAATATGTCCCTTTGTAACGAGGTCCCAGGCTTGCTCCTGGGGCCATCAAGCCCCCTCACACCCTTGCTGCAGCCGCAGGGAACCACATCTTGGCCTGAGTGTTCCGATGTCTCTCAGGCCTCTGAGCACAGGCACACATGGCTTCTTTGCCTGGAACACCTCGAATCACCTTTCCTAGACCCAGCGCCTCTTCACAGGCTATACTGTGAAGATGGTGCCTCCTCCAGAAAGCCTTCCCCATCCTTTCCTCCACTCAGTGTGGGTCAGGAACACGTCCTGAGTGCTGCAATAACACTCTGTGTTTACCGCCGTCTCAGCACATATCCTCTTGATTATATAGTGCTTGCCACAGTCTCTTTTTAATTTTATTTTTATTGTTGACACTATTACAGATGTCCCCATTCTACCCCACCCCCCTAATGTCCACCTCCGTTCCCTCTGGCCATCACCACACTGTTATCTGTTGACTATGGGTTATGCATATATGTGCTTTGGCTAATCCCTTTACCTTCTTTCATCTAGTCTTCCCTTGCCTCTGACAGCTGTCAGTCTGTTCCATACGACAGTCTTTTTTTAAAAAAAAAAAATTATTTATTTGTTTCTATGCACAGGGGAAGGGAGGGAGAAAGAGGGGGAGAGAAACATCAATGTGTGGTTGCCTCTCACATCCCCCTACTGGTGACCTGGCCCGCAACCTAGGCATGTGCCCCGACTGGGACTCAATGTGGGCATTCTGCACGTCCAGTAGTGCCCCAGCCCTCTGCATCTCCATACAGTGCCCTGGGGCTCAGGAGGTGTGTGCAGCTCTTTGTCCCTGCACTGAATGGCCCTAGATGGCTTCTTTTTCTCACACATCAGTCCTTCCATTTAATCTTTTATTTCTACACTGTTAACCACCATATGTGACTTCAAGCTGCTTCCGACAAGATACCACCTCTTCTAGTTCTCTATTTTTGATTCATTGTGTTCAATGAATGTTTATTGTATGCCTACAGAGTGCAAGGTTTTTGAAAAGATTTTGAAGGAAAGAGGAATACAAACATTGATTGGGCATAGGAAGTACCTACCCTGAAAAAGAAGATAGACCTGTAAACAATTACACAAAGGAGTCCACTGGGGAGAGGGGAAGAAGTCCGGAAATAGGACAGAGGAGAAAAGTGAGCAGGTTTCCAAGTAGGAACTAGTATTTCTTAAAGCATGGTCACTTTAAAATTTTACCCATGAAATTCTTATTTTGTAAAAACCTTCTAACCTGTTGGCATTGAAACCAGATAAACAAAATTATTTTAAGTCGTGCACTAAATGAGGTTAAATAAGCTTTCTTCTATGTTAAGGGTTCTGATCCTGCTGGCTCTGACTGCAGGAGCTTCAGCTGGGTCTTCAGAAGCTGATCTTGCTGGTCTCTTTGGTCTCAGCTGTGCTCCGCACAGGGGAGATTTGGTGCTGGGAGGATCCAAATAAATTAATCGCTCCATCGTAACAGTGAGCCAGGATGGGGTTGACAACATGGCCTCTTTGTAACTGAACACTGTGAGCTTGTTCCCTTTGTCATCTCTTTAAAAAAGATGCTTACTGGGGGTGGGGGTGGGATCCAACTGGTTGAAATGTAAACATTGCTCAATCTCTTAGAGATTTTAGTTGCATGTAGCCAAAACACACATTTAGAAAACTCCACTTAACATTTATTTCCCAAGTGCCTACTGTGTTCCAGGCACTAAATATTTGACTATGGGTTTGCAAATTCCAAACTAGAACTGTTTTCTTTCATTTTCACCCAGATCTGCTGGCATCATCTGAGCCCAAACGTGATCCATAATAAGGTGGTGTTTTTTTCTTGTTGGACCTTGTGTGTGCAGTACAGAACCAGCCTCACCAGGGGAACAGCTGATTTATTGAAACATTTATTTCATTTCCCATATAGTGCTTCTGATTGCAAAGATAAAACAACTTCACAACCAATAATGAATGACTGATAGGCAATTTCTCTAGAACTGCTTTTCATTTTTGTCAGCTTTATGAAGGTTTCCATATTTTCACCTACCTATTTCCAAAGAGTGTAAGTGTATTGGGAAAACGTTATGATAACTAATCTGGCACATAATCTTTACAGCTCCAGAGAGAACATAGATCGTTCATTGCCAGTTGTTTCAATGACTTTTCTACAACGAAAGGCTTCATGAGGCAAAGCACTCCCACCCTCTATTTACTTTTTCAGTAGTGTACGTATAGACTTCTGTAACTAACTCTTTGATTTTCTATCACCATTTAAAGTTGGTGGGAAAAGGTGGACTGTTTGAGTCAGGCACCCACAAAACTATTTTTTAAAAATTGTTTAGGTGGCTGACTCAGGACCATTCCTTTGGAACTGGTAATGTACATATTATTGCTGTTACTTAGCAGTGTCTTCCAAAGCTGCTGAGGCATGAGATGCAGTTGGTCCTCGACTCAAAGTTCGATACATAGTATTAATTTGAGTTTATGTAAATGAGATTATGAATTTAGTGACAATGAGGAATTATATGGTAATGGTTATACATATTAAGATGGATATTGTAGCATGATTTCTTTAGGTTGCATATCTGAGAACTGTCCTTTGCTCTCATCACTAACAGTTTCATCCATCTCCTGCCCCTCTGCATTAAGATCTTGAACAAACACTAACGTGGCTTCTAACAGCTCAAGGCCAAGTCCCTGGGACAACCAGTTCCCCTTAAATTCCTGCTTTGGAAAGCTCAAGACTGAACAGATAGGGCTCTGGTATCCCAGTCTCTGAGGGAGGTTAGAAGCTTCACTTCCATAGGTGATAATTAACAAGCACAAATGGCCTAATCACTATGACCAATGGCCCCTACCTGCTTTCCTTAATTTTCTGCTTCCCCTGACTTGCTCTCAAGTCCCCACTTGGTCACCACATCTCTGCATGATGTGGAGTTGAGCTCAGTTTCATACTGTGAAGTCCTTTTCCTCTGCTATGGTAGTTCCTGAAGAAAGTCTGTTTGTACCTCCTTTAACTAATGTCCAGCTTTGCTTTTCTTCAACATGTCCAGCACCAAATTCAAACTAAACCAATTAAAATATGGATGCATAAGAAATTTAGCTCACCTCAGAAACATGTCAGTAGGAACAGTCTCTGAATTAATGAGAGTAGAATCTGGCCACAGTCATGATACTGGGTGATATATAATCCATTCTAGTAAGAGAATTTGAAATAATGCTCTGGTCATTATTTCAAGTGCTCGGGGCATCTCGATCATTCCCACCATGAAGTGAAAGAAACAAAGAGGGGCGTCATCTTTTTGCAAACAAGTAACTAATCAAGATGCACTGTAGTCAAAAATAAAGGCATTGCCCTTATCAAAAGGGTTCACTTTCCTATTGGTGATGACTTCATTTCTGTTGGGCATTCCTGGGGGAGGGGGCGGGCAGATCGTGTTAGATTTCCTAACGGACAAACTGGGGAGATGAGATGGGGACTGAAGTGGACGTTGTGGCCGGATCTCCGACAGTATCTCCTCAGATAATTAGACAAAGCCATGCACCTTTCCTATGTTTGGGTGAATGAGCCGTGAGGTGTGGATTGCTGGAGTTTCCAGGGAAGTTTACGTCCTGCATGTGGACAGGATGCACGCGGACCCAGTTGTGCTGGTAGCCACATTATGACAACCAGGGAATTAACCATAGCATAGAGTTAGTGACTTAATTAGCAGAGTGGAGAAATAGAAGGACACTGGATCCCAGATGATATTACTGAGAGCCTAAGTCAACCACCTGTACAACCTGCCCCGGCTAAAGTTACATAAGGTAACAAATTTCCGTATTGGTTATGAATTTTGAGTTGGTCCTCTGTTACTAGAAGCCAGAAATATCTTTTTTTCTTTATTTTTATTGCTTACACTATTACAGATATCCCTCCTCCATCCCCACCCCTTCCCCTTCCCCACCCTCCCTTCCCTCTCCCTCTGGCTGTCACCACACTGTTGTCTGTGTCTGTGAGTTACGCATATATGTTCTTTGGCTAATCCCCTCACCTTCTTTCATCCAGTCCCCCTTCCCCCATCCCCTCTTATAGCTGTCAGTCTGTTCCATGTGTCCATGCCGCTGTTTCTATTTTGTTTGTCAGAAACATCTTAGTTGAGATAGGAATCTGCACAGGTTCTGCAAGCTTTCCCTCTCCACTAGCAGAAGCCCAGCCCCCAAGAGGGAAACTGTTCTCCAGGGAGGAAAGAGGGGTCTTCTAGCTCAAGGGTGCCACGCCCCTCTCACCCCAGAGGCAAAATTGTCAGTGGGATCTGAGCAGGGGAAGATGGGCCTCCTAAGACTCAGCCTATCAGCTGCCAGAGGACACAGCTATTTCGATGAGGGGAGGTGGTTGGAGAGGGAACAAGGAGTGATTTAAAAACCAGCAATTCTGGGAAGGCATCTAAATGTGTATGTGTGTCTGGGTTGAGGGGTGATGTGCTTTTGGGTGAGCTAGAGGGGAAGATAAACATGAAAGAGGAAAACTGATGAAGAGGGTAATGTAAGAGGATAGTAAAGATTTCTTTTTTATAGTCCAGCAAAGTATGTTACCTTTGAATCACCTGATTTATTTGTTTAGTTTTAAAGATTAGCTAGAACTTAGCTCTGACTCCATCTGGTCCTGGTGATTTTTTAAATAATAGCTCTTTTAAACCTTTTTTAGTCTCCTCTGTGGCATTTGGTCTTTTATCAATATTCTGTGGCATATTTCAAGTTTTGTGTTTCCTCTTGGGTCAATTTTGTCAGTTTTTATTTTTGCAAGAAAATCATTTATTTTCTCTGTTTTTTTTAAAATGTTGTCATTGAAACTAATATCCTGCTCTAAGGTTGTAATGTCCTATCTGTGATTATCTTTCTCATTCCTTAGTTTCTATGTGTTTTCCTTAATCAAATTTCTGTTGATCTACCTTATTAGATTTATTTAGTGATTGATTTTTTGAGACAGAGGAAAGGAGAGAGAGAGAAACTTTGATTTGTTGCTCCACCTGCTCACGCATTCATTGGTTGATTCTTATAAGTGCCCTGACCAGGGATCTAACCCAACACCTTGGTGTGTTAGGACGATGCTCTAACCAGCTGAGCTACCCATCCAGGCCCTACCTGATGAGATTGAAATAGCCTTTCTGCTATTTTACTTATTTCTTTGCTTTTTTGTTCATTACTTTCATTTTTTATATTTTCTACCTTTGTTTGGTTTTGTTCATTTCTTAATCTTAAAACATGAGTATGACATTATCTTTTCAGTCTTTAATCTTTATGACAAAGGCATATGCATCTATAAATGTTTTTCTCAGAGATTTCCTTATATCTTATTGGTTTGACATAAGTAAGTCCCTTGTAATTGATTTCTAAACATGTGGTTGGCCAAAAAGTCCATTTAGTTTTTTTCCATAAAATAAAAGACATTTTTTATTTTCACCAATAACTTTATTGATTTGGATATTCTGAGTGTGTTGGCTACCATCCAAGTGGTATAACATTGATTATTCTCAACTAATGTCTCAGTTTGATTGTTATCAACTTCAACTGGTCTACCTGACTGTGGAGCATCATCCAGTGAGAAATCCCCAGCATGAAACTTCACAAACCACTTTTACCCATTTGATCATTCACAGCACCTTCTCCATAGACTGCATGAATCATTTTTTGTGCTTCAGTTTCGTTTTTACCTTTCTTGAAATAATAAAGCATAATATGTCAAATTGTTTTGTATTTTCTTTCATCTTCAATATTAAAATGGCTGCACAAAAATTCACCAATTTCAATGAGCTTTTTTTAAAATGCACACTGATATGACAGCTGTCACATACAGTCTAACAAAATTATTTTAAATGAAGTTAAAGACAACTAAGCTATACTAGAGCCATCTTAAAGAAAAAAACAAACAAACTTTTTGGCCAACCCAATGTATAACTTATAGGACCCTTTGGGAAGAATTAATAATTATTTATTATTTCTTCAGCTTTGTAAACAAACACAAATTTTTCTCCTTTGAACTTGGTGATGGGGGAACAGAATGCCTGTATTTATAATGGAGTTTGAAATATACTGTCAAATATTTATGATCACTAATTTTTAGGATGAATATGATTAATCTTGGAGATACTAGAAGAACAATGCAATGCCCATATAAGAGATTGTATTTGTCAACTGCTGGAATATCACTCACCTGAAAAGAAAGATTTCAGATCCTAGCGAAATGCTAATGGGAGCCTCCGAATACGTCTCATGGTTTTCATGTTTTGCCTTTTGGTCGCAGCCACCAGAATGTCTAACATGGTAGTTGCTTTGTCCATCGGAGGGTTTGCTTTTTTTTAAATTTTCTTAATAGTGCCCTTTAAAGAGAAGGAGCTTTTAATTGTGATAAAGTCCAATTTATCATTTTTTGTTTGTGGTTTGTGCTTTTGTGTCATATCTAAAAATCTTTGATTAATCCAAGTTTACAAAGATTTTTTAAGTTCATTTTTATATATGGTTCAAAATATAGTTGAGTTTTTGTTTTTGTTGGTTTTTTGGCGTTTTTTGCATCAGGATGTCCAACTGTTCCAGCACCATTTTTAAGTTCCCTGATTCCGTTTGTTCTATTGTCTCTCTCTTACCAGTTTATTTTATCTTTATTATATCTTCCAGGAATTTTATTTCACACTGGTATTAGCTAAGAATTGAGTTTTAAGCTTTAGTAATAAAATACTTGAATAATTTAGGAAGGAAGGGGAGGGAAGGAGGAAATAAAAAGCAAAACAAACAGGGAGTTAATTGAAAATCTTTGGTCCACTGGCCCTGGTGTGCCTCCAACCTTACACAGAGCCCAGGCTTCAGGAATGGTCTGAGCCTGGGGCCCTGCCTGGTGAAGGCATAGCTGAGGTGCCTGCATTAGGAAGAGGGCTGGGGACAGCCCTGGCAGGGCTGCATAAAACTCTCCTAGGGAGGAGGGTGTCAAAAAAAGAAGGCTCTGAAGGAGGGCTAGTGGCTGCAAAAGAATTTCTCCCCTTTGCAGTTATATTCAGTTTTGAGTCACTACTTTCAGGGTAAAATGCCAAGAGCCCCCACGTCTGAGTAGGTAATCTCTTATTCTTGGTAACACTCCGATTAGTATATGTGAACAAGGCCAACGTAAATTTGGCAGCCTAGGAAAAAAACAAGGGCAGAAAGGTTTTCTCTGCTCTTCCTCCCCCTTCTTTCTGGAAGCCAAGATAAAGGAACAATTAGTCAACCACCAAATAATTGTTTTAGCTTAGCTGCCAAAAATTGTGTGTTCCTGCCTGGCGCTGGCTACAAGATGTAGAAATCTAGAGATGTGGCACGTATGAATCTTACTGGGATTGTAAAGCATTTAGTGAGCTGCCTCCCCTTATTACATTCATCCTTGCAGAAGTGGGCCCCTTGGTTCCCTGTTGTTTCCTTGTTATCTCTGCATTCTGGAAGAGACAGCATATGTTAGTTAGATGACTCACACTGTCTTGCACATTGTTGTTGTCTTAAAGTTAAAATCACACCAAGACATGGTATAATGCGATAGTTGTGTATTTCTAATGTATTGGTCATGTCCATCAACATTCTTGATAAAATCAGATTCCCACATTCTGCTGTGATCAGCACATATGAGACACAATTCTCAGTCAATCATTTGGTCCAGTTGCTCTAGGCAGACCTCGCTTCAGGTTGAATCAATACCATACCAACCCATTAGAGATAGGAAAACAGAGAGATTTAGTAATGGTTGCATCCATAAGACATTAAAACTCCTAAAGCAATTCAGTAAGTTGCTGAAAGTTTTATGCTTTCATAGAACTCATAGCATATTATACCCAGACACATTCACCCTGTTCCCCCTTGTGCCGTGATCTCCTGGGGGACTAGCTGTGTCTGGTTCATGCAGACATCATCAGTACCTCTCATTCATTCTCACATCCAGAAGAGTGGCTGAATGTGTGCTCAATAAATGCTTGTTGACTTTGAAAATTGTTTAATGCACTTAAGGCATGGAAGACAACGCCTCACACCCACACCTATCGCAGAGCCTGCAGAGCTGGCACTGTTGATGTCAATGACAGGATCTGCAGGCTGGAATCCAGCCTGAACCTAGCAATCTGCAATGTTAGGCCCCTAAAACCACAAAGAAATTAATAGGAATTCAGGCAAAGACCCATGTAAATGTTTTTTTTAACTGCATTTTCCTGAACATAGGATGGTATCTGCCTTGATAGCTGCCCTTTATGTGGAAGAGATCCAGCAGGTTTCGGTGGCCGCCAGCACAATACAGGTGGGATGTGGCAGCTTACAATGCTAATAAAATCTAAATGATAAGTAATAAAAGCTTGGGGTGCAGTTTAGGGAAGCAACATTTACTGAACTCCCTGCTGGTCAAGCCACATGAAGAATGAAATGTGCCGTTTCCAATACTACATTCTAAGGGGAGAATTGGCAATGAAAGCAGGTCCTGTAAGATGGGAATAGATGAGGATTAACTCGTGGTATGTACATGGCTCTGAATAATTTGTGACTCACTGAATTCAACCGTGAGAGGGGGCCCTGTCATGTACAATGTAGTTAGGAAAATGTTTTCTTTGTGGGTTCAGACCTGAGTCGTCTCTGAGAGCTGATGTTTGCCTTTGGGAGACACGTGAGTATGATCTGGTAGTGGCCTGTTAGAAGCAGTCAACATCAGGGGGGTTGAGAAGCAAAACACCCTGAATGTTGTATGTCCTAGTACTTATCTCCCTGCTATCTTTGTATTTTATTTTATTTTTTATGTTGTGATTTTTTTTATTGTTTATTCTATGCAGTTGTCCCCATTTTTTTCCGGTTTCCCCCCTCCACCCAGCCCACCCCCCTCTCACACAGTCAGTCCCCTCTCCATTGTCCATGTCCATGGGTCATTCATACTGGTTCTTTGACTAGTCCCTTCCCCTTCCTTCCACCATTCCCCTCTCCCTCCTCCCTTCCTACAGCTATCAGTCTGTTCCGTGTTTCCATGTCTCTGGTTCTAGTTTTCTTGTTAGTTTATTTTGTTCCTTAGGTTCCAGTTGTAAGTGAGGTCATATGGTATTTGCCTTTTGCTGACTGGCTTATTTCACTTAGTATAATGCTCTCCAGATCCATCCAGGCTGTTGTAAAAGGTAGGAGCTCCTTCTTTCTTTCTGCTGTATAGTATTCCATTATGTAAATGTACCACAGTTTTTTAATCCACTCATCTACTGATGAACTGTTTCCAGCACTTGGCTATTGTAAATAGCATTGCTATGAACATTGGGGTGCATTAAGTTCTTTTGCATTGGTGTTTCAGGATTCTTAGGGTGGAATCCTAAGCAGTGGAATCTCTGGAGTCATAAGGCAGTTCCACTTTTAACTTTTTGAGGAAATTCCGTACTGTTTTCCACAGTGGCTGCACCAGTCTGCATTCCCACCAACAGTGCACTAGCCTGGTATCTTTTAAATGCAGCCATTAGCCAGGATTTTCTTGTGCACAGATGCTGTGGATCCTTCTCCTGTCTCAGCTTAGCCACAAACTACCTTTTCCCACTGCAGTGCCAGAAGCTTAGACTGATTTTTCTGGGACTGGCTCCTGACATGGGGAACTCTCAGGAAATGTAGATGCACCCACATAAATAGCCACAATCAAACTTCTGCTCTGGCTACTCCCTGTGCCTTCTCATCTCCTGCAACCCCTCTCACCCCTGATCTGTGCATGACTGTCCCGCTGCAGCATCCTTCGGCCCTCCTCACCCTCTTGCATTGATTCCTGACTTATAGCATCCAGGTTAAGGGTGCAACCTAAGCAGTCAAACATGTGCAAGTTCAAGTGCTGGGCCTGCTGCTAACAGACTGTATTAACTTGGGCATTAGTTGTTTCATCTGTAAAATGGGAATTAAAACTACCTAAAACAGCCCTGGCTGTGTAGCTCAGTTGGTTAGAGCATTGTCTTGATACACGAAGGTGGTAGGGTTAATCCCTGGTCAGGGCACATACAAGAATCAACCAATGAGTGCATAAATAAGTGGAACAACAAATCTATGTCTCTCTCTCTCTAAAATCAATCAATAAAAAATCTTTAAAAACTATCTAATGCATAGATTAAATGAGATGATGTAAGTAAAGTCCTGTAAAGATATCTGGTATATAGTAAGCATAAATAAAAGATACTTATTATTGTTACTTATAACTATGTACAATTTTATATATCTAGATACAATAATACTTATAATTATTTTAAAATATCCCTTTAACAACCCTGATCAAATTCCTCTAGTTCTGCTTTTTTGATGTCGAGTAGAGGAGAGTGAATTACAAATTGTGATAAAATTGAATTGCTAGTGGAGCATAATATTTCAGTTAATATTATGGCTTTGTCTTAGGAATCTGATCTTAGAATTTTCATTTTATTTTTCTCTCTTTTAACATTAAGTTATCCTAGAAGCAAATGGCCAAGTGCCCATAATATCTGGGTAACAAAACTAAGTCTGATGTAAAAGCATTTATTTACTCTTGGGCTCTCAGTTGGTAAATCGATATTAACTTCACAGTATTCTCATATCCATGAATTTAATTAACTCAAGGCTTTTTCCAAAGGGGCCAAACCTCATAATTAATTTTATTTGATTTTTATATGTTGAGTCCTAGACATATCTAATGTATAGAAATCCCATTTGGAAACTCAGAAACCTATCTGCTTGTTCCTTTTAATACTGGTGTGTTCAGCCACTGGTTCTCTCATTAACATCATCCTTCAGTACTTTTCCTTTTTAAAAAGTGTCTGGATTGCAGAACAGCTGAAATCAGAAAAACATAAGGAAGAGAAGTAAGGGCTATCCCCCAATGGGGACAGCAAAAACTTACAGTTGAAGCTGAATAAAGAGAGAAGTGAAGGAGAGAAAGCAAAGTAAAGGACCATCCTTTTGGCACAGCTGAGCAGTCTGAGATCCAGTATCAGCTGTGAATTCTGAAAAGAATTTCCACAAAGGCCTTTTATATTCAACAACGCAATAACTGACCCCAAGCACCAGAAGGGGTGGTAGGCAGCACCCACCTGAATGGTGCACTGAAGGAAATTACATTGAGCATGGAGCCCGAGGTGGTTAAGTTTTGTTTCATCACGGCAGAAACAAGACAGAGGTTTCCTTCTGTAGGAACCATCTGGTCACCTGACTGCTCAGGTGCACTTTCGCCCTGTCACCTCACTGCGTGCCCATCACACAGTTTAGTGTGAACTAAACACAATTGTGCTAAACATTGTGCCAGTGATGTCTGCGGAGCCTTCTGCTTTGTGACTGAGTTTGGTTAGTGAGGAGAGGTGAGGAATGTGGCGTCTTTGCTCCAACGTATGGCCTGGCCCAGCTTGGGGTGAGAGTGGGACAGTGGGGAGGCAAGCACCTGGAAACTTAGGGAGTGTTTCTAAAAGAATGTTTGAGGCTCTGGCAAGGAATGAGTGCCAGATACTAACAGAATTATTTCCTTGGGAGAATTTGTAAGATTCTGAGCGAGGGTAAAGGTGAGAAGCAGGAAGAGTAGAAAGGACTATGGATGCAATCAGATCTGCTGAAGGGCCACATGACCAAGTGTAGCAGAGAACTAGAGAGAGGGCCCTTCTCCCCTCCTCTGCACTAATGCAGCACCACTCCCACCCGAGAATATGGCATCTTTGGGTGAACACTGACACTCTTACCGCACTGTGGTGGTTGGCAGTGGGAGGTAAATTGAATGGCTGACAGGCAAAGACACGAAGAAGCGTAGTCGCAGAATGCGGATGCCATGTAGCAACTGTGTTTGACAGACAGGTCTGTGGGCAAATATGAAGCACCTCTTGGGAGTCTCCAAAGTGAATCGGGACAATTGGTGGGGGGCTGTGCTGAGTTACCATTTGATACGATGGAGTACTGCCACAGGAAATTCCATGGGCTGGTGAGGCCAAATAACAGCCAATTTACACTTTCAAATAATGGAATGGCAAGCATTGTACATCTCTTATGGTTCAAAGAGTTGCAGGTTCCATCCCTGGTCAGGGCACATACCCGGGCTGCAGGTTTGATCCCCATTTGGGGCACATATGGGGGCAACGACTGGTTTTTTCCTCTCTGTCTGTCTCTCTCTCTCTCTCCCTCTCTCTTCCTTTCTCTCTTTCTAAAAATCAGTAAATATATCCTTGGGTGAGGATTTCAAAAAAATAGAAAGGGGAGAAGATACCCTAAATGTATCAGTATCAGGAATTTAATGTAAGACTGACTCTTCATGCTGAATGATATAAAATTTCATTATTTACAAAACCACCAAGGCAATTACCTATCATTTACTATTTGCAGCTATTATCATTGTAAAAAAGAATTAAGTATATAAATTTTACCTAGATACACAGATTATAAATGGAAGCATTGCCATAATTTGTTTGTGAAGTACCCAATTACCTGCCATGTGGTTGCAACCACAATTTAGACCCTAACTGCCAATCTCCACCTTTCCTTCTCTGCTTCTGATCTGCTCTGTCTCTGAAAGGCTCAGACAGGACCTTTGTGCCAATGTTCGTCTCAATTAAATGCAAGAAAATGAATATGGGGTTTAATATGGGGTAGCCTCTTCTCAAAGGTGAATCAAGAGACCATCGAAGCTCATCAGAAAATCTGAGAATGCTAGCTGAGGAAGAGGTTTCCGTAAAGTTTTATTAGCAAATGCACAGTTTGCACTGATTATAGTAATTGATAATCTTAGTGCCTACACCTTCATTTTTTAAAAAAAGGCCTCAATTAGTTGGAGTTGGTGGGCCATTTTGAGGAAATAATTGTTCTGATTATTTTTGTAAGTCAGCACTTTATCAGCATCTTTCTAAATACTTTACAAGTCACCTGCTTTGCTTGAAGAGGTAAAGTTCCATTCTGACATGACTGATATTCTGTTGATCATCCCAGACCTTCCAACGCCTCTGCTTCCTAATTCTGAACTATCACTTCCCATTTTCCAGTACCAAACATATTGTTTTCATTTATTCATCAATCAATTTGACAAGTATTGACTGTTGACTACTTGCCAGGTACTCTTCTAGAGGCTAATGGCACAGAGAACAGACAAAAAAATCTCTTCTTCCATGGAGGTTAAATTCTAGTGCAATGTTATATGTATAAGAATAAAAGGTTGGGATGACTTATACAAAGACATACCCTAGGTGCCGATTTTTGATTAATCACTGAGGTCAGCTAGCTTGGTGTTATTTGATGTTTTATTCTGACATATATATATGTCTAATTTAGTTAAGTCATGATTCCCGGAAATTGGCTTCTGGCTATTAAAGGTATTTTTCCATTGCATTTCTCTTGAGTGAGTACAAGGAGATAGAAAAACCATATTTAGTAGAAAAAAATGTCGGCTCTCTGAATTTTTTCAAATCTAGAACTTTATTTACCTTCTTGGTCTAATTTATTCCCTCTACTAAAAAAAAAAAAAAAGAAGAAGAAGAAGAAGTAGTAAAATAACTCAACTTGCTGTCAGTGCTAACCAGAGGACAGAACATCATTACCAGCCATTACAGCCCTCTGCGATCTCAGTCCTGTCACAAAAAAACATCCTGTAATTTCCTCCCTTCAAAATCAGAGCTAAATCCAAGATCATTGCGGAACTGGATGCTAATAATAGTTCACTCCCACTGATAATGGAAAGGCTGAAGGCCTCGCAAACCTTTTCAAAGAACAGTTTGATGTAATTTTGAAGTCACAAATGGTTCTGTTTCTCTAAGCAGGCGTTTTTTCAGAGGACTGAGCTCAGTTGAAATCCTAAACCTGAAGAGAACCAGTAAAACTTCAATATAGTTCAGAAAAGAGAGCCGAAGTGGCTGAAAGCTTGGGACATCCTCCCAGTGAGGAGCTTTGAGAGGAATTGAATTTAGTTCTCTGAACTGGTTAGGATAAGGAAGATCGAGGACTTGGAAGAAATCAAAGATGCAAGGCAGGGGTCATGGTAAGCAAGAGACCTACAGTACTGAGAGAGCTAAAATTATAATAATACTTGCCATTGAATGTTTTATATTTATTATCTTTTTTAAGCCTTTCAAAAACTCAGGAGGCAGATGTTATTGCTATTAGTTCCATTGCACAGTTTAGAAAAACTGAGGCTTAAATAACTTGCACAAGGCCACACAGCTAGTAACGGAAGAGCTGGGACTTGAACCCCAGGGGGCTCCAGAGCCCCAGCTCTCAGTAACTGCATCATACCTTAACACCTTAAGAGCAGAAACATCCAGCTGTCTGTAAGAATGCGAAAAAAACAAGGGCATATAAAGAAACAAGATCTCAATACTCATCCCTCCGGACATTGTGATGTTCTTATTTCCCTTGAATAAAGGACATCAAATTCATTACTAAATTGTTTAAATTTTATCATTTGACACCTAAAATATGTTCTGTGGAACACTGATTATAGGTGATGCACTCAAAAATGGATTCCATGGTCAAAGTGAAGATTCACAAGCACGTCGGCATCATATTAAAGGCTCGGAGAAGTAAAGCAATGCAGAAATAGATTTAACTTGTCTTAACCATCATTTCCCCAATATATTGGCTACCAAACCATTTAATTTTTTTAACAACTATAAGCCATCTATTGAACTAATGTTTTTAGAGTGGTTTGTTTGAAACTCACACCAGGTGGTCTTCACTATGTGAAATTACATCGCACTTTTGTCACTTTCATATCCTCGCTCAGCCATCTGAGAATTCACACACATGAGGACAAGAACTCATTGTCTGCATCCTTCCTTATTGGTGAATATCCTAGAGATTCTGATGAGTATGGGATCTCTGATCATGACTCCCAGAAAGACCAGGGCACCAGTGCCCACTCTGTGCTGCTAAGCAGTTGGGGCTATTGTGTGAGTAGAACAGACATGTTTCCTGATGAAGCAGAGCTGATATTTTAGTGAGGGAAATGGACCATTAGATAATTAAACATGCAATGAATGAGAATATTTTTCATTGTGAAACTTTAAATTAGTTAATAAAGTCCATTTCAACCTCATGAGTGTTTTAGTTGGCATGAGTTATTCCTCACATGATTACCCCTTGGACATTTGCAAGAGGCAAGATCAGGGCAGTGGTGTGCCGGAAAGCAACCAGCTCAGGGGAAAGGGAGCGATTTATAGCATTTGCAGGTTTCCATGGTGTAAATACTCCCACCATGTCGGATTGCAACCTACTAAGGTGATGCCAAGCAGCTTCCTGGAAATGTAACCGTCTGCTCGCATGAGCCAGTGCCAGAGACTCCAGAGCACACCGCTAATTCTAGGTCTTCAAGGAGTGTTCAGCCAGCGCTCTTCACATCGCAGACTTTCGGATTTCACAAGCTTAAAAAACAATATTTGAAAATTAAAGAAAGACTAACTTTCTAAAATCTTTGTCTTCTTCCTTCCGTCCTTCCTTCCTCCTTTTTCCCCATCCTTTGCCAAGCAAAGACACCAAAAAGCAAATTGCAATCTACAATCACTATTTCATAAAAGAAAGAATAATTTAATAACAAAACAGTGAGAATGATGTAACTTTGGAATAAAGAACACCTCTTTAAATTTAATCAACAGAGATCTATGAAAATTTTATTACCTTACTTATTTTTCCAGTGTTTGTTATGAACTAGGGAAATTCATTAGGATGTTTTTGAGCACCAGTGACAGAAAACTTGGCAGTGGCTTAATAGCTCAGGGTTATTTTGTCGTATGTCAAGAGGCCTAGAGGTTGGTGGTTGCTGGCAATGCCTGCTCTTTCCCTCCCTTTTTCACCATCGTTGGTTGTAGACTTTTCTCCTCACGCTTGTAGCCTCATAGTTGTAAGGTGGCTACTGCGCTTCCAGCAAGATAAAAGGAAATGGGCAGGAGGCCTTGCTGTGGGTTGGATTATCCCCCAACAAGATGTGATGAAGTGCTAACCTCAGGTACCTATGAATGTGATTATGTCGGAAAACGAGGTCTTTGCAGATGGAATTAGTTCAGATGAGGTCATACTGAATTAGGGTGGGCCCTAATCCAATAACTGCTGTCCTAATAAGAAGAGAAAACAAAGACCGACACAGAGAGAGCATCACGTGAAGACTCAGAGAACGCACAGAGGGAAGATGGCCATGTGAAGACGGAGACTGATACTGGAGTAAAGAAGCTGCAAGCCAAGGAATGTCAGGGATTGCTGGCAAGCATCAGTGACCAGGAAAGGGCAAGGAAGGATTATTCCTTCGAGCCTTTGGAGGGAATGTGGATTGCAACACTTGGATTTCCAACTCCTAACCTCCAGAACTGTGAAGGAATACATGTAGGTTGTTGTAAGCTACCCAGTGTGTGGTACTTGGTTATGGCAGTCCTAGGGAATGACACAGCCCTCTTTGTCACAGAGCCTTGCCTTTTAAGGTCTCCAGATTTCCCTTTACGTCCCACTGGCCAGAGCTGGGTCAGACACCCAAACTCAGAATAATCCATGGCCAAAGGGAGGGGGACTTCCATGACGGGTTTAGACCTATCCTGACTTATCCTTGGCCCCAGCACAGGGACAACTGTCCCTGTGATCAGGAGATCTGTCCTCACCACCTGAACACACTGGAGGAAAGGGAAAAAGCCTTGGGGAGGCAGGGAATGGACGTGACTGTTATAAAGATGGGCTAGTTTGCTGTTCTGCGGGTGGTACTTTAGAAATGCTGCCCTATTTAACAGTGTTTGAGATTTATCCCCAAACAGATCTTCACATCCTCCAGAAGCTCTGATCAATTTAGGGGAAGGATCCAAGTAGATGGTTCCAGGGTAAGAAGTTAGAAAAGTAAAGGAATCTGAGAGGTGCTGCTCCCAGGGAGAGACTGTGGGGTCTCATTTAAAACCAGCGGGGGGGGGGGGGATGGTAAATTTAAAGAAAATGAAGTGTCAGGAAACTGGAAATCTCAGGAGGGAGAAAAGAAAGGAGGGTGAAATGATCTGGTACTGATGAAAATCCCCCATCCCAGCTCCAAGGGAACTATTAACCCAGTTTCAGAAAAGAGAAAAAGAAAAACAAGGATTTTTCACTGCAGGCTGTGACATGTAGAAAGACATGCATTTTTAATATTTACTCAATGACAGGCTTAAACAGTTAAACCTAGCATTAAACAGCAAATGTATCAATGTGGTCAAATATATTCTTCACAGCTAAGAGGGTGACTAAACATGCTCATGAATTCAGCTTCTGTAACCAGAGGTGATGCAGGGGAGAGGGGGGTGGGGGGGTTAGCTGTGTGGGTCTTCCCTCTCCCAGGCAGCTCCCAGCTCTCTGCGTTCTGGAATTCCTCTTTAAACATTAAATTGACTTCATCGAGGCCATATCATATGGAAGCCAAGTCTTGTAAAGTCTGTCTGTGTGTTTATGGATTAAAATTATACTTTCACTGGACTTTCTGTATGTGTCAGGCAGGTCCCATCTGCCATCTCTTCTACCTGGACCTATCCTTTATCCTACCTGCCCCAAATACAGGGTTATAATGGGCCAGCTGATCTACCTGTATGCTCCTGACCACGCCAAACTCTCTGACCCATAGCTGCTTTATTCCCACAGTTTGCCCTGCCTGGGAGCACCTCCCCAGTCCTGGTGTCCCTTCCGTTCCCCGCACATGCATTCGTTATAGCACCATAACATTTTGTGGCATTGATTAAATTACATGTCTATCTCCCCTTACTAAGGACTTTGGAGGCAGTAGCCACACCTTAGTTATCTTTGTGTTCCCAGCATCTAACACAGATGGGAGGCTATTAAATATTGGATGAATAAATTAGTAAAGGCTAACCCCAAGGGAAACAGATTGCGTTACAAATCCCTCATTTGGAGCTTGTAAGGATCGGCGACACTAAAGTCTTGTAGGGAAAGGTTCCAGGGAGGGTATTGGCCATAGATTCTTTCTTGTCTGTGGAAAAGAATGGGATATACTGGGAGCCATAAAGCAAAAATCATTTTTACTAATTGGTTTATTTCTATAAAATTCTATGCTTAAGTGTTGTAATCTCCATTTCTAATGTGAAAATTCTGTTTTTCTTAGAAACTGAAAGGACCTTGAGCCATTTCTTGGGTCGTTTCCAGACCAAACTGCTTGTCAGAGTGAAGGGCTTTCTTTTCTGCATGTGTGCCAGAAGAGCTAGAGTTAGGGTTGTGAGGACAGCCCTGCGGCTGCGAACGGAATGTGGAAACTCTCACCACCCGGACCGAAATGTGGAACATGCGCTGTTGCCATCCAGTCCCACTGTGGTGCCAGAGTGGGCAGAGGAGGAAGGCCATTTGGGTGAAAGTACACACTTGTTGCTGGTCAAATGGACTTTTTTCCAACCCTGGTTACACAACCGCTGGGTTTAGGTGCCAGGCTCATGTTGCATCTTCCTGCAAAATGCCTGCGGGTTGCCTTTTGCCCTGTTTTGATTGCTGCCATTTAGTAGGTCACTGTGAACTTTCTATGTTTACTCACAAAACCAGAAATGTGAAGGCAGAACCTCCGCCTATCATGGCACCTCCTACTGCTCCTCATGACTCACCTCACTTTGCCGTTCTTCGGCATTTTTCTACCTTATATTTGATCATCTTTGTCTTCATTTTCCTCCCACTGTATTGCTTACATCATTGGTTTCCTACCCCAGTCTGGAAGGGACCTTAAAAGGTTATCCAAGCAGAAGAGCATGCATTGTGTTTTCAGACCTTCAGAGATGGGCTGCCACTCCTCCGCGGGGTGTCTTTATGTGGAACTGAAAAAAGGCACCCCTCCTGGGCAGGTGCAGCCACACACCAGCGTGCTCTGCTTAGTGAGCAGAGAGCAGACTGATTTCAGGACCAAGCCTATTGTTTACTCTTGCACCATGAACAGCCTGCCCAACCAAAATGTGCAGTTGGAAGGGTGCAGAATGTGCCACTCCAAAATGTGCCACTTGGGCATAGTGATTATTTTGAATTAAAGTTATTTAAGAAACAGCCAGTGCAAGGATGCTCTGACCCTCCTTTGTCCTCCTGAAAGCAGTAAAAGGTGTCCACCCTGGACCAAGAGGGTAGAAGCCATCCTTATCGCCAGAGACAGGGAATTTAGGGCCGACAAAGCTGTACAAACAAGCCTTGTTACTTTCCATTAATTTCTACCTGCGGCCTAAGCCCCTTTTTCTTGTGAATTCTTCACAGATGTATTGTTTCTTTGTCTAAAAGTCACAAAAGCTGCCTGCTTGGGTCACTTTGAGTCTCATATGTCCATGGACTCTCTTATGTGGGAAATCACTTTTTTTTTAGTTAATCTGTCTTATGTGGATTTAGTTAACAGACCAGTCAAAGAACCTGGACGAGAATCCAGGAAAAGTTTTCTTCCCCTTACATGCTCCTGATCAGAGAAGAATAGTCCATAATCTCACTTCAATAAATTGTTATAGCAACCATTATTTTCACGATGAGCATATTCTTCTTTAAAATCCACTTAATAAATGGGTGACCTGGGACACATTTACTTCTCCAATTTTAATAGTTTACTGGACCTCAAACACCACTCGAGACTGCAGGGGGGCTTTCCGCTGCCAGTAACATCGAATCCAAACACCGTGGGCTGACTTGCTAGGCCGTCGCTTCTTCTTGGAGCTACTCCACCATCACATATCGTGCCTTCATTTCAGCAGACAGTGAATGAGCCTCAACTGTGAGCCAAACTCTTGAATTCTATCTTTTATTTCTCTCCAGTTTGGCATTTTCACTTTCCACAAGCGCCATGACAAAATGGCCATCCTTAAAATTTCCAAGCAGAAGGCTCCCAAGATGTTTGGCAAGCCCTCAGCGTAACTTTCTGCTGCTCCAGGCCTCGGATCCACAGAAGAGACCTCTTACGTCAGCCCCTCCAGCCCCGTGACACACCTTTCGGGCCCTCCGACCCGCCTCCCCACAAACCCGCAAACCTGCTTCAGCAGAGTGTGCTCAGAAACCTGCTTGATGGGCACACTTCAGTTCGGTGTCATTTGAGGAAATCTGTAGGTGCAAACTCCACACAGAAAAACAGGGATCAGGCCTTATTTACACAGTGTTTTGTTATTTAGAAATAACTTCCACGTGCATTAGTTCATGTAATCATGAGCTGTAATTATAATCACCAAAGCAAAAAATGCATGAACTCAAGACTAGTAAAATTCAATTATCTTTCAAGCTGTCTCTCCCAGCCTGTCCTTTCCTTTTTCTTTTCAAAGATTTTCTTTATTTATTTTTAGAGAGAGGGGGAAGGAGGGAGAAAGTGAGGGAGAGAAACATTGATGTATGAGAGATATATCCTCTCACACACCCCCAAATGGAGACCTGGCCTGCAGCCCAGGCATGTACCCGGGCTGGGAATTGAACCAGTGACCCTTCAGTTCCCAGGCCAGCACTCAATCCACTGAGCCACACCATCCAGGGCCCAGCCTGTCTTTTTCTAAAGTGTGGGTTGGTTCAGAAAAAGGTACAAGCAAAAGTTCTGACCCAGTGTCTGAGTCCCAGTCTACAAAATGGGTGCAGACGTCACGCCAGCTCCATCTATTCTGACCTGCTTCCTCTGTGCCCTGGTCTCCAGGACTGTGGCTTCTACATCTTCATCTGGCTTCCTCTTCCAGGCCTCTCTTCCTGCCAACTCCCTGCAAGCTTAGGGTGAACTGATTTCTCCCAACTCCCTTTGTCCTAGAAACATAGGTCCCAATGTCTATACCAGTTTCCAAGGGAAACCTTTTTTTTTTTTTTTTTTTTTTTTATTTATTTTTTTCTAATTTTTTAAAAATTGTTAAACCTTTTTTACATGCAGCCACCCAATCCTGGGTCTGGGATACAGGATCTGTTCACACAGACCTATATTCTTTTTAAGTAACAGTAATATTAACTAATGCTTTTTACCATCTATGTGACAGGTGCAGCACTTTGCTTTACGCCTATTATCCTATTTCATCTTCACAACAAACATGTAAGGTAGCTACTTATAGTATGCCCATTTACAAGTGAGGAAGCTGAGACTAAATTTAAGAAACATTTACCAAGAGCATCCAGCTGACTTCAAAGCCCTGAGCTGTCTGTTTGCAGATTCTCTTCACCCCTTTATTTTCTGACAGCCTCACAATGCCATAAATATAATTAAATCCATCCACAGAGACACAATTTTTGCTTAAAATCCTCAGGTGTCTTCCTAATTCTGTACCCCAGTATCACCTCCAGCAAACCTGCTGGATCTCAGAGGATCACCCCTCCTGAATCCTCACCTTGATCTTCCCCAAGCAAACACTAGCGTATTCACAGCCCACTGTGCTCACCTTACCATCATCTTACGTAAACTGAAAGAAACCATGTTTCCACTACAATGGGGCGGGGAGGGGGAGAAATTTTCACCACAAGCCTACAACTCTTCACACAGACTTGAAAGTGTTTGGCATATGTTCTTTGCCCTAAAGCAGAGGTTCTCAGCCTCAGTTGCATGTTAGATCCATCTGGGAGCTTTCAGATGCTGTGGAGACCTGGGCTCCCTACCCCAGGGGAACTGAAGCAGAATCTCTGGGGTTGGAGCCTGGGTGGGTTCAGCTCTTTAATTTTTGTACCAGCTGATTCTAATGAGACCCCCCCACCCCCACCCCGCCTGCCTTTCTCTTTGCCAATCCACATCCATTACCGTTTTCTGGCGCTGACTCAGAATCATCCTGATACTGTCTGGAGCATCTAGCACAGCGCCTGCCAAAGAGATAATTGTTTTGTCTCCATACATCCTCGTTAGCTCCTGCTCAACAGAACACCAATTTACTTTGTCTTCTCTGTGCATCCAGTCTATCCCATATCACCATGGAATAACAACACATTATTCTGGAATTATTGTTTTCTCTTTGCATATATATCTAGTTTTCTTAAATAAAATGGTAACTATCTCAATAATGGAGGCTATGCTTTATGTTCTTTGCCTCTTTCCATAGTGCCAGCAAAGAGTTTTTAAACCACAATTACAGTAAATAGTTGTTGAATGCAAATAGAATGTATTCTTTTTGCTTTCATTTTCCTTTGATATGAAAGTCAAATTGGCTACAGAGAACAGGGCACTTGGAAGGGCTGAAATAAGAGAAATATGTAGCCTGGGGAAAAAAATACTCAAGTATGTCCAGTAAGCAAAAGTGCATTTATATCTACATGTGGCAGACTAATTACCTGTCAAAGTGGGTAATCCTTTTAGACAGGAGCTCATTCAAATTTTACATGATTTTATTCAAAACTCTCCTTTGGGGAAAGCTGCTGGAGTCTCTGTGTTATACAAATCCAGCACTCGCTTTAGACTCTCCAGTGGAGAAAAGTAGGATTGGCTAAGTCCAGAGCTCTGCTTTCACTTTGAGCATAGAATTGGCAGCCGAGGTACTGGCCTAGCTCATTGAGCCTCGGCCAGGCTCTGCTACTTACTAGCTGTGACCTTAACATGCCATTGAATCCATCAGAACTCAATAACCCCCAGAGTTCTCCACACTAATAATGTTAATAAAGAGAGCTAACATTGATGGCGTCCTTGTGGTGCACTGGGCACTGTGCTAAGGATTTTTCAGGCATTAATCTACTTAACCCTCACAGTCATTCCTTGAGATGGGTACCATCACTATCCCCAAGTGAGGAAACTGAGGCTCACAGAGATTAATTTATCTGAGATCACAGGAGATCATTTTGGTGAAAATATGTTCTTTCAAGCCTAGCTCAAATGCTCATTCCTCCCTCCCCACATCTTCAAACAGAGGGCATGATCTGGGGCTCTTCTAATACTTCACACACACTGGTATTTTAGCACTTCTCCCATTGCAGTGTCATGGGGAAGGGACCAGGTCAAGCCAGGTCTGGGATGTGTAGGTTCTTGACTTTGTGCAGGAAAAATTTCAAGATATGAGTCCAAGTGATTTAGAGTACATTTATTAAAGCTTAAGATAGAGGAGAGCTTAAGACAGAGGAGGCAAGATCACAGCAACAGGTGTGGGCCTAGGTGGAACTGCCTTGCCCCTTTCAGAAAGAAAGTCACAGAGGCCGAAGAAGGGAGCCATACTGGGCTGTGTGGACTCAGGAAACAAGTTACAGAGGCAGAAGGAGGATCCTTGGAGACAAGTTCAGGAGGTTAGCCTGGCAGGAGCTGCCACTGCCCGCTGCTCCACTGGTTGCAAGTCTTGTGAGGACCTTTAGCACCTAGGAGAAAGAAAACAAAGATACACACCTGAGGAAAGAGGGGGGAGCTTCATCGATGCTCAAAGGAGAGCATGGACTGGCATCCTTTGTGTTAAGGGCTTTTATCTGTTTTCTAAAGGTGGAGTTTTAGGGAAGGTCTCAAGGGAGGGTCTCAACAGAATATTCAACAGCTTTCCAGCTGTGTTCTTTGATCTGCTGTTGCTTCAAAATGAGCGTATAGGGGAGCTTGGGGTGATTCTCTGGTCAGCTTCATTTTTATCTTGGATTTGTCTGGCTCTAATTGTTCTTTTTTTAAAATTTATTCCTCTGACTTCATTCATTCTTGGCTTTGGCTGGCACTAATGGTACCAGCTGGGTCTCTGTTATCTATCTCCCTGACTAGGGTGATTTAAACTACTCACTCTCTGATTGGGCAGGAGAGGTGTAAACTGTGTGCTCCTGAATATCCTTGGTTAGAGAAGATAAGATCTTGCCATTTATTAGCTGGCTGTTAATTGTTCAGGTGTCTATTTAACTATCTGTCTCGGTTTTCCCCATTCCACTTGTCCAGGAATTTCCTTGCTTCTTACTAACTTGCCTCAATAGTGTAATTGTTTTTGCATGTCTCTTCTAGCACACTGAATGCACTTTGAATTCCGGGCTTGGTAATTAGTAGACACTCAGTATATGTGCCAAGTTAGTAGTCTCTCATGTTGTCCTCACAACAACTTTGTCAGTAGAACAACTCTTGCTTTAGCAAATAAAGTCTCAGAGAAGTTAAGTGGCTCAAGTTCACGCAGGAAGTAAAAAGTGGACTCAGGTTTAGATCCTGGCATTAGGCTGTCCCCACTCTCTGCTGGCATCACTCTCCACTTATTTGTCCAAACCAATCTGAAAACCAGCGTTAAATTAACTAAACAAGGAGGCCATTAGACTGAAGAGACTCTAATGCTGCGCTGCCCTACCAGAGAAAACCAGAACCTAAGGCTGCCAATGTCTGAAGGCTGTGAAATCAAAATGGTGAGAACAACCAATCACAAACAGCCAACTGAGCTTTAAGCTCTAGCCAATCAATGACATCCTCGATCTGCTTCTCTTTTCTCTATAAATAGTCTCTCCTGCAGCCCATCTTGGTGGAGTACTCCTAACCACTTCTGGTTTGGCGCTGCCCCATTCAAATTGATTTTTGCTCAAGTAAGCTCAAAATTTTTAATATGCCTTAGTTTATATATTAACACGAGGGACCCATTCTCTGCACTATTTCCCTGCTCGCGGTTGTTGCCTACCACCCTACTCCATTCTAGTCATTGTTCCGCCATCACCTTGCCCCCATTCCCTGGACCACCACCATAATTCAGATTACCCCATCTTCACTTGCCCGGATTACTACAATAGATAAGGCAAAAGATTTGGAATTTCGGCTGACCTCGAAAACAAAAAGATTAAAAATTATGGATGAGTAAAGCATAGGAACGGGGGTGGCTAAGGAACTTATATGCATAGCCCATGGACATGAACAGTGGTGTGGGGATTGCCTGAGGGAGTGTGGGTGCTGGGTCGAGGAGGACAAAGGGGGAAAAATCAGGACGACTGTAATAGCATAATCAATAAAATATAATTTTAAAAAATGATCAATGACCGTTATAAACAACAAGCATCTCTTACCGTCTCCCTTAGAGACAGACATGCTTCCGTGCACTCAGCCCTGAGTAGCTTAAATCATGGTTCGCTGGGAAGTTAGAATTGTGTTTTCACCCTGTGATAATGAATTTCTGTGTGAGGGTCGGCATACTGCTCACTAGTCCTAACAGTTATACAAAGCAACAAGATAGTCTCTAAGATTCAAACCTCGTTTGCTGATTGCACTTCACCAGATTATTTCAGAAGTCTGCCATTTCGGACCCAATTTTGATAACTGCCTTTGTTTTCCCGAGTTGTTGTTTTTAATCCATTTCATTGCTCCGTTTCCCCAGGGCTGGGGCCTTCGCCTTGCTCCTGCCCTCACTAAGCTGCATTCCTGGTTTCCTGCGTACCCGCCTTGACGCTAAACGCCTATCATGTGCTTTCAATGCCTTTTGCCCTGTGCTCTGCCACCTGCAGGGACACTTGGTCAAGTCGTGTTAACACCTCCCTGCAGTGCCGGCTGCTTGCCCTTTGCTGCCAGCACCCCTCAGATCACTTCCTCCCACGCTCCTGAAACAAGGTCTCCCCACTGCCTGCCTCATCTCAGGGGGGCGTCTCTTTACAAGTACTGGAACTAGTTTAGACCCATACATGTCCCTTTGATATCCAGCTCTTGAGAACACAAGAGAAACTTCTTCAGAGCAAAGGAAGTCAGTCATTTTTGGCAGACTGCTCAGACTGTTTCAACAATGACGCTTCTCCAAATATTAAGGTCTCTTGCTCTTCTGGGAGCCGTGGAACAAAGTACTCTAGTTAATATTTTCAGCTGACCTGCCAAGCAGAAAGGTCACACCGGTGGGAGTTCCGTGAGCTATTCAAAGGGCGGCTGTTCCTCAGAGGGAAAAGCAGCTGTACACGGCCAGGGTTTAAGTGAGGCAGGAGAAGGTACCATCTGGCAAACTTACATAGTAAATGAAACCATTCCCTTCAAAAATGATACTGGCCATTTACTCTGCATTGTAATTCCGTTGAAAGTATTGTCGTCATTATGAATTTGTGAATTATTTATTAGCATTATATATTTAACTCACTAAATGAAGAAATGTGTTCTGGTAGGAGAGAAAAAGAAACCTGTTTCAGTCTTCTGGGATTAGTCTTTAGGAATATTTTTAAAGTTGGAGCTATGTCTCAAAAGAGACAATGAGGATTATGAGAAAATGAAACAGTCCCTTTTCCATATTCATGTTTAATACCATCTAATTACCATACTCAATACCATCTTTTCCATACTCAATACCATCTAATAATTGATGGCAGCAAGTTTATTCCTTTCCCTCTACCTGCTCTCATTTGTCCTTTGATCATCTTCCTCACTTAGAGGTAGCAACTCCCAAAAAACTACATGATAGTAGAGGGAGGAGGGTGGGTATTCTGTCATAGAAGATGTAGTTCCTGTATTTTGTCACGGTGAGATCTGGAAACAAGAAGATTGCTCATACAGTCCAGCACAGTTCAAGGTCAGATGTTGAGACAAGTTAGGAAGATCTTAGAAAATCATACCTGAGTCTGTCAGTTGTCTGTTCCAGTTTTTCCATTCCCCACTTCCTCACCTTCCATTCGCTTTTTTTTGTGAAGTTAAATATTCATTTTTTCACTTTATTATGTCCATGCAAATAGTACTTGCAACCTAAGGTTGAAGGCACTATGATTATGCTTTTTTTTTTAAACTACTGGCTTTTCCCCCGTAGGTAATAATTTTGTTTTTAAAAAAATTGCCGTGTTTTCTTTATCTCTACTATAATTCCTCCCACACCTTCTGATACTCTATCAGTCCAATTTTCCACAAGATTAGTCAAGTTAGGTAATATATCTGTTCTGATTCCAAAATAAATGAATTCTTTTAAATTTGCGAGGACTACGATATATAGTTCTGTGTTTTGAAATTAGAAAAGCTCAACATTTTCAAAGTAGTGTTTATGAACATCCTTTTTAAAAAATAGGAGAACCATAAGCCATATATGTACATGGTACCATCTTCCAGTGGAAGTACATTACTAGGAAGAGCTTAGGGGCTAAGGCGCTGGCTGTAAAGTACCTAGCTCACTGAGACAAGGTTCTCACCTCTCTGTGCCTTAGTTTGCTCACACGTAAAATGGAGATCATTGTACCTTCTACTACACAGAGTGTTTGATGTTTAATTTAGATAATATATGTAAATTGGTTTATATGTAATGCCCGACACAGTCAATAATCAGTAAATATTAGGTATTATTTAGTATAACAGCAAAGAAATAAACAATTTAAAAATACTGAAAGACTATCTAGAGCTTATGTATTAAAAATACATAAAATTAAAAGAAAAGTAATAAGCTGAAATAAAACATTAGCAGCATGTATGAGAGAGCAAAGAGTTAACATATTTAATATATATTAAGCTTTCATTAAAATAGAAAAACAAGCAAAGTATGTAAATTAGCAGTTTAGAAAAGAAATAAAACTAGATAAATGGAAACATATCTGCACTTGCAATAAAAATTGTGTATTGAAATATAGTGATAAACAAAAAGAGAGAGAAGACACAAATTAGTAATATCAGAAATGAACGACAGGCTATCACTACTGATCCCATAAACCTTAAAAGAATAATAAAGGCATATTATGAACAACTCCATGACCACAAAGATAAAAATTTAGATGAAATGGATCATTTCTTTGAAACATGCAACTTACTAAAACTCATACTTAGGAGAAATAGACAATCTGAATAACTATATCTGTTAAAAAATTGAATCAGTAATCAATAGTCTTCCAAAACAGAAAGTGCCAGTCCCAGAAGAAATGACACCAACTGTCGGGAGCCCACCAACAGCCAACCCTTGACACAGTCGGGACAGATGCGACCCATCTGCACAGCAGAAGTGGCTACGGCCGGATCCCTTGTCTATCTCTCCCTGAATGCTTGCTTTTGCTAATAGCTGGTGGTGGGATTTTGGGATACCGGTACTTTATTACTAAAAAATTGCACATTTCCTATGATTTTGCGCGGAATGACTTGCTGACCGCAGAACAGAAGTCCTTAACAATCCTAATGCTGCCTACTTCCCCAACCTGAAAAGTTATGGACAAAATTAAACTCTGGGCAGACCAGCTGCAGAATGCTAGAGGAAGCTGTTGCTAGGAATGCCCCCTGAGGAGTCACCACTTAAAGGCTCAAGATTTATTAGAGCCACTACCCCTCCCATACCTTGGACAGGAGTGTTTATTAACAGGAGCAAGAAGTTTTAGTTAAAAATAATGATCTTAATACATGGGGGGAAAAAAAACAAAGAATGGCCCTCCAAGATGTATAAGTAAAAGACCTAGGTAAGAAACCAATTATTTAACTTAGACAATCTATCCTCAAAGAACAATAGCTGACTTTTGTATAACCTGTAAATCACCCCTTGCACCCTTTTAACTTAGACCAATCCATAGAACTTTACTGGACACCTTATAACTAATAAACACCTAAAAGTTTGTGCCCTAACAGCTTCATTGGCTATCTGATTGATGACCTTCTTGGTCAAAACAACCTTTTGTTTAGCATGATTAATATTTGAAATGTCCTGTACTTTTTCTGGTTACTTCTGTATTGGTTTTTTCTGCCTTGATGATCACACCCTGCACCTGTTCCCCCTGACAATATGTAACCATTCCCTATAAAAATAAAGAAAAAATTCAACCAGTGAGTCAGTCAGATCCAAGAGGCCTGGATGTCCTCTGGCACTCCACCCAGTGTCTGACTCCATTTCCTTCACCCAGCCGTTCATCCTTTGGGGACCCTGAGACCCGCCGAGGCTGGACCCCGGCAGCCAATTCTGTACAGCCTCTCCCAGAAATAGGAGCTGAGGGAATACTTCCTGACTCAGTCTGTGAGTCCAGCACTCTCTAACAGCAAAATCAGACAAAAAGATGAAAGAAAGTTACAGATCCATGTCTCTTATAAACATAGATGCAAAAATCCTTGACAAAATTTTAGCAAATCAAATCCAACAATGTATAAAAAGATTTACACACCATGATGAAGTGGAGTTTATTCTAGGTATATGAGACTAGTTCAATATTTGAAAATCAATAATGCAATTCATCTCATTAACAGGCAAAAGAAAAGTAAGAATGTGATTATATCAATAAATGTAGAAAAAAGCATTGGAAAAAATCCAATACTTATGCATAATTAAAAAAAATAAAACTCAGCAAACTAGGAATAGAGGGAAACTTCCTCAACTTGATAAAGAATATCTATAAAATACCTGCACCTAACATCACACTTAATGGAAACTAGACGCTTTCTCCCTTAGATTAAGAACAATGCAACTGTGTCCCCCTCCCACCACTTGTTTTCAATATTGTACTAGAAGTTCTAAGTCATGCAATAAGATTTTTTTAAAAAAGAAATAAAAGACACACAGATTGGGAAGAAAGAAATAAAACCATCTTTGCTCACAAGCATGATTATCTGTGTAGAAAATCCCAAAGACTCAACAAAAAACCCTGAAAGTAATGAGTAATTAGTTGCATTTATTAGCCTCAAGATAGAGGTTAATATGCTAAAGTAATTGCTTTCCTATATACCAGCAATAAACAATTGGGATTTGAAATTTAAAACATAACACCATTTACATTAGCACCAACAAGAAAAAGAAATACTTAAGCATAAATCTAAAGAAATATGTGCAAGATGCATATGATGAAAACTACACAACTATGAAGAAAGAAATCAAAAAGATCTAAATAAATGGAGAGGTATTCTATGTTCATGGATGAAAAGACTCAGTATTGTCAAAATATCAGTTCTACCAATTTAATCTACAGATTCAACTCAATCCTAATAAAAATCCTAGCAAGTTATTTTGTGGCTATTGACAAATTGATACTAAAGTTGATATGGAGGGGCAAAAGACCCAGAATAGCTAACATAATATTGAAGAACAAATTTTGAAGACTGAAACTATCTGACTTTGATTCTTACCATGAAGCTATAGTGATATGGTACTAGTGAAAGAATAGACAAATTGATCAGTGGCACAAAGTAAAGAGCCCAGAAATACAATAAAGTGATCTTTGACTAGGGAGCAAAGGCAATTCAATGGAGAAATGACAATCTTTTCAGCAAATGGTGCTGGAAAAACTGTACATCCAAATTAAAAGGAAGGAAGGAAGGAAGGAAGGAAGGAAGGAAGGAAGGAAGGAAGGAAGGAAACAGAGAAAGAAAGAGAATTGATCCAAACCTCACACTTTTCACCAAAATTAACTCAAAATGGATCACAAACCTAAATGTAAAATGCAAACACCATAAAACTCTTAGAAGAAAGTTTAAGTGACCTTGTGTTTGGCAATGAGTTTTTAGATTCAACACCAAAGGCACAATCCATGAAAGAAAAATTGGTAAGTGGGACTTCTACAAAAGATTTTGTTAAAAGAATGAAAAGACAGGCCACAGAGTAGGAGAAAATATTTACAAACCACACATCTAATTAAGAACTTATATCTAAAAAAATGGGACAACTGTAATAGCATAATCAATAAGTATATATTTTTTAAAAACACCTATATCCAAAATATACAAAAAACTCTCAAAACTAAACAGGAAAACAAAGTCCAATTGGGCAAAAAATCTAAGCAGATGCCTTACCAAAGAAGGTACAGATGGTAAATGAGCTTATGAAAAGCTGCCCAACATCATATGTCACTAGAGAATTGCAAACTAAAACAGTAATGGCACACCTATTAGAATGGCCAAAATCAAAAGCAATGGCAACAGCAAGTGCTGCCAAGGGTGCAGAGCACCAGGAACTCTCATTCTTTGCTGTTGGGACTGCAAAATGGGACAGCCACTTCAGAAGACAGTTTTGCAGTTCATTACAATGCTAAATTTAGCCTTACCCTACAATCCACCGGTCATGCTCCCCAGTGAGTTGAAAATTATGACCACACAAAAGCTTGCATTTGAATGCTCTATCTTCATTTCCAAAATGAGGAAGCAACGGAGATGTTCTTCAATAGCTGAATGCATAAACAACCTGTGGTCCACCCACCTAATGGGATAGTATTTAGTGAGAAAATGAGCTATAGAGTTGTGAAAAGATATGGATGAACCTCATATGCATATTGCTAAGTGAAAGAAGCCAGTCAGAAAAGGTTACATTCTGTATGATTCCAACTAGGTATATGACATTCTGGAAAAGGCAAACTACAGAGATAATAGAAAGATCAGAGGAGTCCTGGCTGGGTTGCTCAGTTGGTTAAAGCATCATCCCAGCGCAGCAGGGTTGCAGGTTTGATCTCTGATCAAGGCGCGTGCGCACACGTGCGCGCGCACGCGCGCGCGCACACACACACAAAGATCAGTGGTTGCCAAGTATTTTAGTGGAGGAAAGGATAAGTGGGTGCAACACAGGACTGTCTAGGGCAGTAGAACTATTCTGTATGATACTGTAATGGGTGGATATGTGATGTAGTGACACGTGGTGATACAAGACTTCAAGAAATATGGTGGATACAAATATACCTTTTCCCAAACCCATAAAATTCACGACACAGAGTGAACCCAAATGTAAATGAAGGACTTTAGTTAAAATAATATATCCATATTGGTTCATCAATTGTAACAAGTATACAACATTAATGCAAAATTTAATAATAGAGGAATCTTTGGGTGTGGGAGAGTATATGTGGGAACTCTCTGTACTTTCTGCTCAATTTTCTCTGTAAACCTAAAACTGCTCTAAAAAAGCAGCTTATTAATTAATATATACTATATATTATTAAGTATAATTATATAACTTGTATCACCTATGACATTTTAAAATTATTTTAATTGCAATATCCACTGTTGGTGAGCATGAAATCTATTCTCCACTCAAGGCTAGAGTTATCTTTTTTTAAATTATATATATATGTATATATATTAATTTGTGTGCATGTGTGAAGAGAGCACCTACTTTAAAACCCCTAATTGTTTCTCAGTGACCTCTGAAAAAAGAAATCCATATCACTCCCAACTTGTAGAGCCAGAGCAGTGCTTTGTCCATTGTAGGCATCAAATAAATATTTGCTAAATCGATGTTGAATAACATGTAAAATACTGAATGCAGATGACTGTGAATGCACTGAGATGTACTGTCATCCAGCCCATGCATATTTATCATCACACTCATAAGACCATCCTCGAAGCTATTGCCAAGTGCCCTTCTGATGTCAGGATCCAACGTGCCGACAGCATCCCCCGACCTCGTCAGAACAACCACTCTAACCCATCCTCGTTCAGCTTGTTAGAGAGGGAGTGGAAAAAACTAATGATGACACCAAACCAGTCAAAGGCACGGAGATGTGGATGAAAAGGCACAATTGTTTATTTAAATTCTATTTCCCCACTGTTCTTAAACACAAAATAGAGATTTGTTTGAAGTTATTTGGAAGACTTTTTAAAGTTATAAACAGTATGATTTTTAATACTGCCCCAACAGTATTTTACTACTATTATTCTTTAGCAAAGGAAACAAACACCAGAATTTTTAAGGCCACCTCTGAGTCATCCAGAGCATCTATCTAAAAACAGGCCATTGAGCTCTGCCCAACGGTGAAGAAATATCAAAGCCATCAGATCAACTATAATATCAGCATATTGGTGCTACAAATATCCAATTATCTGTATTCACTGCGAGCACCAAATCAAAATAAAAACAACTAACAGAAGCTTATGAAGCGTGAAGGCTTTGAGAACCTGGTTGCAATGAGCTACAAAGAAATGAAAATTCATTAAGAGCTCTGTACTTAACAGAAGGGTTAAAATTTACCACCACAGGGAATTGCTAATCAATAGCACCATCTCTGCTTCCAGCCTTGGGTTGGTAAGACTATGAGAAGTTGTGCCAACATTTGCCTATCAGGACATGATGCTGTACTGCAGAAACACATGTTTTCAGGCCATGCCAAACTGGACGTTGCCTGGGAAACTGGCTTCTGTTACAGCTGCAAGGAAAAATGTTCTGAGGCAAGGACAGTTTCAGAATTCTCTATGCCTGGCCCTGCTGTAGCTTGTGCTTGCCTGTCTTCTACCCACTGCCCTAATTTGATCAGATTCTGCGTGGTCTCTGATTCCACACCGTATTATGCTATGATTTATCCCCAGTCCTAGCTTGCTGCCTAGTTTCCTTAGTCCACCACTGCACAGGTGGCAAGCACAAGGCCCATGGACCAAATCCGGCCCTCCACCTTGTTTTATCTGGCCCCTCACCTTGTTTCTACCCAGTGGCAGTGCCCCTGTCCTTGCCTCTAGTTAAGGAGTAGTTACATTTACACAGTCCTAAAATTACATTCGGCCCTTGGCAGGCAACCGCGAGGCTGATGTGGCCCCCGGTGAAAATGACTTTGACACCCCTGCACTACTGGGTACAAAACGGGAGAGGCAGGTCATACAGCTAAAAGGTAAAGGTTCTGGTGGCTCTAATTGGTTCTCTTCATTTGCCTGCCTCATTGTCTGTAAATAAGCTTATTTCTATAGGTGGGCCAAAACATTTCCTTCTAACTTAGCAATAAATGCTATATATTCCATGATTTTTGGGAATACAAGAATCTGGATATCCTAGCTCAGTTTCCTCCCTAATCATGTTATCTTCCTTGTAATTGAGGTCAGGTATAGATTATGCTACAATCGTCAACTAATTTAGCCTATAGTTGTTTGTTTGTGTTGTTTTTTTTTTAAATAAAAAAAAGAAAGGGAGAGAGGAAAGGAAGGAGGGAAAATAAAGAAAAAGAAACAAAAACCACACTCCATAAATATTAACCATGATATTATTATCAATAGTTGGCATGAAGCCTAAGGTTTTTTGTTCTGCCTCCTCTCTCCTTGGCAGTTCCTTGAGCCTACTGGAGACAAGGCAAAAGTTCATTTCCATTTTCTCCTAGTTTTTGGAATTGTTTCAGTTTTTATAATCTTTTTAAAATCTTATTTTATTGATTATGCTATTACAGTTGTGCCAACTTTTCCGTTTCTCCCCCTCCCAACACTCCTCACTCCCTTAGGCAATCCCAACACCACTGTTCATATCCATCCACATTTTGGTCACTCTCTCTTTACATGACTTCAACTTTTAAATCCAAGACTTTTTAAAGGACCGTATATGTTGGAAAGAAAAGTGAGAAAATAGATCTCAGTGTGGTCATGGCTGCTGCTCCGCTTTCCACAGTGCGCCCCCAAATGCCAGCACCTCCAGGTGACTAGATGACTTAGCTCGTGTTGGCTCCCCCCATAAGTAGATGGGATCTGAACAGGAGGGACTTGGACAGACTCATCCAAGAAAACCGGAGCTGGAGCCCACTGCATTGCATTGGAGCAAAATGTTGCAAGGGGCTTCGAATGGGATGTTAGCAAACAATTGCCAAAAATCTCACTTGGAGAAAGCATAGATGAGACTACCCTGGTGGTTTCTAGCAGAGGGCCTTCAAGGCAAAATCTTTTCAGGTCCTAGGTGGTACCCTGTGGTCAAAATAAAAGTCCTTTGGCCTGAAGGCTACAGACTGAGGGCTAAATTAGTTTAAGACTTTGTCCCAAATGTGTAAAAGAAATGATTGGTATAATAGCAGTGTTGGTTTGAATAAGCATGTTGGATTGGTTGAGGTGAAGTGGGGGAGCTGGCAGCCTATACAAATTAGCTCCTGAAAGAGGAAGCCCTGAACCACCTCTACGGAGCAGTCTGAGGCCGCAGGGGCATGCCTGCCAGCTGGCTGAGGCTGCTGCCCCCACCCAGGCCCGCTGACGGAAGTGCTGTTTCTCCCCGATAGGACAAGAATGACCCAGCTGATCGGCAAGAGGCCAAGAGGAGCTCCTAACTGCCTTTTCCTCCACTTAGCACGGGTGCAACTGGGACATACCCACTGACCTCTCTTCCTTCCTCCTCTGGACGAGCCATGAAGGGACATGACAATGAGGAAATCATCCTCACATGAACATGTAAGTATGTGTTCCTCGTCATCAGACACAACTGCAAGGTAAAGAACTCGCACCAGGCTGTGAGCTGGGTTTGGGCCCTGTCTGTCCACGATGTACCCCCTGTTCTTGAGACATCCACTGAAAGAACTTATCCAGACAAAACCCTTTTTTTTTTTTTTTTCATTTAAAGAAATTATAAGCTCGCTCTTTAGTTTTCTGTAACAGACTAAGCCTGTGACAGGCATGCTTTGTCAGCTTTTCTTTGCCTACTTCCTCCTGAAATTTAAGTCTGTGGTTAATCAAACTCGGCAAAAGACAGTTTCTCCTTCAGACTGTGGGCTAAGATAAATCTGTGAATATTACCCCCCTCCATTTTGTTGGGGGAGGGGCAGTTTCATGAGGAGTGTAAGCAATCAAAATAAAATTTTAAGGAAAGAAGGTATAAGAAATTTTCCTAGGGTCTTGATTCTGTGACTCCACCAAATGCCAAGGACTTCTGAGCCTGCTCTCGCTAGACAGATAACCTGCAACCAGAGCCGTGGCAAGTTAAGTGATGGACTTGGTGCTTTCCACTCAGCGCCAGCCTTTGTTCCCCTACAGGCAATAACAAAACAGCCCACCTGACTTTGCCACAATGTTTTCATTTCCATTTACATCACCATTCTCCCCGTGGCACCACTCCAGGCGTGGCAGTGGCGCCCGTGCCGGAGGCAGTGTGGTGCCGGTGTGGGGGACGGGCAGAGAGCGGGGCAGGCTGACCTACGTGGGCTGATCTGGACCTTGCTGCTTCCCAGCTGACTGGCCTAAGTAAAACCTGACCATCTAGGAGCCCTTTCCCTATTTCATATTCCTCCTGGAGACAGTAATACCTACCCTGCAGGGTGGTTTAAAAGGTAACAATTAACAAACATAAGAGGTCTGGAATATAAAGTAGACTCCCAATAAATGATAAGGATAATTACTGTTGATTTTGTAAAAAGAGTCAACACACTTAAAATGCTCAGAATTATACTCGGTACGTGTTCATGATTTATTATTGTCATTCAAGGAAACCTAGATGCCTTGTCAATTTGGGGTCTTCAGGCCTCACTGATGTCATGTTATGTATTTGGCTAATATGCCTGATTGAGAAAAGGCAGAATGTTTGGTATTTCCTGAAAGATTTTTTTTAAAGATCTTAATTGTTTTTAGAGAGAGGAGAAGGGAGGGAGAAAGAGTGGGAGAGAAACATCGATCAGTTGCCTCTCGCGTGTGCCCCAACTATGCTGCCCAACCAGAGACTAGGCCTGCAGTCCAGGCATGTGCCCTGACGGTCAGTTGAACCAGTGACCTTTCACTTTGCGAGACAGCACTTAACCAACTGGGGCACACTGGTCAGGGCTTTTGCAAGATTTTGGACACAATTTAACCAGTTAAGTTCATCCTATGAAAGGAAAGCAGAACTAGATGATCTGCATCTTAGAATGAGCAAAGACTGCAGGTTAGAGAAGGCGTGGAGGAAGAAAAGAACATATGTAGGAAGATGAATTGGGAATCCGCCACAGGGTCTCAGATCTGCACTGAGGTGGAGGCTGTACCGAGAGAAGTAGACCGAGCAGAGAGTGTTTGGAGGACACATCGCTGTTTCTCTCTCTTTCTCCCTCCCTTCCCCCGCTCTAAAAATAAGCAAATAATTTTTTTTAATTTTTTCAAAAAGAAAATTACTACGTACATAATTCCACCATTAGCATTTTGGTTTTAACAAAAAAATAATGTTACCACTGTTAGAATTAATTTATAAGGTCACTTACAAGCATGCATTTTTTTTAAATATTCAGATTTTTAAAACTGACAATGTTGTGGATAGTGTTTTCATATATGACTAGTTGAGGGAAAAATAAGTCATTTTAAAGAGAAATTTAATTCAATTTTATATATTATTAAGAATATTTTTTATTTTTGCCACTTAATCATGTTTTATTATTCAATTATATTTGAAATACAGTATTATGTTAGTTTCAGGTGCACATCATACTGATAAAGCTCATACCCATCTGACACCATACATAGTTATCAGAATATCATTGACTACCGTATATTCCCTATGCTGTACTTTACATCCCCATGACTATTTTTTGACAACCACTTTGTGCTTCTTAATCTCTTCACCTTTTTCTCCCATCACCCCAACCTCCCTCCCATCTGTCAACTGTCAAAATGTTCCCTGTATCTGTGAGTCTGTTTCTGTTCTGCTTGTTAGTTTATTTTTTCTCAGATTCAATTATTGGTAGATATGTATTTATTTTTCTGTGAATATTTTTTGTCTTTTTTTCTTCTTTTTAAAGAAGACCCTTTAATATTTCATACAATACTAGATTGGTTGTGATGAACCCCTTTGGGTTTTCTTGTCTGGGAAGCTCTTTATCTCCCCTTCAATTCCAGATGATAGCTTTGCTGGGTAGAACATCTTGGCTATAGGTCCCTGCTTTTCATGACTCTGAATATTTCTTGCCAGTCTCTTCTAGCCTGCAAAGTTTCTTTTGAGAAATCAGCTGACAGTCTTAGGGGAACTCCCCTGTAAGTAACTAACTTCTTTTCTCTTGCTGCTTTTAAAATTCTCTGTCTTCAACCTTTGGCATTTTATTGATGATGTGTTTTCACATAAGCCTCTTTGCATCCATCTTGTTTGAGACTCTGTGCTTCCTGGACTTGCATGTCTATTTCCTTCACCAAATTAGGGACGTTTTCTTTCATTATTGTTTCAAATAGATTTCCAATTTCTTGCTCTTTCTCTTCTCCTTGTGGCACCCTTATGAGACAAATGTTGGACCAGAGGTTGTTAAACTATTCTCATTTTTTTGAATGCTTTTTTCTTCTTTATGTCTGATTGGTTGTTTTTTACTTCTTTATGTTCCAAATCATTGATTTGGTTCTTGGCTTCATCCACTCTATTGTTGTTTCCCTGTAAATTGCTTTTTATTTCAATTAGTGTATCTTTTTTTTCTGACTGTTTTTTTTTAATGCTGTTGAGGTCCTCACTGAGTTCCCTGAGCATCCTTATAACCAGTGTTCTGAGCTCTGTGTCTGATAGATTGCTTATCTCCATTTCATTTAGCTCTTTTCTGGAATTTTGATCTGTTTTTTCACTTGGGCCATGTTTTTTTTGTCTTATTTTGGCAACTTCCCTGTGCTTGTTTCTATGTGTTAGGTAGAGCTGCTTTGACTCTGTGTCTTGATAATGTGGCCTAATTGTAGTAGATGTTCTGTAGGGTCCAGTGGCACAGCCTCCCCTATCACCCAAGGTAGGTATTCAGGCTCTGCCCTTCGTGTATGCTGAGTACATCCTCCTCATGTAGTTGGAACTTCATTGCTGTTGGCAGATCAATGGGAGGAATTTACCCAGTCCAGTCAGCTGCAAAGATTGGCTGTGACCACAGACCACCACCCTTTGCACTTCATGGAGGATCAGCTGTGCAGGGGCAAGGTGGTGGTGCTCCGACATGATCTGTAGCTGCCCACTGGATGCCCAGACTCTGGGGTTTCCTGGGTGGTGCAGGGCAAGGTCAGGCCCTACCTGTGTTTTGCCCCGGGGCCACCCTGCTGGAGCTACAAAGCAAACTGAGATGGCTGCTACTTGTGCTGGGCTTGGAGATTTCCAGGGAAAGCCAAACTGTGAATCTAAGCTGGCTGCTGCTAGTGCTGGGCCTGGGGCTCACTGAGGCCAGCTGTTTCTCATTTGAGAGGATTTAGGAAGTTGTGAAGCATAAGCTAAGACCACCCATTCATATGGAAAAGCAGCTTGGGTGGGCCAGTAGTTTGGAAGGGGCAGAGTCTCAGGGGATCTCCAGGGAGGGGCAGAGTCTCAGGGGATCTCCAGGGTGAGGCAAACAGTGTAAGCCAGGTTGACGGAGCTTCAGATAAGGCACCAGCTTGCTGGCTCAGTTGGGTAAGGGCTCAGAATGGGACAATGGCCTCTGCTTGCCTTGATGCCAGATACTTTGGTTTCTCCCTGAACACTACTGGCGCCTTTCAAGCTGCTACCTCACTGCTGCAGCTCAGAGGGAGTGAGCCTGAGGTGAGTGTGTGTATAGGTTCTTTAAGAGGAACTGCTTAGGTCTCCAGCAGTTTCTTCCACTGACTCAATCCTGGCTGGATTTTGCAACCAGAAGTTGTGGGGAGTTATCTCCCTGGCACTGGAACCCTGGCCTGGGGGGCCTGGTGTGGGGCTAGGACTCCTTGATCCTGAGACACCCCTCCCAAATTTCAAAAAGATATCCATTTCTTGTTTTCTCTCTTTTCCTTCTGGTACCTCCATGATACAAATATTAGTACTTGAAGTTGTCCCAGAGGCTTCTTACACTATATTCATTTTGGGTGGTTCTTTTTTCTTTTTGCTGTTCTGATTGGCTGTTTTTTTCCTTCCTTATGTTCCAAATCACTGATTTGATTCTTGGCTTCATCTACTCTACTATTGATCCCAATATTCTTCATTTCAGTTGGTGTATCCTTCATTTTTTGACTGGTTCTTTTTTGATGGTTTCTGTGTCCTTTTTCATGCTTTCAAAGTTCTCACAAAGTTCCTTGAAGTTCTCACTAAGTCTGTGAGCATCCTATAACCATTGTTTTGGACTCTGTATCTTGTAGTCTACTTGCCTCTGTTTTATTTAGTTCTTTTTTCTGGAGATTTTTCCTGTTATTTCATTTGGGACCTATTTCTTTGTCTCTGCATTATGGCTGCTTTCCTGTGTTTGTTTCTATGTATTAGGTAGAGCTGCTCTGTCTCCTAGGCTTGGTAGACAGGTATCCGGTAGGGTTCAGTGGCACAGCCTCCCCACTCACCCAAACTGGGGCACTACAGGTGCACCCCTGTGTGGGCTGCATGCGCTGTCTTGTTGTAATTGAGGTTTGATTGCTGTTAGCACCACAGGGAGCAATTGTCCCCGAGGCCTGTTGGCTGTGAGGTCCATTTGCGACTACCGCAGAGGAGCTGCTGTGCAGGAGCCAACCCTACAGAGCAGGACTTGCTTCCGTGGGCTTTGGTGCACACCAAGACTGCCTCTTGAATGTGTTGCTCATGGAAGTGGTAGGTTTGTAATCTGGCATGATCTGAAGCTGTCCACTGAATGCACTGGCTTTGAAACCTTCTGGGAGGTGCAAAGTCAGCCACCACCTATGACTTGCCTGGGGCCACCCAGTATAATCGACAGTGTGATCTGCAGATGGCTGCTACTTGTGCTGGGCTTGGAGGTGCCTAGGAAAGGCCAGGCTTTGAACCAAGGTTGGCTGCCACTAATGCTGGACCTGGGGCCACTTAGTGAGAAGTATGGGGCATGCCAAGGCCAGATGCTGCTTGTTTGCAATTTGTGAGCCTTTGAGAGATTTTCAGAAAGTCTGTAACAGGAGCCAAGACAGGCAGTTTGTATGGAAAAGCTACTAGAAACAGCTTGGGTAGGCCCACAAGTTGGGTGGAGCAGGGTTTCAGGGAATCACCAGGGCAGGGTCAACAGTGTTAGCCAGGCTGATGGACACTCAGATATGGCACCCGCCAGCCATCTCTCTCTCTCTCTCTCTCTCTCTCTCTGTATGTGTGTGTGTGTTTGGTGGGGAATCTCAGAAAAGGAACAATGACCCCTGCCAGCACTTTTGTCTGGCAAAAAGCTGCCCCTCCAGCTCTCACCCCGACACGAGACAATTCAGTTCCTCCCTGTATGTCCCCGGCCCCTTTCAAGCTGCCGTCCCAGTGCTGGAACTCAGAGGGAGCAGTCCGAGTAAGTCCATGCATGGGCTCTTTAAGAGGAACTGCCTGGGACTCCAGAAGCCTCCGTAACACTCAGCCACACTCTACAGCCGGAAGTTATGGGGACTTCTCTTTTTAGTACTGGAACCCTGGGCTGGGGAACTTGGTGTGGGGCTGGGACCCCTTGTACCTCAGTGGTGACCTTGAGAGCTGAGATATGCTTCCCAATTTTTACCCAACATGTGTGGGTGTGGGACCAGCCTTCCTGCATCTGTTCCCCTCCTACCAGTCTCAACATGGCTTCTTTAAATCCTTAGTTGTAGGATTTCCATTCAGGTAGATTTCAGGTGGTTCTGAATGATGATTGTTCTGCAGTTTAGTTGTAGTTTTATGAGGTTGTGGAAGGATTCAAGTATTGTGTTTACCTATGCTTCCCTCTTGACCAAAAGTCCCGAAGAGATTTTTAAAATGCAGGTCATGAACGTGAAGGGTAAAGGAGGATTCTCTGCCAGCCTCTCTGGTTAAGAGAGAGGTGATGCCCCTAGCATACTTATGGTCTAGGATGAGGCTTTCTTATTTGCATACTTTATGCTAATGTGGACTGAGGAAAAGAAGAGTTGTAACTAACAAATAGCTAAGTCAACTAATTGGTAACATAAAACCTAAATAGAGTGTCTGAGAGCTACTAGCAGAGGGTTTGACAAAGCTATGCTCTTACAGATGTGGTAATCAGGTAAACTTTAGAGAACCGGACAACGAAATACTATCCAGCCTTTAAAAAGAAGGAAACTCTTTCACATACTACAACATGAGTGGATCTTGAGAACATTATATTAAGTGAAATAAGTGAATCACAAAAACACAAATACTGTATGATTTCCTTCTATGAGGTATGTAAAGCCATCAAATTCACATAAACAGAAAGGAGAATGGTGGCTGCCAAGGGCTGGGAAGAGGGACAGAAGAAGAATTGTTGTTTAATGGAAATACAGTTTCAGGTCTACAAGATGAAAAAATTCTAGAGATCTGTTTTACAACAATGTGAATATTCTCAACACTACTGAACATATACTTCAAATGGTTAAGTTAGTAATAACAAAGAGAAAGAGAAAAGAGGGAGAGACAGACACAACTGGAATCAGAAAACTAAGCCAGTGGTTTGGAATCTTCTAATAAAGTTTAATATTATTTAGAGGTCAGGGACATTGCTAAGTAATTCAAGGCCAAATTCTCCCAGCATATTAAATTATTCTTTGTAAAAGGGCTTATAACTTTTTTTTTTTTTTTTTTTTTTTTTTTACTGAAACTCATGAACTGTGGTGCTGGGACAGTGGTACCAAGACTCAGGACTCCAGCTCTTAATCCAGGTTGAGCTGTGAGCCTGGCTATGTGATTTAGGCGGCCGCTTGACCTCCACTTGGCCTGAGGATGGTCTCTGTCACTCGCCCACTGTTTCAGCCAGTTTCTGCAGGGATAGGACACCACTCCACAGAGTTGCACCCATACCACAGGGAACTTTTCAGTGTTTACATTTTATTCAGTCGTAGTTATTTAAAGTACATTTTTATATATCTAAGTGAGTAATATAATTTTGTAATTATATTTTATTTTACTAAAGCATGGGTGTATGTATACTACTTCCTACAATAAATTGAGCATTTATGAGACACCTTGCACTCGGCTTAGCACTTTGCATATTCAATGTCCACAACTGGAACTGGACCACAGTATTAAGTAACTTTCCCAATCCCACAGCTCATGGGTTGCAAACTTGGGACTCTGAACTCAGTTTTTCTGCCTGCAAGCAGGCCATGCTCTGAACCCAAAGCTAAACTGGAGCAGAATACAGAACTTGCATAAAACATAAGCATTCTAAGAAAGTTTGTAGAAAAGTTTAAGAAATCTAACAGAATGGAGGCTTTTATAAATTCACTTTTCAAATTCCATCCATCCTGGCAAAACCAAAAACATGGCTCCTCTCCACCCATGACCTCCCAAATCCCAACGCTCTAGCCTGGCTGCTCAGCAGCGCAAGAGTTTGAATGTACTGACTTAGAGAATTTAGTCCAGTTACTGAATTGAACTCGTGAGAAGGTCTAATCCCAAGTCTCAAAATCCTTAATACGCTGTCAGAGACGTGCTTGTGCTCCCATAGAAACAAGTCGTCCCTGCGTGCTCAGAGTGCTGACTGCAAATGCTTCGAAGAGAAACTATCAAAAGTATGTAAACTGTTTCAAGTCAGACAAGCAAATAAAACACGCATTGTTTTGTGAGTTGCCAAATTTGGTTCTTTTTCTTAAGGTAGTCAGGCATACAACACAGACACACACCAGCTGGCCGAACTAAGTTTATTTATAAGTAAATATTTAGTGGCCTGATTCTGGCCCACTTGATGCACTCTGTTCCAAGAAGATAAGAAAAATAAGTGTTCCTTGAAATAGAAAATGTGGATAAAATGATAATGGCTTTTAAAGATAAGTTTAAATTGATCTGTGGCTGGAACTATTAAAGGGTTATTAATATTAAAGGAACATTATTTTTGCCCCTATGTTTGGAGTATTTTTCACTGTCTAATTAAAATATCTGGCTTTGATGGGTTTGGTTTTAAATAAATTATGGCTTAAAATAAATTATAAATTTGTAATGGCATATTAACATACATTAATAGAAACCAAAAGGCAGAACTCCAGTCCTGACTAAGTGTCATCTTTGCCTACTCTAGACTTGCACCCGTGTGGCTGAAACAGACTCAAGAAAACCTAACATCCACGCTGAGCACCCTCAGCTCAAACAAGGGCTCCCAGCTTAAGTGGGTCTCCCTGCTGCTCAATGATTATAGCCTCTCCCATCTCCTAGTCCCCTGTTTCATATTTTCTTGTCCCTCAGACCTCTAACACCACCTTCCCCAGATTCACGCTCCGCTGGTGACCTTGACCTTTTTGCCTGTTTCACTGACAAAAAACAATCAGGAAGCCCCCCACAAGCTGGCACCTCCACACCTACCTGCCCATAGACCAGCATTATGCTCCTGTCCAGGGTCTCCCCATCCTTTTTCTGCTCGATCTGTCCTTTCACCTATTCAAGGTGAACCCCTCTATTTGGACACAAGATCCAAATCCTTTCGCCAATTCAAGCACATTGCTTCAGCAATGTCCCCCCATTCCTCCTGCATCATCTGTTTTTCCCTATTTACTGAATCATTCCCATAAACATACAAACATGCTATTATTGTTCCCATCATAAAAGAAAACAAAACTCTCCTAACCCTACTTCCCCCTCCACCTAACTTCTCATTCTCTGCTTCTCTTTGTAGTAAAACTCAGGGAGGGTGGTACTGTCTCCAATTCTCTCTTAACCACTCTAATCAGCCTTCATCCCCACCACTCCATCAAGGTCACCAAAGTCCCAATGGATGTATTACAGCCAATGGTCAAACATCCTCCTTGGCTTATGAACTATCTTGGAAACAGACAAGCCCTCCCGTGCACCCTCCCTTGAAACACTTTATGCTCTCAGCTTCCAGAACTTTTCACACACTCGTAGTTTCTTCCTGCTTCACTGATCCTTCCTTCTCAGACTCCTTTACAAGTCCCTCCCCTCTTCCTAACCACCTACACCTGGAGTGCCCCAGGGCTCAGTTCTTGGACCACCCTTCTGCTCTAGCTTCACCTTCTCCATTGGCCATAGCATCCAAACCAAATTAATATCTCCGGGCTTATCTATCTGAATCCTGAATCCCCTCTCAACATTTCGATTCCAGTGTGTCCAAGGCATCTCACATGTAACAGGCCCAAAACCTGACACTTGACCTCCACTCCCCAAACCTGTTTATCCCAAATTTTCTCCATCTAAGTAGATGCAACTTCATCCTCCCTGTTGCTCAGGCCAAAACCCTTGGGCTAGCCTTGTCTCCTCTCCTTTTCTCACACCCTACCTCCTCTCCCCAGGCAAATCCTATCACCTCTACCTTCGGATTGTATCCAGAATCAGATCACTTTTCATTCCTCAGGTAAAATATCACTGTTATGAAGGAAGAAATGAAATATTTCAGAGAGATTTAGAATGTCCATGTAGAACATTTCTGGTAGGGTAGACAAGAAGCCGATGGCAGTATTTCTTCTAGTAGGAAATGAGGGGCCAGGGAGCAAGAAAGTGAGGGAGACTTACTTCTCACTCATACCCCTTGTACCTTTTGAAGTTATGTGCCATGTGCATTCAATGCCTTCTAAAAATAAGCAACATAATTTAAGAATGACAATGATGACCTTGCACCCTGTCTGGCCTCCCACTGAGAGGCCAGCAAAGATGACCTGCTCCAGCTGCAGTGGGAAGGGCTCCAGGCCCCTGCGCAGCTCCACCAAGGCGATAGGCACTCAAGCTTTCTCACAGCCTCGGGTTCGCCATCTGCAAGGTTAAGTTAATAATTAGAGCTCTCCTTAGTTTACGGAGGGGGATCTGCTGTGAGACAGCACATTCTACATGTAAGACTGTGCACATACATAAGTTTTCACTACCCTTGAGGAAAAAGTGAAGTTTGGTGGATGAGAAGGCAAGCCAGCACACTGAGCTGTGGAACAGGAAATGGGGCTAGAATAGCAAACGGAGCTGTCTCCGTGTGGCATAATAGGTTCTAGGAACCAAGAAAATCTGTTTCTTGGTCTTAAACAACTTTAAATTTAACAAGTATAATTGAGATTATCATTTGCATTATTACAGTTAGGCTGTTCTCTGGTCTTGTGATGATTATGCAAATTTCAGTCATCCTCCCTAGATTGCTCTTTTATTCTCACAGTATACAGACTAGCTGAAATCTAACGAGATGGAAGCATTTGCAACTCATAGATATGCTAGAATCAAATAATGGCAATTTTTCAAAGTTATGTAATAGACTGATCTAAATTTTAAAATACTAAAGTGATCAATTGGGTCCTAGATGAAACCCTGCCTTGAGATGCAATAATAAATGAAAAATGTAAAATAACTGGATTTAGTGGCTGTAGATGAGCAGATAGAAACAATGTGTAATGTGTGGAATTAATTTTTAAGGCACACATTGCGTAGTCAATGAAGTAAAATAAAATGACATTTTCTGGGAAAAGACAACCATGTTTTTCTTCATAGGCTGGTTTCCCTAAATAGCATAGTATTAAAAAAACAAAAAGAAAAAAAAAAACTAAGCAAATAGGGCATGCATGCATATGCATTTCAGGATTGTTTTTTAATCTGCTACTTTTATTTGTTAGTTATTTTATACTATTTAATGTAATGGAGAAATATTGTATCCTACAGTGTTTAAAACACCTATGGAAGGTTCACTGTTTGGGAAAATGGGTTTTAAAGCTTTATTTCCTCATTTTTTTTTTTCTTCTGAATCATTTCCTCTTCTTTCATCTTGGAATTTGTAGGGGAGGTGATATTCCTCCTCCTCTAAATCATATCCTTCCAAAGAAAAGAAAAGAAAACAAAGTTCCAAGCTTATCTATATCTAATCAATCAGAATACCACTTCCTGTCCCCCTGCCCCCTTCCAGTTACCTCTTGGTTTCAAATGGAACAGGAGGAGGAATCAGAAGATTGTCCTGGCCTGCCGCTTCCTGCCTTCACCTGAGACCTGCAGCTTAGGCCGTAGTTCTCTGAAGCTACAGAGTGAGCTCTCGTTCCCCCCACAGGGCGCTGGGAGGAGCACCACACAGAAGTCCAGGATTATTACTACTAAAATCTGGAAAAGAGAGCACTCTTTTATCATTTCCCCATTTCTCTTTTCTCACTTCCCCTTCTCTCCCCCCACCACCTTTCCCTCCTTCCCCACTCTAAGAGTTTTTCACCCGTGAACACACCACAGGAGCGAGGGTACGGAGAGCAGAGGGTCTGAACTGGGAAAAGAAAACGAAGGAAGAATCATAGCAGCTACACCCAGATCACTGAGAAATGGGAAATGAAACAAGCTCAGAGCCAAATTCCAGGAGGATGCTATATTTTGGACTTACTAAACACTTGGTGTTTTCATTATTTGCCCAAGCCTTAAAGCTTCGGTCATTAGTCTTCCCCTTCCTAATGCAAGAAAATAAATGCTGACTCGTGTCATTTGCCCAGACACCACCGGAAATGGCATCGGCTCCCCTGATGCTGTTCACAGATGTGAATGTGCTAGCAGCACCCAGAAGTGAGTGTATCTGCCTTGTAGCACAGGCTCTGGGCTCTCTCCTTGACCTGAAACTCTGACCTACAGCCAAGAAGGGAGCCTCTAGGAAAGACGTGTAGAATCAACGCAGAGGTACACTTTTAAATCACCGGTTGCTTTAATGAGTAAGTACTTTTCAGTTTTCCCATTTTATTTGAAGCATTACTTTTGCATTTCTGAACAGCCTTTCTTGGCATTCTCATTTCTTGGGTGCTCTCTGTAGGAAGGAATCTTCCATCCTAGTCCGCTCCACACTGCCCCCACTTACCTGAACAGCCCTAAAGAGACCACTATTATTTCCTAGTGAGAAGGACTGATAAACTACTGAACCTCTAAACATGTACAGTGAGAGGAAATGGTAGGTTGTGAACAAGAAAGGATGCGAAGCATCTGTTATATATGCACCCTTGTATGTTGTGGTTGACCACAAAGGCTTGGCATCATTTTAACTCCCAGCTCTGCTTTTTATAAAATGGGTGACCTCGGGCAGATGACTCAATCTGCCGAACTTCATTTTCGATCATGTAAAATGGAGAGAAAAAAGTACTAATTTCACAGGGTTCTTACGAGGAATTAATAGGTAAGCAGATAAAATGTGTAACATAAGCAGTGGGTACCAACTGATGTTACTAAATAACAAGTTAAATTAGTGTTACTAAATAATAATAAGTTAAATACTTCATTACTGGAAAGCTGCCTTAATTACTAAGTCACATCCCCCCCGAAATGCTGAGGTGGCTCAGAAAAGCAATAATTGATATTTGTAAAGTTTATGGAGCATTTCCTTTGATTTCCACAGTTCACCCAAAGGCAGGCAGTGCTGAGCGGCTGACTTAGTTTTGTTCCTGAGGAGTTAGGGAGAAGCTGTGCAGCCCATGGCCAGAGAGGAGCTGGGAGCAGAAGGGAGGAGACAGGACTCGGGAAAAGCCTGGTGTCATCACGTGTTATTTCCCCACCATGGACTCTTGTTCTGCCAGCCGCCTCACTTCCTGGGCCTTGTCCCTCTTCCTGTGCCCAGTCCTAGGGCTTGAAAACTGGGGGATGTCCTTAGTCCCACTGCCAACACTCACAGCATTGGGAACCCAGGTCTTCCAGATCCTTCTAAGAAATAGTATGGGTAGGGAGCAAGGCAGACAGAGACTGGCTCTTAGAAACTGCATCATTAATAGTAACATCCACAATAAAATAATATCCATTTTACAAGCTCTTTTTTAAAAAATTGCATTTTATTGAATATGCAATTACAGTTGTCCTGATTTTCCCCCTTTTGCTTCCCCTCCACCCAGCTCCACCCCCACCCCCACCCCCTCGGGCCATCGTTCATGTCTATGGGTCCTGTCCCACACCGTGGTTCATGGCCATGGGTCATACATATAGGTTCTTTAGCTACTCCATGTCCTATACTGTACTTTACATCCCCATGGCTATTCTGTAACTACCTCTTTGTACTTCTTAATCCCCTCACCTCTTCACCCACCCATCTGGAAATCATCAAAACACTCTCTGCATCCACGATTCTGTCTCTGTTCTTTCTGTTTGTACAAGCTCTTTTATGTGATCTCTTTAGAGGAGCATACAGATCATCTCCCATTTAAAGGATGAAAACAGAGGTAAAGCAAGCTCTGGAGGTATCAGAAACCCCAGCCTGCTGACTCAGCCTAATGTTCACTGGTTAAATGGGCTTTTGTGCCCATCCATGGAGACAGAATTTCAGAATCCAATCAGTTCATCAGCTGGAAGTAACTTAGTCATTATTAGCTCCCCATCATCCTCCTTTTCAGCCATGGGAACCTTTTATTTAATCACTGATTAGAATCTAGAGTAGCCAGCATAAGTATAAAAATATAGCTTTAGTGCAGTAACTGAGTTTTCCATTGACACATTAGTAGAAACTAGCTCTCAGAGTGATAAAAACTACCCCAAGTTGACTTCATACCTGCTCTGCTTTCTCATGGAAAAATTTAAAGCTGTGCACAAAACATTGCTTTGCTTTGTTTCGTTTTTCAACATAATAAAAAGGAAAACTACATACAAATATCTTTTTCTAGATAAGACTTTTTTTCCTCAAGGTTTCAACACATATTTATAGCCGAGGTTAAAAGCTCAGGCTCTGGAGCTGAATTTCCTCCTCAAAAAAACAAAACAAAACAAAATCTTAAGCTTACCTAATCAATCAAGAAGATTCACAGCCAGTAAAAGACCAGTTGGGCATTTTACTAGCCGAGCAACTTTGGGCTATTTACATAACCTCTCCAAGCCTCAGTTTACTTATCCATATCAGGAAGATAATAATAGTTACTACCTCATTAGTTTGTGAGAATAAAATAGACCTGGTACAGAGTAAATGCTCAGTGAAAGCTGACTATGATGCGTAAAGGGCGGACAAGGATGAGCGAAACCCACTGCGGCCGTCCAAGACCAGGATAGACTAGGGCGGAAAGCAAATGGGTGTTTCATCGCGCAGTACAAAATGGAACCACGTGCTTAATAGAGGCATCTGTCAGAGGACCAAGAGATTTTTCTGTCTGGGAAGATAGGGAAGGCTCACAGACAGAACTGCATCTTAAACTGTAACCGGAAAAGCCAGTATCCATGCTGCTTGTCACCTACCAGACCCAATAAGCAGAGAGGGATTGAAACTTTATGGGCGCTTTATTCAGATGGCCACTGATCTGAGATGACAGAGGGTTTGTACAGTAAAAGACTGTCTTAAATTCCATTTAAAAATGGCCCTTTTGATAAGGAGAACAAAGTGTAAGTAAGGGGTTTGGAATTCAGGGAAAAGTTAATTGGATTTAAAAAAAAAAAAAAAAAAACCTGCAGCATTCTCGCCCCAGGCGGTGGTCCTCTCACCCTGGAGCACAATGGCTCAGATACCATCCTGATTGCGTGTAGCCCTCCTGAGGCACAAAGGTGGAACTGTTTATGGTCTCCTGGAGCCAGGGTGGGTCCTACCTTTGGTTCCTGGAACAATAACTTCTACATGCATGGATTACTAAGCTTATTAGCTATTAAACTAAAATTCTCCAACTTTTGAGTCCCCCATCAAAACTAGGTCTTAAAGAAGGAGCAGAATTTCAGTACAGGAAGGCGCTAGTCAACCTTTAATGCTCAGTTGCACAGCAAACGTGAAGAGGCGAGAAGCTCTCTGATTGCACACAAAGTCCGTCATTCACCCCTTGGCTTTGGGGAGCTACACAGAAGGAAGGATCATAGCCTAGGTTAAAAAACAAAGTTTGTAACTGCAAACTGTTGGAGTTATGTTAGCATTTCAAATGAATGTGAAGATACAAAATTTGAAAACACAGATTTAAAAAATACCACTTTTAGAAAGTATTTCAAATTAAGACCCTTTCTGAAGGATCGAAAGTAATTTATAGAAAGAAAAAAATTAACCATAAAAACCTAAAAACAGAGGTGGAATTGTTCACTAAGCTCAGCTTCCCAAAATCACACCATCTTCCTCCCTAAAGTATATTTTTAAGAATTGTCTTACTTTTTATTGCCAAGAAATGGTTGAACTGTTGTATATCCAGGCTATCATTCAGTATCATTTTGGTGTTTTTGGAATAGTGGAAACAGCCACAGTCATGAAAAATAAAAATGACTTGATTCAAGCAGTTCAGAAGCAGAATTTATTTCCACCTATTTATCGCCAACGTTCCAAGCATAAATTATATAGCAGCCTCTTCAAAAACGCACAGCAAGAAAAAGCTGCCTTCATTCCCACTGAGGATCAATAGTTACCTGTAGGACAAGCGTTCAAAGGTCACAAGAGAATTATCTGAGGAATTCAGCCACAGTTTGCTGGGAGGACAAATGGGCATCTAGAGAATTTAGAAGTGATAAGAGGCCTGTACAGACTAGATTACTCCCTGCCCTTCCCCTCCCCACCGCCTTGGAACTTTATTGTACTTAACCTGAATATGTCTGGAACTCAGGAAACCAGTTTGGGCTAGCTAGATTTATTGAGCACTTGAAAATGTGGCCGGCCTCATGCTGATTTAACCCTCACTTCTTGAGAAATCCCTAGTGTAGTTCCTAATTTTTTGATGAGGAACCTGAAGTGCGGAGGGATTACTTAACCTGGCCGGGGCGGCTGGTGAATAGAGGAGCAGGATATAAACCCAGGGGGCTGACCCCAGGGCCCACCCTCAGCCACTGCGCTTTATTGCCTCAATTCAGGGTCATCTGCATACAAATGGTAATTGATAAGGGGACCATATAATTTATTTGCATCCAAACCGGGATTTTGGCGGGGGAGGGGAGCTATGAGTTATGCTGGGAAAACAAGGGTAATCCAGAAGCGTTTGAGGCAAACAGGGATTTGTGACCAGCGTATTGACAGATGCTGGGAGAGTGGGTGAACTTACCGAGGGAAGGAACGTGGAAGAAAAGAAGAAAGGAGTCGATTAGTGGGCCTTGAGAAAGACCAACATTTGGGGAATCGCCAGAGCAAGAGAAACGCACAAAGGACAGCAGGGGAGGTGAGAGAGGAGAGGTGGGTGTCAGGCTCTCCGGTGGTTTTTTGGGAGGGGAGCAACCACTGGTGCTCCGGCCCCCAGAGCTGGGAGTGCTGCGGATTCGACCAGGACCTAGAAATGGCCATTGAAAGGAGCAACAAGGAAGTCATTGGTGATTTACTGACAAACATTTCTTCGGTTTGATGGAGCTGGAAGCCAAATAAAAGTATGAAAAAAAGAAAGGAGAGTAAGTAGGAGGTGAGGACCCAGACACAGCCAGTGCAAACAACTCTTTTTAAGAAGTGGCCTTGAAGGGGAGGCAAAAGATAGGACTGTCCTGGAGGTGGAGTCCAAGAAGTTTCCTTTTTTCTCGAAGAAAGAAACTAGAATGTATTTAATGCTTACGCAAGGAGCCAGCCTGAGGAGACTGAAGAAAAAGTGGAATGCATAATTACCCCCTCGCCGCAGGGACCTCCTGGAGCAAAGAGTGAGGCACTAGGGGAAGTGCTACCTGAGCTGAGGACTGACTACCTTCCAGCCCAGGACGACCTTCACGTCTGAGGAGGTACAGCTCTGCCTCTGTGGGAGGGAGGAAAGGGGGTCTGTGGGTTTGAAGGTGTGAGGGAGGGGACTGAGCGAGGAGCTTGCTGTCTGTAGACTCCGGTTTTCTCTAGAGTCCCAGGAGGGAGCGGTTGCAGTGGCCGAGGTTTGAAGGTGTCTAATGCATGGCAGGCCCTGTACTAAGCCCCTGATAGATTTTGACATGATCCCTTTCTATCCTCACTGTTATTCAGTGAGGTCGCTGATGAAACCTCTGTTTGATGCCAGCGAAAACTGGCTCCGAATGTCGGGCAGCGAACCCAAAAGCACACAGCTGTTCAGGGCCAGAGATCAAGTCTGACTTCAGAGTTTCCTGGAAGTGAAAGCCAGGTCCCTGCCTTCCAATATCTTTCATTCTTGTCAGAGAGGAATAGGAAGGAGGTTAACAAATGTACTTTAATTAATGGTTTGAGAACATAATGTGGAAGTTTGTCACAGCCAGTCATGTTGGGTTGTTTATGCGAACTGATTTTTTACTTTAAGAAATCCTTTTGTTAAAAAGGTTTTTTGTGTTTTTTTTTTTTTTTTAAGTGGAGCTACTCAGTTAAAGCCTCCATAGTTTATCTTTTCCTTTTATAGATGTTACTTGCATACTAGGCATTACGAACCAACTTTATTTATAAAGAATATCTCCTACATTTCTATAGTCCACTGAAAATTTTTTTTTAAATTTTTACTTATTGATTTAAGAGAGAGGAAGGGAAAAAAGAGAGCGAGAAAAACATCAATTTGTTGTTCCACTTATTCATGCATTCGTTGGTTGATTCTTGTATGTGCCCTGGCAGGAAACAACCCACAGCCTCGGGGTGTCAGGACCAGGCTCTAACTAACTGAAATTTTTATATTAGACTGTTATTGTGAGGAAATATACTGCCTTAAGGATTTTTAAACTTGGGAATTCTTAGACTCTCAAAGTGTGTGAAATTCCTCTGTTGATTTTTTTATTGCAAAAGGGTCACAAATTTAAGATTGCGGCCTGACAGAGGTGGAACAGATACAGATTGAATAGGTCCTTAGAGACTCCTGCCTCCAAGAGAAAAACGTGAAGATCTCTATTGCAGTTTCAACGTTCCGTTTAGGTCACAGATATGTGAGAGTTTAGATTGTGATTAGAACTAAATGAACCAACAAGTTAGCAATGTGGGCCCGATGGTAGGGTGGGGCCGCGTGATTGAGGGCTGGGAAGGAGGAACCCTGATGCTTGTTGAGGTGTGAGTCAGATTTGCACAGCGACAGCTGTCACCACCCCAGGTAGACACAGGTGTTCTCTAAATTTTTACTGAAACATTTAATGGGCTGCCGAACTGAGGCCTATTTTAGAGGTGCGGTTATTGAGGGTAGGGGTTTGGAATCTGTCTTTCCAATGGCTTTTTGGAAATAATTTTTGTTACATTATTTAACATAGTATCTCACAGTACTTTTATGTATTTTTAAAAATTTGTTCTTAGAACCACTTTTTAAAATAGTAGGCCTGGATCCCCCCCATTTTCAACCTATGCGGAGGAGTGACTATTCACTGACTCATCCCAAATCAAGCCCCAACCCACAGGCCATTCACTAAGCTTTCCCAAAAAGGAGCTAAGAATTGTTTGCTTTTTTTATTTTTCTTTCCCAAAACTATATGTTACATGCAATTTAATTTTTGAGAAGTTTAAATTCCACTTAGAAAACTAAGCAATGCCAACATATACCTAAGTTGTTAAGTTCATGAAAAATAATTATTTTCTTATTTGTACCATGTATTTCACAGAATTTAAGGGGATCTTGGAAAGTTCAAAACATTGGTTTGACCACCAAAACTGCAGTTTGAAGGAGATGAGCTATTTATATTCCCAATATAATATTGCATTAAGATGATCAGTCATATGCAAGAGACTTTTAAACCAGTTAGAAGCATTCCCTACAACTAATCAATTGAAACAACATCCTAATTGTTAGTGATTACCTCTGTGATTTAAGACCTCTCTACAGGGCCTCTGGAGCTACTGCCCTATTAAATGTGTCACTCTTCCTGTAACTAAACATCAATGAGAAAAGCAAAAATTAGCCTAATTACTACAACACATTGATTTATGGAAAACAAATGCTAGGTGTTTGTTTTGTGATAGTTATAAAGCAGTACTCAATGATTTATAAGTCATGGCTTATGAAACTATTAAAAAATTAATTATCCCCAAGCAGTAATCTAAGCAAGATGCTTGAAAGTAATTTATTATAGTAGCAGCCATTATTAATGCATATTTCTGCCAGAGCTTTATCCAAAAGCCAAATTTTACTTTGAAAACAGAAAAATGCGGTACTACCTGTAATCATGACTTGACGAATCATTGTAAGACTCTGTTAACACTGGCTTGCACTGGATGATGGACTCCTGGACTGCAGTCATCTTCCCATATACCTCCTCTCTCCTTGGACCTTTCCTACGGGTTTTGGCACTTATTGTACATGCATCAGTTCCAGCTGCCAGCTCCTTCTTTGATGTTTCACATGTCCTTTTCCACATCCCTCTTTTTTTTTTTTTTTTAAGATTTTATTTTTCCATTTTTAAAGAAAGGGAGAAAAAAAGGGAAAGAAGTGTGGTTACCTCTCATGTGCCTTGGCTGGGAATCGAACTGGGGACCCTTTGGTTCGCAGCCCACACTCAATCCACTGAGTCACACCAGCCAGAGCTCCATATCCCTCTTCTTGAGAGAAGACACTGCATTTTTATACCTCCTCCTTCCACCTTGCACAATATCCGGTTCTTGGTGATCCTTATTGACTGAATGGATGAAAGAACGAATGAGGCACTCTATCTATAAATAGCTACCAAAACAAATAAGTGAGTTTAGCAAATTTGAAGCAAGGAAAGAAGCATAGCCTAAAAAGACCACTGACTTATTTTCAAATCCCCTTTTTGCTTCAGTTTTTTAATTGAAAAGAGCTTTGAAGATATTTAGAAGTAACCAACAGGGGTTTTTTTTTTTATCTCTCCAAATTATTCTCTATTCACAACACCCCCTCCTAAATCCCACCTCCTTTTTTTCAGGTTGGTTTTGTTTTTAATGTTTCACATCTGAGTTTAAAGGATTCTTTCCCGCAATAGTCCTGAGGGTGTCTGATTCGTTCATCCTGCTACAGTTGTGGCATTCTCTATCGAGAACTTCACGAGCTTCCTAACTGGAGTGCTTCTTCTCACTTATTTCCCCTTCATTTCTACAGCCCTACCTACATGTTCCACAGCAGGGGAACAATACATTCTTAGATGGATGTTTGATTTTTAAATTTTTGCATGTCTCTCGCTCGAGATTATGGAATGGGATGAAAAAAGTATACTCCTATTTACGCACACCCCCACTTCCACCCTTCCTAACCACCCCTCACACACCCCCGAGTACACATGGACCCCACCCCTCCTGAGCCAGCAGAGTAGTGGTTGCGTGCCCGGACATGGAGGCACACCAGAAGACCTTCATCCCATCTCATCCCCAACCTGAGCCACGCTTTAGAATTGAGACTAGCCTGCAGGGGGTTCTGGTCTAAAGGAGGTTTCTGCAGAGACAGATTTGAGAGTCAAGGGTTTTAAGTCTTGGCTCCATCAATCAATATTCTTCCCTAGAAAAGGTGAATAATAAGGATTGGCTTATATATAGGATAACATTTGTAAAGCACCTACCATCCAGTAGCCATTCAATAAACAGTAATTTTGTTTTATTCAAAATCTTTCACTTCCATCATTTCATTTGATCTTCGCAGAACCCTGCTAGGCAGGCAGCAGCAGAAATATTGTAATCTCCTTTTCACAGATGGTTGTTAACCTGGTGTTCCGAAACTTGCACAGTAATAATAGTAGCTCTCATCCATGCTAACTACTTGTCAGGCATTGTTCTAAACATTACGGTTAATCGTTACATCAAATTTATGAAGTGGGCACTGTAAGTCCCACTCCACAGATGAAGAACTTAAGTCAGAGAAAGGCTAAATAACTTGGCCAAGGACTAAGAGCTAGCACACGGAAGAGTTGGGATTGAGACTCACAGAATGGCTTCAAGGACAGTGATCCTCACCAGTAGTATATTTAAGTGCCTCCCTTTCCTGCTGCATTTGGACTCATCTGTTGAGCCCAAGTCTAAGGCTCTTCATATCCAGAGAAAGAATCCATTGGACCATTTAAGCAAAATAGCCCTGAAGGAGCCCTGACTGGTGTACTCAGCAGATTGGGCATCATCCTGCCGACCGAAAGGTCTCTGGTTTGATTCCCAGTCAGGGCCCAGGCCTGGGTTGCGGGCCAGGTCCCTGATTGGGTTGTGCAAGAGGCAACTGATAGATGTTTCACACATTGATGTTTCTCTCCTTCCCTTTCTCCCTTACTTCCCCTCTCTCTAAAAATAAATAAATAAAATATTTTCTTAAAAAATAGCACAGAGCCCTGGCTGGTGTAGCTCAGTGGATTGAGCACAGACCTGGGAACCAAAGGATTGAGGTTTGATTCCCAGTCAGGGCACATGCCTGGGTTGCAGGCCAGTTACTGGCAGGGGACACACAAGAGGCAACCACACATTGATATTTCTCTCCCTCTCTCCTTCCCTTCCCCTCTAAAGATAAAATAAATAAAATCTTTTAAAAAAATAGCACAGAAAGAGACAGCAGTAGCTTAGGTCAGCCAGCCTCAGGGAGAGAACTCTGACGGCAGCAGTTGTTGATGTTCAATACCCTGGGGGACCAGGCACAGCCTGTGACCACGGTGCCAGCCCAAAGAGGGCACACAGCTGGATGGCATGGAGCCCTGGAAACACTGGGAAGAGGGCTTCCCCAGCGCTTTTGCACTTTGGATCTGGAGTGTAGAAATACTGTTCACAAAGACACCTGTTTTCATGACACTTAGCACTCTGCACTTTGTGTTACAGTTATCAATGAATATTTCTAATCTGCTTGTGAAGGAAAGGACCAAGTTTGACTCATTTTATATCCTCAATGTGGTGCATTTAGTAGGAGTTAGTGTGAGTTGGATAAATAAATGATTGTAAACAAATGGGATTTGGAGTTTTCCTTAAGTTTTATTTTATTGCACCACAGTTAGCTAAATCCTAAGGTGTTTTAGTTTGTTTGTTTTTTAAGATTTGTGCCCTGACTTGGAATCGAACCCAAGATCTTTAGATTTACAGGACGATGCCCAACCAACTGTGCCACACCAGTTAGGTGGTACCTTTTTTTTTTTTTTTAATGAGGTTCTTTGGGGGGAAATTAAGCCAATATTTTCTGTTGTCTTAAGGCAACTCATATTCTATCCATTTTTGTGGTTTGACTTTTGTATTTGTACCCATTTAAAACCACAAATGGTATAGCTTTTAAAAACTGAATGTGTCATTTAATAATAGTTCTCCGTACACACCTATTAAAATGTTTATTAATGCATAAAAGCCTACAGAAGTCAAGCCACAGTGGATCTTATTAATGGCTTCTGCGTAAGTGCACACAGTGGATGCCATCCTCCTCCTCATCTGAGATTTGTTAGTAGTATCGGAGTGTGTTTCTACTTTTTATTCATCAGTACCTACGGTTGTAAATGGCACCTTGAAATAAACTTCATCTGAAGTTTTGAAGATGAGTTTCACAGCTCGACATTTTATTCAATATGCTGGGGAGGAAAAACTTTTCCTCTGCCTCTTAAGTTCAGTTTCTGGGACCCTGTGATTAAACTAACAAGAGACAGGTTAGCCAGAGAAAAGGCACACAATTTTTATTAATAAAGTGCACTAGAGTTCATAGAAAAGAAATGAAACTCAAACATTCAGGAGTTTATATACCATTTTAACAAAAGAAAAAGGGTTTGGGCTTCAGGGGATGAGAAATTGTGGGGAAGTGACTAGCAACTATACGGGGAAACTGATGGAAAATCTGGGCTATTTTGGTAAGGTCTCTGTAGGAAAACTCATCTTGGTGTTAACCCCTCCCTGCCTTCTTCCTTGACTCCTCTTTGGTTGGGGGGAGGGACCTTTCCTCAAAGGGAAATCTATACACTGCTTTTAGGCAGATTAGGGGGGTGCAGAGAAGTCTCCCTGCGTCTGTTGATTCTTAGTTGCCTTCAGCTCAAAATCATCCTGATGCCAAAGGGGCATACTTGGGGTAGCATGTTCTGATTTTCAAATGGAAAGCAAAGAGTATTATAGCAGAAACACACGTGAGTTATTTCCAATGTTATTTCTCTCTCTTTTTTAAAGATTTTATTTATTTTTAGAGAGGAGAAGGGAAGGAGAAAGAGGGAGAGAAACATTAATGTGTGGTTGCCTCTTGCACGCCCCTGACTGGGGATCCATCCAGCAACTCTTTGGTTTGCAGGCCGACACTCAATCCACCGAGCCACACCATCCAGGGGCAAGGTTATTTCTTTTTTAAGACCTATTGCTACAGGCACTCTCACTTTATGTTGCTTTTCCATTTGAATTCTTCTTAAGTTTTTGAAAGTAATATAAGATTATATAAAAGACATTTACCCAAAAGGGGGAAAGCGATTCATCCATTCTCCTACTATTAAAAGCTCTGCTTCTGCATGTTTTCTTTCAGTGTTATCTATGCCTATCTATTTCATGTAGTTTCAGCAATACAGGGCACACAGGTAGTCTGTAACTTCCTCCTCTTAACTTACCACAGGCATTCTCCATGGTTTTGCTTACTCACATTCATTGGTAAGCAGCTACAAAGTTAACCTAACCATTGTCCGGTTGTCAGACATCTGGGCGGCCTTCCCAGTGGCCCTTTGCACCGGTAGTGGGGGAGGGCAGGCCACGTTGGCCCCTCCTGGCTAGATGGAACCTGGGCCTCCAAGAGCAGCCACAGGCAGTTCAGAGGTCAAGCCCCAGCCCAAGTTAAGCCAGGCCAATCAGGGCTTCTGACTCCAGGCTCCCTTCTTGCTCTCTCTCCTCTCTCTCAGCCTTAAGGTGGTGGAGTTCTGCCCTGAGGGTTTCCCAGGCCAAAACTTCATCCCTGGTCCTGAGTCTTAACCACACAGAGGGCCTGCCTGCCCAGGCTGCTCGCTCCTCCCAGCTGCTCTTTCCTTCTGTCCTAGCTATCTGCAGACCCACCCACGTGCAAAGGAAGGAGCTAGGCCACTTGACCTGGGCATCATGGCCCACCTACGGTCCTTGGAAGTGCGGCAGCTGCTCCACAACAAGTTTGTCGTCATCCTAGGAGACTCTGTCCAGAGGTCTGTGTACAAGGACCTGGTGCTCCTGCTGCAGAAGGATTGCCTGCTCACTCCCAAGCAGCTGAAGGCCAAGGGGGAGCTGAGCTTCGAACAGGACAAGCTGGTGAATGGAGGCCAGAAGGTTGCCATGCACAACGGCACCAACTACCGTGAAGTCCGGGAGTTCTGCACCAGCCACCACCTGGTGCGCTTCTACTTCCTCACTCGCGTGTACAGCGGCTATGTCCAGGACATCTTGAAAGAGCTGCAGTCCTATGAGCATGCCCCAGACGTGGTCATCATTAACTCCTGTCTCTGGGACATCTCCAGGTACGGGAAGGACTCCTTTAGCAGCTACCGGAAGAACCTGGAAAACCTGTTCAAGCACCTGGACCAGGTGCTGCCAGAGTCATGCCTCCTGGTGTGGAACATGGCCATGCCCGTGGGTGAGAAGATCACCGGGGGCTTCCTCCCGAGGAAGCAGTCGTCCTTGTCCTTGGGTCTGAAAAAAAAGGTGATTGAAGCCAACTTCTACAGCTTTGTCGAGGCACAGAAGCACAATTTTGATGTGTTAGATTTGCACTTCCACTTTCGCCATGCAGAAGGGCACCGTCAGGGAGACGGGGTACATTGGGACCAGCGGGCGCACCGACACGTCTCCCAGCTGCTGTTGGCCCATGTGGCTGATGCCTGGGGTGTGGAGCTGCCCTACCGCCAACCTGTGAGCCAGTTGATCAGGAGTGGACCTGGACAGGGGGTTGAGAGACAGTCCCAGACCAGCAGGAAACGACAGGCCTTACTACCGTACCCATCATTTTCTCCCAGGCAGAGCCCCCTTCTCCCTCTCCCAGCTCCCCGCCTACCCCTGCCTCCACCCCTGCTCCCACAGCCTCCTCCCATTACCTGTCACCCAACAGTAAACCCCCACTTATTGTCGCATCCCCAAGATGCCTGTTTTACCTCAGACCAGCCTTTCCAGTCGGGTCAATTCTTTAACTCTTTCCATTCGGATGTCCCCTCATCTACCCAGATAGGATTTGACTTCGAAGCTGAAGTTATGTTTGATCCCCAGCCTCCAAGGGTCTCTGGACCCACACCCTATTATCAGCAGCCGGCCCCTGTGGTTCATAGGGGTTTTCCCCGGAATGTGCCTCATGGCCCCTATGGGCCCTGGAGACAGCCACCCAAGTCTTACAGGAGACAGGCCCGAGCCCACCCCGAGCCAAGGCCTCATTAGGCAGACTTGGGCCTTTTTCCTCCTCATGGACATGGACTTGACAGATAATCTGACTCTGCCTAATGGACTGATCTTGTTAACATAAGCTGATGATCCACACTTGGACTTCCTTTGGTTCTTTGCTGGCACCAGTGACGGCAAGGAAGAGCGGTCTGACCTGACCTCCTTGGCTGTGGCCTCTTCCTCCATGCTCTGGGGCTGACCGGGTGTTATTCCTGCCTCTCATTCCCTGTTCTCTTTGCCTTTTTGTAAACAGAAAATGGAAATTAAAAAGTTGTTCTACAAAAGTAGCTGTGGGTTTTGTGTGTAGCTGTATTTAATAGTGCTTCTCTCTTCCATTAACCAATTAGCTTTGTAAGAGCAAATAAGTAGCAAAAATTATTTGAAATAATTCTGAAGTTTCCATGAAATCGATTGGATAAATTTTTTAAAAATTAACTTTTTGTGATCATGTTTTCCAGAGATTTCTAAATAAATCATTGTCTTTTAGAACTGGGGAACTAAAGACATAAAATTGAATTACCATTTACAAACAAGGAAACAGGCCAGAAGAGGTGAGTGACTCGTTCCAGGTCACACAGAATATTGACCCTCTACTGGCTTTTCCTAGTTGATACTGGTTTCTAGTTTATATTAACATCAAACCACAAGACTAACTTGCAGCAATACCAAACCGAGGAAGAAGGTTTACCGAACATGGCCCTTCTATGAAAACCCAGGCAGGAAAAACCCTATAGCTCAATCATCAGAAGTTTGGTGGTTAGATGTGCAATGAACTATGTACGTAAACTAGAGTGGATGGCATACTTGTGACTCTATAATATTTTCAATAGTTTTGAATTTTGGACTTGAAAAAATTAGAAGACAGTTGCTCTTAATGACAACATGAGTCACCATTAAATAAAACTAGGAGGTAGAAGGGACCACCCAGTACACAACTCTGACAAATGGCAGTGCCCCCCCCCCAGCCCCCACTTTGTCTTGTAGGAATGTTAACATCAGGAAGTGTTTGAATGCTAGGCCTTTTGTCACACTACATTGGGGAAATGTTAATACTTAGATAAACTAGTCAAAATAGTATTGTCTGAGTAATGGGCTTTTTCACTGAATTGATTTAACTAGCTTATCATTCCTCAATTGAACCATTCCTAAATTTGATGAGGATCAGGAAATAATATCCTGCAAAAATGAAGTTCATGAAATCACAGGAAAGGGATGAGATCAGCTGTCTACAGAAGAAATAACACAGCAGCTTTTAATCACCAAAAACTCAGAAGATTCCTAGAAAATAAGGCTTTTATCTTGTCTTTGTGTCTCAAATCTTAGTACAATGTCTAACACTTATTAAATACCAGGTGTTTCTTGAATGAATCAGTGAATGAATGATGAGGTGGTATGTGAATGTGTTCCTGGTGAGAAGACAGCCCAAGTCTCTAAGGAGATACCTAAAAGGATATTTGATCCTTATAGCACATCTGAAGGAATATTGCCAAAACAGTATTATGATGACCTTCAAGGACTCTTAGAAAAGTAGTGACTACAAGTTGGAATTTGCCAGAATGTCCCAGCAAAGTCAGGAGAAGGGGGACCTGTCTGACCAATGTAAATGTTCTAATCCAGTGTTCCCCAACCTTTTTGGCACCACGGACCAGTTTTGTGGAAGGTTGTGAGGAGCGATGGGAGTTGGGGGGACTGCAGGCAGAGCTCAGGTGAGCTTTTCTTTCAGCCCAGTTCCTAACAGGATGGGGTTGGGAACCCCTGGTCTAATCCATGGAGGAGATTAGTGCTCCAGGCTGTGCATCAGCCTTCAAAACAAGTTAGCAGCCTTCATTTTGACTTTACATTTCCCAAGCAAGACAAATCTGCATTTAGCTGCTCATCTGAGTAAACTGATGATTTAGTGTTTATTGATGATTTAGTGTTTATATTTCCATGAATAAACCAATAAATGGGTGTTGTGGTTTATATCTCTCATGAGTTAAGTTAGTATGTATTATTCCTCCTTAATCTGATCATACCTGATGAACGACGGAGAAGGAGTTCTTAGATATACAGGATTGAGGATGAGACACGGAATCAGTGATAATCCACTCTGTTATGGACTAAATTGCACCAATCACTTCACAGTCCTGTTCCTCACATGTGGGTAGGAGTGCAGGTAGACGTGGACAGGGACGATCTTTTCCTTAGCAGGTGTGTTAATTTCCTGTGGTGTCTGTAACAAATACTACAAACTTGGTGGCTTAAAATGACACATATTCTCTTAGAGTTCTGGAGCTCAGAAGTCCAAACTCCATAACCCCAGCGCACAATCCTTACTGGTTTCCTACTCCATCCTACACAATCAGGCTTCCTACCTGCCTCTGCAATGTTATATATATACACACATATATATTTTAAGTTTTTGTATATATATTTTAAGTTATATATATATTTTTTAAGTTTTCATCATGGTAAAATACATATAACAAAATTTAACATCTTAACCATTTTTTTAAAGTGCACAGTTCAGTGGTATTAAGTACATTCACATTGTTGTGCAGCCATACACTACTGGAACTTTCTTCACTGCTCTTCACGTTTTCAACTTTACATAAGTCATCTGGGTGGCGAATGCCCCCTGGGCCTTTCCAGCCCCACTGGGGGTAAGAGGCTGAACAGTTCAGTGCATGCTTGCATTTAATTTCATACGTATGCTGGTCTTTATCTTCTACCCTAAAGATTTCTTTTTTTCCCATTTTGGCTATTGTCACCTTGCTTTTTAATTCAAGAAAACTAGCAATGCAATCAAGCGATGGTCTGGTAAAAAGAGCCAGAATTATTTGACATTTATGAGAGAAGTTAGTGCTGTATTGTTAAGACTTACAATGCAGGGTTTCTAAGTCCTATTCTCCAGCATCAAGAATTGACAGCACTCAGAGCTTTTTATACTTGACTCTTATCTCAAGTTTTCTGGGAGAAGGGGGAAAAAAGAGTAAAATTCATGATTAAATTGACACGATCCAAGCAACGAATGCGTCTCACACTATTCTATGGTAAGGTAAACTATGTTATATACCAAAGACAGAAACTTAAAAGCTGTAACTATATTTTTTCATAACTACAAACAAGGTAGAGATCAACACTTGAAAACCAATGGAATCTTACATCGTGCCCGGGCACCAGGACCAGGGCCCCCTCCCTGCTCAGCTACTGAGCTCTTGCTTTCTGGGCCCTAGTAGCGCGTGACTCCGGAAGTGACATTCACATTCCGTTCTGGAGTTGTACACAGCAGCAGCTCCATCTCTGACAGTTTTATGTTCGTGAATTCTGCAAAGGTGAGTTATTTTGAAAATTTAGATCATTAAGCCTCATGCCAGGGAGGATTTACTATTGTTTTAAACTATTGTGTGTTTGTATCTGTAAACTCTAGAAATAATATTCTCATTCCCACAACTTTAAGAAAGCCCTCTATCACTGCATGCTTAATTTATAGATATATTTTTTCACAAGACTTTACCCATTAATCTTTAAAGATTCATTTTCTAAAATGTGTGCCTTGAGCCATAATCTTTACTCATATATTCTGCGGGCAGGGATGCTTACAAGAGGATTCATTCTGTACTTGCCCCATATGGAAATTCACAATAAGTTCTAAAGGATGAGACTCCAAAAAGTCATGTGTAAAATAAACTTGATTGAATGTGATTAACCTAGCATTTCCCAGATTTATTTAACCACAGACCATTTTCACATGCACCATCTTTTAAAGACACATTTTGGGAAATTCTATTGTTCTAGAGAGTGCCAGATAAAATAAATAGTTGGGGTAAGTGAAGAGAAAAAAGGTTTGTTACTGACATTTTATGTATGAAGCTTTTTAAAAAATGAAGCATTATAACCTTTTCACAAACATGGTGCCCATAGCAGAGAAGGAAGCCCCTGCCCCTCCCAAAGCCAAAGCAAGGGCTTTGAAGGCAAAGAAAGCAGTGCTGAAAGGCATCCATAGCCACACACACACAAAAAGATCTGCATGTCACCCACTTCCGATGACAGAAGACACTGCGGCTCTGAAGGCAGCCTAAATATCCTCTGAAGAGTGTCCCAGGAGAAACAAGCTTGACCACTATGCCATTGTCAAGTTCCCCTGACCACCAAGTCAGCCATGAAGAAGGTAGAAGACAACAATACACTTGTGTTCATTGTAGAGGTCAAGGTCAACAAGCACCAGATTGAACAGGCTGTGAAGAAGCTCTGTGACATTGATGTGGCCAAGGTCAACTGATCAGACCCGATGGAGACAAGACGGCATTTGTTCACCTGACTCCCAACCATGACGCTTTTGACATTGCCAACAAAATTGGGATCATCTAAACTGAGTCCAGCTAGCTAAATTCCAAATATGAAAATTTTACACTGAAAAATAAAATAAATAAAATTAAATGAAGCATTATAATCTGTGCCCAAATATGAGCTAATATTCACAAGGTAAGCCTGGGACGAGCCTGAGATTGGCTGGTTAACCAAAATGGGGTGACATGGACAAAGAATGGTTGCTCTCTTCCTCTAAGGTGGGGGAAGTATGGGGCGGGTCCAGTCCAGCAGCAGAACATGGTGTGTGATGCCTGGCAGAGCATATCCCAGGATACATCCTGGTGGAGCGTGGTAATGGGAAGTAGAACAAACAGCCTTCTGAAACTGAGCAGACCGTCATCAACACAGCACCCTCTGCCAACGCTCCACACAGTCAAGAGCAGGAATAAATCTCTATCACAGTGCCTGTCTCTCAAAGAATAAGAGCACCAGTAGGCACTGCAGTGGCAGAGCCAGGCACTCCCACCAAAGGGGAGATACAGCTAGGCCGTGTGGTCCGTGGCAGCCAGTCTGGGCCCTGGACTGGCGCCCTACATCATGGTCATTGCTGCCTCAGGCCCAGCTGGTACCTGGCGTACTGAGCTTGGCTTCTTGTCTTCACTTCTCCGGTGACTACATAGCACGGGCTAATTTTTGATGTTATATTTCTCCTCAGTAATCACCTGTCGCTGCCGGATGGGTTTTTTCCCTGCCATCCACTCTCCCCTAACAGCACCATGTCCTCAGGCAGAAGTTCCCAAACTTGATCTGGAGGGTATCAGAATATCCTGGTGGACATCATAAAGCACTGCTGTTGTTCTCTCCCGCCAGGGTTTCCGATTCAGTAGGTCCCGAGTGGGGCCCAAGAAGTTGCATCTCTAGTAAGTGACACACTTTGAAAACCACCAAAGAAACAAAAATATAAAAAGAATAATGTAATTCGATTCATGTGACCATAACCTAAATTTATAACCATTTTTAACTTTGCCATATCTTCTTTACCTTTTTTCTGAAGTGAAGTAAGTTCATACTATTTCATTCTTAAATATTTAGTATGTGGGACTTACGGACATTTTCCTACATGAGCACAAGAGAAGTGTCACACTTAACAAAACTTACAATAACTTGCTGGTGTCATCCAACGATGACACTCTCATGGACTGAATATTTTTGTCTGGCCCATCTCGCTACAAATTCACATGTTGAAACCCCACCACATAATGCGATGGTATTGGGAAGTGGGGCTTTTGGGAGATAACTAGGATTAGATGAGGTAGTGAGGGTGGAGCCCTCAGGAATGGGATTAGATCCCTCCAAGAGTCCCAAGAGCGTTTGCTTCTCCCACCTGAGGATACAAGAAGTTAGAAAAACAGGGTCCTCATCAGAATCCAATCATGCTAACACCCTGCTGTCAGTGTCCAGCCTCCAAAACTGTGAGAAATAGATTTCTATTGTTTACAAGCTACTCAGTTTATGGTACTTTGTTATGGCAACCCAAACTAAGATGCTCAGGCCCAAAACTGTTTTCTACAGCTACTCAAATTGGGATCCACTAAAGAATCACACATTGCGTTGTTTATTATGTCTTTGAATCTTTTTTAATCTAGAAGAGAACTCAAAATACACCCTCCTTTTTTTCACAACATTGACTCGTTGAAAAGGTTTGTCCTGTACAATGTTCCTCTTTCTGAGTTTGTCTAATAATTTTGTCATGGTGCCACCTAACTTTTACTCTATCCCCTGTATTTCCTATAAAGTGAATGTTAGATCTGAAGGTTTAGGTGGCCGCAAGCTAAACATTCTGGGTAGAATTTGTCACACACAAGGTGTTGTGCCAGAACAGGCAGTTCGGAAGCATATTCTACTCTAAGATTGATGGCCTAGTAAAGCATGACAGTCGGAAGCCTGCATTTTAAACTTATGTTTTCCCACTTGCAACCTGGAAGTGTCCAGTGTCAGTATTCCGGTTCCTCATCAATCTTTCACTCGATAGCTTTAGCACCCATTGATGATTCTTTCCTGAATCGGTGATTTCAGTGAGGGTGGAAAACTGGTAGTTTTCTGATAAAAATTGGTAAAAGTCAGGAAATTTGTGCATTTTTTTTTTGGCCAACATTCTTTGGTAAAGAAGAGATTCTTTCATCTGTAGGAGCTATTTGGTTACTCTGAGATTGATCTCCTACAGAAACCCCTGGCCTCTGTGAGTTACGACAGTGGGCACAACTGGTGTCTCGGGCCCCTCCTCTCAGTCCCCCGGGGCTCTGTGAGCAAGGACCCAGGTGCAGGAAAAAAGATGTGACACTGATCATCTGAAATGTCGTTCTAGATAGAAACTAGATTTTTGAAAAAACCCAAGAGCCCAATGTTAACAGGGGGAAATAAGGTCAAAGCCAGACTGGCAGTAAGGGTGCAGACCAGGAGGAGATGGACCTTCAGAGAGAGGTCTTGGTTTTGCAGATGGGAAGGAGGAAAAGTCTGAGCATTGGGTAAGACTATAAAATCAACCCAAAGAGGCAGTTAATAAATGGACATTAAAAGTGGAAAATACTCCTTTGTTTGTGAAGTCATCTTTTAGGAATGTATCTTTTCTAATTAGTCAATAAATAAATGATTATACATCCAAGTGAAGGTGTTTATGTATGTATGTCCATTGGCAGATAATATACTAGTCTCATATTAGTTTATTGGCAAATAATATTTGTTAAAAATAGTTATTAGGCAATACATTCAATTTTCTCAATGAGAGATAAAATTGATCGATTGATTGATTGATTGATTTTAAAGATTTTGTTTACTTATTTTTAGAGAAAGAGGAAGGGAGGGAAAATGAGAGAGAGAAACATCAATGTGTGGTTGCCTGGTCAGCAACCCAGGCATGTGTCCTGACTGGGAATTGAACCAGCGACCCTTTGATCCACTGAGCCACACTAGCCAGGGCTAGAGATAAAATTTAGATAAGCCATTTTACATAAGATTATTCAAGGAAATTCCTACTTGGATGAATTAAGAATGCTTTACAAAGTAATTCCTTAATACTACAGTCTCCACTATTTTCCATTGAAATATTTCTAATGGTGGAAGACATGGAATTTGTCTCTAACAGGAAGTCAGCCTGTAGCAGGCTACCATAAAAATTAGATTTATCTCATGTTAAAATATTAACTGAAATTCTGTGTTCAACTGTATCATTATGTGTTTTATTAAAGTAATGTTCTTCAAATCATTAAGTAAAATCAGTGCTACAAATGAGAATGGATTTCAGGGTCTTAACATGTAAAATAGGAGGGTGATAGCACCTACCTCAGGATTATCATCAATGGACATCACCTGGGTAAATGTTTATAAAGCCCTCAACAACTATGACTGGCAAGAGGTTAGCACTATAAAAGTATTTGTTAAATAAGTTTCAAAGAGTTTTGTTCTAAATTCATTCTATTGTTTTTAACTACCTCCATATAATCAGGGTATTATTAGTAACCCAGTTTGAATGTGATTTTAATATCAAAGCCCATAATTGTAGTTGGAGTAGGAGAAAAAGGAGAATGTGAATGTTTGGAATAAGTTAGAGAAGGGATCAAAGAACAAAGGGAAATGGGCACGAAGCCCTGGAGCTGGCTCAAGGCAGTGGAGTGTGCAGGCAGGTTGGGGAGCAGCCACTTAGCAAACAATTCAGAGCACCAGCCACAGGCCCAGGGCCAAGCACTGAGGACTGTGGGAACTATAAACAGTTGTTGAGATGATGCGCAGTGTTCGTGAGACCACTTCCATCAGAGTCACCTAAGACGTTTGATAAAAGTGCAGTGCGTAGCCCCATCCAGGTGCACACACACAGTCAGAATTGTGGGGGGTGGGCCAATTCCTTGTGTAAATAGAACATGAAAATGTGTGTTGTAAGGGATATTGCTCAAGGTCAATGCCCTTTTCTCCTTGGGAAAAAAAAATTTAAAAATTTAACCTGCTCATCATAATCAGAATAGCCTAGAATTTTTGGCTGGAAGAAAATTTGGCCATCATTAAATTCATTAACCCCTAACTGGTGGTATGTTGTAGTAACCTTGGGAGGGTTTTTTTGTTTTTGTTTTTGTTTTTTAATACAAACACACAGAACCTACTTGAAAAACAATTAAATAAAAAATGCTGAGGCAAAAACCTGGGTATCTGTGTATTTAAAAGGTCTCTAAATATTTTTCTTGTTATAATAGATATGATAAAAAGCTCTAAACATTTCTAATGTGCAACCAAGATTAAGAATCACTAATCAGGCCCAACCTCCTTATTTTGCAGATGAGAAAACTGAGGATTCAGAAATTAAACTTACCTAAGGTGGTCGAGCTCTCTTCCAAAAGGTGATTGTTTGAGATAGACTAGCTATACATGTTACCGGGGAGACCCAAATTAGGAGGCTCTGCCTTCTTGGTTCTTGTCTCCTCTCAAGAGAATAATTCAGTCAAGAGACAACACGAGTAGTGGAAATGAGATAGTAAGTTTGTTTATGAACTACACTTGAGCACGAAGCTTCAAGTGGACACCTTATGGGTGATGAGAGCTTGTTCAAGAACTTAAACTCCTCACGGCTCAGGCACCTAAACTTTAAAATGAAAAGAATTATGCCTACCTCTCAGGATTACTAGTTTTAAGTGGCAGAATATCTATAAAGCACTTAGCATAATGTCTGGCATATAGTAAATATTTTTAAAAGGACAACCAATTAAAAATGCATCTCTTGTCTATCATTTCCTGACTCAGAGAAAAAGAACTAAAAACATACCAGGGTTTGAATAGCCTTTGGAGGGATGTGTGGTCCTCGTACTAATGTTTCTTTTAGAAAGACAAAAGCTAGAACACAGCTCAAATAATTGCTGTAACAGGCAAAATATTAACAACAATTTTCTGTTTTCACAGAACTGGAAACTATGGTGCCACAAAGGTAACTGCTTATCTTGGAGACAAAACATACTTTTTCATTGTTTGCTTTTTAAAGAATTAGCCTTGTCTTGCAGATGGATAAAACACCTGTGCCATCAGCCATCTGATGCGATGGCTTGTTTCATTTCATTCTTCATTTCTTTGTAGAAAGAAAGATACTGACCAATAGCTGCATGAAAAAAATGTTTTGCATTTTTCTCTGGTGGCTGAATCCCCAATAAAATGAAAAATGAGGCTGTTGGCCCAAGACCTCCCTGCTGTTGCTCACGGACCCCTCATTGCTCTCTTAGTTCAGATCCTTTGTGTGAACACTGCGGAGTGTCCGGTACAGCTCTCCATTTCTTATAGGCATCTCCTCAGTCAGGGAATAAAAACTCCCCACACTCATCCATTCTTCAACCTCCATTTTGTGAACAGGCAAGTGCGTTGGCTAGTCCTGAAAACAGTAGGCTTGCTTGGGATGCTTCACATTTTTCCTTTGTTTTCTTTTTTTCTCATATTTCTATGAGGGCATACGGTGGTTCTATGATGTTATTTGCATAGACATACACACATATAAAGGACTACAATTATTATATATTAAGTTTATAGAATATACATGTATCAGGCTAGACATTGTAGAAGATTTAGAGATTAATCAAACACTAGCCTTGTCATCAAGGAGCTTAAAATCCAGTGGAGAAAATATGGCAGGTGCACAGACAAGGAGTCTGTGTAGCGAGCGCCAGGAGAGACAGTGACAGCACTGTGGGAGTCCTAAGGACGACGGGACCGCGTGCATCTGACAGATGCAAGAACAGCGCAGCCTGTGGCGGAGGAGCCATCTGGAAGATGGACAGGATTTACCTCTGCCTTGACGGAGTGGCGTGACGTCCTCATGGGGGGCGGGGCATAGACAAGGATCCGGAAGTAGGTAGAGGAGCATCCCCAGGCACACAAGGAGGCCCCTCTGGCCAGAACACAGGGCTCGTAAAGGGCATAGAGGTCAATAATTTGCAGGAAAAGATTATGTAGTAGTTTTCTTGGTTGCTGCAACACACTGCCAACACTGTTGGTTTAAGATAACACAAATGTATTTTCTTACAACTCTGGAGGCAAGAAATCTGACATTGGTCTCACTGGTGAAAATCAAGGTGTGGGCAGGGCTGTGTTCTTTCCTGGAGGCTCTGAAGGAGAATCCATTTCCTTGTCTTTTCCAGCTGAAAGCTGCTCGCATTCCTACATCCCTTGGATCCCGGCCCTGTTCATCTTCAAAGCCAACAATGGCGGTTGAGTCTTCATCACACCCCATCATATCACATCACTCTGATACTGACTCTTCTGTCCCTGGCTTCCACAGTTAAGGACCCTTGGATTCTATTGAGCCCACTTGGATAATCCAGAATAATCTCCCTGTCTCAAAGTCAGGAAATTAGCAACCATAAATCCATCGGCAACCTTCATTTTCCTTTGTTCTGCAACCTAGCATATTTCCAGGTTCCAGGGAACAAACATCCTTGAGGGGCCGTTCTGCTTACCATGGGTTGGAGCCAAAGATTAAAGGGCCTTGAATGTCAAAACTCATCCCCATGCTTCACGCCTGGGGAGAAAATGATCTGTTTTCAGATTATAAATGGTGTCAGCTCAAATATTTTCTTGCTTTTAGCTGGAATTCTAACAATACACTATAGTAACCCAGGGTACCTCACACCAGATGAGACTAGATGACTCATACTGGATATTTTATAAATGACTTTGATGTATTAAAAAAATAGGGAAATAATTAAATATTGATAAATGCAGTTTAGTATTCAGTTTTTGAAAACACAAAGCCCATGGGGATGGGAAATCATAAAAGGGGATGTCAGTATTGAAAAATATTTAGAAGTGCTGCCTTAAAAAATATGGTCTCTGTTGGTCCTACCTGTGTATATGGCATTTTTTCCTCTATTATTGACACGTCTCTAGTGTAGGAGGATAAAAAGTTTAGAAAAGATTAAAAAAACTGATTTAGCAAATGCATTTCATCTTCCAACTTGTTTATGGTTTGATCAATAATTCATCCGTTAGCATCTGTCTCTTAAAGACTACCTGCTCTGTTGTCTTTACGGAGGATGGCTTAGGATATTGGAAAAACAAAATACATTTTTTTAAAGTACACATCATCTCAAATGAAATGCCCCAAATTTATGTTGTGCAGATAACAAAAACAAATGACAGAGAGTTGTGTGACTGGAAGGGAAAGGGAAAATCTGACAAGGCAGGAAGTACGCATAAGATAACAGAAAATCCATTTGGACTTGAGCGTGAGGCTGTTCCAATGGCCTTTATTTATGTGCTTAGCCAATTTGAAGTTTCCCTCTTTTAAAATATCGTTTAAATTAAAATGTTCTGTTAACTGCCGGAGTGTAAGTGTACACAGCTATTCATCTCACTGAGCACAGTTGCCTTTTTATTGCAGCTGCTTGTATGGAATATGTTTTTCTCAAATGTCCAGTGCTTGCCTTTTTGATTTGAATAAAGAAACGGGGAAAAGGCGGACACACCGGTGCGATAGGAGCCATGTCGGCTGGGAGAGGAGGAGCGTCGGCTGGGCGCTCAGACTGTGGCCTGTGGCGCGATTGTTTCACATACCACAGCGAACACTTACCAAGCACTTCCTAGCACCAGGTGTCTGCAGAATTATCGATCGTCACAGCCCCTCTGTGAGCCCTTCCTGTTATTAATCTTATTTCCAACGAAAAAACTAAGGCTTAGAGAAGTTCGCTCGACAAACCCCATACTATCAGAAGCAGCAGGGAGTTACTCGCTGAGCTAGCTATTTAAAATAGTAAGAGAGTCATTTCACTCCTTACTTTGTAAACATTATCTCTTCAAACTACACAATCTTGTGGCTCTCCCCCCTGGCTTCACGCTGGAATCATTTGGGGACATTTCAAACAATTAATTGCCTAGCATCCAGTCAAGGCCACTTAAAAACAACAGTAACGACACTAATGATAGCAAGCATTTATACTGGGGTAAGTGTTCCAAACACTTTTCTAATTGAGATTAATATATATGATTTAATTCTTGAAAATAACCCTGTCATCAAGACACCATTAAGTATCCCCAATTTACAAATGAGGAAAGTGAGGCTCAGAAAGGTTAAATGCTTAGCTCAAAGTCACGTGGCAAAACTGGGATTCTGATGGCAGGCAGTCTGGCGTCAGAATCTGCTCAGAACACAAAAATCGAACACATACAACAGCCACAACGACTACCCTCACTGGTAACCTGTGGAGAATGCCAAAGAACCACGCCGCTATTTTTAAAAATGGCCAATGCAGGAAGGATCATGTATTCGTCCTGCCTTTATGTGTATAAACTGTACCTCAGGGTAACTTGCAGATGAGAAGAAATCTCTCTTTTTAAAAGAATTCGACTAATAAATGAGTGACTAATAGAATATAATCATTTTGCAGCCCTCAGTGAAATAATTAATCCAAGCCAGGATGATCAATGAGTGCAAACTTCTCAAAAAGAAATGCCCAGACTTTCTCCTATAGGAGTGCACATCACCCCTTATGATGTGTTCTTGCTAGAAAATGTAAACTAATTGCAACATATGTATGCATCATATTTGAATTCTGATTTGATAAAAAACCTATAAAAATTAAATTTAGAGAAATTTGAACATTGGGTATTTGGTGCCATTAGAATAATTATTTTTTAGTGTGATAATTGTATTGTGGTTATGTTTTTAAAAAGAGTCTCTACCATATGTAGATACTCATATATATATATATATGGGTGAAATGGAAAATATATGTAGCAATAGTTATTATTTTAAATAGATATTTAGGTGTCCATTTAAAGCATAATTGACTTCTGGCTCTATCTAGTACTACTTATTAGCTTCCTCAACCACTTAACTGAAATCATAATTCCCAAAATCTTCATTTTATTTACTGTTTAAAAGGTTTTATTTATTTATTTTTAGACAGAGGGGAAGGGAGAAAGAGAGGGAGAAAAACATCAATGTGTGGTTGCCTCTCACGTGCCCTTGACTGGGGACCTGGCCCACAACCCAGGCATGTGCCCTGACTGGGAATCGAATTGGCAACCCTTTGGTTCACAGGCTGGTGCTCGATCCACTGAGCCACACCAGCCAGGGCTCAACATCATCATTTTATAACATGCCTTGTATATGGGAGGTATTTTAATTAATTTTTTAAATGATACTGAAACAGATTATGTGAGATTACAGGGAAACCCCCAAGTCCTTTTTATAGCCTCCTGACCAAGAGAGTGCTGCTCGGAAATAATTGAGAATTCATGCACACTTCAGGACCACCCTGACTACTCAGCTGTTCTTGACGTCACCTTCTGTTGACATCCCTATCTTATTCCCCAAATGGCTGTTCTGAGTCCCTTCTGCTTTTTTAAAACCCTTACATATTCTCTCAAGACATAGAAGAGAGAGGGTGAGGTCAACCAAAGTTCCTCATGTTCTCTTCTGTACCCTTCAAAAAGTCTCTGTGATACTTTACTTTTTTTCATTCATTTAAAAATATTTCTTGAGCAGCTATTTTATGCTAGGACTACTAGGTGCTAAGGATACAACAGTGGAAACACACACAACAGCTCCTTCCCAAAGGGCGCTTAGAGAACGTTTGGACATTCCTTGGTACGCTTTCTCCTTTCATCCTTCTCGCCTCTCTCTTTCTGTCAAAGACTAGTGGCCTCCATATTTTGTGGAAGTTGAAAGATTCAGTCTACCCAAGTGAAAATAGAAAACAAAAACTACAGGCTCAAGAGTTAAAATTGATCTGGGTTCAAATCATCATTCTGCCACTTAGTAGTTAAATGACTCAGCAAGTTAGGGACCCTTTCTGAGCTTATGTCCTTTTCTGCAAAATAAGATAATAATGCCTAAATCATAGCACTGTGGGAAGGTGAGAGACAAGTATATCACCGAGCTTTGTAAAACACCTGGCACTTGGTAGACACTTGATAGAAGTTGTCATTATCACCACACCATCCATTTTCCCCACTTTTACATATGTCTTTAATTTTTCTTTCTCAGTTGTTTCTTCTCCTCTGCTTACAACAAGGATGCAGCCACACCACACAACCCTGCCCAGAAGGCCATGGGAGCCACACAGGGACTTTTCCTCCCAGCCCCCATATAACCCCCATTTACATTGGAAGAAAGGTGTTCCCTTCCTAAACCATCAACAGAACGACACCTTTCCCCATCTCTGTTTCTTTCTCTTAGGGATGTGTTTTCCTGTCCCTCATTCTAAGTATGAGATGCTAATGAAAAATGCATACATACAGGACCCCTGGGGGCCCCAGGACCTCAGAGAAAGAAGCCTTACTCCAACAGGCTTTCACCGCATTTAGTTATCACAGTAGGGGGCCCTTTCTGGTTACATTGGGAATAATAATCAGCTCATAAAATACAGGGCTCTAAACTTTCAACAAAGTATTTTCAGCTGTCCTTTTATCTTCCATTCATGCTTTGCTAGGAGATTCATAAAACTGCTCTGACTAACCTTGCTGAGGAGACGTCAGAGGCCCAGGTTGGTGAAAGACTTGCCCGAAGACAGGCAGCCTGGTAGTGGCAGGAAGAGGTGTTCCACTTTCTCCAGAGTCTATTAACCAGAAAAGAACATCCTCTACTTTAGTCATATCATATAACAAGAAGTTTGTTGTCCACAGATAAGAGCCTAAAGGAAGAAATAAAGTAACAGAGGAGGACAGAGATTTAAAGACAATGAAAAAAATAGGGTTTGAGCAATAAAAGGGGAAAGGTTAAAATAGCGTATTTTTAAGACAAATAGTCTTGTTGCAATACCAGGGTTGGCTGTCTTCTCTACCAGAGCTCTAGAATCTCTCTGGCATAAGTAAATGCATTGTTTATTCATTCATAATTGATTGCTCACCTACTGAGCATTCTCTGAACTAGTGCTGGAGAAAAGAATACAAGAAGGAAGTAAGAGTCTGCACTGCAAATTGGTCTCTATCACTGGAATTTTGTTATGAAAGCACGGAGCTGCCCTGGCTGGTATGGCTTGGTGGATTGAGCGCTGGCCTGGGAACCAAAGTTTTGCTGGTTCGATTCCCAGTCAGGGCACATAGCTGGGTTGTGGGTCAGGTCCCCAGTGTGGGCGGGGGGGGCGGTGCAAGAGGCAACCACACATTGATGTTTCTTTCCCTCTCTTTCTCCTTCCCTTCCCCTCTGTATAAAAGTAAATAAATAAAATCTTTCACAATAAAAGCAAGGAGCTTCAAGTCAGCCTGCAGTGGTTCTCTGTTGAATTGTCACTAATGACCTCATTTTATCACAGATTCCATCACTCTGGAGGCCAAAGTACACCCTCTGCTGCAGAGTCCTGATCTGTTTCTCAATCTAGTTACTTCTTGTCCTGGAATCCTGGCCTCATCTTGGGATTCAAGTAAAACTATGAAGAAATATGCTCTTTTGTAAGATATTCTTGTCTGACTTCATTCCAAGAGCTCAGATTTTCTCCACTATATTCATGTGAATTGATCAAAAAGAATGGAGAATGGAAAAATAGCCCAGGGGGTACCTAGGGGCAGGACTCTTCACCTGGGGCTCAGCCTTCTCATATACATTGAGACAAGGTGGTGACTGAGACTCAGATGCTTCTGGAAAGTGAGTTTTGGGAATAACCCTCCCTGGTACATATATTTGAATCCTTGATTTGCATGGGAGCTGAGGAGCCTTCAGGGAAAAATACTTGCATCATGTACACCCAAGAAGATTTAGGGGTGTGCGTGTGCATGTGTGTGTAAGAATGCCAGGGGCACCAAAGCAGCCGGATTACAGGGACAGTAAATGACAGGCACCACTAGGGAAGAACGTGCCATGAGGGAGGAAGGCTTTGTGGTTCTAGAAATGAGGCGCCTTATACTAGAAATCCGCTTCACTGACACCCAAGTACAGCAGGACTCTACTTCTAACAGCAACAGGTGGTGGGATTCCAATCTCACACGCAGACATTAATTTTGGCCACACCAAGCTAGCATTAGGAAACATATTCCAGCTCTGTGGCTCCACTGTAGACTGTCAGGCGAGGGAAGTTGTGGAGTGAGCCATAAGCAGGGCTGATTTGCAGACAGGTGTGAGCCAATTGGAGAGTTCTGGAGAGTTCCAGAAATTGTTGAGGGGAACATGTTTAATCAGCTAAGCCCAGATGCCCTTGCCTTTAGGCCTTTTTCTGCTATTGTAGAATCTCAGAAATAAACAAACAAACAGCTCCATAAATCCAGTTCCAAAAGAACTGATGAGTAATGTTAAGGTCTTTGAAGAAGCCTCAGTAATTACTATTCCTCTTTCCCACCTGGGTCCCAAAAAAGCTGAGGAGATAAAACAAAGATAGAACAAATAGGAATCAGCTTTGTTACTGCTAAAGACCAGTCTGGAAGACTAGGCGTTAGGTCTGGTGGTCAAGTGGGCTGAAATTAGGCAGCTTGCCCTTCAGCAGGCACTTGCTGGGCCAGGCTAGGCATGAACAGGCAAGACTTAGAAAACAGAGAGACATTGTGCTCCCTCGGAAGGCTCACCCCAAAAAGGAAGAAGCAGAGCTGATTCAATGGTCCCAGCAATTCTTCCAAACTTATGATCAGATTACTCACTCCAGAGCCCCAGGGGTGGGAAGCATAAAGGGGCAAAAAGAGACAAAGCCTGCATTTAGGTCATTATAGATGCCAGGAGAAGAGAAAGGGTGCCTCTCCTCTGCATCAGTCAGGGTTCTGCCAGGAAAACAAAATCCACACCAGGGTTATTGAATAAAGGGTGTTAAGCACAGGGAATTAGTTGCAAAGGTATAAGAAGAACCGTAAGAATAACCTGGGTAGATGAGTCATCCCAGAGATTAGCAACTGGGAGGCATCCTTAGGGCAGAAGGGACAAATAAAGAAGATGGTGTTACCTAAGCTCAGGAGCTGGGGACACTTGGTTGACAATGGCATCATAAGGGGCCTTTTGGGGCAAGAGCTAGAGCTAAAGAGGAGTAGCAGCTGCCGCCAGATATGCCTCCCAAAGCAGAGAGAAAAGGCAAAATGACCTTGGCTTCTCCTTTCCTCCCAAACTCCAGTCTCTACCAGTGCTTCCCCCTGCAGACCTAGAGCTGGTGGTCAGGAGAGCCCGGGAATCGCAGCTCACGGCAGTCAAGCAGAGCACAGGCAGGGAATGGGTTTGAGAGTAAACAGGCAAATAGCCATCCGGACAGGAAAGAGTTTTATCAGCATTTTTGCAGATAGGTGAAAGAGGAATTCATGTCAGGAATCACACACCAAAACCTTTCTAAGTGCCTCTTCATCAATTCTTTAAATTTCCCTCCTGCACCAGCTGCCATGTCTCTCTCCTGCTTTCCTACCCACCTCAGCTCTGTCTCTACACCACTGGTTTTCATCCTCTGCCCCCACCCCCGACCCCAGACCCCTCTCAGAATCCCTCTGCAAAGGCTTTGTCCGTGAGCTGGGGACTTCAGTTTAGCCCTCCTCACTTTCTCCATCATCAAGCTGGCTCGCTCTCCTTGGGCCTCCCTTGGCAACCACTTAGGGCTTTGCAATAGGGTAAATAGCATTGACGGACTGATTTGGTCATCCTGGCTTAGTCAAGCCTGAGGCAGTCAAGCAACCCAGCTAAGCAGAGAGACCAGCTCAAAATAAGGTCATTGGCAGGAGCTCTGCTGCTTACCTTTCCTCTTTCCAATTACAGCAACGGACAACTCAGTTAATGCCTAAGGCCTGTATAGGCATTTGTTTTGCATGTAACAGAAAGGACTTAGTTTTATTGTATTTGGAACCACAGAATTTAAATATCTGTGATTTAGCTTGTGGACTCACTAACATAATCAACGTAGATGACAAAATTAGAATAGTTCTTAGGGTAAAGAGGAATTTAAAAACTGTGTTGATAAAACACAAATAGATTGTGCATGATTTTATTAATTTGCTAGGACTGCCAGAACGAAGTACCACAGATTGGGTGGTTTAAACGAGGGGCCCCAACCTCCAGGGTGGCCTTTAGGCCGCACAGCAGGAGGCGAGCTTGAATGCAACGTGCTTAAATCATCCTGCAACCATCCTCCCCACCCCTGGTCCTCGGAAAAATTGTCTTCCACTAAACCCGTCCCTGGTGCCAAAAAGGTTGGGGACAGGTGGTTTAAAGAACAGAAATTTACTTTCCCACAATTCTGGAAGCTGGGGCTCTGAGACCAAGATATTGTCGGGCTAGTTTCTTCTGAGGCCTCTCCCCTTGCATGTAAATGGTTGTCTTCTCCCTGTGTCTTAACACGATCTTCCCTCTGTGTAAATAAATCTGTGTTCTAATTTCCTCTTTTTATAAGGACACCAGTCAGATTGGATTAGGGCCCACCCTAATGATTCCCTCCTAACTTAAATACCTCTTTAAAGATCCTATCTCCAACTAAGGCCACATTCTGAGGACTAGGGGTTAAGACTTCAACACGTGAATTTGGAGGGGAATGCAAATTCAGCCCATAATTCAAAGTCGTACTTCGTCTCACGTCATGACCTTATTGTCTGAACTACAGAGAACAGCACAAATATTTACATGGTTAACTTTATTGTTGATAGTAGCAAGGCTAGGATTAGAATACGGATTTCCTGGCACCCTAATCCATGTCTGCTGGCTCTGTTAGGCTGTCTTTCCCGTCACGTTGGGATTACATCACAGCCGTTGAAGGATCAGGCTGTATGATTGTATAGCCATGGGTCCCAACCCCAGACTTGTTACCTATTAGCTACGTGACCTTTTAGACCAGCTCCTTGACATCTCTTAGTTGGGCTCTGCCTCTATATAATGGGATAATAGTACCACCTTTCTCACTATGAGGGGTGATGTATTATATCAAGGAGAAAAACTTTTTCTCTACCGTCTTCAGTTCAGTGTTTGGAGCCTTGCAAATTAAACCGAGAAAAGATAGAGTAAAAGGAGAAAAAGCTTTTATTAATAAATAAATTAATGTTTATTAATTAATATTTTTATTAATTTTACATGCACAAGAGTTCACCAAAAAGGAGAGAAACTCAAAGAAGTGGTTAGATTCAAGGGCTGATAAACCATTTTAACAAAAGAAAGGAGTTTTGGGCTTCGAGGGATGATGAATTGTGGGGAAGTAACTAGGACATATTTGAGGAAACTAATGGAAGATAAAGGTTGTTTTAGTGAGGTCTGTTTGTGCACACGTCTTCACGTTGCTCTTCCCTTCTGGAAAGGGAAATTTATGACCTGCTTTTAGGCAGACAAGGGGAGGGCAGAGAACTCTTCCTGCGTGTATTGATTCTTGGTTGCCTTCAGTTCAAAGTAATTCTTAGGCCAAAGTGGCATATTTTGGGGTGGCATATCCTGATCCCCTTTAATGTAAAGTGCTTAGCACCAGATCTGGTCGGATTAAGTGTAAGTGATCACCTGTTATTTGAGTAGAATATGTCCCTCCATGGTAGGACTAGAGACCAGCCATAGCAGCACAGGAGGGGACAAAGCAGTTTTGTCTTTCCTCCATTGTTTCCGCCTGGGCTTTTTACAAACAAGGTTTTCCACACTTCAAACACATTGAACCACCCTGAAAGTTCACTCAAGTCTGTCCTCTCCTTTGCACCCCTTTGCCACTGCCCCAACCATCTCCTGGACTGTACACCAGAGAAAATGCAGAATCCTTCATGTGCTCCCCACTGCCTTCAGGGTAAAAGTTCAAGTGCAAAGCTCAGCACCATTTGCTCTGCACCTAACTTTTCAGTTTAAATCCCCTCTCCCCCCACCAGCTCCCTGGTGAACTAATGGCTATTAGGGGCACATTCTCCTGCCTCTGGGTCAGCGGGGCATCACTGCATGAAGCTCCTCTCTCCCCCTCACTCACTCAAACATCTCCTGCTCCAGGTAATATTTCTCAGCTGCCCTGCTGCCACCCTGTCCCCCTTCGGGCTCATTAAGGCGCCCTCAGTGCCTCTGCCCTACACATTGTAATTGTGCATGTTCTTCTTTGTCTCCACCTTTAAGCCATGAGTTCTTTGAAGAATGGACTACATTTAGTTCATCTCAGAATCCCAGTGCCCAGCATAGGCCTGGCACAGAGTGGGCATTCCTTCAGTGCTTATTAAGTGAACGATTCCATTTCGTCTGTCTGTGGTGGCCCCAGAAACCAACAATGACTCAATCACCTCATATCTGTCTGAAGTTCAGGACTCCTGGTAAAGAATATGTAAAGGGAAGAGAACGTGACTGGCAGTGACCCTGAAAAAAGCTGTAGTTGAAAGAAATGGTTGCAATGTAATGAAATAGCCTTCATAAGTTTCCTCATGGAAGATATATGTTAATTTCCCAAATGTATGAGCATCTGTGTATTTTCGTGGGGAATGTATAATGCCTTTTCTAACACTGAGATGCTTGAAATGGGGTTATTTCCCTTCCAAATGAAAACCAATTGAATAAATTATATTTTTTCCCTTGGTGCTTACAAAGTGTGGGAGTTGTCACCAAACATTACTAAATGTTCTAATTTAGTCATAAATGGGTTGAAAGAATGTAGCATAATTACTAAGTCCAAAGTAAGTTGTTCTAAATATTTTATCTTGTTCAGCATATGCTGTTAAAAAAAGCCCTCAAACTATATTTGTCAACTTTAATTCTTAAAAAGTAAACAACAGCTGAGTGTAATGAGATGATAAAGAATCTCTTCATGATTCCTGACATATGGCAAAGAGTATGTCCATGCTGAAGTGGGAGAGGATCGCGTTGATCCACTGAGTTCTTTTCTTGCTTTGAATTCTTTCTATGGGAAAACACCCCTAGGAAAACCAGGCCTCTTCCCTAAAGCGGACGGGGATATGAGAGAAACTTGTATGGTACAGTTAGATCTCAGGCAAGAGCAATTTAGAACCCACTATGGCAATTGAAAGGGGAGAAGTTTATTTTTAAAAAATTTTTTTAAAGATTTTATTTATTTATTTTTAGAGAGAGGGGAAGGAAAGGAGAAAGAGAGGGAGAGAAACATCAATGTGTGGCTGCCTCTCACACGCTCCCCACCGAGGGAGCTGGCCCACAACTCAGGCTTGTGCCCTGACTGGGATCAAACCGGTGACTTCCTGCTTCGCAATCCACATTCAATCCACTAAGCTACCCCAGCCAGGGCTGAAGGGGGAGAAGTGCTTCTCTAAAAGCCATCATTCTAGAATTATCACACATGAAATAAACAAACAAATGTAAAAAAATGTGTGGATTTCCACTTGTCAGTGTCAGGGTCTGTGGACAGACTCCCCTGGGCCCAGCCCATGACACAGTTTGTCACAATTCGGATGCGTGTTCAATGCACACGGTGTTCATTGAACATGAACACTGTTTCTAGGGAAGGCTACTGGGAGGCTGCCTGAAATTTCTTTTTCTTTATTTACCAAATGTTTTGTGTATGTGGGCTGTAAGTTCAAAGGAGTTCCAGTCATGTGCCATATAACGACATTTCAGACCAATGGACAGCATGTACAACAGTGTTCCCACGAGGTTATGATGAAGCGGAAGCATCCCTGTCACCTAGCGACACTGTACGGAATTACTCACGTGTCTGTGGTGGCGCCGGTGTACACAAACCCGCCAGGCTGCCGTCCTATGAAGGCACAGCGCACACGGTTGGGCTCAGCACAAAGTACTTGATAATACATGCCCGTCGTTGGTTATGTACCTACTGTACTGTATTTCTGTTGTTATTTTAGAGTGTACTCTTTCTACTTATGAAAAGAGTTTGCTGTCAAGCAGTGTGCCAGGTACTCCAGCAGCAGCTGCGTACATCTCGTGTTTAAAAAGTCTCTCTTTTTAAAAAATTTAAAACATTTTTTTAATTACAGTAGACATTAACTACTATATTGGTTTCAAATGTACAGCATAGTGGTTAGACATTTATAAAACTTACAAAGTGATTCCCCTTAAGGAATCACTTGGGGGTACGGTACCCCCAATACCGTACACAGTTATTACAATATTATTGACTACATTCCCTACGCTATTCTTTCCATCCCTGTGACGATTTCATAATTACCAATTTGTACTTCTTAATCCCTTCATCTTTTTTACCAAGTGTCCAATTGCATCATTTTCTCTTGTGTGTGATTAAATCTCGTGTTTTGTACAGGACCACTCTGTGAAGGCTTGTAGCCTAGCCGCGATAGGCTACACTGTATAGCCCAGCTGTGCAGCAGGCTAGACCATGTAGGTTTGTGTAAGTGCACTCTGTGATGTTTGCACGTGACAAACCACTCCCCAGTGCACTTCTCAGAATGCATCTCCATCATTAAATGGCACACAGCTGTACTTATAAACAATTTATTTTCAGAGTGAAGCCCTAGTGGGGAAGAAGGGAATGCCCCCCCTGTTCTAACCAGCTTCTCCAAAGCTGCTTTAGAAGAGAAAGGTGGGATCACCTCCAAAAACACAGAGTTGGCATCTCAGCTGAGAGAGATAAGAAGCAGAAGCCCAGCTTGAGGACAAAGGGCTTTGTGAAGAAATGTTGAGGAATGAGACTGTCCTTTCGTTTTGTCACATGAATGATAACAATCTACCTTAAATTCTTTCGGGAATGAGCAGTGGGGTTTAGGAGCAGGTATTAAGGGAACATATCAGCAAATCATTTAGCTAACTGGTTAATTAATGAGCACACCGAGGCAGAGAGAAATGAACAGAGGGTCCACTCTATGGAGGAAAAGGCATGTTCTTTATGGTCTGATATGGGAGAAACGCAGCAATTTGGAGGCAAAAAATAGCTTTCTGAACTTTAATTTCCAGGCAATAATAATTAGGTTGTGAATATGCTTTGCAACTTTAAAACCCCATGAGGCATTAACTTATTGCATTCTGCTGTCTCCTTGAGGTGCTGTTTTTAAAAATGATAACATTATAATTAATCATATTACTCTCATTGAATGAAAATAAAATCTACCTTTCATAGACCTTTTCATCACACCAGGCAGTGTATCTGTCCAAGCACAACACTTTGTGTAGAGACTCTGTTAGCTCACAAGAAGCTCCAAGGTGGAGAGAGGTGGGCGCCATAGAGACAGCACAATGAACAGACGTGCGCATACTCAGTTACTGAAGGCTACTTGGGGGAACGTAAAACAAAAGAATTCTGAGAAAACAAAGGGACTTCAGGGGAAAACTCAGGCTGGCCTTCCTGAAAAAGAAATCTCTAAGGTTCAGCCCTGGCTGGTGTGGCTCAGTGGACTGAGCATCGGCCTGTGGACCAAAGGGTCACCAGTTGGATTCTCAGTCAGGGCACATGCCTGGTTGCAGGCCAGGTCAGGTCCTTGGTAGGGGGTGCATGAGAGGCAAGCACACACTAATTTTTTTTTCTCTCTCTCTTTCTCCTTCCCTCTCTCCTATCTCTAAAAATAAGTAAAATCTTTTTAAAAAAATCTCTGAGGTTCATTGCATGGATTCTTGATGGGAATGATGGCATTACCATTGCCAAGACACAGAAAAGGAAGAGCAAGAATTCTGGATGGAAAATGTCCCTAATGAGAGAAGAACCTGGGTGCTTGACTGATTTCACTTTGATGATGTCTGTCGAAAGCCTATGACATGCTCAGTGCTGTCCTTGAAAAGATGAGAAAAATAGGGCTTGGGTATAAGACCAGGAATTGCTTTAGGCATGAGGGAGTCACATGGAGCATTCCACACCCATGACAGTACAAGGAAAATTGCCAAAGGGAACAACAGGCAGGTCTTTTTTCAGAGAAAAGAAAGAATAATAAGAATTGGAGGACAGAATAAGAGCCTTACTATGTTAGCAAGTAGATACTCCTGCCCACCCTCTTTTGAAACAGTTATTTGAAGCACACAGTTATTTCTTAAATGATTGATGATGATGATGAAAGGAAACATGTCTTCTTAAAAATGATATAAAATCAAATAAAAGAAAATGCTGCCTTGGCTCCCATCCCAAGTCACTTAATCATGAGAAATAACTGAATTCCATTTAACACAACCTTGTAATGACACCAGATTCAAAGTGTGGATCCTAAAGGTCATATTCTAGTCATTCTCTTACTTGAACAATTTTGACAATTTTGATTTTTCCCCCCTTTAAGTTGTTCCTTTCCATCGGTTATCTTGTCGGGTGGTACTTACCTAGCAACTAAATGGTGAGTCAGGAAGTGGTAATTACATGTCATGTCTTCCTCCCCTACTTTAGCTTGACCTTTTCTGGATGAGGTGTTTTCTCCCCTTGAGTACTAACATTTTGATGCCACCTAGGCAGGCTGTTTTGAGTTGTTCCTTGCTGGGGAACTTTTCAAATGAAAGGTTTCAATGGAAAAGTCAGTTCATGATTTCGTTTTTATAATTAACAACATTTTCACTGATTTAAACATGTTCTGCCCAACCCTCTAGACAAAGGCACAGGACATATTGTTGACGTGGCATGACAGATGACAAGTGCCCCCAGAAAAAGGAAATATCACTTTAGGGTCTGGATTTATCACTGCCTTGTCTGACTTTGTGTTTCTTGGCTGAGAGTCGCAGTGACCTTCCTGCAGAGCCCGTGTTACTCTTTACTCAAGTTGGAATTTACACCGACTGACTTCGCGTACACTTTGCAGGAGCATTTGTGTGTGGTAGGAAGAGTGAGTTATCTGTCAAAGTTTCTCATTGATTTTTCATAAAATATTTTTCTCATTTCATTGTCCTTCTAGAATTGCTGATGCTGTGGTTTGTGTTTTTTCCAAGGTAGATCTTTAGGTTGTTGAAGTAACAACATTTTCACTTGCCTTTTATGCCTAAAAAGTAATCAACAGTGTTTGTGGGACGTCCCTGTTGGATGCTAATCTTGGTAATCTAATCTGCCTAATTGGATTACTGAAGATGCTCAGTTTTCTGGTCTGTTTTCTTTTTGTTTGTTTTGTTTTGTTTTGAGAGAACGAGGTCAATGGGTCCCAGAAAGCCAATTCTCTGAGGTTATTAGAAAATAATTTATTGTGAGCAGCTCCAGAAAGATTTATACAGATCCCTTTTTCTTTGTTTTTTTTTTTTCAGATTTTATTTATTTATTTTTTAGAGAGAGGGGAAGGGTGGGAGAGAGGGAGAGAAACATCAATGTGTGTTTGCTTCACACATGCCCCCTACTGGGCACCTGGCCCTCAACCCAGGCATGTGCCCTGGCTGGGAATTGAAGTAGTGACCCTTTGGTTCACAGGCCAGCACTCAATCCACTAAGCCACACCAGCCAGGGCTATATAGATCCTTTTTCTAGAATTATCATCTACAAGCTTACAGGAAAAGAAGGTCCAAACAGGGAAAATAGGCAGATTAACCTCTCAGGGAGAATATATGTTTAGATGCCTCTTGAACTTATCATTTTATGGTAATTTGATACCATTATAGTTACAATACCACCATATATTTTTCTACATAGCAATACTCTAGTTCAGCAAGATTTACATATGTTTGCTGATTATTGCAGCATCTAGAAACACACTTGTTCATAAATGTCTATTAAGCCCTATCTAGGAGCAAGACACTGTGGCACTATGCAGGAGACACTTACAGATTAAATCCTAGTTGGTCCTAGTTAAGAGCTAGTTCGGAGAGCTAAGCAATACCCTTATACTTTTTATTACATTGTTTAAATATTAGCATACAATTGCAAATACTAAATAAGTGAAACTCCCAAAATAAACTTATTTTGATTCAGTTGCTTTGTACCACAATTTCATCAGAAGCAGTGTTGTGTTCCTCCTATCTTGACGGTATCTTTGCACATAAGCAGCCCAATAAGCATTTGTCGATGGCAGGCTGACTGGGTGTAGGTATAAAAAAAGCAACCCCCAACTTCCGTGCACAAGTGATTGCATGACAGGAGGCTTCTTACCATTTTCTTCTAATGAACTCTCAGTCTACTGAGCAATGAAATGGGCCCAAGCTCTGACCCCAAACCCTTGTTTATAGCTTGGCTGGATTAACTTTTACTCTTTAAGTATGTGAGCACAAAACAGTTAAACAGAACCAGGGAGACAGGAAGTAGACAATTTTAACCATAGCTGCTTCTACTGAAGGGGGACAGGTGGGTTGGGCTTTATTGTGAAAGACAGGAAGTATTCAAAGAGCAGAAGGAAGGGCATGAACTTGTACTGAGTGCTAACCCAGCTGCTTACATAAATCATTCTTAGGTCTCACAGCAATCCTAAGCTGGAGGCACTTCAGGGTAGAAAGGACGAGTCTCAGAAGTAAAGTAACTTGCCCCAAGCCTCACAGCTCACACTTGGCAGATCCCGGACTGCAGCTCAGCCCAGCCAGCTCAGAAGTGCCTTTTTCACTGTATTCACTTGTGTCCACCCCATCTTCTGTGGTGAAGGGATTCCTGTATGGCAAGCTGGCCCCTTGAGTTCAGCTCTCTCGATTTTAAGAATAAGGCTCAGGTCCCCACAAGTAATGCAGAACGTGCTATATATATTCCTTAGTAAAGAGGAAACAGTGATGTCAGCCTCATACCGAGTCACCAGGAAACCAGGAAAAGCAGAACTACTAGACTTCGGAAAGGGTAGAACGGTGTCACAGCCAGGCTCAAGGAGACTGGAATGAGACCATCATCTAGATGCCAAGACCGTTCTGGGAGCTCAGGTGGTGGCATTTCTGGGCCTTCTGGATGGCCAGCCACCATGTAAGACCTATTCACTCTCTAGGTTTGCTTCATTCAGTAGGGATGTCTAATTCTCTTTCATTATCAATTGCTTTTCCTGCCTTTTACTCACAATCTTTTTTTTTTATTAAAGATTTTATTTATTTATTTTTAGAATGAGTGGAAGGCAGGGAGAAAGAGAGAGAAAGAAACATCAGTGTGAGAGAGAAACATTGATTGGCTGCCTCTCGAACATGCCCTGATGGGACTGAACCTGCAACTCAGGCATATGCCCTGACTGGGAATTGAACCGGTAACTTTTTGCTCTGCGGGTTGACACCCAACCAACTGAGCCACATCAGTCAGGGCTCAATCTTTTCTTATAGCACCTGTGTGCCTATTGATCCTGCTTTCTCTTAACTTCAACTTGTTCCTGGCTTGTCATGGGGCCACTCTACTTCAAGGACTCTTTCTGATATGTGTTCTGGAAACTCTCACTGGAGACTGCCTTATCATCTCAGTGTTTCTTAATTCCAACTCTGGGAACCAGACTGCTGAAGCTAACTTATCCTTGTTTGGAAGAACTTTCCATGCCAGAATATCTCATGAGCTACGAACCAGCCTATACGTTTTGACTGCCCTTGAGTTAGGGATCCAACCAGGCCTTCTTACCCCAGGAGAGCTGTGGGTATACCTAGCTCCTTTAGCAGAGGCTAGGGACTTGACAGGCAATGACTGACAGTAATGAGAATTGATTTCCCATCAATTCCAGGTCAGCAGCAGTAGAGAAAGATCACAAAATGGCACTGGCACAGGGTAATAGCTGTGTTGGGGGTGGGGGGCGTGTATGCAGAACTAGGAAGAGACAGAGAGGCTTTCAACAGGGAATTGAGTGTGCTTGGGGGAATGAACTACACACCATGAGTCATCAATTAAACATCTGCTTTGAAGAGACAGCTTCCTACAAGGGAGTCACTAAAGACTGTCAGGAACACTTTCTCTGGTTGTGAGTTTCATGAAAATATGTACAATCTCACTGACAGTTGAGATTTCTCTATTACTTCCAGCCTTGGTATAGAATCTGAGAATATAGCATTCATTACGTATTTTTCTCTGTCAATTAAACTTGCTTCTCAGAATTCTTTTACTTATAGAAATAGCATCCAACTGCATTCTCACTGTAAAAATTTCAAACAGTACTGATAAATCCAAAGTCTAGCTTTGACTCTGTTTTCCAAATTCTTCTTCTTTCCCCGAGGTCATTCTGGGTAGCCTTTTAGACCCGTTTCTATAGAGACAGTTCCATTTTATTCCATTGCCAGTACTTTGCAATCTAGAACCACTAAACTGAAGTAGATGGGTGAGATTTTTCACATTTTAGAAATACCTACAACCAATTTCCACTCAGATACTGAATGCCAGCAATGCCTAAACAATTAAGCAGATAATTCAAAGGTCAAAGGAATTATTAGGCCAAAGTGTAAAAAGGCACACAGGTGACAGGGGCCCTTATTCTAGGAGCAGAGACATCCATGGCTCAGGCCCCACCCCATTAGGTGCCGTGAACTCTGTACTCATTGCCTAATAAGTAGCAGCTGAACTGAGCAAGCGTGGAGGACAGGGTCAGTTGATGAAAATGAGTTTCCTCATCACAAATGACTATAAAAAGTCATACAAGATGATCATAGGAAGGGGAGGACCTAAACAAGCAAATGAAAATTTTGTCAGCCCTCCCTCCCTCCGACAACTGTTATTTCCATTCCAGCCTCATCACCTAAACCTGTTCCAAAGCGTTGAATCAGGAATTGAACTGCACAGAATCCTCACCAAGTCAGAATTTAAATCTTCATGAATTTGGAAAACTTAGAAAAGAAAACCCTGAATTTCCAAATTCTCTTTTCTAAAGTGTAGTTTAATTACTAATTATATGTAGTGAATTGAAATAGGATCATGAGACTTCTTAAATGATTGGTAAGCAGGGGCATCAATTAGCAGCATTTGTATATGAACCATGTATTTTTAACCTGTAACACCTGTTTGTTTAATCCACAATCATTCAGGCATGGATTAAACTGGGATTGTAAACCACGTGAAGGCAAGGATTCCGTGTTGTTCTACTGGACATCTCCCTCCCTTGCCCTCCAGCACCTGCTCACAGGGTACTTGCCATATCTCATACACGAGCTTGCAGCAAAGGCATGTTGACTGCTGAAAATGTATACGTGTTAAGCCCCAGAGATACAAGGATGGCCAAGGCAGACAAGATACTGTACTTGCCGTCACAGAGCTAACACTGGGGTGGCTGGTGAAGACAAAAAATAACATGAAAATACATAAACATTATTTCAGGTAGTGATCAATGATGAAGAAAATAAAACTAAAGGCAGAGAATGACTGAGGTTGGGTGTCATTTAGTTAGTGGGGTGCTGGGAAGTCCTTTCTCAGGGGTGTATTTAAGCTGAGACATGAATGATGAGAAAGAACCAGTCAGGCTAAGATCTACAGTGCACGCATTTGTACGAAGCAATTAGCAAACCATTAGGGGCTACACTATGGGAAGGGGTGGGGGGTTAGTCCTGAAAGCACCGACGGTCAGAGGGGCAGGCGAAAGCTATCTGGTGTAGGAGAGGAGAAAGTTTTCCTTGATCCTCCTAGGGTCCTTGACTGGGTCTGAAAATTTAACTGACAAAGGCAGATTTACAAGAGAAAAGCATACAAATTTGTTTAGTATAACTTTTATGCAACATGAAAGCCTTGATAAAGAAATGAAGACCCAAAGAAAAAGTTAGACCTGAGAGGTTTCATGCTGGGTTGGTAAAGAGTGAGCAGCGGTGAGGAATGTGATGGGTCAGAGAGGAAGAGATAAGTGTGGTGAAGCGGGAGACAGTGCAGCCAGTTCCTCAGGATTCTTCCTGGTGACCCTTTGTCTGAGGAGATAAGGAGACTCCTCTCCTCCAGGTGTCACAAAAGGGTTTTATGACCTGTTTCAGGGGAAGACATGGAGGGAAGCCCCTGTTTCTGCCCTTTGCTCAAACTCCTTCAGCTTAAAGTATTCAACATGCCAAGGTGCCGTATTTGGGGCAGCCTGTCCTGAACACCACCGCTGGTCTCCGTGTGTCTGTGTCTGGTTTCAGTGGGACTTGGGATGAGAGAAGAAGGAAGGGCAGAGGATTTCACAGAGCAGGGCAGAGGCGAGGCAGTCGAAGGAAGCTCTCTCCCTGTCAGGGTCGCACAGGGCACAGCTGGTTCCTGAGAGGGAGCTCCTCCTTCAGCTACGGACACCTCTTACCTCACTTGCCTCAGCCTAGTCCCAGCTTGGAGGATGGGCTTGAACTGATTTGTTCAGAGGAAAACAAGGACACCCTCCAGACGGAGAACGGATAAAGCAGCCCTGATGTTCAGAAAGCAGCCTGACACAAGCCACCAAGCTGCTGTTGAAGGACAGCAATGTCACAGAACATCAGCACCACACAAGGCCATTCTGTGTTCCTGAAGGGTCCAGAGAAAAGCAAGACCATTCCGTAATCATGTCTGAACACAGACAAAACAGAAACCTTGTCCAAGCCACACAGTACCAAACATCTATCCCAGGTCAAATGAGTGACAGTTGTTCCTGACCAACTACAGCTTTAGTTTCCCTCCAGCCCGTCCTGCCAATACCTAACCATTTTCATGATACCAATCATAGGATGACCCAGCTTCCTGACAGCATCCAACCCAGAGCAGCCCTGCTTCCTCAAATGCTCCCCAAATCTACAAACACAAACCTAAGTTCTGTACATCTTCCCAGCAGCCTGGTACTAAGCTACCCACATCTGCCCATGGGGCGTGTTCTCCTTGCTGGGGGTAATCGGCTGGGCCTGTGCAGGGCTGTTCCTGGTGGTCGTCGCTGGAGGGTCACTGACTCTGCTGAGAATGCAGAACACCGAGGGGTGTCGAGACATGCTGTTGGGTGTGGGGCTGGGTGATGGGGTTGAGCACGTAGGTAGGCTCAGCTTTGAAAGCTAGACTGCGGCCCTAGGAAGGAAAAATATCAGCTATTTAGAAGCAAAGACTAACCCAAATGGAAACTGAGGCTCTGGAAAGTTGATGCGGCCATTTGCACAGTTAATGTGGGAGTGAGTGAGTGGCCTGGCTACAGGCTGCTGGGTCAGGCAGCAGCTCAGGGACTTCCCGCAATTTGCATATGGACGAAGGCAGCGGGTTTCTGGCTCTCTTATTTTCAGTACTAGCTGCAGCTCCCCATGGTCTCATCCCGCACTCTCACCGTAACCATATTTCATGTTACTAAAAAAAAAAAAAAGTCTTGTCTTTTAAAAAAGGTAATCTAATGCTCAAATTCCACTGAAGAATTTAATAAACAGAACAATTCCCTGTACCTTTGAACTTAATTTTATCATCCATGAAGCCAGTAGGGAAGGAAGCATCTTTGCTAACTGCTCCATGCTTTGGCTTGTTTTTGCAGAAACACAAACTCTGCCGTCTCTCCCCAAGACTGCAGCGGTGAGGCAGCTCAGGTGAGAGAGCTCCAGGGCGTCCGTCAAACCCTAGTCCTGTTTGCATTTCCTCATGGTTTCTCTACCACAGGCACTGCTGCTGGCTAAGAAAACCTGACTCCCATGGAAATGCATTCCATGGACTTCTCAGCTAGGATTTTCAAGAAGAGGGCTGATTTAAAAGGGAAATAGATGTTCCAGACAAGGCCACAGAGAAAGGCTGGTCAGCCTTGCCAAGGACAAGACATAGGCCTTTGTCCCAGGCTCTGAGGCAGGAACTTCTCCTGCCCTGTCCCTGCAGGTCTGGGTGGTGCCATTTCTTCCTCCACCCTTGGGTTGTGTGTGTGTGTGTGTGTGTGTGTGTGTGTGTGTGTGTGTGTTCCTTGTCTTTGTTGACTCGGACCCCCGGGGGCAGGAGGCACTGCTGATTCACTTCTGCATTCTCCAGCACCAGCTCCTGCTGCGGCCAAGTAGGTGCTTGGTCACGGACTGACTACGTTTGTATCTGAAATGCACCGAAGAAACACTTCGCTGGCTTGCTCTGAGGAGTGTTTTGCTGGCTGGAAAGCTGCTGTAGGGTTACTTCTCAGCAGGGTTTGGATTTTGAGTGCCAGGGAAAGAGCAGCGTGATTGGAAGAGAGGGGCATTTCACTAGGACACACTCTGTTATCTTTGTTTTACATTTAAATGAAACATTTGGGTCTACATAAAATTTGGATGACACATTAAGGGCAATTTCCTCAGCGTGACTCAGTTGCTGATTAGTGCACTGAGGCCTCCTGGTGTATTCTGTTTGTGTTACGGCTTGGCTGAGGGCTGCTTCCCAGCGCGGGGCAAGTTCATTTTCCCTTAGAGAACTGAAGAGCAGTGCTTTTCAGGCGGAGCCAAAGCGAGCTCTCTCTTCAAAAAGTCTGGGTCTCCTGAGCTGAAGCTCTTGAGCTCTCCTCCTGACTACACAGGAAACAGAAATGTCAGCTGCACAGCTTAGTGAAATAAGTCTGACCTTTGTCCTCAGCTTCTGGAAGGGAGTCCTCAGTGTCTTTCTTCTGAGCGGGGTGGGGGCTGGCCACACCACTTCCGATGTAACGTAGGGCAGGACCTTCGGTGGCTTGGAGACTGAATCAACCACGTGGACAACTGATCAATCAATCATGTCTATGTAATGGAGCCCCAACGCAAACCAAACACAAAGGCATGGGTGAGTTTCCCTGGTTGGCAATACTCTGTGTAGTGTGACACACTGATGTCAGGCAATGTCCTGACTCCCAGCGAGAAGACAACAGAAGCTCTGCATCTGGAACCCTCCCGGGCTTTGTCCTAGGTGTCTCTTCCTTTGGCTAATCTTAATCTGGTTCATTTCCCTGTGATAAACCATAATTACGTATGTTCCTGCTTTCAGTGAGTTCTATGAGCCTTTCTAGAGAATACCAAGCTACAGGGCGGTTTTGGGAACCCCTTGAACTTGCAATTACTATCAAAAGTAAAGACAATCTTGGGGACTTTGTCCTCTAACTTTGCAATTGGCCCTAAATTCCTCACATGCACCCTCTCAGGCCAGGCCCGGAATAAGGAACTAGTTTGTTCTTGGGGGAGGATCTATACTGAGACTGGGGTACAGTACCCCAGTTTAGGGTGCTGGCGTGGGACCAGGGGCAGTGTTCCCTATATCCTCCTGCAAGCCTGGAAAGAAGCTATCGTGGTCGGTTTACTAACTAGACACACTGAAGGAAAATGCTTTGATGGAGTGTAAGGAACCTGTGCATAAAGAGAGCACAAGGTAGAGGAAAGAGCAGTGAACTGGAAAACACACAGCCAAGGTTCTAGCTCACACTCGACCTCTAGAAACCTCTGTGAGTCTATACAATCAGTCTCCTGGGCTTCGGTTTTCCCATCTGTGAAATGGGAATGATAGTCCCTGGACAGATCACTTTTAAAAGTTATTAGAAGGAACAAATAAAATAATGAGTATGAAAAAGTGCAGAAACCTGTGACATGTTTCTAGGAGTGGACAATATTAATATTGTTGTCTTACTTCCAGCCATTTTATAGATGAGGCCCAAAGGGCAGAAGTGACAAATACTGTAAGTTAATAGAACTGGGAATCCATGTCTCCTCGCTCTCGTGCTGGTGATTTTTTAGTGAAACTAGTCATGCAAGAGCATCCCTGGTCCCAAGGGCAGGCTTTTGATAACCTCAACTGTCCAGAGCAAGCAGGAAAGCACCTCTGAACACCAAGTAGCCACCAGGCATGTCGGTGGAACCCTCCAACAACAGCGACTGGAAATTAGTCTAAAATGAAGCCTACTGACTTAACAGTTTATTATTTATCAGATTAGAAACTACAGAATAGGTGAGGCAGAGTAACTAGAGGCTAATAAACAGATGTGCTACCCAGAACATAATAGCAGTGGCAATAATCTCAATTAGGGGCAAAACATCACAACAGAAATTATTTGCATTGCTAATCCCCATAATGATGTGCCAGAGACATTAAAAAAAGGCTAAATGATGTTCAGTTTGGCCTGAATGAAGGCAAAGGAAGGAAATAACAAATGTGATCATTGAAAAGATAGAGACATGGTTATTGTTTTGTGTAGACAATATAATAGCATATAAAGAAAACCTTAAGGAATCAATGGAAACACTATTAAAATAATAAATTAATCTGTTTTCCCGTGGTTGTGGTGAAGATCAGCACTTGCCCATGGCCTGGAACGTAGTAGGTCCCTGACAATTTGTAGAGAGAAAATACAAACTTCGTATACCACACTTCAGAGCTTTCTACTACACTAGAATCCCCCAATTAGAAATGGGGAAAATTTTTTAAAAGTATTACATTTGTAATAGCAATAGCGGGCCCCAAGTAAAAAATTCCAAGAAAGAAAAAATAATGTGTGGCATCTATATAAGGAAAACTATAAAATTACAGAGAGAGAAAAGTGATTTGAGTAAGTGGAAAAGTGTGTTAAGATACTAATAGCAAAACAAGATATTGTAGAGATACTACTTTTTTCCAAATTAATTTAAATCAGAGTAATTCCAGACAAAATCTCTACGGAGCAATTTTTGGAACTTGACAAAATGTCTTAAAGTTTCATCTGGAGTCACAACAAGCAAGTATGTTAAAGAACGGTTGTGAAAGGAAAGGAAGAGTAGGGATGACCCCAACATACAGAGCGTATTCCATGGTGTAGGGGAGGGAACACTTTCTCCACCCTCTCAGGTTCCATGGCTGGGCCTGAGAAATAAGCTGACATAAAAGAGATTAACAGGAAAAAGACACACAAATTTTACTTACTATTTTTATGTGCACATTGGAGTCCTCAAAAGGAAAATGATATCATCCTAATGCTTTTCCTCTTACCTCATTGGTCACAGTCCTTCCCTGGTTCTTTCTCTTCTTCCCAAGCTCTTATGTATGTATGTATGTATGTATGTATGTATGTATGTATTTATTAAAAGATAGCCAGAGATAAGTGATTCCAGGTTAATAAATTCAGCATTTCAACATCATCAGAATTCCAGATCTGTTTCTCTGAACTTCTCAGCATTTTTTTCAAAAGATTTTTATTTATTTATTTTTAGAGACAGGGAGGGGAAGGAGAAAGACAGGGAGAGAAACATCAGTGTGTGGTTGCCTCTCACGTGCCCTTGACTGGGGACCTGGCCCACAACCCAGGCATGGGCCCTGACTGGGAATCAAACCGGTGACCCTTTGGATTGCAGCCCACGCTCAATCTACTGAGCCACACCAGCCAGGGCTTCTCTATTTAGATTAAAGTTTAACTTCGTGACTCTAAATATGGGTTCTAACATGCAAATTTATACCTCCAGGCCTTTTTCCTAAACTACACTCTCACATTTTCAATTGCCTGCTTACTTCTGTAAAATAAAAGACATAGTTTTCATTTTCACCAATAACTTTATTAATTTAGATATTTTGAGAATGTTAGCTATCTCCTGCTATTGACTTCTAGTAGGTAGAGGCCAGGGGTGCTGTTAAACATCTTCCAATGCATAAGACAGCCCTGCAGCAAAGAATTATTTGGCCAAAATATCAATAATACCAAGGAACTTCACAAACCACTTTTTACACGTTCAATCAGTCACAGCACTTTCTCACACACTGCACAAATCTTTTATTTGTGTTTCAGTTGTGCTTTTAACTTTCTTGAAATAACAAAGCATAATATACCAAAAATGTTGCTTATCTTCTTCCACTTTCAATATTAAAAAGGCAGCACAAAAACTCACCAGTTTTAATAAGTTTTCTTTTTAAATGCATGCTGATATGATAGCTGTCACAATGCAATCTAACAAAATTGTTTCCAATGAAGTTAAAGACAACTAAGCACTACTAGAGCCATTGTATGGCAAAAAACATAACAGACTTTTTGGCCAACCCAACAGTTTCCTGGGACTACCACTACAAACTACCACACACTGGGTGGCAGAAAACAGGAACTTATTTTCCCACAGTTCAGAAGGCCAGAAATTTTAAAAATCAAGACTTCAGCAGGATTGGTTCCTTCTGGAACCTTTGAGGGAGAAGGTGTTCCAAGCCTCTCCCCTCGTTTCTGATAGTTGCAGTAGTTCTAGGCATGACTTGGTTCTTGGGCCCATCACTCCCACTCTGCCCTTGTCCTTAGGTTGCACTCTCCCCTGTGTGTCGATGTGATCACATGGCCTTTTAAGGCCACTAGAGCTCATTCTAATCCAGTAGGACCTCATCTTAATTTAAATAACTATATTTGCAAACATCCTATTTCCAAATCAGTTTACCTTCTGAGGTTCTGGTTGGGCAGGATTTGGGAGGATACTATTTAACCCAATACACTACTAAACATTTTCATTTAATGTCAAGTGGACATCTACTTTAACATGTCAAAAATGGCACTGATCCTGTCCATCCCAACTCTTCCCCTACTCTTCATCTTTAGCTGATGAGAACCCCATCCTTCCACCGGAAATCCCAGTCTCTCCTTCGCATTATCCAAAGTCCAACCATTCTTGTGTCCACTCCCACTGTTACATTGTGGTCCAAGTCACCATCACATCTCACTAGCATTATTGTGACAGTCTCTTCACAGGTCACTCTACTTCTGCCCTTGTCACCCTAGAGTCAACAGTAGTCCTTCCTTATCCAAAAGGGATACTTTCCAAAGACAACCGATGAATCCTATATATGTTATTTTTTTCTACAGACACATGCTTATCACTTTAATTTATGAAATACACAGTTTCACAGATAGAGGATTCTTTCTGTGCACAGAGCTCAGCAACCTCAGCATATGATTTTTTTTTTTCTTTCCTTATTGAGAACGTGCACCTTTTCACCTAAGGGAAGCTCTATGGCTTCTCTTTGGCATATCCAAATTGTCAGCATCGCTACTCTTGGGGCCATCATTAAGTAAAATAAGGGCAACTTGAACACAAACTCTGTGATACTGTGATGGTTGATCTGAAAACCGTGAGCACTACTAAGTGACTAAGGATGGGTGGTATATACACAGTAGGTCCACTGGACAAAGGGATGATTCATGTCCAGGGCAGGGTGAAGCAAGAAGGAATGAGATTACATCATGCTACTCAGAACGGCGCACAATTTAAAACTTATAAATAGTTTATTTCTGGAACTTTTCATTTAATATTTTCATGCCACAGTTCACAGCAGGTAACTGGAACCTTGCAGAGCAATACTGCTGATAAGGTGGGACTGCTGTATTTTCAACACAACCCCAGAATGATCCCGTCAAAATCTGAGATCACGAGCTTTCCAATGGCTCTCACTTTGTTTTCAAAGTAAATGTCGGAGTTCTTACAGTGTCACCCAAGATCCCCCGACCTCTCTGACCACTCTCTGCTTGCTCACTCTGCTCCAGCAGTAGTGGACTCCATGCTGTTCCTTGAGCACTCCAGGACCCCTCTGGCCTCGGGGCCTTTGCACATGCTGTTGTTCACTTGGCCTAGAATGTTCTCTCCCTAAATACCTACTTGCTTTATCCAGTTACCTCTTTTAAGCATCTTTTTCAAAGGTCATCTCTTTAAATGCATTCTACTCTGGTCACCTTGTCTATGATTGTGACAAGCTCTTGCCTCTCAGCCACTGTCCCAGCACTACTGGTCTTCATAACCCTGCCCTAGTCCCTCCGCCACCCCGTGGCCCTTATTACCCTCTCTATACCATCTCAGGTACTCGCGATGTTTCTTTGTCTCCTTCTGTAAGTTCCATGACAGCAGGAAACATTGTCTTTTATTTTCTGATGTATGCCTCCAACAAAGTTTTGTATATTAGATGCTCAGTATTTATTACCTAAATAAATAAGATAAATTACATGGGTGAGAAATGTATGGGGAACTATTTTCTAGGCACCGAAAAGATAAAAAGGAATCACAAGGAAGAGAATTCTACATTTCACCACATACAAATTTAAAACTTTATCATGTGTAACAAAACACAAAAATATGCTACTATACCATATTCCTTTAGAAAGCTCCAGCTCTCTCCCGAGTAAGTACCTTTTTTAGTTTTTATTTTAATCCTCACCCGAGGGTATGCTTATTGATATTTTAGAAAGGGAAGAAGGGGACAGGGAGCAGGGAGAGACCCGTGAGAGAGAAACATCGATTGGTTGCCTCCCTTAGGCACCCCGACCAGGAACAAATCCACCACCTGGGTGTGTGCCCTGACTGGGAACTGAACCTCAACCTTTTGGTGCATGGGAGGGCACTCCAACCAACTGAGCCACCTGGCCAGAGCGCCCTTTTTAAATTTTAGAGTAAATGAGTCCTCATAATAAAAATTCAAGCTTCAAGTCCTTTTTCCCCACTCTGGGAAAAAAAAAGTGAGGTTATCACGTGCACTTTTGCTGAGGGCTGCCTACACAGCTTCGTGTTTTCTCCATAGTACTGAGGTAAATTAGGGTTTAGTTACGAGAGTTTACCCATTCATAATTCCATGTTTGTTTTTCAGAATTCCTACTAGCCCCTTGGGTCAAATTTTTATTTTAAGCACTATTTTAAGCAAGTGAAATCTAAAAATTAGGAAAGATACTTTGAGCCATCCCTGGAATTTAAAATAAGTTTTTAAAAAAGTGCATATGAGATTAATCTTAATGATATTAAATGGCTTTGCTATAAATAATCTTCTAAGGAACTTATATAAAAAGCTTTTAGGTAGTTAAGACTAATTTTTGACACTGTTTTTCAATCAGAAAGGGTTTGGGATTGAAGCTGAGGACAGACTAAGGAGGCTGCTGCTGGTGCTCCGGTGTTCGCCCCGAGGCTGGGCCTCGCTCTCAGTCCAGACACTTCCTAGCATTGCCCACCCCCACCCCGCCCCCCCCCACACACACTGTGCAGGTGAGAAAACCAAAGTTTGGGAGGTAAGCAAATTCCATTTGTCAGATAATTTCAACATCTGGGCCATCTCAGTTCTGGTACCTAGTTATGATTTGTTTTTTCCCATGTGAATGGAGATTTTCCTGGTCCTTCATATGCTGAGTAATTTTGGATTGTGCACTGAACATTTTGAATGTGATGCTGTGAGACTCTGGGTCTTTTCTAAATCCTGTGGATAGCGTTGATATTTTTGTTTGGTTAAGGCAACAAGTTCTGTTAGTTGTGGTTTCACCGTCAGTCCTCCTATCAAAGCCTTTGCCGTGCTCTGCAGATAAGCAAGTCTTGCAGCCGCACCAGTCTGGGAACTGGATAGAGGTCAACCCCTTTGTTATGTTGTTAAGGATTAAACCCACGTTCAGACATAAGCCTGGGAATTTGTAAATAAATTTTGTGGAGTTACATTCTGAAAGTCCTCTGTTTGCATGCTCCCTGGTACTTTTAAGTGCCCTAGGCTTCCCCCCTCAGGCCTTAGGCCAGGAAACTGGGGCTTTAGTGCCTCTGTTCTTCCGTGTCCTTCCAGTGAGGGCATCTGCATTTGCTACAGTCGGGAGGGGAATTTAGGAGAGAAGGAAGGGTTTGTTCTACCTTCTTGAGATCTCAGCTTCTTCGATGGGAGAGAAAATTCCCTCTTGCTCAGTTTTAGGTCTCTGTCCTTGTCACTGTTGCATATTGCTGGGGGATTGGAGAGCAAGAAAATGAAGAAAATGGTGGGAGGGAATGAAGAGTTTCTCAGTCTCTCTGAAGATCAGAAATCCCTAGGCTTGCTCTTCAAGCACAACTAGAAGGCTTCCAGAGCTATCTCTTTTATGTCCTTCCAGGTTCAGCCTTGCTTGAGTTTAAGGAGAAACCAGCGTTAAAACAGCCAACTGACTGCCTGTTTGGTGGGGCTTTAAATCTTGGTCCTCTTTCCTGATCTTCTTGCCACTGTTTCCTTTACGGTCATCAACCAGCTGCACCACACATTCTGTCCAGGCTCTGCAACTGCATTTAGTGGAGACATGGGATGGTTTATTCTTATTTCACCTTATCCATACCAAAATGAAACATTTCAATTAAAAAGTACAAAATTTGAAAATTTGTTTAGTCAAAAAATAGATAAGAAGGAACTAATAGAACTTACTGTGCACATTTGGCATCTGCAACCTCCCAGATATTTTCTGTGTGCATACACCAGTTTGACTACATAAAAATGCACATAGTATAACTTAGTGTTAAAGCATGAATCCTGCCTGGTTTGAATTTCATCTCATAACTTGAGTGACCTTGAGCAAACTACTACATTTCTCTTTATAAAATGATCATAAATAAACATCTGTAAAACGGGAAGGACAAGGCCTGTGGACCTCACAGGTTGTGAGGGTTGTTAGCAAATATCCATAAGCGCTCAGAAAGTTGCTGGACACATAATACGCACTATATAAGTGTGAGAGCTGTTATGTGTATTCTGTTTTTCTAAAAAAATAATAATAATAAATCGCCCTTGACTCAACTCAGCTAGGAACATTGAATGTCTATTATGTTGCTGTCATTAAAAAGCCATAGGCCATTTGGACTGGTGACTTTCTATCTTTGCTAATGGTGGTAGTAGTTTATGGCCATGGAAACCACGATGTGCTGGCCTTTGATTATCGGTTCAGATTTCCACCTTCGCAAGATTCTAACAGGCAAAGACTTGGAAGGAGATTTAGAATCCTCCCCACCCCCCACCAGCTGCATTCCCTGTTAATGAATCCTGTGTGTAGGAAAAGGGCCCTCTAAATAGTCGGATCGGAAGAAGCTCGGATGTGAGAACTGGGCGTGCTCTGGAAGTCACAGGCCTATATAGAGATGTGACTGACCTTGAGGAACACAGCGGGGCAGCTGTGCACCTCACTTTTCCCATTTATCTTTCAAAAAAAATCTATTTTTCTCCCCATTTGCTCAGAGGATAAGGATGTTGATGGGGTCCAGGGCATGCAACCTCAAAATATAGCACCTTGGCATGTTGGATATTTTAAGCAGAAGGAATTTGAGAAGCGACAGGTTGAAGAAAGGCTCTCTGATCTCCCCCTTCTTCCCTGAAGCAGGTTGTAGGCCCTCTGGTGAGAGGTGCCCTCCCTGTACTTGGAGAAAAGGTGCATCCTCACCTCTGAAGGCGGAGGGAGTCTGAATGAACAGGTCTTGCTAAGTTTTTCCAGGTTGCTACCGCGAGCTCTTACCCTTTTGTCCTATGACATATTTTCCAGGAAGTTCTACTCTTCCTTAGACATAATATAAAAACACTCAGGCTTAATCTTTTCCTCAGGTCTTCATTTCCTCACGAAGGCTCCCATGTCATGTAGAACTCACATTAATTAAACAAATGTGTGTGCTTTTCTCCTGTTAATCTGTCTTTGTTAGTTTAATTTTCAGGCCCAGCCAGGGGCTGAAGAGGGGCATAGAAAAGTTTTTCCTCCTCTAACATACTAAAAAGGAATTCTAATTGTCCTTTTTGAAAAATTCTTTAATGCAAGGCCATTTGGACTGGTGAGTTTCTCTCTTATGAGATTTAGTGGCTCCTGAGGGTAATTACCACTTCAGCACTGTGCAGTAATTGATGTTCAGATCAATGAAGCAAAGCCAAAAAGAAAATACTAAGAATAAAGCAAATCATCCAATATGGCCAACTAAAATGTTATATAAATGTTATATGTGTGTGTGTTATATTAAACAATAGATATAACATAAAACACATTTTAAAAATATTTTTAAGGTTTTGATGTTTAAGGGTTTTGTTTTAGTAATTTAGACAATTTATGTGGTAAACTCTTAATTTACTCATGGTTCCAGATAAATAAGATCCTACTATATTGAGAATAGTTATTTCAATTGGTAATATAAAAATAGTGTTTGCTGTAAAAATATTAATACTATCATTTAAACTTTATGATGTATGTTTTTCTTAAATAGTAATTCACATTATCCTGAATCTTAATATATTAAAACATCTTAAACCAAACATGTTTTGAAATGTTCTATACTGAATAAACTCCTTATTGTTTTTTTTGAATAGTTCACAGAGCTAAGAACTATAGCAGATACATGTTAGATAAATTCCAAGAAACTAAGCATGATTCTAAAAGTTGACTGTTTTCCCTCATTCCTACATCTTTTCCCTCTGATGAACTACCATGCGACCCATTTAGTCCTCACCACAGTCCTATTAGACTGTCCTGTTATCTCCTCTTCCTGAATGAGAAAGCAGGAACATAGAAATGCTAAGTAGCTTGCCCTGGTCTCACAACGAGGTTTTGCTCCCACATCTGTTGGAAGACAAGACTCCCAATAAATGACTGACTACGATGCAAATATAAATAGCCCATGGAAATGTGGGGAAGATGTTTTTCAATTTCTCCTGAGACAACTTCTTACTCCTACATTTATTCCTTCCATCTTCATGGGTCTCCCCTACTCGATGTCTATAAGGGAGTATTTCTCCAGGCAAAGAACACTTTCTTCTGACCTAGGAAAAAGAAAAGGAATGGAAAAACAGCTCATGTTTTCCTTTGGGTTGGCAGATATTTTCCAACGACCTTGATCAGTATTTTCAACAAATGACGTCACGGTAGCCTGGGCTGGCACTCAGCGAACACTCAGATATGTCCATCTGACCTGACATTCTTGAAGAACAACGTCTCCATTTCTACTCTCTGAAGTGATTCTTCTTTTGTGCAGATGCTGGTGTCAAACAAAACAAAGGGGTATCTTCGACACTGTCATTTTACAGATGTACTATATTTTCCATCTAATCTTAGGTGTGGAAATAATGATCTTGAGCTTCATTTCCCTCCTCTATTAGAGCTGAACCATATAATTTTGCTTCTCAGCTTTGCAAAAGAAGGTTATCTTACACTGTTTAGCTTGGTTAAATGTTATCACCGTGGGTGGATATACACCTCCTGTCATGCTGATGAGAAGCTTGCCTGCCTGTGTTCACCCAGGCCTCCTGCTGAAGGAGAGACTATGCAAAACTCCCTGGAAATCAATGGGATGCAGCAGTTAGGGAAGAGGAGGGCAGCGGAGCACTCAGCCCACAATGGCTCCACCTCCTGGTTCTTGAGAACTTAAACATCAACTTCCCAACTGGCAACAAGAGTGGGTCTTATTATGGTGCTTTGCAGGTTACAAAACACTTTCACAAATGTTATCTTACTTAGGTTATAAACACAGTAGTCCTGTGAGATAGGTTTTATTATCCTCATTTTTTTAAAAAGATTTTATTTATTTATTTTCAGAGAGAGGGGAACGGAGGGAGAGAAACATCAATTGGTTGTCTCTCGCACAGCCCTGGACCCCGAAAGCCAACCATGTGCCCTGACCAGGAATCAAACTGGCAATGTTTTTTGTTTTGCAGGGGGATGCTCAACCCACAACCCAGTGAGCCACACCAGTCAGGGCTATCCTCATTTTCTATGCTGGGAAACTGAGTTCTGTTACATGGGAGATATTCTATTCAATCAAGGTCTTCCAACTGGAAATCCAGTGTGATCCAGGCCAGCGCTCACCCGGTGTGAAGGACTGTGATGGAAACAAGTATTACATGCCGTGTTCCTTTCCCAACTCCTCTAATCTCAGCCCTTACATCCCTCACTCCTTTTGCTTCAGTCACCTGGCTTCTTGCTGTTGCTTAAACACACCAACCACATCCAGGGCTCCGAACCTGGAGTTCTCCCCAGATAATGGCACAGCTCATTCTCTCACTTCTCTCCAGTCTCCGTTCAAATCTGACCTCATCAGAGAGCACCGTCCCTGGAAACCCTGTATAACAGTGGTCCTCATATCCCCATCTCCTTCACCACAGTGCACCAAGGATGGAGTGGAGCGTGCCCAGGCAGAGACCAGCAATAAGAAAATGGACTAAAACTCAGTCTGCTTTTTATCATCCCTACCCACCAGGAATTCTTGGTGATGGAATAGCCTCCTGAGAAAAAACAAAACCCAACTTTGGTTAGTCTAAGTTCTACATAATTTCTGCATTTACTTTTGAGTCATAATAATTCATATGTACACTTTAAATTAGCACATTTTATTACTTATCCTTTAACAAACATGGCATCTATTTGGAAGTTAACTCGGGGAACTCAAAGCTGTACAGTTGGCAACTGACGTAGACAGGGCTATCCATGTTTTGCCTGTGAGTTAATTTGTGATAGTTTAGTCATTCAGCCTTGCTTTGAGTGTAGTTGGGACCCCAACTCCCGTGATACAGACATATCCCTGTGTAAGGATCAACTATGGGCAGCAATAAATAGACAAATCTAGCTACCGTAGTCCCCCTTTATCCACAGGGTTACTTTCTGAGCTTTCACATTCTCTGGTTTTGGTTACCCATGGTCAACTGTGGTCCAAAAAATTAAATGGAAAATTACAGAAATAAACAATTCATAGGTTTTAAATTGCATGCTCTTCTGAGTAACATGATCAAGTCTTGTGCCCTCCCACCCCGTCCCCCTCTGGACGTGACTCATCCCTCCATCCAGTCTCTCCACACTAGCACCTCCCGCCCACCAGTCGCTTAGTAACCTTTCCCATTGTCAGATCAACTGTCACGGCATTGCGGTGCTGGTGTTCACGTGACCCTTATGTTACTTAGTAGCACAACATTCTCATAACTTTTATTACAGTTTATCGTTATAATTGTTCTATTTTATCATTAGTTGTCATTCATCTCTTACTGTGCTTAATTGATAAATTAAACTTAATCATAGGTATGTATGTACAGGGAAAAAATATAGTCTTTGTAGGGTTCAGACCAATTCTCAGTTTCAGGCAACATCTGGGAGTCTTGGAACATATACCCAATGGATAAAAGCAGACTACTGTATATTCTTTTTTTTAATTAATTAATTAATTAATTAATCTATTTATTTATTTTTAGAGAGGGGGAGAGAGGGAGAAAAAAATTAGAGTGTGGTTGTCTCTTGTGCACCTCCTACTGGGGACCTGGCCTGCAACCCAGGCTTGTGCCCTGACTGGGGATCGAACCGGTGACCCTTTAGCTTACAGGCTGGCCCTCAATCTGCTGAGCCACACCAGCCAGGGCAGACTACTGTATATTCTATTGAACATGACTATGTAGAAAAGAGCCATTTCGATGAAGCCGTTGAAAAATTTGCAGAAGTTAAGCTTAAAAACAGAAGCTATGAATTTATTCATTCATGTGACAAACCAACCCTTCCTTTTTCCAAAATTAATACATTTAAAGTTTTTAATCTTTTTTCTTTTTTATATTTTAGTTATTTATCTTTCATTATTTGTTATTAATTTTTTGCTGGCATGATTATAAATATGAAGATCAACAAAACAAAAATTTCACTCTCTGCTTTTCTGGACATTATTAGTGTGTGTTTTGTATTAGTTACCTATTGCTGCATAACAATATTATCACAAACTTAGTGGCCTAAAGGAGCACATGTTTATTATCTAATATTATATATCACATTTATTACAGTGTCTGTGGGTCAGGAATGAGGACATGGCTGTGCTGGGCTCTCTGCTTCAGGGTCTCACAAGGCTGCAGTCAAGGCGTCAGCTGAAGTTCGTCTGGGCAAGGATCCACGCTCAGGTGGTTGTTGGCAGAATTCAGTTCCTCATGGGATGTCAGACAGAGGACCTCTGTCTTGCTGGATGTTGGCCAGAGGATACCCTCAGCTCCTTAATATTGGGCCTTCCCAAGATAACCCTTGCTTCCTCAAAGCCAGCAAGAGAGAGGGCCCCCAAGCACGATGGGTAACAATCTTATGCAACAATATCACATCCCATCCCCTTGCCTCAGCCCATTGGTGAGAAGCAAGTCACAGGCCCTGGCCACTGTCAAGGGAAGAGATTCCACAAAGACATGAACAACAGAAGTGGGACACCATGGGGGTCCCCTTACAGTCTGTCTGCTACATGTTTTATTTCATGATTATTAAATATAACTTCTCACATAATAATTCTGCCACATAAAGAAGGAAGAATTTTAAAAATTTGCTCTGGGTGTCAAATATACCAAGTATACACCAGGGCCCTTGACCCTACTTGATTTTCTTCATAGCACTTACCTGATTTATTGTATATTTTTATTCTTTTATATAACATTTAATATTATTTATATATTTTATTAATGCATAACAAATAATATATTTAATATATTTTCATATAATTTTATGTTATATTATTTTACACTTATATATTTCATGTTACATATTAATTTATTCATTGTCATCTCCCTTTTATAAACTTCTTTTTCTTTTTTTCTTTTAATCCTTACCCAAAGCCATCCTTACTGATTTTTGAGAGAGGAGAGGGAGGAACAGAAATATCAATTGGTTGCTCTCACATGTGTCCTGACTGGGGACCAAACCCATAACTTAGGTATGTGCCCTGACCCAAAATCGAACCCACAGCCTTTTCAGTATACAGGACAGTGTTCCAACCACACCGGCCAGGGCAACCCCTTTATAACCTTCTTGAGAGCAGAACCTTTTCTGTTGTGTTCACTGTATTCAGCACCTACAGAACTGGCTGGTACATGGAGGGACTTGGTAAATATTTAATGAGTTAATATGTATAATCTTCAGAAGCATTAATTTATAAAAATAGTAACCTCTCCAGGTGTTTTTTGATCTCATACACATTTCAATTAATTTTTGTCACTGTGGTTTATTGGTACCTGGTCTAATATAAAAGTGACCGTGCAAGGCTTTGATGGAGAAGGGCATCCCTCCCTATACCCCATCTGCTCCCCAGAAGCAACTACCCTCAAGCCTTTTATTTCTTGCCTCTTTCTTTTACTTCCTCATTTCTAAATAATTTGCTTGTATTTCTAACCCTGTACTTCATCATGTGATGCCAAAACGGCTGAATAAAAAGTAAAATTGTGGTCAGTGGCCCAAGATTTTTGTTTCAGTAAGTCCAAGTGGCAGTTCCTTGTAACAGGTCTGTCTTCTAGCTGTGCTGCTTTTAGAACTTTGTACTTTGTGGCAAGAGTTCCACCCCTTTCCAGGAGGGGCGGGGAGACTGACTTCCTGAAACCTTCTTTAACGATAAGAATGGGGTTAAAGAGCAAGCCCAGAGGCAGACTGGGAATGATCATTTGAGTGTGTGTTTGAGTCCTTCAGACTCAAGGACAGAAAACTGCAAGAAGACCGAGTTTAGAGCAAAGAAAGAACTGATCTCCTTGGAGAAGGATGCTGCTTTGATGGTAATTCCAGATATGATAAGGAAGGAAGGAAATAAATGTAAACCTCAGGAAACTCTGGTTGGCTACAAAGCACTGGGGATCTGATCATGGCAAAAAGAGAAGGACTTAATTTTTTGAGACCTGAGAGACAGAGGGAGAGAGAGATGCTCTGTGATCTTGGACGAGTGAAAGAGCATCAGAGGCACATTTTAAAAGGCACTGAGTTTTCTGCTACATACAGCCAAACCTAACCTTAAATTGATGTAGATTCAAAAGCATCTGCTACTGTTACAGAAGAAACGACTCAACACGCAGTTGGATGGCGGACACGACCCTTTATTAACATGCACAGGCTCAGAGGAGTACATTCTGAGCCCCGAGCCTTGGCCGAGCAGGGCTTTTATGCTCTCTGGATGCCCTATCCTATGTGGCAAAAGCAGGAGGTACAGAAGCTGATGCGGAAATAACTCTAGCCTTGAGGTGTCCTTATCGGAAGCTGGGTGTACAGAAGCCAAAGCAGAAATTATGACTACCTAACTGAAACCCAACAGTTTTGCAGTTTCTAAGTAACCTAAACAAAACTCTTTCCCAGTTCCCAGTCCCTCTTCTGGGTCACTTTGTCCTAGTTGACTTTTCCTCTACACTACTTTTTGGATTATTTCAAGTCTTCAGATACCAAACGAGTTATCTACTGGGCTGTATTCTCTCTAATCTCAAAGAAAATTATCTGAGACCATGCATGTTGCAAAAGTACCAGACTATTTGATTTTTCTATCCTTTCCATTGTCACAATGATAGGCCCTCTTTCATAGACCTACTAGCTCAGAAATGAATGCTCTCCTGCTGGTCCTTTTTCTTAGACAGGCTGTCTGTCATAAACAGCAAGCTGCTGTTTCCATGTGTTGAATAAAAGAAGATTATCATACTGAAAACTTCCGGAAATTCCAAGAATTAGCATTTGAATTAACATGGAAATAAAATCCATGGAATAAATATGTATCCGAAGTTTATGCAGTCCCAGGGAACAATGGAGACAAGCACAGAATTATCTAATCTGGTTACAGTTAGGAATCCGAGCGTGTGTTGGGGAACACTATTTGGCAAGTTGACATTCAATCCAATTAGGAAGGGCAAAGTAAAAATGATGAAAGCAATTTCCTTTGTCCAGTTAAATTAGTCATGCAAATAACAGGCTACTCTGACCTTCCTGGGAAGGGGCAGGATGGCTTCTAATGGTCATTAAGTAAATAGCCAGCCTCTTCTTGCAATTGTTTTATAAGTAGGGCTTAGGGAAATATCTTTTAGACTAAAAATCAGCTAAGAAGAAAAATCGGTAAGAATTTTTCTAATGTGTCCTTATTGTCTTTACACCAGACTCAAGTGAATATGGGTCTCTTAAACAAAATACAGAGGTCACTTTGTACTTCTTGCTAATTTGTGTGACAGATGCTAAACAGAGTAAGGAAGTTTTCAAATACAGCTTCTCTGTGTGCTTCTCTGGGGTCCCACATGAAACAGTTGAGGACTGTCATTGGCATTTGTAAAGATATACGATTTCTTTATTAGACTGATGAGTCAAGGTTAAGGACTAGCAGGTAAGGGCCCACCTGACTCTACCCTAGGCTACGTTTCCCAGCTGCTGTTGCCTACAGTGATGGATGACTGGCTGCAGTTTTCATCCAACAAGCCTGGCTATAGGTGTATGCAAGTGAAACCAAAATTTTTTTTTGCCCATTAAAGTCCACTTTATCATGATAAAAGTGGATTATAAACACTGAATTAATAGGGCAGATTTTAAGGCTATTTTCCCCTGATCCATACAGCTTTTTTGCTCCTATTTTCTCATTCAGATGCAAGTTCAACACACATTTATTAAGGATTTATTAAGTGCTGAGGTCCAGTTAAAAGAGGTCTAAAGATATAGCCTGAATGAGGCATTTTGACCCCAAATCATGGGTCCTTTGAAATGTCAGTGGGTTATTATTCTGGTGTGCAACTAAAATAATGCAACAAGTATTTGGAGTCATATTTTAATATTATTATCATTATCATTATTATCACAAAAAACAGTGTGGATATATATATGATTTTTAAAATTCCGGTGAAACAATGGTATAAATGAAAAGCAAAAGTTGTCCACCCCTCTCTTCCCCTACTTCCAATTTTTTCCATTGAAATATGGGACACAGTAAAAATGACCATAATACTGCACCAGTTCCTCCTACTTAGAGATAGGGTCCCCTGGAATCCGGGATGGTCTTGAGACCTACTTTAATTAATACAATATGGTGGCAGTTGCCGTGTACAAGTCCTAAACCCAGGCTTCGAGAGGCCTTGCAGCTTCTTGCATTGCACTCTTGGAACAATGCAGCCACCAGGTGCCCATGCCCAGGAGAGCCTGCGGGAAGATGAGAAGCCGGGGAAAGCAGCGACGGCCCTCCAACAAGCCAACCCCCACCACCGGGCCAGAACTACCAGGGTGAATCTATTCCACATCGCTGAGCTGCAGAGTCATGAGCTAAAAATGGTTGTTATTTGAAACCACTAAGTTTTGGGGAAATTTGTTATATAACAAAAGCTAAGTGGTACAAGAAGTGACCATCTGCCTTGGCTGGTGTGGCTCAGTGGATTGAGAGCCAGCCTGTGAACCAGAGGGTCACCAGTCCAATTCCCATTTGGGGAACAGGCTTGGGTTATAGGCCATGGTCCCTAGTGTGGGGAGCGTGAGAGGCAACCACACATTGATGTTTCTCTCCCTCTCTTTCTCCCTCCCTCCCCCTCTCTCTAAAAATAAATAAATAAAATCTTTTTTTAAAAAAGTGACCATCTGAACAGTTGCTGGCATCTGCAGGCTGTTAAGGACACAGGACACATAAAAAACCATGACAATAAAAGAGGGATAATGGAAGGAAGTAGAAATGGGGGCCGATAGGACCCTGGGGTGGGTAGTACTTACTGTTAGACCATCATGGGGGAAGTACAAGGGAAACTGGGGAGAGCAGAGACAGAATAAAGGAAGAAAAGGGTTTTAATTTCGTGCAAACAGTAAATTCAAGCCTGCGCCCTTAAGCACTTCTCAGGCACAGTGCCTACCCCCCGCCCCCCATATGTTTGCTGTCATGTACGCAGAGTCTTGCTGCCTCACCTTCTCTACCTGGTAGTAATTCTGTACGGGTGGGTCAACGGTTTGGGAACTGGCAGAGAGAACTCTTGCGATGGTATGATAGTGTTTACAGGATGACTGGCTTCAAGCTGGAGGGAAAGAGGTGTTGTCACCATCTTGGTGCAGCAAGAGCAGGTCAGAGCCAGTCTCGGCAGAGGCTGTGGTAACTGAAGCCAGCTGGCCTGGGGTGAGGAAACGCACACTCACCGCTGCCCAGTACGGAGGGCACCTGAAGAGAGAGCTCTCCCAGTGCAGGGAGGCAGATCCAGGCCGACGTACACGAAGTCTGTCACCGTGTCAGATCTGGAAATGGGTCAAGGGGCGAAGAGATTGCTCTGATAGAACTTTATAGGAATACAGCAGGCACCCTTGTCCATGGGAGACACATTAGATACATTCCAAGACCCCAGTGATCGACTAAAGCCATGGATAGTACCAAACCCTATACGTAGTTTTTCCCTATACATACATAGGATGAAGTTTAATTTATAAAATTAACAGTAAGGCACAGTAAGGGATTAGCAACAATAATTACCGATAAAAATAGAACAATTATAACAATATACTGTAATAAAAGTTATGGGGGTGTGGTGATATTCAGTAAAACAACCGAAGCACCGCTATCCATCTTTCTACACTACGGCTTATTACAAATGTCTCTTACCTGGGTCAGCAAAGTTGGGGTCTGTTTCTTATTTTTGTTGTTGTTATTGTTACTTTTGCTGATTATTTACAAGAGGAAAGTATAGAAATGTCTTTCTCCCATCATTTTAAAAAATTAGAAGTCTTTATCTGAGTTAGAGGAGGAAATTAACACCTGTTTCCCCTTACTTCTTCATCCTGACCCTACTTTCAAATTCTATCAGCTATATCATCAATTCAAAAATTGTAAGGTTTAGCCCTGGCTGGTGTGGCTCAGTGGACTGAGTGCCAACCTGTGAACCAAAGGGTCGCCAGTTCGATTCCCAGTCAGGGCACATGCCTGTGTTGCTGCCAGGTCCCCAGTGCGGGGCATGTGAGAGGCAACCACACGTTGATGTTTCTCTCCCTCTCTTTCTCCTTCCCTTCCCCTCTCTCTAAAAATAAATAAATAATTTTTTTAAAAATTGTAAGGTTTAGATTTAAACATACTTGTCTATAGGTCCATTCTGAAAACTGAAAATAGAACATATCATTCAAAATACATGAGTATATGCACATTTTTCACTGAAGAATCAAGTAATGCAATTTGAGTCATAAAAAAAAAAAGAAATATAACTCTACCAGTACACTTGAGCAACCTCAAGGAGAATGTGAAAGTCTGATTTTCCTTACACTCCATGAGCTGCTCAAAATACTATATGTTGTAGTGTGACCCATATTCAAACCAATGCTTTCTTATAAGCTTTATGTTTTTCTTAGCGCTCCTTCCGCTGAGTTTACTGGAGGAATAGCAGGAGCTTCTATTTTTCTAAGGGAATGTTTGCTAGAATATGGGAATTAAAATAGTAATAACCTTAAAAACTCTTGAGAATTTCCCGTGGGCCTGCCTTGTTTCTCGGTGCAATTAGATGACTCTTTGGGTAGAAGTTTGACTTTATTTCCTCAGCCTAGTACCTGAATACGTTTTTAACTCTGGGGAATAAAAACTTCCAAGTTCGGATCTCCTTAAAACTTCAGCAAGAGTGCTATAAGGCAGAGTGTCTTTGAGAATCAATCTCTGTTTTGTTATTAAGCATGTAAAGTATTGAAAAACATAAAAGAAACCGTCTTGGGACCGGCTCCAAGTGTATGTTTTTCTGAGAGTGTGTCTCTTGTACGTGTGTCACAGAAACGGCCCTGAGGCACAACCAGCAGCGGCTGGATGCCGGCTCAGTCAGTACTCATCTTTAGAGTTCAACCAGAAGGCTGATAAGTAGCATGTCAGCCATTATTACGATTAAGGAGGAGAGGGGACAACCAGCCTGCTATATACCATGCACCATCCTGGCTTTTATACATGATTATAATTTAATATAACCTATATTATTACATGTTACATTATTTTATATGTAATATCTTATGGCATAATATGTTTATTTAAGACCAAGAGAACTGATCTACTTTTCCTGGGAGCTGTGACTGACTTCTCTGCTTCCTTCCGTTAGTGGTCGTGGCATCTGACCCTCTGCCTGACATGAGCCACATTAAGGAACAGAACCCTGGTGCCCTTCCTGTCACCTCAAAGCTGCCGCCTGCAGTTGGTATTGATCCTACCTTCCATCTTCTCTCTCAGCTCAGGTTCTAAGACCCTGAAATCCACCTTAATTCATCTCTATTAGAAACTTCTAGTGCTGCTCTTGGATCTGGTAGTAGTTCATGTCAGTGTTCTTCCTGAGTAACTGAATGTTTTCTAAGGACCACTGATTCCCCTGACTTGAACCCCAGAATATCAGAGCCAGAAGAGAACTCGAAGTCATCCAGACCAATGGTTCCAGCCTTGGCATTCGGACTCACAGAGACTCTGGAGTTGCTGCAAGTCTTAGAGGCTGCACACACTCTTAGGATTTTGTTCTTCTTTCATGGGGCCGCAAAACTGACACCATTATTATTTGGTATCCATAACTTTGTAAATTTAAAAAGAGTTTTCAAACTCTAAAAATATGAGGACCACTGATTCACATCAGCTCTCTCATTAAAAAAAAAGCCCAGAAAATGGTTTGATTTGTTCAAGGTCGCAGAGTAATCTAGGATCATGTTGGGATCCAGGAGTAATCTTTGCATTCCCAGCCGTTGACCCATCCCTCTTTCCAGTACCCCAGCCTCCCAAATATCGCAATTATCACAATTGCATAGCAGCCCCCAGACTCCAGTGCAAAGAGGGCTAATGGGTTCAGGCTGAATTGCGCAAAAGTGACTTCTCCCTCCACAGCAAATACTAAACTTTTTTGAAAAGCGTTGCCAGGATAAAATAAACATCTCTTTTGAAACAAATATCTGTTTTTGAAAAAGAGAGCCCTAGTAATTTTTAAAAATTGCCCCATCTTTTTTCCAGAGAACCTTATCTTGCCTACTGCCCCACCCTGGGTGAGTGAGGAGTCTACATCCCAGAGGTCACAGGTTAAATCCAGGGACAGTTCCACCCTTTCAGACATCCACGGCTTGGCTCCAAAAGCAAGCGTCAGACCCAGATTTCCTCCTCAGGGATTTTGAAATCAGAGTCAGCGGAGGAGGAGGTTGGGCAGGGAGGCGATGATGAAATGTTGGGGCTGATGGACATTTTGAGCCACAAGCCCTTAGAGAAAGAGAATCAGAATGAGATGGGGGTGGGGGGGAGAGAGCAAGTACGTACCTGCACATGAGGGGCCACAGGGGTAGGGAGGGAGAGGGAGACAGAAAAAGAGAAAGAGAGAGCAAAACCCGGGGAGAGCACCTTAGATTCCGCCTTCCTAGTTTCCAGTTCCTGTCACAGGAGGTCTGACTTCCCTAGGATTCCAGAAGCTCTCTGGATCTTAAAATGAGTTCTGTATATTAGACTGATTTGAGTGGAATTTGCTGTCAGAATCTGCGGCCAGCCTTGGGGGTATAAATTCAGATCTCATGAATAAATACCTCAGAGCCCTTGAAGCCTGAGACGCGGTGGTTACCCAGGACTGCCCTACAGCTGAGGGGGCCTCATCAGGAAAATGAAAGACAAGAGCACTTGAGCTGTGGCCGGCACCAGCCCACACACTCCAGCCCTGACATGGGCGTGGGGTGGGCAGGGAAATCGTCTATTACAAGAGTCTCAGGACACAGCTGATTCCTCAATACACGACCCCGCTGAGACCTCATTTAATCCCAGCTATTTCTAAATTGTATTCCTGTTCAGAAGAGCCTCTCTCTAAGTACTTGAGAATAGGAAAGAAGGTTCTATCTATAGGATCACTCTTGCATCCTTCATTTCAGTGAAGAAAAAAAAGATTTTTATTTTGAGATTTCTGTTCTATAAGGTACTTGGGAAACATCTAGTCCTAAGGGGATTTAGAAAAAAAGTGCACTGTGGTGTTGAAACCTATTTATCTTTTCTTATGCTCAAGGGCAAGAAATAAAAGTAATAAACATTAATAGATTTCTATCGTGGTGACAGAAAAAGGGTATCAGCAAAATCCCACAGTGGTAATAAAGTAGAAAACCAAAGACAGAGCAAGATTACAGTTGGAGAAAGATGTAGGATGCAGATGTAAAGCCAGAAAAGAAAACAGGAGGATGTTAATGATAGCCAAGATTCTTAAAACACGGAGTTCTTCCTAATTTATCTGTAGTAGTAATGGGAACAGACAAAAACACCACAAGGGGTAAACAATGGGGTACGAGCTTTGGAAATCTCGGGGGCACGACATTGTTGTTAAAATTCAAAAAAAGATTTTGGGAAGATAAAAATATAAAGATGTATGAAGTGAATTGTGTAAGAAAAAAGGGATATGAGGAATGTTGAAATACCTTTAAATCACTGCTTCTATGGCACATATTCTAGGTTGTTAAGAGAGTTGGTTCATGGATTTAGAGAAATTCTGATCATTATACTCAAGTAACACTTTAGATGCAATAGTTCAGAAAGTTGTCAACCTTCTTCAAAATGTTAGAGGGAAAAATTAAAAAAAAAAAAAAAAAAAGAAATGGGCTCACGTGGACCTCATTTCCTTTTCGGTCCCTTCCTAAGGAAGGCCTCCCCGGCGGGCGCTGCGGGAAGGGAAGTGAGCCACAGAAGCACTTTCATGACCGCGGCTTACAATCTGTGTCCGAGCACGCCAGCCTCTGTCACCCTGGTCTGGCCTCCACTGATGGTCTTTTTCATTTAGTTTGAGATCTTCCTTGACCTTGATATGAGAATATTTTTTGTAATCCTGAACATTTGGGCTATTATGTTACAAGTCTCTCAATCTTATTTAAACCTTCATATCTTTTTTTCCTTGCGTTCTTCTGACATTACTTCAGGAGGGAAAAAAGGGGACCCCCTCATCACTGCCAGGTGAGGGTAGACGTCCAGGTTTCCCAGCTGGCCTTTGTTGACACTGGAGGTGCGGGCTCCTCCTACTGCTGGGTGTGGGTGGGAGTTGGGCTCCCCACTAGGCCCCCACTGACACCTCCGTGGCTGGGCAGCACAGGGCACTTCACTACTGCTCCTCAGACGGCCTCCACTGACATCCCAGTGGGGATGTAGGAGGACCTCATTACCGTTGGGCAGCTGTGAAAGTCCTGACTCTCCATTAGGCCTCCTCTGACACCACCCCAAGTGTGTGTGCGTGTCAGGGCCCGGGGAGCCTTATTATTGCCAGTATGGGTGGGAGTCCAGGCCCCCGGCCACTCTCCTCCAACACTATGTGGAGGAGGCCTCATTATCTGCGAGAGGAAAGTCCTGGCTCTCCACGCAGGCTTTCTGGAAGTGCTCTGGCAGAGCGGTTTGGGCTCCTTGTTAAAGCCTCTCGAGAGTGGAAATCTAGGCTCCCCATCAGCCTTACTGGAGTGGGCGTGGAGTCACAGATTTTCTATAGTGTTTGGCCAAAGTAGAGCCATTATTATCTAAAATGTTTCTGTCTTGCTGGGCTGCTCCTTTGGCAAAAAAGAACAAGTTTTTTTTGGGGGGAGGGGTTTGGTTTACACTCACTGGCGTTTTCAGGTTGCCAGCTTCTTTAGCTCCATGTCTGGGATATCTAAGGCAAAAACAAACACACAAACATACAAAAAAAGCCCAGGGTACTCACACTGTGTTGTCCCTTGGATTCTGAGATCTCTAGCCATTCCGCTGCCTTCTCTCTGCCTTGCAGAATCTTCCTGTGTTTGTTTTATAAATACTGTGCAGGGATTTCGGATGTACTTAGTGGAAGGACTAGGGAAAGTTACATCTAGTCCACCTTCCCTTATGCGAAAGTCTTTACACATCACTTTACCACTGATAATAACAGCACCTGTCTCACAGATACCGCAAAGGCCGTTGTGAGCATTAAATGAGTTGATCGGACCTTTGGAACAAGACCTGGCACAGACTGAGCCTCATGTAACTGTTAGGGCTTTTTGTCACTAGACAGTATGATGTGATTGTTGAGGGAACAGATTCTAGAGCCAGATCTCCATCGTTTAAAACCCAGCTCTTACACTTCATAAAGGTGTTAATCTTTGGTAAATTGTTCAATCTCTCTGTGCCCAAACTTCTCTACTATAAATGGCAATAGTAGTAGTTTCTTTTTCACAAGGTTACTGTGAGAATAGCTAATATGTCTAAAGCACTTAGATGGTTGCCTGGCATAATGTGAGCTCTATTTAAGTATTCGATATTATCACTTTAAGCTAAAGTACTTTATTTTCTCCTCAAAATACCTATGAAATGAGTAGTAAAGCATCATTACTTCCATTTACAAAGAAACAGGCATTCTGAGGCGTGTGACCAGCCCAAGGTCACAGAGCCAGTAACCGGCAGTGCCAGCATCACCCACAGGTCTTCTGACGTCAAGTCCAGGGCTCGTGCCGTCATAGACGCATTCAGCTGAGGCTTGCTTAGGAGTGCAAGGTGAGGACAAGTATTCATGCTTAGAGAGCACAGCAGGCAGACAAGTACAGAAACCACACCCGAGTCCACAGGGTGGTGGGAGGATAGGAACAGGGTGCAGAGAGGGACAGGCAAGTGTGTGGTGAGATAAGTCCATGCCGCATAATTGCTATTGAAGAAACCGCCCAGAATATTTCTAATGACAGACTTCTGCCCCAGAAGGTGTTCTGTCAATGTCGCCTGTTCACAGGGCAGTGAAGGGCTTCCCTAATCACAGCCCTTGCACGCCAGGGCAGTTAAGTGCTCTTCAGAAAGAGTCTAGTTCCAAGAAAGCAGAAGCTATTCCTTCTCTGGTCCAGAATGTCCTCAAGTCTGACTTCAAAGTAGGGCTCCACCGTCAAGGGACCACCCCCACTCTTGCCCCATCCTGTCTGCTGTTTACATACTTCTGAGCCTGTCCACAGCCAACTTGTATCTCAAAGCCACCAAGCCTCCCTGGAGACACCGGCCCACATTGAGCTCACCCCTTCCTAAACCCTGAGCATTTACTCATTTCTGCCATATGTTTTTTTTGCACTGTAGCTAATTAAACATCATATAATGTTTGGTCTTATATTCTTCTTGACAGGTTTCACATGTCTAAGTTTTGTGTGACTAATAAGACTGTGGCTCTTGAGGACAGTGGTTGCATCAGACAGGTTTTGATGAGGTATGCCCCCCGGCATCTGACATAGAGCACGGCTCCGTGCAGTGAGTCAAGTACCACTTGTTATTTCTGACACAGAAGGTCACAGGCAAGCAGAGCTTCTCCTGTGTGGGGTATATAGGGCCCCAGGCAATATTTTTTTTTTCTGCAAGGCCCTGTCTAACTAAACATTTTGATTAAAACATGTTTTTCAAAATGCGTGGACTCCTAGAGAGTACAGTGATGTACTGATGAAAATTCAGAGTAATGAGAAGGAAGAGGTGGAAGAGATACTTTGACCTGTGCTTATTGTCCAGTCCTGCAAGTGTCCAGGCATCCTTTCTTCATGCTCTTTGTTGTCAAACATGCCCTTCCTGGATAATTTCATGTTTTCCATCCCCCCAAAATGGGTAGCAATGTTGTTACTGCTCAGAACATCGCACCTGTTTGGAACTTGTTTTTGCTGAAGCCACACAATCTCATCGGTGCACTGACGGAATGCTGGTAATAGCATGTGAGTGACATTGGACCACCCACTGTGCGGCCTGTGGGTCCTGGTCTCCAATGACTCTCTCAGAGGCAATTAGAGCTTCATTGATAATGACCACCAACAAATCCTGCCTAGAGAGTGCCAGAAAATATGAACAATGATCCATTTGGGAGGTCACATCAAGCTTATAGTTTGGAATTGTTTAGCGTTAAGGTAGAGCAAAATGTTTTCCAACTCTGTCTTCTCTTAAACTCCTTAGACAGAAATCACTGCATTTCCAGAAGGTGATCTCTTTCCCTGCCTTCCACACATCACCACCAGCCAGGAGGATAGGTGAGGGACCTGTGGGAGGAGTGAATAAAGCAGACACATTTTGCAAGAAATGTTTGTCCCTCACCCAAGGAGAGAATGGGGCCACCCTATCCTTTGGAGGCAAAGGAGGACCCTGCTCAGAAAGGCCCATCAGTGTTCTAAAAAAATAGTCTTAAAGCCCTTGGAGGAGATAGGTTTGGCCACCTCTGAGGGCTTCCAACATGGAGAGAGGTGAGGAACCTATGGACGAGTTGGGGGTAACCTCTGGGTGCCAGCAGAGGAGAGTATACAGGGAAAAGGATGCCTGCAGCCTCCCTGCTGCCCTTGGGTGCTGTGAACCAGGGAGGCCGTGGTCGGAACAGGGGCGGGGAAGAGCTGATGCCGCAGGAGCTCAAGCCCAAAGCTGGGTGGGGTCTCTCTGGTACCCCCGAGGCCTACATATCTCAAATCAGTGTCAGTACATCTTGGGAGGCACAATATCTGAAAAAAACACTGCATCCTAACACCCAGTGGAAATGATCAGCTCACAAGCCCACCCTCCTGGAAGCAGGCCCGTCCCTGAGCATGAGTCCCAGAGCTCCATGGGGCAAGTGGTGACCCCACACACAGGATCAAGAGTCAAAGAGTGTTCTGAGGGATGGAAATTGGGATCAAGTCTCACAGGGATCTGTCCAGGTTTGGGGTGTCTCACTCAGGTGGACTATTAGGCATACCAGGGGATGTAAAACATTTTGAGGAAAGCACCGTGCTCCTGAGTTGGGCTCGGAGCAGCAGCCTCCTTCCGAGGCCAAAGTCTCTGACCACAGCAGGCCACCAGGTGGGCAGCACTGAGCATCTTCAGGAATGTGAGCTCTGGGCTTGTTTTCGCACAAAGTGCTGGTGCTACTTTTCCTTCTCAGGGGTTCACAACATGGAGCACATCCTCTTAGGTAAATTTTAGATCTCACCTTGTTTAATTTGGGGAGAGGAGCAATAATTATGAACTGATTCCTAGCACAACTTAGCAGTGTCAGTTTTTAATGTCAATAAGAATTCGATGGCCATGAGTTTTTCTTTCCTGTGTGGCAACTTCCCATTACACCTTGCATGTGAACCACATACACAAGCAGTTCTGTAAAAACTGAGGTAGAGAGGAGCCTAGAGGAAGCAATGAGAGAAATATTTTACACATTATAAAAGTATACATTCATAAAAAAAGCATTAAAAAAGCCCACTAAATTATATCATTAATAACATCCATTAAAATATCCCATTAGCATATTCCATTAAAAATATCTTTGAGTCCTGGCCAGTGTAGCTCAGTTGGTTGGAGTGTCATCTCATAAACCCAAAGGTCACGGGTTCAATTCCAGGTCAGGGCACATACCTGGGTTCAGGGTCAGTCCCTGGTCGGGGTGCATGTGAGAGGCAACCGATTGAAGATTCTCACATCAATGTTTCTCTCCCTCTCTTTCTCCCTCCCTTCCCCTGTCTCTAAAATCAAAAAGCATGTCCTTACATGAGGATAAAATAGGTACATAATTGATATGATCCATTGTTTTATTATTTAAAAAGTAAATTGCACACCATGTAATATACAGATGATGTATCACAGAATTGTACACTTGAAACAATTATAAATATAATTGTAAGTATAATTTTAGTAACCTATGTCACCCCGATAAATTCAATTTAAAAATAAAAATGAAACGTTGTTAAATCTCTTTGGTGACCATTTACTCTCTGTCACCAAAACACGCACTGTTCAGACTGCCACCACCAGTAACACTTCTTAGTCTTGCTCAAAGGAATGTTGTTAAATATGCAAATTTATGGCCACCCTGAAATCAGACACAGCAATCAATATTTTGACAGAGAACATAGAATTCATTCTTAGCTTAAAATAATCTCTCCAGGCCTTGGTTGACTGGTAAGTAGCATTTGTTCATATTTGCCCTTGTCTCCCTCCTAAATAGACTGCCCTGGGGCATCTCCCACTTAGAAAAGAGAATTTCTGACTCCGATGGCCGCCCAGGCACAGTGTCTGATCCTCTAACCCCACGATGTGAATAGATGACGGACATTAGTACAACGGAGGTAAGCTGTGATAAACTAACGCTTACTGTGAGCCCCGTGCTGCGCTAGCCAGTCCTCTCCTGTTACTGCATTTAACTGATTGAGCAACTAACGTCTAGTTAAAGTTCAGTTTTCTTTTAAATGCAGTCCAGCAGAGTGCGGTGGTTCTCAAAGGTCGGTGGACAATGGAATCTCCAGGAGAGAGCTTGTTAAAACACAGAAGACTGGACCCCTCCCCAGAGTTTCTGACTCAGCGGGCAGGCAATGAAGAAGGGGATTTACATCCCTAAGCTGTGCCCGGTTGGGCTGGTGCTGCTTTCCTAGGGACTACACTCTGAGAATCACCAGAGGGACTCAAAATCAGCGACTTGGCTATCAGACTAATCTGTATAACTTTGAGTAAGTTGTATAATGTCTTCCGGCTTCAGTTTCCTTATCTGTAAATTTGTGCCTCCATCATTAGGCTACTAGGGGATTACATGAAATACTGTGTGTGTACCACTTACATGGCATCTTGTCTGTTGTAGCTCAGCCAATGTTAGATGCTACTGTAGTAGCATTTACTATGGTGCTACTGTTATTGCTAAAGAAAATGATTGATTTCAAAACCATTTAAAAATTTTTGATGGTATCCCTTCTCTTTACCTACCTAAAGGTGAGCTCCAACATCTAACACACTAGGACGTTATAATGAGATTGTTAGCTGAGACTCCAAGGAATCATGTATTGGATTTTCCATATTATCATAGAGGTTCTCCGTCATAGCTAAGAAAAATACATAACATAAGTATTATTTTCATAAGAAACATAATCCTGAAAAAAATCTCTAGGGAAAAGATTTATAATTGATTTCATTTATTAGCTTCACTAAGCCTTTTTAAATATGTTATTATTGCTATCTCACTATCTAAAAAAATGATACCTCCATTCAGTGGTTAAACACACACACCCACAGAGCGGTGAACCATCATGAAAAATTGCTTAATTTTGATCAATGCTTCAGAAGACTGAGCCTATACTTTCACGATAGAAAATTCTTATAACTTATTCAAGTGAAATTAGCCTGCTCGTCTGCACAATTCTGGAGTCCCAGAGATGATAAAATAGGTAAGTTGAAACCTACTCATCATCTGTCAATCAAAGACCGACCCTGCACTGCCGTTTGTTGTGGCAATCTGGACACCTACACGCTCGCCCTGGGGTCTGTCCATCACCTGCCTCTAGATGCTTTTCTATTTTTATACAAAGCCCTTAAGAAATACAACAGATACATTAACACCCAAGATTTCATCCAAATTAGTTAAAATAAGCGTGGTAACATTCACATTAAAGAAATGTCATGTTCTGTATTGGCTTTGAATGCTCCAATATTCACAGGCAGATAAAAAATTAATAAATGTCACTTAGCTTCTTTGGTTTGAGAGTCTCTTAGGCATACAAGTAGAAGAAACATTTATTATCTGGTGCCTTCTGACACTGTAGCCCAGGGGTAGGCAAACTACAGCTCTACCCCCTGGTTCCCATTTTGTAAATAAAGTTTTATTGGAACACAGCCATACATTCATTTACCTGTTGTCAAAGGCTGCCTTCATGCTACAATGGCTGTGCAGAAACCATATAAACTGCAAAGCCTGGCATTTTTACCTTTTTGTCCTTTATGGAAAGGTAGGTGACCTCTGAGCCAGACAGTTAGTAGGAGAAACTTGGGGGGAAAGTGCAGCAAGAAAAAATGTGATGTCTTTTCTTATAGTATCTCCTCCCCAGAGAGACCATTTGTCTTCAGTAAAATAGTTTCCTAGTAGAGTAACAGTAAATTAGCCTTACAGTTGGCGCCCCATCAACCTCAGACGGCGAACGTTCACTAGCCCTTTCACACACACAGTGTCATTGCAGCGATGTGTCTACCAGCCACAGGCAACAATCTGCTCTGGGCCAGAGGTTGTCCTCAGTTTTGCATTATTCTTGTTTAATTTAAAGAGCCAGACCTAATTTTATGAAGGTTAATGAAGCCTGGAACTTCAGTAATGGCTAAATAACCTCTCTCTAGGAACCACATGGTTATTTCAGAAAGAGTAGTTCACTTTAGGAACACAGAGGCCTATTTTATTTTATTAGAATGTGGCATTGGCCTGTCCTTAAAATTGGATTTCTTTTTCTTTTGTTTGTTTCTTTCTTTCTTTTTTTTTTTTTTTTTTTTTTTTTTTTTTTTTTTTTTTTTTTTTTTTTTTTTTTTTTTTTTTTTTTTTTTGTAACACATGTCTTTTCAAGTACTCGAGGTATAATTTCTATGGCTTTTCCAGATGAAAATTCACATGTATTCATTAGAGAAATGTTAAATAAACAAAGAGTATTAGAGAGAGTAGGTTGAAGTCTCAGAGGTTCCTTCTCCTACTCTGTGTGACAACCTACTGAACCCCAGTTTCTTATCCTTAAAATAGGGGTGATCTTCACATTATACATACACAGGGTGTGGGAAACATATTGAATAGTGCGTGTAAAAGGCACAGTCAGAGCCAGGCACGCAGCAGGTTTGCAGGTGGTAATTTAGTGAATGGCAGTTATGTGGGTGCTAGAGTCTGAATCTTGTGTCCTCTACCCCACACCTAACTAAATTCGGAAATTCTAACATCCCAGGTGATAGTGTTGGGAGGTGGGCCTTTGGGAGGTGCTTAAATCATGAGGGTGGAGCCCTCCTGAATGGGATCCCACAGGGCTCCAGACCCCTTTCACTGCGTGAGGACCCCGGGGGGAAGTCTGCAGCCCAGAAAAGGGCCCTCACTCAATGTGCTGGCATCTGATCTCGGATTTCCAGTGTCTGGAACTGTGAGAAATAAATTTCTGTTGTTTATAAGCTACTCAATCTGTGATAGTTTGTTATAGTAACTCAAATGGACTAAGGCACTAGGCGTAGTCTGTTTTCTTTCCAAATTTTTTTATTTAATTACATTTACTTAGAGGTAAACTAGATGCTTAAAAGTAGTAATGCTTACTATGGAAAACAGTCAGCAGTTGCTAAAACGTTAAGACTAGAGTTACCACCATATGACCCCACAATCCTTCTCCTGGGCATCTACCTGAAAAATTCAAAAACGTGTATTCACAAAGATATGTGCACCCTGTGTTCACTGCAGCATTACGGCCAAGACATGGAGGCAACCACAGTGTCTGTTGATAGAAGATCCGTTAAAGACGTGGTACACGAACACAATGGAATACTGCTCAGTCTTAAGAAAAGACGAAATACCGCCCTTCACAACAACATAGATGGCCCTTGAGAATATTATGCTAAGGGAAATAAGTCAGGCAGAAAAAGCTAAGACCCATGTGATTTCACTCATACGTGGGATATAAAACGGAAACTTGTGGACACAGACAGCAATGTGGCGGCTGCCAGAGGGAAGGGGGAGGGGAGTAAGGGGGTGGAGTCCTGGAGAGGTCTGATACGTGGTGACAGAAGATGTTTCAACTTTAGGCGGTGGGCACACAGTGCAATATACAGATCTAGTATCATAGAAATGCACACCTGAAACCTACGTGATCTTATTAGCCAACGTCACCCCAATAGATTTATTTTTAAAAAAGGAGTGATGTTTAAATGTATTCAGGTCAACTTCAATAAATTTAGGAAACTATGCCTTTCCTCTAAACAATGGTTTCAAAACACTGTTTCCGGCTGAACTAGAAAGAAGATATGCAAATGAGGGAACCCAGGAGGCTCAAGCAGTGCCCAGGCGCAGCCAGGTGTTAAGGACACTCCTTAACCCCGCCCCCTTCACTTCAGTGCTTCCCCAGCGCTTGGCATTGGTCACACAGCAGGCCAGGGAATGAGTATTTGGGCAGTTCCCTGCAAATCTTCCATCCCAACAGGAGAGACCGTAGTCATCCTTGGCAAAGATGACACACAGCGGTGTGATGCGTTCAGCCCTTTGCGGGGAGGGGCACACAGTAAGCCCTGACCGCCAGCTGGGACATCTGAATTGAAGTTCCAGCGCTGCAGCTTGCCAACTGTGCGACCTCAGAACAGGTGCTCAACGGTTCTGAGGCCCAGCCGCCCTTACCTGATAAAAAAGGTCTCTGTGGTCCTTCTGAATCTGCAAACGCTTCTCCACCTGTGAAATGTCACCTATGCTTGGACTTCAGTGGGACAGGTGACTCTACGCTGACGTAAAGTATCTGCTCTCTCTGCTTTGGGACAAGTTCTCAGATGTTTATTATGTTTATACTTGATATTTTCTGAATTGCTAAGATTTGGCCCTTGCAATTATCTGGTTTCCCGAGATATTAGTAGTCTCCGTGGCCTCTCCCCTCCAAGTGTGAAGACGAATGGTAATCATCAGTCGCCCATTCTAGAATCTTGCTAGAGGTTGGGGTCGGTCTCACGGGTTTTATCTTTAACAGAAATCAATTTTATCACCTCTGTGGAAATCAGGATAGTACTCGCCAGTCCCCTCGTTGTCTGAGCCATCGCTCACGCGCCCTCCACTCAGTTGCTCTTCTGTGCACTGCTCCGGGTGGGAAAGGGCTGGGACCCTGGCAACTGCGCTTCCAGGCACGCCCCCCCACCCCCCCACCAGTCCCCTGGTTTTCCACTGACATCCGGTGACAAGGGGCCGTGGGAGGGAACCTGGAAGAGAAGAAGAGAAGTGATTCTCTTCCCTCCTTGGGTGTCAGTTTGGGCTGAAAGCGGCAGCAGCTTCAGCAGCAGCCTCCACTGCTCAGGTGGCCGCACGGTGGCTGCGGCCGGGGCCTCACGGCCTCACAGGGCCGGCCGGGGAGACTCTGCTCCCTGCGCGCTGCAGCAGTGGTTCAGGGAGCAATCGGTTTCCAGTGGCGACTATCCTCTCAGTAACCTGAGTCTCCTGCCTTGCTCCTTCAGCCTTTCCAATGTCCTTGTAACCAATTTTTATAATAAGTTCCCTCTGTTTGAATGTTCAAATCATTTGTTTTCCTAAATAGATCCCAACTTATACTAGACATAATTTTTCGGAGCTTGAATTCTTCAACTAATTCAAAGCTGCTTTATGATCTTTATTTTGAAACCCAGAGCTTTAAACGTCTGGATACAACCAGCTGCTTGTTTCACAAAATCAACCCAACAAAATATAAGGGAAAAAAAGCGTTCTTGTCAAACTCCAATAAAAAGGATCTAATTTTTTCAATCCATTGAAAGGTGTTCATAATAGTGGCTCATCATTTGTTGTTTGACAATGTCCTGACTATGAAAATATTTTAATGTTACCATACTCACTGTGAAGAAATTTATTCTACAAACAACTTTCTTCAGAGTATTTTTTAATCTCAGGATTATACAAAGCCACCTGACGAAAATAGGCACACTAATTCCTGGGCCATTTGTTTCAAAGTCTGTCTTCCCATCTGTTACCTAAAGTTTAGGTCTATACAACCAAAGTAAAACAGAGGATTGTGTAATTATCCTTTGACTCAGAGACAAATAAGAATATCAGAGTAGGGAAGGGACATCTGTGCCTGTTTGATTCAACACTTGTTCGGGTATATGATTCCTTTGAAGCATTTAATAACCATGGAGTGAATATCTATGTTTTAATGCCTTTGTGGTAGGGACATCATTACCTTGCCCATTCATTTTTTTGGACAGCCCAGATTTCCAGAAATGTATCCCTTTTATTGGAATGAGCAGGCATGGCTGTAGCTTCCGCTCATGGGGGCTAGGTACTCCATTTAGGTTTGTAAGAGTAAATAGATCCCCTAGTCTAGTTGAAAGCTCTTTAAACCAATGTAAGGATAGCCATGATGTGTCTTTATGGAAACAATTTCAGCATCTCAGAAGCAGGCCCAGTGATATGGGGAAGTTCTCAATATCAGGTGAATCCTCTGACTCCAAACTGAAGTCTTACTTCTTCTCTGGGAACAATGAACTTGAAAACAAAACAGATGCTACTGTCACACATCTGTACAGGCTGCTTCAGAAGGCACAGCCCTTCCACTAAGTGGCAAACTTTCAGAAACTTCAGCACACTGGTTCCAAAGACCTTCCCATTTGCCCAGAAATGTGAGGGGCCTGCATAACCAAGAAAACTACTTTTCTGAGAATGTGACCCAGAAATATATCTTCAAAATACTTCCTGTGCAACCTTGTTCTATTGTGAATGGTGCTGGCAGAGCAAGATGAAGATGAAAGAAGGAGAAATGGCAAGAAATACCTTTCAGGACCAAGAGAGGGACCGAATGTTGAATGACTTTGTAGGCCATACCTTGAAGCTTGGATACCCTAGCAAAGTGGAGCCACTAGAGAATCTGAAGCTTGGTTGTAATTGCTTTGTCAAAAGATTTCCCCAGCGGCAGGATACAGCAGGAGCTGGTGGAGACAAGATTGGTGGCAGGGCAAGTCATCAGAGGCAATAATTCAGGACAGAAATAATGTATTTTTCAGACTCTAAAACACACACGCACCCAAATTTGAGAGGAATAACGCTGCTGTTGAGTTCTGTTTACCTTTACATTGGTGAAATATTATGTTGTTTATGTTATTAAATATTTTACCACATTTTTGCTTCAAATTTTTTTTCCTATTTTCCTCCTCTAAAACCGAGGTGTGTCTTATGGTCTGAAAAATACGGTAGGTGAACGAGATGGTGTCAGCGGGGCTGCGCAAGGTGGGGAGCCACTCAAAGGTGCAGAACGACAGAATCTAGTGACTGATGGGGTGTGGAGGGTAAGGGAGAGGGACAATAAAGCCTGATTCTCCGTTTTCTGGCCCAGGTAACTGGGAGGTTGGTGGAGTTATTTACTAAAGAGAGGAAGGAACTTTAGAGGACCAACAAGTTTAGGTGGCGGTGGGGTGGATAAAGGGTTTGGGCATGTTAAATTTGAGTGCCTCTAGGTCACAGAAGTACAGATGATGACCCACAGGAGCCTGGGTGAATAGATCTGGTGCTCCACGAGGCGGCTTACACAGGAAAGCTTTACCTCAAGCCTGGAGGCAAGGATTGGTTCTCCAGTTATTCACCCCTAAAGTAATTTGTTCTCCTTTATAACTCATCACAATTGGGACTAAATACTTGTTTGTTTAATGTTCATCTCCTCCTGGACAATGAACTCAACGAGGGTAGAAAGCCTGTCCGTGGTGTTCACCCCACATCCCCAAAGCCCTTGCCACAGGGGACACAGGGCACGCGCACGGCCTGTGCGCAGACCAGCAGTTACTCTCGGAGTCGCGCCCGAAACGCCTCCTCTCTGCCCTGTGGAGTCTCACTGATGTTAAGAGCGGAAATTCAAAATAAATGCACTATGAGTTTAGTTTAGATTCGGTCCAGATTATATCTGAATGTTTCCCTTTGGTTCAGTACTTCTTTAGGGAAAAAAAAATATTAGGTCAAAATGACTTACTAGTTGTTTAAAAAAATAAAGAGAAAATATTGGTTTGGGCTGCTGTTCTGTTTAGAAAAAAAAAGTTCATGTTTACTTGTGGGTTACAATGATAAGGCTGTTGTAATTTGCCCTCATTTTGTACACAGTTTTATTTCAAATGCTCCATCTTAAGGAGAAAAAAATGAACTTCAAGTTATGGATATAATTGAGAATCTGCGTAAGTAGTAATCTGCAATAATGATCTTTTCAGATACAGAGAACCCTGGTTTCCATTTAATTCTTTTCGACTTTAAATATCTCTGGGATTGTTCCTAAAACCCATTAACATCATTTGGATTGAATACACATTATTAACCACAGATATTCTACCTGCCATATGTATGGCTTTGGGGTTTCCACTTTAGCCATTATTTTATGTAGACTGATATTACTCACCAGCAGCTTGGTAGACACTTTTTTGTTTTTCTTGTTATTTCATAAAAATCAGTTAAAGCAATATTCAATGATATAACTTTTGTGAATAGTGGGTTCACATTAATGTCTAAGAAATATGCTGATACAAAGGTATCTATCCAACAGTGTAAATTTTTGCATGTAACTCATATTTTGAAAAGGACTTTCTCGGTATAAGAATGTGAAACTTATCTGTTTAATAATGCTGTGTGTACACCAAAACCTATTCTCAGAAGGATCTGGAAGTTATACAAATAAATGTTAATGTTTGACTATTTATTCTAAGATTTCCACAATAAAACATATTTCTTATGTAATAAAAATAAAATTACATTTGTGAAAAATACAGAAGTTACTTTTGAAAATGAATTTTGTCTTGGGTTTTAAAATGTATCCCAAATTGATCTCTAGAATTATATAGTTAACAAAGACCTATATATATGAAGTCCATCCAGAAGGTACACAGCCATGTAATATGAAAAATAGAGACATTTATTGAAGATATAAGATACAAAAAAATTATACATAGGACAATGACACCTCAGTCCCCTTCAAAGCAGGAACCTTACACAGTTTCCCAATCACCATCAGCTGCTCCATCATATTTTCCCAAATCTCATCAATGATCTGAAATCTCTTCCCTTTCAAGGATGATTTTAGTTTTGGGAAAACCCAGAAGCCACAGGGCACCAAATCTGGGCTATAGTGGATCTGAGTGACCTGGGTGATTTGATGTTTCACAAAAAAACTCTGCATGAGACATGATGCATGAGTGGGCATATTTTTGTGATGAAGCTGCCAGTCACCAGTTGCCTGTAGCTGTGGCCTTCTGAATCATCCAAATAGTTTCTGTGGAAGGATGTTCAAGTTTAACACAAAATTTTTGCAAAATTTGATGCAGATTTGTTGCTCTACTTGCTCAGTCATTTTGAGTGTGACGGCCACACAGTACACATGCTCACTCAATGGCATCTACAGCCCACACCGACTAGTACAGTGAAGTCGTCACTGTTCATGCATGAGCAGTCCAGTCCACTCTCCTTGGCTGTCAGTTTACATTGATATTGTGCAAACCATTCTTGTTATATTAATAATGGCTCTACTTTTTCTGGACAGACCTCATATATTTTAGCTAAGAAGGTTTGATAATTAAGTATACTTTCAGGATCTGTAGGATTTTTATCAGCTATGAAGATTGCAACAGTGGGGCTGAATTACATTTTAGGACTGCTGAGTTCTTATCATGATCAGAGCATTGGACCATCTCTGGTTTCCTGGGAGGAACAGACGTTTGTTGTCATAACACCCAATGAAGAGCATGGAGGCTGACCTCACCTACCCCACTTAGAGTGGTAGCAACACAGACGGTGGCAGCACAGTGATTTTCTGGCCAGGTGCAGGTGATCTATGATGAAAAAGGATTTTTCTTTTCTTTCTAAATTATTTTATTGTTGTTCAAGTACAGTTGTCTGCATTTACACCCCACCACTGCCCCCCACCCCTGCCATCCCCACCTCCCTCCCCTGCTTCCACCCCCCACCTTGGTTTTGTCCATTTGTCCTTTATAGTCGTTCCTGAAAACCCTTTCCCCTTCTCCCCCCATTATCCCCTCCCCACTCCCTCTGGTTACTGTCAAATTGTTCTTAACTTCAATATCTCTGGTTATATTTTGCTCACTTGTTTGTTTTGTTGATTAGGTTCCACTTACAGGTGAGATCATATGGTATTTGTCCCTCACTGCCTGGCTTATTTCATTAGCATAATGCTCTCCAGTTCCAGCCATGCTGTCATGAAGGGTAGGAGCTCCTTCTTTCTTTCTTTCTGATGTGTAGTATTCTATTGTGTACATGTACCACAGTTTTTTGATCCATTCATTTACTGATAGGCACTTAGGTTGCTTCCAGCACTTGGCTATTATAAAATGTGTTGCTATGAACATTGGGGTACATAGGGTTTTTTTGATTGGTGTTTCAGGGTTCTTAGAATATAATCCCAGCAGTGGAATTGCCAGGTCAGAAGACAGTTTCATTTTTAGTTTTCTGAGGAAATTCTATGCTGTTTTCCACAGTGGCTGCACCTGTTTGCATTCCCACCAGCAGTGCACTAGGGTCCCCTTTGCTCCACAACTGCTCTAACACTTGTTGTTTATTTGTTTATGATGGCCCTTCTACTAGTGTGAAGTGGTATCTCACTGTGGTTTTAATTTGTATCTCTCTGATGGCTAATGATGCTGAGCATCTTTTCATATGTCTCTGGGACCTCTGTATGTCCTCCTTGAAGAAATGTCTGTTCAAGTCTGTTGCTCATTTTTTAATTGGGTTGTCTTCCTGGAATGGAGTCGTGTGAGTTCTTTATATATTTTGGAGGTTAAACCCTTGTGGTATCATTGGCAAATATGTTGAAAAGAGATTTTTCATGTTAACCCCTAATCATGACAGGATTAATTTTGAAGAACAAGGAAACAAGTTGTTTTGTGCTTTTCTAAGAGGTTATCATAAGGAGAGAAGGAGCTGATAAGTTAGAACCTCACTTCTGACTGCCCAGGACAGTTTGCTGGCCCATGGGAACAGATTCGTGCCAGCATTTTTGTCATTTCCCAGGGTTTGACTGGACAGAACCCACTTTTCCCACCAACGTTAATGCAAAAACTCACTCAGCTTCCAATTTTTTACATTCACTCATTCACTCATTCACTCTTTAATCAATTAGCAAATAATTTTTGAGTGTCAACTATGCGCAAGACAGTGTTCTAAGTACTGGGAACACTGGAGCAAAAAATAAAAAGTTTGAGTATTTACCTCATGAAGCTTACTTGTTGTTTTTTTTTTAATCTTCACCCAAGGACATTTTTTCATTGTTTTTAGAGAGAGAGGGAGAAACAACAATGTGAGAGAAACGAATCAATTGCTTCCTGAACGTGCCCCAACCAGAGATCAAACCTGCAACCTTTTGGTTCACAGGACAATGCTCCAACCAACTGAGCCACAACAGCTAGGGCTGAAGCTTACAGTTAATGGAGGTCACAGAGAATAAACAAATAAATACACAGCATAAGGCCAAGTGTTAAGTGCCATGGAAAAATAAATAAAGCAGAGTAAATGTATAGAGAATGACAGAAGTTACTCTGTCCACTAAGTGTCCAGGGGCAGTCTCTCTTGGAGGTGACATTTGAATGATGTGAGAAGTGAGCTTTGTGAAAACCTACAAGGTGAGTAGTCAGGGCAGAGGGAACTGCAAGTGCAAAACCCCCTAAATAGAAGCATAAAGAAAGTGCAAGGATGTAGTGTAGGGGCTGTGCAGTGAGCCAGGGTGGAAAATGTAGGAAACGATCTAGAGGTGGCAAAGGGGCAGATCGAGGAGGGCTTTGTACACTGTGGTGAGGATTTTGGATTTTATAGTGATTAAATTTTGCTGGAGAGATTTGAGTAGGGGAGTAACCTAATCTTTGTAATCTTTGTAATCTTTGTAATAGTAACCTAATATTTGTAAGAGGGTCCATTGGGCTGCGGTGCCGAGACTGGTCACACTAAGTGGGGAATTCAGGACACAGACAGGAGGCTATGGCTAACTTTCCAGCAAGAGCAATCCATTTGAAGAAAGTCTCTAGCATGAAAGATATAAAATCGTCAAACAAAAGTTACTTGGGGGCTCAGAAAAAACTTTAAAATAAATTGTCATTGATAAGAGAAGATATTGGATCTACAAAACAAAACAGAATGTTGCAAAAAAAGAGTGGAGAACATTAATAAAATAAAAGGAGCACTTGGAAATTAAAAATATAATAGCTCAATATAAGGATTCAAGGCTAAATTAAAGAAAGTAGAGCAAAAGTTAAAGAGAAGGAAATACGAGAGAAATTTAGAGGGTCAGTCTAGGTTTAACATCTGAATTATAGGAAACAAAAGAAGTGAAGAAATAATTAAAAGAGCAATTCAAGAAAATGTCCCAAAACTGAACCACATGCCTTTCTAGATTAAATAGGCCCACCAAGAGCTCAGCATAATGGATGAAAATAGACCCATGATAAGGCATCTCATTAAGAAATTTCATATCATGCACAAAGAGGCAGAAAAGCAGATAACACACAAAGGGTTGAGAGTAAGAATAGACTTGGACTTTTTAATAAGGCACTGGAAACTGCATAGAAATTAATGAAACAATGTTTTCCTAATTCAAGAGAAAATTATTTCTGACTTGGAATTCCACACAGTCGAGTAAAGGTAGGTTAAAGACATTTTCATACAGGCAAATCCTCAAATATTTATTTTCATGGTGACTGCGGCAGCAAAATGAAGGAGTACCTCAGGAAAGAGAAAAACACATCCAGGAAACAAAACAAACAAACTCAAGAAAGAGGTGAAGGGAACCCAGGATAGTGCAACCACCGGAATGTGTTGCTCGGAGATCTTAGGATCCCAACTGACAGTGGACTCAGAGAGTAACCTGAACAGACTGAGCAGGTCAGGTGACTCAGGGAAACATGACTCCCAACAGACATTGTGTATGTACCTGAATGTATGGAAAGGACATTTCCACTGCCGGGGAAGAGATCAGGGTCAGATTGATGTAAATGCTTACATAACTAAGCAAAAATTTTAAGAAAGAGTATTAACTAGGAAAGGTAAAAAGATTTGAAATAAAAAGAAGTCATAACTTATCCCATGGCTCAGTTGTGAATGGTGTGTGAAAAGATAAGCTGAAGTATATTAAGTATTTTAAGAGTTTACTTGAGCAAAAATCAATGAAATGGGAAGTAATTAGGAGCACTCCACCAAACAGGAGCTGGGAAGATGTTTTTATAGAGAAAAGGCAGAAGCAAAGTAAGAAAATTATTGATTGGCCATTGTTAAAACCTAGTTGGCCATTTGGGATTGGTTGGTCTTAGCTCTTTGATTTTATAACCTCATGGCATTTATAAGCTTAGATTTTGGTTTGCTTACATGAGCCACCATGGCTTTAGAGCTGCCTCAATCAAATGACCTCCTTGTTTAATTAATTGAACAGATGGCATTTCATCATAATGAGAACACTGAATACTGATCTAACCATAACAATTATTTTACTCTATTTAGAGACAGGGGGGGCAGGAAGTGTATATTTGTGTAATGTGATAAGGAAAGAATATGGGGAGTACTAAATCTATATATTCTGTAAAGAAATAATGAAAATGTCCCAAACTTGGAAAGCAATCAAGAAGTAGTACAAGAAAATTATTTAGAATTATAGATACACATATTTTTTTTAAAGCTAAAAGAATTGGGGGGTAGAAAATGAGGAAAGGAATAAAAATTCAATTGTAGAGATTTTTTGTACTTTAAACTTTGCACATATATAAGGTTAATTTAAAAAAACTTAATAAAGGGACTTCTGGCCAAGATGGAGGTATAGATAGATAGACTTTGCTTCCTTGCACAACCAAAAGAAAGACAACAACAAATTTAAAAACAAAAAGTAACCAGAACTACCAGAAAATTAAACTGTATGGAACTCTGACAACCAAGGAATTAAAGAAGAAACATTCATCCAGACCAGCAGGAGGGGCAGAGACAGACAGCAGGGTGAAGAAGACTCATGGCAAGGCTGTGGCTGGAGGACCAGGGCAGGTGAGGTGGTGGCTGGCAGACCAGGTGGTCCCACATTTGCATGCAGATAAACCAGGAGGAACAACTGGGGAGCAAGACAGACAGCTCAAGCCAAGGTTCCAGCAAGGGGAAATAAAGCCTCAAAACCTCTGACGGAAAAAACCTGTGGGGGTTGCAAGGGTGGAAGAAACTTTCAGCCTCACAGGAGAGTTTGTTGGAGTGACCCACAGAGTCCTACAATGTACTCAAATCCACCCATCTCAGAATCAGCACCAGAATGGCCTAATTTGCTTGTGGGTAGAAGGGGAAGTGATGGAAAGCTAGCCGAGAGCCCAGCAAGTGGCATTGTTCCCCCTCTGACCCCTCCCCCATATACAGCACCGCAACTCAGCAACCTGGGTTGCCCAACCCTGATGAATACCAAAGGCTCTACCCCTTACTATGTAACAGGTGCACTGAGACAAAAAAAAATATGACCCAAATGAAAGGACAGATCAAAGATCCAAAAATAGAGCTAAGCAATGAAGAGATTGCCAACCCATCAGATGCAGAGGTCAAGACATTGGTAATCAGGATGCTCACAGCAATGGTTGAGTATGGTTGCAAAGTAAAGGAAGAAGTGAAGGCTATGCAATATGAAATAAAGGTAAATGCACAGTGACGGGAAGGAAACTGGGACTCAAATCAATGATTTGAAGCAGAAGGAAGAAATAAATATTCAACCAGAATAGAATAAAGGAACAAGAATTCAAAAAAAATGAGGAGAGGCTTAGGAACCTTCGGGGCAACTTTAAAAGTTCCAACATCTGAATCATAGGGGTGCCAGAAGGAGAAGAAGAAGAGCAAGAAATGGAAAACTTATTTAAACAAATAATGAAGAAGAACTGCCCCAACCTGGGAAAGGAAATAGACTTCCAGGAAGTCCAGGAAACTCAGAGAGTCCCAAAGAAGTTGGGCCCAAGAAAGCACATACCAAGGCACATCATAATTACATTACCCAAGGTTAAAGATAAGGAGAGAATCTTAAAAGCAGCAAGAGGAAATGAGAGAGCTAGCTACAAAGTAGTTCCCATAAGACTATCAGCCGATTTCTAAAAAACAACAACAACAACAACAAAACAAAACAAAACAAAAAAAACCTTATAGACAAGAAGGGGCTGGAAAGAAGTCATGAAAAGTAAGGACCTTCATCCAAGATTACTCTATCCAGCAAAGCTATCATTTAGATATTTAGAATGGAAGGGCAGAAAAAGTGCTTCCTAGATAAGGTCAGATTAAAGGAGTTTGTCATCACCAAGCCCCTTTTATATGAAATGTTAAAGGAACTTGTTTAAGAAAAAGAACATGATAAAAAATATGAACAGTAAAATGACAACAAACAACTATCAATAACTGAACCTAAAAGAAAACAAAAACAAACTAAGCAAACAACCAGAACAGGAACAGAATCACAGAAGTAGAGATCGCATGAGGGTTATCAGCAAGGAGGAGGAGGGGTTGAATGGGGGACAAAGGTACAGGGAATAAGACACATAATTGATAGGTACAAAATAAACAGGGGAGGTTAGGAATAGTATAGAAAATGGAGAACTTATATGTCCAAGAACTTATATGTACGACCCATGGACAAGAACTAAGGTGGGGGAATGCTGGTGGGAGGGGAGTGCAGGGCAGAGGAGAATAAAGGGGAGAAAATATGGGACAACTGTAACAGCATAATCAATAAAATATATTTAAAATACAAAAAATTTAAATATAATATGAAATGAAGACAGAAAGCATAGAGCAATGCTGTCTAATAGAACTTTCTTTGATGATGGAAATTGCATCCTACATAAACCTACTTGGAATGTGACTCCTGTGACAGAGGAGTCACATTTAAATTTTAATAAATTGAAAATTTCATTAAGTTCTAATTAGTGTACATTTAAATAGCTACATGTGGAGAGTTGCTGTCATATTAGGAAATGCAGCCATACACGCTGCTGCTGCCTAGGGTCAACGTTGTTTCTACAATAGACTCTACTTTCTCCTGCTTGGGGTTTTTTTTTTTTCCCCCTCTTTTCTGTTTCTACTGGATCATTCCCACCAGCCATGCTAAAATACCATTTTTCCATCCTTTTAAAAAATGTTGATTTGACTCCCATCCCTCCATGACTCTCTAGCCCACATCTTTGTTCACTTTATAGTAAAATACCTCAAGAATTCTCTGTACCTGCGCTGTCCCACACAGCAGCCTCTGGCCACGTGTGGCTATTTAAATTTAAATTAAGATTAAGTAAAATGTAAAATTCAGTTCCTTAGTTGCACTAGCCACATTTCAGGTGCTCAACACCACATGTGGCTAGTGGACACTGCATTGAACAGACGCAGATTCAGGACATTTCTCCCAGCTCAGAAAGCTCAGTTGGACAACACAGAGAGGTACTAAAAAGGGGCAGAGAACATGGGTACAGTTGCTGGTTGTTTGGCACATTTGGTGCTGGAAGGATAAGAAAGTTATCTTCTGGCTATTTCTTTTTTCTCAGTGGATTAGAAGGTAAGTTCATCAATTGAAAGTGAGGAAGACAGAAGGATGTTGAAGTATGAGAAGAAAGGACATAGGCAGGAAAGAACCTTACCAGAGAGCAGGCAAGCAAATTGCTGGGGACATAAAGAGCAGAGTTTTCTCCAAGGAAAATTGAAATCATTATGTTTATTTTAATGATTGTTGGGTTTTTTATTTTATTTTTTTAAGATTTTATTTATTTATTTTTAGAGAGAAGGAAAGAGAGGGAGAAAGAGAGGGAGAAAGAGAGGGAGAGAAACATCAGTGTGTGGTTGCCTCTCATGCGCCCCCTACTGGGGACCTGGCCTGCAACCCAGCCATATGCCCCAACTGGGAATTGAACTGGCGACCATTTTGTTTGCAGGCTGGCACTCCATCCACTGAGCCACACTAGCCAGGGCTATTTTAATATGATTGTTGTTTTCTTCAATGTTATTACTAAAGAGGCCATCCTTAAAATTGGCCAGTGCTGGTGGGAATGGGAGCATGAGCCAATTTTCTGGTTTCCCTCGTAATGACTTTGAAAACAGACCAGTCTGAGTAATCTGGCTGTGACCTTGACCTATACAGCAGGAAGGAGGGGGAGGGCCTTCCTGGAGATGTTTTGCAATGATAAGGTATGGGAACTTCCTCAGTTAAGGGTCTTTCGATTTTAAGAAATAGAAACCCAGTTTAATCACACTTAAACAAGAAAAGGAGAGGGACTATGATCATACAGGGGTGTCTCCTGGAACCCACAGAAATGTAGCTAGTGCCCTAGGGAACCTCAATCAGAGGTTGCCGGAGGGACTAGAAAGCTCTCAGGGACTGAGAAAGTATCATATTTCTCTCTCTCTCTTTTTCTTCCTCACCCTATAAATATGGTTTCTTATCTCTGCTTCTGCACCAGAAGACTTCTTTTTTTTCTTTTCTCTAAAGAAAAAATCAATTTTCTCTACAGAATCTCGGCATGCTTGATGGGTGAGGAGTGGCCGCTGCAAAAATATGCTTAGTTTTTATTACCTCAGAGCAAGAAAACTTCTCAGATTAACAGAAACATCTCAGTCCTAGTCCCAAATCTAATTGAATCTGATTAGTTAAATGTAAGATGACTCCCCTGTGCTAGTTCCGACAACTCTGACAGGTGACAGGGCCATGGGAACAAGCACAACTGCAGGGACCATTCCCAGGATGGGACGTGGGGCAATTCTCAGAGCTCCTTGGGGCCACCCCGGGGAAGTTCTTGCTGTTCTTTTACCTTCCTCTGCCACAGATGAAGTGGGTATAGGGGTATTGCCTCCCCTTAGGACTACACAGCTTTCTGAGCCCACTTCCTGCCCCATATTAAGGTGAGTCCCTTAGGGTTTTTAGAAATCAGGGTCCTGATTTCTTTGGCACTGCTGCACAACTCTCCCAAAGAATGTGGTTAGGCCCTCCCATCTGCTTCCAGACATTTCCATGAGCAAGTAACCTCACTCAGTATACTCTTTGACAGACTTCTTGTACATGAGCTTTATTTCTTTGCTTTCTTGCCCCCAACCTTCTCTGCCTCTTTCTGTCTATCTCTCTCAGTACCTTGCCTAACACAGCCAGTGGCAACCACATAGAGTAATTAAGGTTCTGTTTTCTAACATCTTTCCCCTGAAGGGTAAATGATCTCCTTCAAGAAAATCACAAGCAGCACCTTTAGCAAAAGTTTTTGCTTTCTTCCTAGACTCTGATATTAGTTTTCTCATTGCTACAGCTTCATTGATAAGACAATATTTTAAGACTTTGGTTGTTATCAGCAGTATATCCCTTTTGGTACCCTTTTTTAAAAAATTGGTCAGGGTAGGGTTTTTTGTTGTTGTTGTTTGTTTGTTTGTTTGTTTGTTTTTCAATACTGAAGTAGCAATCCCCCATGAGTCTCAGTGGCCTTAATGCAATAAACCTTATCGCATATGCACACAGGGTCTGAAAGGAGCCAGGTGAGTCTCCAGGGCAACTGCCTTCCAAGGGGTGACTCAGTTATTGAGGTGATGTCAATCCTTGGCTCTGTCATCTCAACCGATGAACTCAGCTGACAGGGGAAGGGATCACAGGGAAAACTCACAGGGCTTTTCTAAGTTTTGACCCAGAAGTCAGACACAGCACGTCAGCTTGCCCATTGACCAGAAATTAGTCTTACAGCTCCACCTAACTACAAGACAACTGGATATTCCAGGGAGCACATGGATAACTGTGGAGCAGTAAATGTCTGTGCCACAGTCCACGGAGGCCTTGTTTTGAGAGAGCAAAGCTGTAAGATCAAAATATCTTGAACAGTGGAGTCACTGCAGGGAGGACCCTTATCCTGGACAGTGTCCAACCTGCACTAGAATTCGCATGAATGAGAAACAAAATTTTGTTGCATTAATTTACTGAGACTTAGAGATTTATTTATTTATTTATTTATTTATTTATTTTTGCAGCATAGTTTACCCTTTCCTGATTATCAGGAACATAAAAAAAGATAGGAGTAAATGAAACAATATAACCCAATTTCCCTGAAGCAACTGCAATTTCAATGAAAAGTAGTAGGATTTTTTGGAGAATTTGTCAAAATCATATATAGGTCATATAGAATAATAGAGGAGTGAGAATAACTAGTACAACTATAAACAGAATAATGGGGGAGAATTAATTTTACCCAATATTAAAAATAAGTTATAGGTAGAGAAATTATAGAAAATGCAGAAAAACATCACAGAAAAAGTACAGGAGATAATCAAAACATTAACAGAGAATGGATATTCCAGAAATAGACCCAAATACATTTGAAAATTTTGAATATAAATAAAATGGTATTTTAAGTCAAAGGGAAAATATAAATAATACAGAAATGTTGAAACAAAAAAACATTGGTAGCTTCCAGTCAAGATGCCAGCATAGGTAAACACAACTTGCCTTCTCGCACAACCACATCAAAATTACAACTAGAGTATGGAACAATGGTCATTCAGAACTGTCAGAAATCAAGTTGAATGGAAGTCTGACAACTATGGAATTAAAGAAACTACAACCATCCAGACTGGTAGGAGGGGTGGAGATGTGGAATGGGCTAGTCCCATGTCCACATGAGGTGGATAAAAATTTGGGGGAGATATGTTGGAGTGAGAAGTCCCAGCCCCACACCAGGCCCCCAGCCCAGGGTTTCAGTGCCAGGAAGATAAGTTTCCATAATTTCTGGCTGTAAAAACTAGTGAGGATTGAGTCTGTAGAAGAAAATTCTGCAGTCCCAAGCAGTTCCTCTTAAAGAACCCACACAGAGACTTACTAAGACTCACTCCCTCTGAGCTCCAGAACCAGGGTAGCAGCTTGAAAGGCACCAGTGGTATTCAGGGGGAAACTAAAGTGTCTGGCATCAAGGCAGGAACTGGGCAACAGCTTTCTCCCAGACAGAAAGGCAGGGAGAGGCCATTTTCCCCTGTTCTGAACCTTTCCACCATAAAGCCACAGAGCCAGATGTCAGGTACCATTTCTGAGACTGCATCTACCTGGCTAACACTGTTTGCCCCACCCTGGAGATCCTCTGAGACTCTGCCCCACCCTGGAGATCCCCTGAGACTCTGCCCCACCCAACCTACTGGCCCACCCAAGCTGCTTTTCCATATGAATGGGTGGTCTTAGTTTATACTTCACAACTTCCTAAATCCTCTAAACTGAGAAACTGCTGGCCTCAGTGAGACGCAGGCCAGCCCAGACCTGGCACTAGCAGCAACCAGTTTAGAGTAACAGAAAGGGAGAAAGCTCCCTTGGCTCCTCCTGGGAATCTCCAAGCCCAGCACAAGTAGCAGCCATTTCAGAATGCTTTATAGATCAGGCAGGATGGCCCCGGGTAAAACACAGGTGGGGGCTGACCTTGCCCTGCACTACCCAGGAAACCCCAGAGCCAGTGCACTGAGTGGGCAGCTACAGACCATGTCAGAGCACCACCACCCTGCCCCTGCACAGCTGATCCTCCACAGAGCTCAGAGGGTAGTGGTCTGTAGTCACAGCCAATCTTTGCAGCTGACTGGACCGGGTAAATTCCTCCCATTGATCTGCCAACAGCAACAAAGGCTCAACTACACGAAGAGGGTGTACTCAACCTACACGAAGAACACAGCTCTAGTACACACCTTGGGTGATAGGGGTGTACCAAAGGTGCCACTGGATCCTACAGGACACCTACTACATTAGGCCATTCTACCAAGATATGGAGTCATAGCAGCTCTACCTAATAGATAGAAACAAACACAGGGAGGCTGCCATAATGAGGAAACAAACAAACAAACAAAAACCATGGCCCAAATGAAAGAACAGAGCAGAACTCCAGAAAAAGAACTAAACAAAATGGAGATAAGCAATCCATCAAAGTTCAAAACACTGGTTATAAGGACACTCAAGGAACTTAGTAAAGACCTCAACAGCATAAAAAGATTAGTCAGAAACACAGAATACACTAATTGAAATAAAGAACAATTTACAGCAGGGATGTCAAACTCATTTTCACCGGGGCCACATCAGCCTTGAGGTTCCCTTTCAAGAGCCAAATGTAATTTTAGGACTGTATAAATGTAACTGCTCCTTAACTAGGGGCAAGGAGCTCAGCACTGCTGCGGGGTAGAAACAAGGTGCTGGGCCAGATAAAACAAGGTGGAGGGCCAGATTTGGCCCACGGACCTTATGATTGCCACCTGTGATTTACAGGGAACCAACAGTAGAATGGATGAAGCCAAGAATAAAATCAATGATTTGGAACACAAGAAAGCAAAAAAACAACCAATCAGAACAACAAGAAAAAAGAATGCAAAAAAAAAAAAAAAAAAAAAAAAAAAAAAAAAAAAAAAAAAAAAAAAAAAAAAAAAAAAAAAAAAAAAAAAAAAGGATTGTGTAAGCAGCCTCTGGAACAACTTCAAGTGTTCCAACTTTCACACCATAGGGGTGCCAGAAGGAGAAGAGAAAGAGCAAGAAATTGGAAATCTATTTGAAAAAAAAAAATAATGAAATAAAACATCCCTAATTAGTTGAAGGAAATAGACATGCAAGTCCAGGAAACACAGAGAGTCCCAAATAAGATGGATGCAAAAAGGCCACTCCAAAACACATTATAGTTAAAAAGCCAAAGTTTAAAGATAAAGAGAAAAACTTGAAAGAAGCAAGAGAAAAGCAGTCAGTTACTTATATGGTAGTTCCCATAAGACTGTCAGCTGATTTCTCAAAAGAAATTTTGCAGGCTACAAGGGATTGGCAAGAAATATTCAAAGTCATGAAAAGCAGGAACCTACAGCCAGGATTCCTCCACCCGGCAAAGTTATCATTTAGAATCAAAGGGCAGATACAGAGCTTCCCAGACAAGAAAAAACTAAAAGAGTTCATCATCACCAAACCATTATTATATGAAATGTTAAAGGGACTTACTCAAGAAAAAGAAGATCAAAACTACGAACAACAAAATGGCAAAAAGTACATACATAACAACAATTGAATCTAAAAGCCAAACTACCCAAACAAGAACAGAGACAGAATCATGGAGATGGAGAGTGTTTTGAAGGCTGCCAGATGGGAGTGGGGCTTAGGGGAATGGGTGAAGAGGTGTGGGGATGAAGAAGTACAAATTGGTAGTTATAGAATAGCCATGGGGGTGTAGAGTACAGTATAGGAAATGGAGTGGCCTAAGAACTTATATGTATGACACATGGTCATGAACAATGGTGTGGGGATTGCTTTAGGGAGTGGGGGGTTCTGGGTAGAGGGGGACAAAGTAGGACAACTGTAATAGCATAATCAACAAACTATAATTTAAAAAATTAAATAAAATAGCCTAGTGAAAAAAAAAACGGTGGAGTGGGAAATGCAGAAGTACCTCACTTCCTATGTCCAAATAATTCCTAGGTTGATCAATAACTGAAGTGTAAAACATGAAAACTTATTGGTAATTTTTTCATAACTTTGAACTAAGGAAGATCAAGAGACTTACAAAACAAAATGGAGAAATTTATTTTTGTAAAAATTAAAACTTTTGCAGGAGTGAGAATGCCATATACAAAGTCAAGAGATATACCACAGGATAGAAAAGAATATTTGTAATTTATATAATCAGAAGGAGGTTCATTTCTTTAACATACAGAGATCTGACAATCAGCAAGAAAAAAATGAACAATTCAAGGAAACATAGGCAAAAGGTAAGCGATTTGCAGCAAAAGCAAATAGATAATAAACATGAAAAGGTTCTTTTAACTTCTTAAATAATCAAAGACTAAGTTAAAAACAAGGCAATGTTTTCACTTAGCATATATGCAAAATTAAAATTTTGCTCCTACTCGAGGGTATGGGTAACACGAAGTCTCACATCTTGTTAATGGAATGCAAATTGCTGTGACCTCCTTGGAAAGCAATTTGGCCGTATCTATTAAAATTTGAAAAGTACATTCTCTCTAGCTCAGCAATTCCCCTTCTAGGAATTTTCCACACAGAAACACTTGCACAAGGAGGCAAATATATACTGTACAGAGACAGCATGATAACATTATTTGTAAGAGGAAAAGACTAACTGAAATTTAAATGCCTATTAAGAGAAGACTAAGTGAACTACAGTGGCTCTGTACAAGGGAATGCTACGTGCCTTTGCAGAATCAGTACATGTATCTGTATTGATATGAAAAATGCCCAAGCTAAATTATTTTATGTGAAAAAAGCAGACAATATTGCAAATGAAAATTCCAAGGTTTATACTTTATATGTATATTTATATACATGTACATAGTATATACATGCAAATTTCTAGAAAATTGTTCAGCTACAATTACATTATACATGAGGATGTAGACAAAGAGGTGGCCTTTACATGAAAAGAGTCTTTTAACTTCTTAAATAATCAAAGACTAAGTTAAAAACGACTGTTCTTGTTATACCTATTTGTACTGTTAGAGTTTACCTTGTACAGGCATTACTTAATGATGAAAAAACACAAATATTTAAACCACTAACCCTTCCAAGCAAAAACCAATTTTATATTTGTACCTGTCAATCTAACTGAAAAGATATTAGCAAATACAAAAAAATTTAGACATTTAGAATAAATATGTTATGAATGAGTAAACTAAGTCACCAATCATGAAGAAAGAGGAGAGCCAGTCTCTAGGAATTGTCAGGTCCTATTCCCACTTCAAGGAGAACATCCCCTGGTTTTAGTAACAGCTTTTGCCAGCATTCCAAAAAGAAAATCAGTAATAATAATAATAATAGCTCATATTTATTGAGCAGTGACTACACTGGATTTGGTGCTGAACACTTTTATAGGAATTATCTCACTGAATCCTCACAAACACCATGCAGTAGGGCCAGCTCTCAGCCTCATTCTACCAGTGAGGGAACTAAGAACCAGAAGGAGAAATTAAGAAAAATCACAAGAGATTCAGGGCTGTGTTTCAAAGCATTTGTGATATGCTTCCTTGGGACGTCCATACTTACCTTGTAGGTGTCTTCAGGGGAGTGACCTAACACTCCCCACCAGTAACAGGAGAATAGCAACAGAACCTTCCTCCAGGGTTGGTGGGGGTGTTAAATGAGATAACATGGGTGGTGTGCTTAACTGTGTGCCTAGCACACAGTGAGCTCTCACTGAGTGTTAGCTATTGTGGTTGTTCTTGCAAAGCCTTTTAGGACGTGCTCTCTACTTACCTGTCCTATCTCACACCTTCCCATGCCCTCTTCCCATCCTACTTGAACTCAGTCTCCAGTCTTTCTAACTCCTTGCTCTTCCCTCATGGCTTCCCGAGGCTTCTGTGTCTCTGTTGTTTCCTCTGCTAGAGTGTTCTTACCTACCTTCCATCCCTTCTTCACTTGGCTGACCCTTATGCATTCTTAAGACTCAGGATAACTTAGGAATTACTTCTTCCAGAAAGCCTTCCTTGATCTCCACCCTCTGGGCTAGGTTCTCCTGCTTGAGCTTCATCATCCTATGTTTCCATCTCTCACGGTATTTGTCAAATGGCTCCACTGCAACATTCTAAATGCTTAGGCTGCCACCACCCAAATCTGTGGGTTCTTGAAATTGGGTTCAAGATTTTCTTCATTGGGTTCCTTCAGTACTTAGCAATAAAGATTTGCTAAATGAGTTAAGTGATCACTGAAGGAAGAGTGGGCTACTTGTCCTGCAATCTCTGTTGACCATCCCCAGGAGGTTAGTCCTTTTGGAAAGAAGAATGTAAGGCCAGGCAAGCAGAGTTATTCATTCATTAAAGTGTTATCTTATTAGCTTATACTATTGTCCCAGGTGCTGAGTCCACCGTAGTAAATAATACAAAGTGTCTTGCTCCCTGGTGGTTGTAGTCTAATATGATCAGGAAAGAGAAAAACAACAAATAAATAAATGAGAAGATCCTTTAAATAGCAATAAGTTCTGGAACAAGAGTAGAACAAGGTTAAGGGTGGAAAGTGACAGGGAGCAAGGGGCTAATTTAAAATTTGTAGTGAGGGAAGGCCTCTGTGGAGGTGACCTTTAAGTTGAGACCTGAACAACAGGAAACATCCAGTCACACATGAGTCAGGGAGCAGAGCAAGCTAAAGGTCCCTGGGTGGGCCCAAGTCTGAATTCTCACCAGTGGGAAGAAAGTCTGGGTGCCTCGAGCCCAATTTCAAGGTCAGAAAGGGGCCACGACCAGATCTAACAAGGTCTCTTAGGTCAGGATAAGGTATCTAGATTTTGTTCTGCCCACAATAGGAAGCCACTGAGGGGTTTTACACAAGAGAGTGAAATAATCTGATTTAATATTTTTAGAAGATGACTCTGGCCTCTGTGCAGTAGGCAAGAATAGAAGCAGCATCCGGCTATCACCACGGTTCAATGAGGTAATGCAGTTGGAGCTAGAGGCAGAGAAAAGCACATGGATTTAGGCTGTCTTGGGAAAGAGGTGACAGGACTTACTGATGGAGTAATGGAATGGAGTAGTGTGGGACAAGAGGAATCAAGAATGATCCTAAATCAGACTAGCAGTGGTGTAGACTGTGGAGTCATTCACCGAGGTGGTGATGCCTGGAGGAGAAGCAGGTGTGAGGGACCAAAGGTGGGAGAAACCAAAAGCTGAGCTTGGGGCATATTAGGTTGGAGATGCTACTGGACATCCAAGCAGAGAGCACAGCAGCCTGTGGGCTCCACAAGCCTGAAGCTTGATGGCTACATCTAGGTTAGAACTCCGAATCTACCAATCACCTGCAAAGGAGTGACATCTCAACAGGAGGAATGAAACAGAAAAGCAGGGGCAGTTGAGTGTAGAAGGATGAAGGTGGATGTTGGGGGAGAAAAGGCAAGAGGCAAGGATAAAGAGGAAGGAAAAAAGGAGAAAGAATAAGGCCCCCACATCAAGCTCATGGGTGCTCAAAAGGACGGAGTGAAAATTAGCAAGTGATTTAGGCAAGAAATCCATCAGGAAAGTCCACCCAGGAGAGGGTGTGCTACAGAGACTGAGCGAAGAATGTGAGAGGTTGAAGAAAGTGCTGTGGGGTCAAGTCAGGTAAAGGTGGCAAATGACTGGGTTTGGTCAAAGGGAGCTCATTAATAACTTTGATAGAACCATCTCAGCAGCATGAGGGGGTAAAAAGCTGAACTATGGGGAGCTGAGAGGATGAGGACTGAGACAGTGGAGATGAAATTCTAAGCAACACGTTAAAAATGTTTTCTTGTGGTAAAATGAGGTAGGAGCAGGAGGGAGAAGGTCAAGGAAGAGCTTTTTGCTTTGTCTTTTTGTCAATACAGGAGTTGGGGAGAGAAGGGCTGGGTGCTCAGCAAGGTCCCAAGAAGGTGAGTGGGGATGGGATCCGGCATGAGTGGAGAGTGAGCTGGGCTGAAAGAGGAGTCGGCATCTGCTGTGGCCACAGGGAAGGCAGGGCACTCATAAGAGGCAGGCCGGAGGGTAGAGCTGCTCTCCAAACAGGCTGGCAGCTTCTTCTGCTTTCTCAGTGGCGTCTGAGAGAAAGGCCTCCGCTAGAGCATGAGGAGAGGAAGCAGGTGTTGGAGCTCACGGTGGAGAAGCTATGACGTGGGACAGTGAACAACCAAGGGACGTGGGCACTGTGGAGAGCCCCTCCATGTTTGTGACTGTGAATTAAAGTGAGACTAGTTTCTATGCTTCCATTTTGTCCCTTTCAGCTCCTCAAATTAGCTAACAGTAGTTGATATCATGGCCAGACTTTTGACCAGGAACAAACATGACTCAGGGTTGTACATTCTGGGCATCTGAGGGAACAGAGCCACCGTGAGGCCCCATGGTGAAGCAGGGACAGCTTATTGTAAGAGTTGCTACATGTTTCCCAACATCCTTTCTTCTCTTCTTTTGCAGAGAATCTAGTTTGTCCAGCTGTTCACTCAGTTTCTGAGATTCATGGGAATGAGAAACTGAACTCATGTCCAGTTCAGCCATGGATGCTGATGTTTAAACCATGTCAATCAGATGGAAGGGAAGGACCTGCTTTCATGGGGGTCTCCTGGTTTTTTTTCTCTCCCACTTGACAAGAAAAAGGAAACCTCATGTCCCATCTGTTGGCCACAGTTGCAAGAGGAAACTGGTACTGTGGCTAGCCCTGTGGAGAGATGGCAATCATCTGGGACCCAGACGACATCAAGTCCCCAACTCAACCAGTCTCAAAACCCATCTTACTTCTAAACTTCCTGTTATTTGAAATAACAAATCTTAAAAAAAAAAAAAAAAAAAAAAAAAACAGCTTGAGTCAAGGTTTCTGTTACTTGAAGCAAAAGCATTATCATGGACATGATTGATTTTCTTCATTTATTCAGTACAGTATATAATGAATCTTCAAACCTGGACTGACTGATGTTTGCCTTGCCCTTGATTAAGCACCTGTCTAATGACAGAGTGAAGGCTTGTGTCCAGGAAGCAGGACTTGGCGTCCCTGAGGCACTTCTGCTCCCACAGTTTAGGTTAAGAGAGGCAAATATGTTTGTTTGTCCACAAACTGGTCTGGCCAGTCATACTTGTTTTTACAATTATGTAAACAAATTAATGTGAATTGAGGAAAAGAACTGCTGTTGTATAAAATCCAAACTGAACACTTTCAGTAAATAGTAAAGGGAAAATAGCTTTTAAAAACAAAACAAAAACAGAATCTTAAGAGTTCGGTGTGGGTGAGGCAAATGTGAAATAATTGGTAACTTTTGTTTAATATAGAAGATTCTGAACTCAGAATGTTTCCCAACTGTCTTTAGTTCTCTCTCCACTTTAAAGATGTTGGGACTGGAAACCATTGAACTTAAGTCAACTTTTATTCTTTTTTTTTTAAGATTTTATTTACTTTTAGAGACAGAAAGGGAAAGAGAGAGGGAGAGCAATGCCAATGTGTGAGAGATACATTGATTGGTTGCCTCTTGCACGCCCCCAGCTGGGGACCTGGCCCACACACAACCCACGCATGTGCCCAACTGAGACTCAAACCAGAGACCCTTCCATCCCCAGGTCAGCACTCAGTCCACTGAGACACACTAGCCAGGGTAACTTTTATTCTTAAAAGTCCACACAGAACTCCAATCAGCTGTCACACACTTAAAGAAGCAGCTTTGTTCCTTCAAAATATTGTCAAAAGAAGGTATATTTATATGTTTTACTATAATAAAATACTCAGAATGGTTTCCAGTTTTACTGTTTCTTTAACTAAAGAAACTGCTCTGATTTACCCAACTAACTGCCAGTTTGGGGGCCTCCAAGTAAACATGTCCACCGTTCCCTTCAGCCCCCTCTCCTGTATATGATCAGCCTACTTGCCTTCAAACTCTCTCCTGACCCTACACCCCCAGTACCTGTTTTTACAAAATTATAATTGCAATAACAAGGATACCTTTTGTTTTCATAAAAGGTCTAGAAGGCTCTGCACTAAAGTGTCAAGTGCTATCTCTGCGTGAAGAGATGATGGATTTTTTCCTTATCATCCTTGTACATAATACGGTTGTGAACTAGTATGGACTTGGTGAGAAACCTTGTAAATGAAGCAGAGCTGCGTGCCAGCTTGAGCTCAATTGTGCACTGGGCCCCTCGGATTCAGAGATGTAGTAAAGTTGGGCAAAGGGCGCTGGAGGAGAGGCTTGATGACAACTGGTTTGGGGCTTGAGCAAAGTCATTTGCTATTTCTGGGTCCCTTTCTCTTCTTAGAACAGGGCAGCCACGTGACAGAGCCAGATCCTTCCTGGGCTTGGCTGGTGGCGCACAGGAAGTAGCAGGGCCCCCTAGCGGAACGTCGTAGTTCAGCTATTAGAACCCAAGCTTCTCAAAGGCTTGCGTACCAAGTGTTGTTTCGGTGCAGAATCCGCACTTCTCCCCGCCATTTATAAAGGTCATTATAGAAATTTAGGAAAACAAAGGCTAACACAAAGGGAAGAAAAGAACATTTTACTTACAATGTCTTCAATTATAATATCCTACCCCTTGGAAAGGAGTTTCATTCTACAGGTCTCCAGAATAAAACTAAACCCTACTCTCCTGAAAACTCAGAGGAAGAAGAGAGGATGGGGGTCAGTGTATCCCCCCCTTGTTTTCATTCCTTTTCTTTTTTCTTCTTTGCCTCCCTGTAGCGCAGGGGAGCCTCACGGACTGACTCAGAAGTAGAGTTAAGATAGTTTTCACTCTGGCATACTGACTTTACACTACTGTCTTAACTTAAAAAAAAATTTGTTTTAATTGTGGTAAACTAAAAATAACGAATTTTACCATACCATTTTTAAGTGTATGGTTCAGTAATGATAAGTATATTCATGCTGTTGTATAACCAATCTTCGTAACTTTTTCACCTTGCAAAACCGAAACTCTGTGCCCATTAAGTGACAACTCATTTCCGCCTACCAGCAGCCCCTGGCAAACATCACCTACTTTATGTTTTATGAATTGGACTACTCTAGATACCTCATATAAGTGAAATCACACAACATTTTCCCTTTGCGACTGGTTTATGTTACTTACATAATGTCTTCAATGTTCATCCATGTTGTAGAATATGTTAGAATTTCCTTCATTTTTTGTGGCTCAATAGTATTCCATAGTATGTATGCACCACATTTTGTTTACCTATTCATCTGTCAATGGGCACTTGAATTACCTCCACCTTTTGGTTATTGCAAATAATGCTTCTGTGGAGATGAGTGTACAAATATCTTTTAGATACCCTGCTTTCCGTGTCTTAACTTCTTGAATTTCCCTATCTTTTGTACAATGGGAAAAAGAAGGACATGCACCTTTCACAACCCACAAGGAGAGTACTATTAAGGCAGTGAGAGGCCTGTAGCAGTGGTATTCACACTGCTACAGAGAGGAGTGGGGACTGCATGGGGCGGAGTGGCCGCCACTGGAAACGCTGAGTAGGGTTGGTGAGGCCTGGAAAGACGATAGAGACAGACCGGCTGCTGTTCCACACGAGCGCCCATCCTCACCCAACCCCACTGAGTCCCCTAGCCTGGGAATCCCCCCACCTCCCGGCACTCTAGCTTTCCTCCTTATCTTTGGTTTGCTTGTCTGGCTGCTCTGCAAAGTTCTTCTTCCCTTCCTGTCTGCCTGGAAATATCCATGACTTTTCAAGACCTTCTTAAACAAGCGTCCTGCCTACAAAACACCTCTCTGAGGATTCAGGCATGTCTTACATCACATTGAGAAGTAAAGCCATTCCTACCTGAGTAACAAAATCAGACCATCTCAGTGTATACATAAATTACAAAACTTTAGAAAGCAACTCTTTCAGAAGCATAGGGTTCAGGAGGCTAAATCCCATCCTCATGGCTGGAAGAGGCAGGTCTCTAAGGTGTCCTGCTTGCTTCCAGAACTCCATGGACTCTCAGGAGACTTGGGTCAGTAATCCCCCCAACTCTCAATTTTCATAGCCCTTTGAGGTCCCTGTTGACGGAGACACAACAATGACAATAATATCTTCATGTTGAAGCACTTGATGGTTTACAAACTATTTTGTGTGTACCGTCCTATCTGATTTTCACAGTCCTGTGAGGTGGGCATCTATTTCAGAGATGCAGAAGTAGGATCTCAGAAATATAGCCAAGATGTAGGAGCCCAAAATGAATCATCCTTTCTGTCTCCTGCTCATGTGACCCTTGCAAATGGAGAAATGACAGGAGTGACAAGTTCGGGGTCACCAAGCTTCATCCGGGAGTTCAAAGAGATGGAAGGGATTGGAATGGCTCACTCTTTTTAGTTCTATCTCATGCTAAAACAAAGATCTAGGCATAGAGAAATACTAGTGTATTCCAGTGCATGCATGAGGAAAGAAAGAAGCAAAGACGTTTAAAATAAAAGAGAAAAAGAGCCCTGGCTGGCACAGCTCAGTTGGTTGGGCATCATCCTACAAACTAAAAGGTCGCTAGTTTGATATCCGGTCAGGGCAGAGGCCTGGCTTGTGGGCTCCATCCCCTTGTCCATGTTCCTCTCTCATATTGATGTTCCTCTCCCTTTCTTTATCCTTCCTTCCTCTCTCTCTAAACTAAATTAAATAAATTAAAAAAAAAAAACTTTAAAATAGGAGAAAAAAGGGAAAACAAATGACTACAGACTAGTACTATCAGGGAAATTTTAGGGTTGATTAAATATGTAGTTGGCCCTACTTGAAAGGGCTCTCTTACAGATTCATAATCTAGACTTTTTCAACATGCTTCACTATTAACAAAAGTGAAAGCGTTTCCTGTTGTTTGAATTGATGCATTGACCCACTGGAAAAAATTCATCACCTGAAAGTAGCTTGTTGCATTGCCATTTGGAGGAGTTCACACTGTGAGAAAAATATAATTATGGCAGCTCCGAAGATGTGACCTTTTCGAATCCCTCTGAAATTAAAAGATGTGAAAATGATTTAGCCACATCACTCATATGCCTGCCGCTGTTTGTTTCTGTTCTGCTCCATTCATTACAACCAACTACTCACATGTGAATGAATAGCAACATAATCCAAGTCTTTGTGCTAGTTTATTGAAAAATATGTGCATAATTCTCTACTATCTCCTTAGAGTCCTCTCTCACAGCTTTCACCAGAAGCAGTGACTTATGTTTGCGTTAACACAGAAACATCGCTTCCTTCTTTGGTCACTCCTGTAAGATGACAAGACTAGCACTTTTACAAAGGGTGACATCTACAAATTCCTGTGTCTTCAAATGTAGCACTGCCCCAGTTTAAGGAAAATGAGAGCCTGCCAGTTTTCCTTGAGTATGACTGAGAGGTTGCCTTTCTCATCTAGATCTTTAGTTGATTAGAATCTTTCCCCCATTGTACAGCATGACTTGTGAGTGGTCCCTGTTCAGAGGAAGTTCAATGTCCCAAGTTGAGTATGTTGTTTTGCTTCAGAAATCCCCAGAGCCTGCAGAGCACTGTGAAATTGGCAGTGGCTATGCTTCTAATATCTGAGACCCACATCTGCCTCAAGGCTGCAGAGTCTCATATGGGTACCCCACAGGGATTTGGCAATGTTTGGAGATATTTGGGGTTGTCACAACTGGGGGAAAGAAGTGCTACAGCATCTAGTGGGTAGAAGTCAGGGGTGCTACTGTACCTCCTACAGAAAGGGTCCTGTGAAGACAGGAGCATCTTAGAAAGACAGCAGAGGTCAAAGAGAAGGAGAAGCCTTCTGCAGTATAGCTGCCAGCGACGTGAACATCAAGCAGAGAAAAACCCACCAGAGAAAGAGCATATGAAACAATAAATTGGATAAAATGCCAGCATTCTGAATGAAGGACTCTATAAATCATTTTTACTGTTTTTTTTTAAATTGTGGTAAAATGCACATAACAAAATTTACTTTAAGTGAGCACTTCAGTAACTTTAAATAAATTCACACTGTTGTATTGTAGAAGACAAGTCAACTAGGACAAGGTGACCCAGAAGAGGGACCGGGAACTGGGAAAGAGTTTTGTTTAGGTTACTTAGAAACCGCAAAACCGTCTGGCTTCGGTTAGGTAGTCATAATTTCTGCTTTGGCTTCTGTACACCCAGCTTCCGATAAGGACACCTCAAGGCTAGAGTTATTTTCGCATCAGCTTCTGTACCTCCTGCTTTTGCCACGTAGGATAGGGCGTCTGGAGAGCAATAAAAGCCCTGCTCAGCCAAGGTTCGGGGCCCAGAATTTGGAGACTGCCTCCTCTGGGTCTGCGCGTGTTACCCCGAATAGCGCCAGAGTCATTATTTTCCGAATTATTTTCCATAACATTTTGGTTCCCTGACCGGGAAACAACTCACTCGAGCAGGCTGTTTGCCTCCGGTGAAGGCGGCCAGGACTGACGGGGCAAGCCAGTGGCCAGAGGGAAGCACGTGCCCAGGTGATTTCGGGTCCTGGAAAGCTGTGGCTCGCCTCCACCTGGGGTTCCAAGCCGCCCTTCAACCCGGGAAGGCAGGGAAAGCGGACTGAGGCTTGTCTGGAAGGCGCCAAATTAGTAAGTGCCCCGGGGACCAGACCTGAGACCAGAAAGAGGGCTGATCACCCTTTTTAGGCCCCAGTGGCCTCAGACATCCGGACCAGGTTTCTCTCTCTCGGGAGGGAACTCAGGCCCTAGTGGCATCAGATATCCAGACCAGGTTTCCCTTTCTCGGGGAGGGAAAAGTAATAAACTCTGCAAAATTGTGTGTGCGAAAGAGAGTGAATGTGTTTGTGGCTCCACGGGCGTCAGCCTACGGAGCATGAGTGGGCCCTAACCTGCGGTTCCTCGGTCTGTCATACAGCATAACGGCTGGGAAGCTAACCTGGACTCTATGCGGGCAGCCTTAGTTAAGACAGACCTAAGTTCCTCGCGAGAGGAGAGGCCAGGTGGGCGAGTGAGAGAACCCTGAAACCCTTTGTTTGTTTGCGCCGTAAGGGGAGGAAACGTGGGGAGTGTATGGGCAGAAGGAAATCCGCCAGGACTTGCCACTGGCTGCACTCCAGAAATCATAGATTTGAAACCGGGGGCGCAGCCTCACTGTCTCAGGCAGTACCACAGACCCAAGGGAGCCAGGATAGGGATATTGGTCCCCTGCCAGTCACAGTGGAACACACTGCTTCCCCCTGTTAAGAAGCCAGATGGGTCTGGATATCGCCCCGTGCAGGATCTCCAAGCAGTCAAAGGACATTAGGAACTGAAGGAAGGGTTGTAATCAGTTAGCAAACCAGACCCACGAGCAGAAAACAGCTTCAGGAATTTTTAGGGACAGCTGGATTCAGCTGAATATGGATTCCAGGGTACACAGAAATAGCTAAACCACTGTACCAGGCCCTAAGGGACTCTGGTACTCTGAGACTGCCCCATTCAACTGGGGACCAGAGCAGCAGAGTGCCTTTGAAAGACTAAAAGAACTCCTGGTCAGAGCTGCAGCCCTCGGCCTGCCCAACCCTGACAAGCCATTCTCCCTGTTTGCCCGTGAACAAGATAAGGTAGCCCTAGGGGTCCTGACTCAGGAGGTCAGACCTTGGCACAAGCCTGTATCCTATCTGTCCAAGTAGCTAGACAATGTTGCGGCAGGATTGCCCCCCCCCCCCTTGCTTGAGGGCAATAGCAGCCACAGTAACCAGTCTCCTAGCTGGACAAGGACACAGATGGCTCTGGTTCTGAAGGTCTTTAATGGAGATAAGGTGTTTGCAAGGTCTAAGCTTTAGGAAAGCTGCAAGATGTGCCTGCAAATTTAGGGACTTTTAGTAGAAGGTACCAGTGGTGCTAGGAATTTTTTTGCTGCTGCATACTGAGTTTAAGTATAGTCCTTCCCAGTGTAGGAAAGAAACTAGGATTAAAAGTGAATAATGGTTAAAAATCTGGATGTGTAGGAATATGTATAAAGGATGTGAAAGTTTTAAACCTAGAAGAAAGGAAACCTCAACTGCACTTTTTCTGGCATTATGAGAATGTGGTTTCAGTAGGGAATTGTTTCTGAGCAGAATCCTGTATCTGTAAGACCTAATTTAATGTCACCTGTAACAGGTTGGGGAGAATGCCCTTGTCACTTGGGACGCAGGAAGGGTCATTTGGGGCTGATGTGTTTCAATCTGAGGTGAAAGAGCGTGTCTCTGCAAGGCACCAATGGATGCATTGGTGCAAGAGAATGTCTCTACCTGTGTATTGTTTCAGATTTTGCTCTGTATCTGCTCTGAAAGGGAAATTGAGGATTCCAGGGAAGGTTGAAACTTCATAATCTGTAGGAAAGTGAACAAGGAAAAGGAAGATTAGAAGGTTTGTGAACATTGCAGAAGGTCTGTGGGAAACTGTAAAGATAAATGGAAAAGTGAAAGTTTTGAGAAAGAATTATGTGGTGTTAGTAACAGACTGTATAAGGCATAGAGATGCAATTTTAGTTTTTCTCCCTACCTGATCCCTCCAGAATCTGGCATTCTGATGGAGTGATTGATGACATAAGGTTTCTTTGCATAAAACCAATAAGACTAGTCATTAATAGTGGTTTTGTTAACCAAGACTTTGACTGGAATGTCACGCCTGAAGGACGCATGTATGGGTTCTGGTTGTCACCAGAAAGCCCTGAGGAACTGGGATTGACTTGCAAAGCTAGCAAAAGCCCACGAGAAAAAGCCTGGCACTTTGGTTGGTTGTGCGGTTTGTGCCAGTCTTTCCAGGGAAGGAATGAAGGTTGCTTTCCTGAAAGATGGCTAAAAAGGAACCTGTAGGCACAATGGAAGGCTCAAGGATTTGAGTGCAACAGCTGGTACAGGCGAAGCCAGATGGCAGATGCGTGGCTCTGCTTCTGTGCCCTGAGGGGTGGACTGAGAAGTCAATCTAAGGGTTCCCTGTGCGAGTTCCAGCAAAGCAGACTTAAAGATCATAGGTGATCTAGGCTGCTCTTGGTGTGTTTATGCAAACAAACAATCAAAATTAAAAGCAGGACCCAAAGTAGTCCCTGTAATAACAATGAGGGTGATTTTAAGGAGAAAAATTGTGATTTAAGGAAAATCACAAAGCTCAGTATCAGACATCAGAATGGCGCAGCTAACTGTCTTGGAAGTTTGCTTTCATTTGAAAGTTGAAACTGGGTCTATAATGTCACCAAGGATGTACAATTACAGGCAGGAAGGACCTTGCAACTGAGTGTCTTCCCAAAAGACCATCCCACAGCCACAGAGACTGTTTTGGGGATTGTTGTATGACTTAATCTGTGTGTTCTTCTGTTTTCATAGGGCATATGCCTATGACCTCATTACCTGGGTGATTGGTTGCAATATAGGCCTCAGTTGAGAAGCCCATTTTCACCGTCGCCCCATGAGGCTCAACGGTTTGGCTGAACTAAGTGGTTGGGTTGGTGAAGGGTTGGGACAGTCTGTGGGCTTCACTTTAGAACTAATTTGCCCTTTTTTGTCTTGATGGCCTGGACAGAAAGGGCCCAGATATCTGAAAGGAGGGAAATCCCAATATAATCCCCTCAGGCCCAGTGAAGTATACTGGGCCACCAGAGTTTTAGATAGGTATAACATGCCTTGTATATACCTTCCTCCAGATAAGCCATTTCTTTACCTAAGACCCTGCCTTGCTCATTTAGTGGTTATGATTTAATTGTGCTTCCAACTATCTTTTCAAATCTATCTCCTCCAGAATATGACCTGACCAGAATGCCAACTGTCCAGTAATGCCAGCCTTTGGACACCAAGCCCGCGACTTCCTGGTGACTGCCAACTGACCAGGATTCTGTAAAGTCCTTCCCCTTACAGGAAGGACTCCCTCTGTGCTACACCCCTCCCTCTCAGGGCACCCCTGACCCAAGGGTAGGTAGGACAATGTCCATGTCCAGCTGGAAGTAGTTACAAGAAGATGAGACCTTCGTCCACTGTCCTTTATATGATTATAAACTTTGCCAGAGGGAGGAGATTCCATGTGGTTTCACCAGAGTGCAGGCCCCCACAGCTTTGGTAGAAGAAAATATCCACAAACTCCAGGATATCCAGAACAAGATTAAGAACCAGGACCAACCTTGGGCATCCACCCCTGGGTGGCAATCTATCATGTATTCGGTTTTAGCCTCAGTAATAGGCCCTTTATTATTATTGTTCCTAGCTATTACAGTTAGTCCATGCCTGCTTCGGACTTTAGTCCAACAGATAGAGATTACAGTTACTAGAAAGGCAACACCAAAAATCCTTTCTCTCCAGAGACACCATTATAATAGACTACCCCAAGTAGATAGTAACCCTGAATTTAGCTATTGATACTGAGAATAATAATATATCTCAGCATCAAAAGGGGGGAATGTAGAAGAAAAGTCAACTAGGACAAGGTGACCCAGAAGAGGGACCGGGAACTGGGGAAGAGTTTTGTTTAGGTTACTTAGAAACCGCAAAACCGTCTGGTTTCGGTTAGGTAGCCATAATTTCTGCTTTGGCTTCTGTACACCCAGCTTCCGATAAGGACACCTCAAGGCTAGAGTTATTTTCGCATCAGCTTCTGTACCTCCTGCTTTTGCCACGTAAGATAGGGCATCTGGAGAGCAATAAAAGCCCCGCTCAGCCAAGGTTCAGGGCCCAGAATTTGGAGACTGCCTCCTCTGGGTCCACGCGTGTAATAAAGCCTCATTCCGTCACCCCAAATTGTGCCAGAGTCATTATTTTCCTAATTATTTTCTGTAACAGTATCACCATCTCCACCATTCATTTTCAGAATTTTTCATCTTTCCAAACTGAAACCCTACCCACTGAACATTAACTTTCCATACCCCGTCCTCCCCCAGCCCCTGACAGCCACTGCTGTACTTTGTCTCTATCACTCTGACTACTCTAGGGACCTCATACAAGTAGGTCATACAGTATTTGTCCTTTTGTGTCTGTCTTATTTCACTTAGCATAATGTCTTCAAGGTTCATCCATATTGTAGCATGGGTTAGAGTTTCCTTCCTTTTTAAGGCTGAACATTATTTCATTGTGGGTATAAACCACACTTTGCTTATCCATTCATCCATCAGTGAACGTTTGTGCTGTTTCCACATTTTGGCTATTGTCAATAATGTTGCTGTGAGCATATCAGGGTATATCAAAGTGGTGATCAGTGTGAGAAACTCTTTTTTGCAAGAAATCTTGCACATATTTTACACACATCTTATAATAAAATGTGCAGGAAAAAATAAAGGAAGGAGGGAAGGAAGGAAGGGAGGAATGAAGGAATGAAAGAAGGAAGGAAGGAGATAAATACACCTTTGGGCAGGACAAAGCTCAAGGCTATTCTGTTCTTCAGACCAAAGATCCCACCTGCAGATTCACAGGGGAGGGCATGAGAGGTCATGGGTACTGGAAAGAAGGATGCAGGGCCACAGCCTCCCACAACAACGGGTCTCTGAGAGAGGTGACTGCAGGATCTCTATTAAGATGAGGCCAAGGCTGAGCCAATAACTATTCCTCCGCTGGGGGCCTCTAATGATGTGTCATTCCCTTGTGGTCCCCACTTCTCCACCCTCACACACCCACACACTGGCAGAGAGCTCTCCCTAGCATGCTCACAGGAGGCTCTGAGGCAGTCATGACAACACCAGCTGTTCTAACCGGATCGAGAACCATAGAAGTTTCAAGGAATGTTGGGGTGGGGGAAGCCCTGGCTGGTGTGGTTCAGTGCGCCAGCCTGTGAACCTAAAAGTTGCTGGTTCAATTCCCAGACAGGGCACAAGCCTGGGTTGCAGGCCAGGTCTCCAGTTGGGAGCATGTATGAGGTAACCCATAGATCTCTCACACACTAAGGTTTCTATCCCTCTCTTTCTCCCTCCCTTCCCCTCTCTCTGAAAATAAATAAATAAATAAATCTTAAGAAAAAAAAGAATGTGGGCTTCCCAGTGTTAGTGAGGACCCTGTACAATGTCTATCACCTTGTTTGATGTGTGGATAACTGTTCATCCAGGCCAGCTTCAAGAAAAAACACACTATTTTTCTTTCCATTCTACTCTATTCTACATTCAGGGGAATGTGGGGTGCCCATGATTACCCACAGCATGAATTTGGCCTTTCCTGTGGGACCTGCTCCTACCTCCTCTCCCCGGACTTGTTCTCTACATCCCACCCAGCCCCATTTCATCTTCTCAGGATCTGGCTCTCTATCAAGCCAGGTGGATGAATCCATCAGGCCTCTCCTGGCAATCACACACCTGTGTTTTAGCAGTAGTCATGAACCAATAACTAAAATAAGCAGGCCCTGACTGGGTCAGCATGCAAACGGGGGGCTCCAAATGTGGAGTCGGAACTCCTAACCCCACAATGTATAAGAGGCCCAACTTAAGACAAGTTCTTTCTGAACCTCAGTTGCCTCATCTGCTAAATGGGCATAATGATGCTCCCTTCACAGCATTGTTATGAGAACCAGGGCAGACAGTGCACACCACACGTTAGCTTGGTGTGTGGCACGTAGGAGGGCATTTCAGAATCAGCAATGCACCAGATAAATGTGTAGCTTAATAACATATTTACAACAGTAGGCTCCACAACACCAGTGAAATATAAGGCATCACTAATATTTTTCTCAAGTAGAAATCTCAGTCAATGAGGCAGAGCAAATGGGAGACACATTTTAGGGGATGTGACTTTTCTAAAGCTCATTAAATCGGTCATTCTATGGGGCAGCGCTTGGTCCCCATCTGTAAAACGGATCCTGTTTCAACCTCTCCTTACATCTCTGGGTCTCTGAGGAATCCCAAAGGTTAAAAACATGCAGGTGCATTTCCTGGAAGACAGGTCACTGTATTGCCCCCATCTAAATTTTCAGGAACCAACTTGTCAGTCTGTGATTTTGCCAGCAGAATATAGAATTCCTTTTTGAAAAGTAATCTTTCACAGTACTGTCTCCAGCAAATGTGAAAACACTAATTGTACAAGAGAAAGAGAAATAGTCATCGGGGCGGAGATTGGAAAGAGCGGAAGGACTCAAGTCAGGGCAAAGCACGGAGATTGAAAGCGGAGGGAGGAGGCGGAGAGGAAATGAGCAAACCGACAGGCTGGGCGCCAGGAGGCTGAGCTGCAGACCCCCAGAGAGGCTGTCCGTCTGCTCGGCGTGCCGTGTTGTTGGACGTGATGCATATTTCATCTCACCTCTTATTTTCCTTGTGGTTTAATTATAAGAAGAGGAGAAATCTAGGCATGAAGGAAGAGTTATTTTTTCCCTCCAGCGCTACATCTGTTAGAGGTTGGACATAAGTGAATTAATTGCCAGAATATTTGAGGAAGAAGGCACATGTTTGTTCCTCAGTTTAGTCACCAGGGCTGGCCGGGCCGCATCCCAGCATGCTGTCCTTGGTTGATAAACAAGTGTTCGCCAGCAGTGGGTGCCTACACTTAAAAAAGAGGGAGTTTAATCTGAAATGATTCTTTTTCTACTGCCGAATACCATTGCTCACTTGATGTAGAAGTGTAGGTACGATTCCTTAGGTTAAACACGCAAATGCACACGCACATACATTCGCACACACGGAAACACTGGCTCATAAACCCTTATCCTACTACAGTTAAATTGTTAAATGTTGGAATAAACATATAGATAAGTGATTTAATCTTCTTTGGTAAACAGGAAATTTATTCAACAAATATATTTTCTTAAACTATTTGGTTTACACTATAGTGGAATTGTCTTAAAACACAGAGAACTTTTCTGCTTTCAGAAAAATTCCAGGGATTTTTTTCCAGATAACTCATGTATACGAATAACCACAATAAAAGTATGATGGGCCCTGACCGGTGCGGCTCAGTTGGTTGGGTGTTGTCCCGCAAAGCTAAGGTCACTTGTTGGACTCCAGGTCAGGACATAGACTTGGGTTGCAGGTCCAGTCCCCAGTCAGGGCTCATGCAGGAGGCAACTGATCAATATTTCTCTCCCTCTCTTTCACTCGCCCTTCCCCTCTCTCTAAAAAAAATAAATAATTTTTTTTTAAATGTGATAGGCCAAAAAGTATTAGTATGTGTGTTGGTACTAACTGGTATATGTACTAAGTGTTTCTTCCTCTCTTTACAGTCAAGAAGAATCTTTCAATAGTGACTTCACCCTGTCCCTCCATAGAGTGAAAAACCATCCTCAGTCTAAAATTCCTACATTTGTAAATCAAACTTTGACTGCTCTCCAGAGCTCCAGACTCTTCAAACTTAACTTGTCCAAACAAAAACATTTGATTAACAGTCTCCCAAAACTTATACCTCTCCCGGTCATCCCCCAACTCAGGAAATAGTAGCAACCTGGTTTTCAAGCCAAATCCTAGAGTCATCCTTGATTCCTCCCTTTTCTCTTCACCCCTGTAATCACTTCTCGATGGAGTCTGCCAGGTGAACCTCTAAATATAATCAAAACGGCCTCGGAGGAGTGGGGATCAGGTGGGAAACCTACATCAGGAGGAGTGGAATGTGGAACTTGGTACAGGTTCAAATTTGGGAGTTCCTCCTTGAGGCTGGAGGCCACCGTCTGTCTGCTGGACCCCAGGCCTGCCAGCCTTCATAGCAGAATGCCAGCCCCTCCTTCTTCTCCACGCCCCTCACCCTCAGGTCCGCAACTTCGTCTTCACAAATAAATTGCCGAGCCAAAGAGTCCAGACACAGAAAAGCACACACTGTACGCCTCCATGGATTCAAAGTCCACAAACAGGCCAAGCTGCCACCATCAGGTGGTGATGGGTGCAGAGAGTGACTGGAAGGAGTTTCCGGGGCCTCCAGGGAGCCGGTCATTTTGTTTCTTGATCCCAATGCTGTGAAACAAATGTGTTCACTTTGTGAAAATTCATCAAGCTGTGCGTTTAGGATTTGTGCTGATTTCTGAATGCATGCTGCACTTCCATAGAAAGTTTACTTAAACAAACATGTTATCCAGATGTTTGGAAAAAAACTAAGCAGTTATTTCTGGACTGAGGATGTTTGTAAACCATTAGAAATATCTTTATGTTGAAAATATGTGATTGGATCCTTGGTGCCTGAAGAGATTCCAAATGCATCCTTTTTCAAAAACAAGTGAACAAATAGAACGAAAAGCACTCGTGTTTTCAACTCAACTGAAAGAAAAAAAGCAATTAGTCACTGCCAAACTGGGGACAGTTGCAAGAACATCCAAAATGTGAGGAATGTTAACAGAAATTTGGGTGGGGGCTCTCCAGGGCAGATGTCATAGTGCATGTGACGGAAGCCAGGATTCAACCACACCTGTCAAAATTATCCTGAGACTTCCACTGCATCAGACTTTTCTTCTTTCTTAAAGACCCCAGCAGAGCAATCACATCTCATCATGTGTCCTGGCCTCTTTCACATCGCATACTGTGTCTGAGGTTTATCCGTGTTGCAGATGTGTCAGGAGTTCATTTGTTTATTTTGCATAGCTATACCACATATTACTTGTCCACTCATTACTTATTCATTGATGGGTATTCGCATCCTTTCCTAGTTCAGAATTATGCTGCTCAATAAACATCCACAGACAAGTCTTTGCATGCACATATGTTTTCATTTCTTTTCAAATTTGGGTGTTTATCTTTCTCAAATCCATTTCCAAGTGGGAAGAGATTTAGTCAATAAACCTTTGGCTTAAATTCCTGCAGCTTAAGTAACTGAGGAGATGGAGGGGAGGAGAAATACGGGAGATAAAATGGTGGAAGAGGGGGTGGCAGTGAGTTCATCTCCGTAGGAAGAAAAGAGGGAAGGCTGAGGCAATCACAGTCCAGCTCACAGGTTTTGCTTCGTGGTTTGGATGGGAGAAAAATAAAGTGGCCTCTGGGGGAAATGCACCAGTAGCTCCATGCAATTGTCACATTTGATGAAAATGTTAATCAATCGTTGAGATGTCTTAAAATACGTGAATGATCTGCAGGTGTTGATGGCAGATCTCAGTGTCCGCCCCCCTTGGCTTTTCACTCTCTCCTGCAGTCCATAGCCAGTCTCCACGGGGCACCGCCTCAGTCTCCCCCAAACACGTTCAGTGTCTCTCAGGTTTCCTCCATTCCACACCCTCACTCTGGTCCAGGCCCTCATCTTGCTGCCTGACCTACTGATCTCCTTGTTTGGTCACCGAATCTTGTCTGTACCATCCTCCAAACACTTCCAGCATAATCCGTCACTCTCCTGATAAAACTGATCAACACCCAGAGCCTGGGTCTCAGCTTCCCCTCTCACCAGCAGCTCTCTCCTAATCTCCACTCCTTAACTCCACACTCTCTGCTTCAGCCTTTCTGAAATGTTGTCTCCCAAATATTCTATACCCTTTCTTCAGGTTTTTGACACTGCCACTGCTTCGACCTGACACTCTTCCTCCTGGACCTGCCTACCTCCTATTCTTCCTCAGCTGTCACCTTGGATACCACTTCTTTCTGGAGACCTCCTCTGGACCACAGCTGGGGCAGGCACCCCTTTTGGGTACACACATGGAGTCATCTTACTTCAGTCTTAACCTTTATCACATGGCATACTGCCTGCATATGCGTCTGTCTTCCCCTCTGGAACCAGGGGTTTCCCAGAGACCCAAGCAATAACTGCTTCACCAGGTCTGCCCACATCCAGCGTGGGGTCTAGCATAGACTGAATAAATTTACTGAATAAACGCTACCAAGTGTCAAAAAGAAAAGACACATTATGTTCATAAGAGCAAGGCTTGGGGAAGAAAGCATAGAACAAGAATACCAGTTTTTGATGCCTTTATTAATTGGAAGATGATATTTATACACACACACACAGTGTGAAGAACAGCACGACGTCAGCATGATGGCTGTGGGGACCAGCTGTGGGGTTCTGCGGCTCTGGTGCCGGTTCCACACGTTAGAGCTGAGAGGCCTCATGCAACTCATTTCAGCCTTTCTCCATCTGTCCAAAGAACTGCTTATGTTGCAGGATTGTTGGGTGCATCTGGTAGGTGAAGGTAGGTTGTGAAATTTTAAAATTACAAGATACTGTATAAACATAAGGAATTACTATGTCCCCTACTCTTCAAAATAAGCCTTTGCAATCTCCGAATTACACACACAATAATTTTATTACTTAGAAAAAATATGACAATATTTCTTCCCATTAGTATCATATTTAGACTCTTCAAAGTAATTTCATGTCCGTTATCGCATTTGATCCTCATAAATGAGGTAGGTAAAGTAGGAATTAGCATATCCATTTCTTAATTAGTGAAACTTGACCCAGAGATAAGGTGATTGCCCAAGAAAAGCTGCTGTGAGCTTCAGGGAAAGAAGGGTTTTCTGTTTCCTAATTGGGTTCTGCAATGGCCATATCAGACTTCTAAGGATTTCAACGCTGGAATGTTCTGTCTCCCAAATCCCCAAACAAAGCACACACACAGCCATCACCTTCAACTTTACAGAAAATTGCATCCAAGAAAACAGTTGCACCAGGGAGCTTTGGAGAGAAACACATTATAGGCTCCTACATGCCCCGGTCAGCGGGGCACAGCATAGCACCCAGCTCTGTATTAAACTAAACCTCTTATTTCAGGAGCTAATGGGGGAAAACCCCACCAAATTCTGCATTGAAATAGTAAAAATATCATTTGTTATCCCCTAAAGACAGATTGTAGATATATACTACATATTAATATACTGTCAATGTATTCATCTTTAAATACAAGATGACTGAGAATCGAACCCTTGACCTTTAACTTTGCAGGACAACACTCAACAATCACGGCAATTTATTCATTTTTATGTAATTTCCCCCAGTCAAGGTGGATTAAATTTCTTTTCTATTTTTATTCATCCCACTTTTGCTTCCTGTCAATTTTTATATCCAAATCTGCTTCAGTTTCATTTGGCAAGGTGCAATCATAAAAACATTTCTCATGCTTTAATGTTTAAATTTGCCGTTGCACTTTCAAACGGTTCTCTGCGCCCGCAGCGCCACGTCAGCTCTGTCAGCTGGCACAGCTCCCGGACTCGCAGGAGGCAGGAGCTCGACTCCTGTAACAGTTCTTCATCATTCTCTGAAATTCCTTCTTTCTTTTTTCTACTCACCGAGCATGCATGCAGCACCTACTGTATGACAGGCACTCTGTGAAATAAGACAGTAACTGACTAAATGCTGGTTTATGATGGCAGCACAGGTGTTCTGAGGAAGGTGACCCTGCTGTCCTGAGGGAGGTGGCAGATGGAGGAGGGAGGAAGACCCAGACAGATACCAGTTATAGAAACCGTGTGCTTCCCCCTTTACCTAGGAGAGGAATGTGAACACAGTGTGCCTCAGATTGGGACGGTTCTGCAACCATGGGGCCATGAGACCCCGGGAATAATCTAGAAATAAACCTGTCTGGTGTGCTTGGCTAGAAGCCTGTCCCAGCCGTGGGTAGTGGTGGTGGGGGGGCAGTGCAAAGGGTGCTACTTCTCTGTTTGAGACCATAGATATGGGTTACAGACCTGTCTCCTTCCCAGTTTCTCAGACTACCTGTCATGCCATGGGGAAGGAAGAGCACAGGGGTTAAGAATCAGATTCTGGAGCCTAACTGCTTGGGTTCAAATCTCAGCTCTGCTGCTCACCATTAATATGCCACAGAGTGAGTTACTTGCCCCTTGTAACTCAGTTCCCTCACCCACACATCTTGGGAGTCACTTGAGGAATAATTGGGTTAGTTGACAGGAGTGACACCTAGAACAGTGCCTGGCACACAGTAAGCTCTCAGTGAGTATTTGTTGTCACAGTGACGCCTGGTTTTAGTTTTTCAGGAACCCACAGGTTATGTGGCCTGGGTCACCCTTTCTAGGATGCTCTGGTGGGTGTTGTGCAGTGGCTCAAGGTGCAGAAGGCAGGATGGAGCCAGAAATTTTAGCTGGTGCCGACACACTGCAGCATCTCATAGCTGCCTCCTATATCCACGATTGGCTTATAACCTTGCGCATCACCATTTCTTCTCAGATTAGGAAAGGAAGAAACATTTGTCTAAGCTTCTGATTCATTTATTTATTACTAAGCACAGAATAGTGTAGCTGTCTCATAGAAAATATTCATAAGTAAGTCATGAGATCAAGGTAGAGGTGTTTTTAAAACAATTTACTCACCCTGGCTGGTGTGGCTCAGTGGATTGAGCACAGGCCTGCCAACCAAAGGGTCGCCAGTTCAATTCCCAGTCAGGGCACATGCCAGGGTTGCAGGCCAGGTCTCCTGTAGGGGGCGTGTGAGAGGCAACCACACACTGATGTTTCTCTCACTCTCTTTCTCCTTCCCTTCCCCTCTCTATAAAAATAAATAAAATCTTAAAAAAACAATTTACTCTTTAAAAATTTTTTAAATTTCTTTTTAGTTACAGTTGACATACAACATTATATTAGTTTCAGGTGTACAACACAGACAGTACACATCTATATACCTGATGAAGACTTACCCTGGTAAGTCCAGTACCCATCTGACCCTGCACACATCCACTACATTCCCTGTGCCACTTCCCTGACTCTTCTTCAGATTAAATTTACTGGGGTAATGTCGGTTAATAACATTATGAAGTTTCAAGTGTGCAATCCTATAATATATCCTGTGTATATTCTATTGTGTATGTACCACCCAAAATCTAGTCTCCTTCCTCAAAATCATACAGCTGACAAGAGCCGGAAGAAGAATTTGGACCCCGCTTCAAACATCTGCTCTGCCCACACTTCACCGTGTTTGAGTGGTGTGGGAATGCATACCTATGTGTGTATGTTTCCGCACCCCAGGAATTGACTTCAGGTTCACTGTAATCACTTTGCATCTGTACGCAATGTGGGAGTGGCAAGGGGCATGCAGGGAATCACCGCCTCCAGGTACGACAATAAAAGGGCCACCAAACATTTAGTATTGCCTGTTTCATCACCCACTCGTAAACCACAGATGCTCTTCTCAGGGTCAATTCACTAAATGAACAAATACATCCACTCATTCATTTGATAAGCAATTTTTAAGCACCTACTGTGTGCCAGACACTACTTTAAACACTTGGGTGTACAGCAGTGAACAAAACTGGCAAAATAATCACATTAGGAGATTACATTCTATTGGTGTAAGGGTGGAGGAGACAGTTAATAAACAAGCGAATAATAAATGAGCAAATTAATTTCAGAATATGATGGATGGTATTAAAAAGATAAAATAGGGCAATGGCATAGAGAGAATGATTCTTCACTCAGCAACCAAAGTGAGCTTTTAAAAATGGCTATCATGTCACTTCATGCCCTGTCATCACACCTGAACATTTCTTTGTTCTTGGAATACTCTCCAAACTCCTCTCCCTGTGCCTCAAGGCCCTACATTACCTGGCCTCCCTCCAACTTTATCTCCCACCATTCTGTTCCTCTTTAATAATCTCCAGTCGTCCTGGCCTTCCTTCTGTCCTTCAAAAATACAAAGCTCCGTTCCCTCTTCAGGATTAACACTTGTTCTTCCTTTCTGGAACATTCTCCTCTCCCCTCTTAGGCCCCTTTCCACAACCCAAGCTCTTTGAATGGCTCACTCATTCTCATTTTTCTGCTTAAAAAAAAAAAAAAGAAAAACCACCTTTCTCTACAACCATATCATATATTCTCTTTCTTTTTATTTTGTTGGGCTTTTTTTTTCATGATAGCACCTACCATTACCTGAAAGTATCTAATTTATGTACTTGTTTGTTGTCTTCCCCTCCTGCTCATGTATACAGGCGGCAAACTCCATCAGGGCAGGGACTCTATCTTATTTACAGCCATCTTCCCAGAAAGGACTGGAATACTCCTCCACATGTTCATCCCTTCCCTCACTCATCCAATGCACATTCACGCACTGACAAGTTACTATGCTAGGTTCTGAGGCTACTTAAATAAGATTGGAACCCATGGCACTTACAATCTGCTATTAAACAAACAATTACAGAGTGGAGTGATGCCACTGAAGGATGAGCAGAGACCATTGCGGCAGATTTTACTTGGTGCCCCCCCCCCCAAATCCATGCTTCTGCTAATCACAGCCTTGTATAGGCCCCGCCCATATGGACTTTCTCCAAGGAGAGAGTAGCAAGCAGGATGCAGGCAGATGACCAGTAAGCGCCTCCACATCAAGGCCTTTCCATCATGTAAAAGTAGCCCAAGCTAGCCACACAAGGAAAGCCAAGGAAAGAGAGAGACAGAGAGAACTTCCAGCCTTCCATCTGCCCTCATCAAGCTTCCAGACGAGTGAGTGTACTTGTATTGAAGGTGACGGCCCCACCCACCACCTGACTGCAATAGCATCCATGACCCCAAGCGAGACAGAAAAAAACACCCAGGGAGAGTCCCAAACAGTCCAACAGAATCATGAACAAATGAAATGGTGGTTGTTTTAAGTTCACCAAGTTTTGGGTTTTTTATATAACAATAAAAACATGGCCATGTACATCTTTTTAAAAAGATACCCTCTTTTATTTAAATTAATGCTAGATTAAGGTTTTAAATTTTGGTTCATTCTTTTTTCCAATGTAATTTTTTTTAAATTATGTTCTCCATGTGATTATTGATATGGTATAATATTTTGTTTTCAGCATGTAAATTTACTCATATGAAGAAGAATAACCAATAGGATGTTGTCGGGGAAGAAAGGCAAAAGAAGCAGAAATAGGTGAAGTGGGAGAGAAAAAATTGAAGATGGTCTGAGACATTGAATCTTACTTACACATTTTCTAGGTAAACTGATTAACTCGTGTCCAGCAAAGAAGTTGGTCTGGACAGTCCTTTCTTAAGTCAGCTGACGAGGCACTTGCAAAGGAAAGAATTTAACTGCTCTGGGCGCACTCTAAACCTTGAGTGTTTATCAGGGAGCTGCAGGGTGAGCTGTCCCTGGGCAACGCTGCTGGTGTCCTGCCATCGCGTGGCGGCTGAGCCAGGTCCGCACCATCTGATGCATCACAATTTTACATGTTGATTTTAATGCATTTAGCCACTTGATTCTAACCTTTTAATTAACTTTTTTGGATTTTCTCAGCGTAAAATTAGATCATTTGTACATGATCATTTTGTCACATATATATGACAAAATTATACACACACACACACACACACACACACAGAGTGTGTCACTGGCAAACCGCAGCTCACATAGGATACAAGCTCAGACTGTGAAGCCTTCCCAGTGCACGGCCAACTGGTGCTGGTATATTATCAGAATTCGTTCTACTCAGAGGTATTTGATCTGTGGCTGAAGCAGCTCAAATTTGGACCAAGAAACAACAGTAGATGGGCCACTTACAGTAAATTTTCACCGTAGAAATTTTCTCTTAAATCATCTGACTCCACAGGAAGTTTTGTCTTAGAATCCAGGGGGGAACAATTCTTGCTTAGATATTCAGCAGATGGTTAATTCTTACCACAGTAGCACTCCACAATCACCCATCTCTATGGCGTGCTGAGTTTATTTTCAATAAAATCAAAGCAAAACAAGCACTATTTGGCTGAAATTGGTTGTAATAATACCTAACAAAATAGAAGGTTTTTTCCTTTAGAGACAAATTTTGTAAGTAAATATTCCACTATCTTCTTCCTGTCTCTGATGAGTGTACACATGCACACACACACATGCACACACACACACCACTATCACTACCACCACTGCTGCAAAACCACCTGCCTACACTATATGCCTCGTAGTCTGTAAATGTTCACTCAAGGATCTGCCCTGTAGCTCTAAAACTGATCTATTCAGCCTAGGAAATCTGCAGTGACGCCAGGCTAAGAGGTAGAGTTGTCTGTGAAAGAGGGTAAAGACTGCTTTCTCTACTTGAAGAAAGTTAAAGTTTATTCCACAGGTTGATGGTTAAGTCTTTAGGGAAAGCCTTTTTCTTCCTCCAACCCTTGTATTTCTGCAACTCACAAGAGTGTGAATCTTTTCCCATTTAGCCAATCCTATAACAAGTTATTTGGGACAACCCACAGGCAAAAGCCTGCCTGTGTGGTTCATTCAGCAGTGCCGAGAGAGACCCCCAGTGTTTCCAGAGTAACTGTAATGTATACCATTATGTTTGCCAAAAGATGAAAATTTCCTATTTTAAGAACTCTTCACTGATTCTGAAAACAATCTTTTGGGGACCCGGTATCAACCATTGTCACATTGGGTTAAAGACCTGAAGGAAAGAAGCAAGAGGTTTAGTGTTCTGATCGAGGGGGTGGGAGCAGAGGTTAAAAGAAAAGCTGGAGGGGCAGTACCTAGGGGACTTTGGGGACCCAGGGGTTAAACATTTAGATCCACTGGGTTGCCACTGTGGTGCAGAGGGAAGGAAGACAAGCAGAGAAATAAGGAGAGATGATGACAAAAGGCAAACTTTGGCCCACTTTTCAGTTTTTCCGGCTCCTAAAATCTTTACTGTAGCAGCCAGCCCTTCCTGAGCACTTAGGCAGCAGGCGCCTGAAGCTCTTCATGTTATCTGATCTCATCTTTACATGTCCTGGTAGGTTCGACATTGGGAGTGAAAGGCAACTGGAAAAATGTTCTACTTTGTAGGGTTTTAGGACAATGCGAGATACATAAGTGCTTTGAAAGCTGTGAAGCATCCCAGAGTATGGAAGGTGGTCCTTTTGTTTCTACTGTTTTCCAGCCGTTCATCCCTTGCAACTCTTTCCAATGTTTGTGAGAGAGCGAGACTTTCTGTTCCCATAATTCTTATTCCCCATTTTGCAGACTGTACTCGGTAAAAGAGACAATTCGCAGATGAAATTGGTTACTATAAATAAAATTGATCGCATGACATTAAAAATAAAGTTGACTACCATCAATGCCCAGGATGAGCTTTGCATTTTATTTTATCTTAATCTTTCGTTTTAGAGAGGGGAAGGGAGGGAGAAAAAAAGGGAGAGAGACATTGATGCAAGAGAGGAACATCAATTGGTTGCCTTCTGTACAAATCCAGGAGGAGCCCTGTGACCTGGCAACCCAGGCACGTGCCCGACCTGGAATAGAACTGGTAACTTTTCGCTTTGTGGGTTGATGCCCAACCAACTGAGCCACACCTGCTGGGCCCCTGGGATGAGCTGAACACATAAAAGATGGACAATCGATTCTTGGTAATTGACTGAATGACAAGCTGAGTTATCTGTGCGCCTGTGAGAGGGAGGACCTGCAGACTGGCTCACTCAGCAACACGGGCTCCAGCCCTCACCCTGGTTACCTTCCTGTATCAAGGATATTCATTGTAGTGGGGGTTTTTTTTAAGTTCTCTTCCTCTCCCAACATGCTTATTCTTTTCTTTGAGCCCACATGTCCCGCCTTACCCCCGTCAGAGAGTTCCCTCAAATGTGTGGGAGGCCTTCATTCGGCCATTCCTACTTCAGACTGATGCAAGGAAAAGCTGGTTTGGAGCCCCTCCACATGTAGGAAAAGGCCTGTGAATTGCTGGAACCTGCTTTAGGCTATCAGGTGGGAAATCATCTCTAATACGGGAGACTCTAGTGCTAGGACATGTGAGCCTTTTCCCAAAATACAATTTTCCCCAGCAGAAGCTCCGGTCTCCAGCCCGGGGGATACCTAGCTGCCAGTACGGGCTGTGTTAGTATTGGGAGTGGGCTGTGGTGCGGGCGAGACGGCTGCGGGGCCGAGGTCCCTCGCCGCTGCTTTAGACTGGTCACAAAGGAAAACCGGTGAAGTAGCTACGGAAACCACGGGGGAGCATTGTCTTTTCTAATAACACACATGAATTAGAACAAATTATTTGGTGTCCTTATTCTCTTTCCGTCTGTGACAAAAGTTCTGTGTCCTGGTTTCTACCTTCACTTAGAGTAAATTACAAGGAGGAGAACATCATGTCGCCCTCTTATCGCCACAGCGGCATTTCCTCTTCCCATCTCTCTACGAACTCCTTTCAAAGTCATTTGATGGAATTAACCATATAGCCAGTCCCATTTTCCCTGAGACTGTCTACCGCTGTGCAGGTGATTCAGAGAGGAGTTTCTCCGAGGAGGCTCTTTCAACCCATGGACGTCAGAGAACACCATTTTCAAGACAAGGAGACAAATGACAAGGTCACCTTCTCAAAAGCCTCATCCACATGCAGGTATGAGTCCCCAGTACCACATTCGTGTCCATGTACAAATCTGAGATTTTTATGAAGTCATCTTTCCTTGGTCCATTTCCTTTTTATGTATTATCTCTTTTGGCCTTGGGATCAGAAATACACATTTTATGAGTTCCTGACATTTTCAACCTACCCATTTTAATGGACATCTTTTGCCTTTTTGTCCTTTTTGTGGACATCATACTCATTCTTGGACTCTAAGCTTTGAAACTGTGTAATTTTTGTTTAGTTTCAGACAAAGGCAGTTCTACTCTGCATCTGAGCCTCCCGTCAGCAGCTGTCCTTCTGTGCCCACTTGTTCTATTAAAGTGCCATCGGGAAGGCAGACAACTGATCCAGGGTAAAGAATCCCGCTCCAGCCACAGATGAATCATCCAATGTTGTGTGTCCGAAAAAATAAAAAAAAAAACCCTCCATGCAGCCTATTCATTTTCTTAATTACCCTTTTTTGTGCACTACTGTAAAGAGGAACTGTTATTAATTCACTCTCTTGGAGATTCCCCCAATTCATTTCAGAAACTCAGTATTAATTATTGTAGATATCTTTACAACCCCTTCGTCTCACACTGTCCTACCTTCCAAATCACAGTGTGTCCTGTTCTATGTTTCTGTTGAGATTTATGCCAGTGAGGGAAGAAGCTGAGTCAGCACAAGTGGAGTCCCAAAGAGTCTTGTGAAAGATGTAAGACAGGCACAAGGCAGAGGAGAGAACATCCTCTTGGAATACGCGCACAGACCAGCAGGCTGGCGTGTCACTCATCTAGACAAAAGAAGAAAAAAATAGACCAAGGCTTCTGGGTTCCAGGGCTCCTTTGGATCTCACAGTTGAGAACAGAGGCTGCACTCCCCAGCAGGCATGAATATTCTAGTTCCAAGTAGATGATCTGTAAGAAGAGGAAATTAGCCTAATTTGAGGAACATTTTGAGACATGTTTTGTGCTTTGGAAAATTTTCAATGTACTAGGTTGAATACTTAGAGATAATTTTTTTGTAGATTTGTACCACTATGGGTCTGAGAGAGCAGTCCACATTTAATTAATGTTTTCAGGTAAGGCTGAGGCACATACACAGGGCTAAAATTTACAGAATACATTGAAAGCTGAATTCCTTATTTTTTTTTTTTATTCATTTAGCAACAGAGCACTAGTGGAAAGGAGCTTGGCCACAAGTTCAGAGTTGGCAGTCAAATATATTTGGGCTTCATTTAGGCTTAAACATGCATTAGCTAATCAACAATGGGCAGGTTACCTGAACTTTCTAGCTTTCAACTATATAATCTTGAGAATGGGAGTGATAATGATGCCTGTTTCACTGGGCAATTTTATATTTCAGTACCTGGTGCATGGCAAATGCTCAGTGGTCATTGTTATTTTGCACTAGGATATTACTGAAATATACAATACTTTATGCCCCTGATTCAGGGGCATAATTGACTTCCAACCAGTCTCAAAGTTCTCCAGTTCCTTGCATAAGCTGTGCTCTCTCCTGCCTCTGAGCTGTTGCCTAAAACATTTCTTCTTCCTAAATTCTCTATCTACTCCCAGCTCCCATCCCTATGTGCTACTAGCTCTGACTCATCCCTCAGGGTTTCAACTTAATGTAACTTCTTAGTGAGTCTTTCTTGCATGCCCTACCCCTACCACTAGTCAATGAGGACCCTGTTACATTTGCCCATAACGCCCTGACCCTTTCTTTCTCACCAATTTTCTCAATGATTGCTACTTCATTATTTAAAATTATTTTTGTAGTTTATCTTTATCACTGGACACATTCAATTTTAACGATCCGTCAAATTCTATCACCTACATTGTTATATTGGTTAGAACTAGATTCAGCTACAACCGAGACATGAAAAATAGTAGCTTAAACAAGATAGAAGTTTATTTCTCCTATACAAAAGCCCAGCACAGATATGGCAGGGCATCTGTTATTAGAGTCCCAGACTCCCGTCAGCTCTTTACTCCGCTATTCCTCCATTCTTGTGCTCTGAGATGGTTACTGGAGCTCCAGCCTTTATGTCTGTGCTCCATGCAGCTAGATGAGGAAAGGGAGACGGAGCAGTATGTCTCCATCCCTCCCTTCTAAGACAAATTATTGAAAGTCTTGAACAACTGTGTCAACTAACATGCCATTGGCCAGAAACTCTCTCTGCAAAGACTGCTGGGAAATGTAATCTTTTGGTTGAGTGGCAATGTGTCCAGCTAAAAATTGGAATTCTGTCATTTGAGAGTAGTGACAGAGCCAGGTTTTGTGGGGCCCGAAGCTACACAAAGTCTTCATCCATTAGGGCCACTATAACAGAAGGACCATAGACTGGGTAGCATATAAACAACAGAAATTTATTTCTCACAGTTCTGAAGTCTGGGAAATCTAAGATCAAGGTGCCAGCAGATTTGGTATCTAGTGAGAGCTTGCTTTCTCTTTTTGCTGTAACCTCATCTAGTGGAAGGGGCAAGAGGTCTCTCTTGGGCACTAATGACATTCATGAGATCCCTGCCCCTAAAGGCTGATACCTTCCTAATACCATCTTCCTAATACCATCTGACCTTGAGGATTAGGATTTCAATATATGATTTTTTTTTATTTAGTGAGAGGGGAAAGGAGGGAGAAAGAGAGGGAGAGAAATATCAATGTGAGAGAGAAACATCTATCAGTTGCCTCTCGCATGCGCCCCAACCAAAGACCCGGCCTGCAACCCAGGGATGTGCCCTGAATGGGAATTGAACTGGCAACCTATGGTTTCGTGGGACGATGCCCAACCAACTGAGCCACACAGGTCAGGGCTCAACATGTGAATTTTGGGGAGGAAACAAATATTTAGTTCAAAGCATACAATTTGGGAGGATAAGAAGATAATTCAGTCTTTCTGCTAATAATTTTCACAAAAACATCTGACCCAGTGAACACATGTGGGGCCCTTCCCAGAGCCTTGGAAAGGTCTATACAAGTGAGGGGCCTGTGGCTTTGGTTCCTTCACCTCATGGTAAATCTTCCTGTTCTTGGGGGACAACCTGCAGCATCTGCCATATTTCTCAAAGTAATACCATTCAAAAAAAGAAAACAAGTTTCCTCTTCATCTTTTCACGTTTTCCTTTATTAAATCAGAAAATCTAAACTTAAGTCATTTATTTTTAGCAAGTAACAAGCTTTCTGAGGCTCAGTTTCCCACCTAAAAATGAGGGACAGATAATAGCTACCTGGCTAGATTCATGTGATGCACAAACGAAATTGTGCATCTGAACTTGCTTTATATGCTATATAGCACAATATAAATATAAGGAACTCAGATCAATACCCCATGAAAATTCTAAGGCAGGTGTGGGGAAGTGGGGAAAAAAGGGTCATCTTGGAAACAACCAGAACATTTGCCACCAAAGGCATGGGGAAGAAGGGAAGGTTTTTGAGCGCCTCCTGTGTATCACTATCAATTCTAGATACTCTTAACCCCCCCTTGAGTAGCACTCATTAAGTGTATTTAATGGATCACATTTAATCATGAGAACAGGTCCTTGAAGCTTGAAATAGTGAAAAATTGTCTGGCTCTGTAGAGATGTCAGTAGAAATAGATCACTCTGAGCATCCCCTATGATGGCAGATATATCACCTCCCTTCTTTCAGAGTCCCTGAAATGGCATAGCTTCTGCTGACTTCACATCAAAACATAGATGAACCACCAGGTCTTCACCAGATTTACACTGGCTTGTGCACAGTCCCCCCTCACCCACGGCCAAGCGTTGCTGCAAAAAGGTCAGACTATTGTCTGGTCTCTTGCAATGTCACTTGAAACAATAAATCAGTTCATCAAGTACTTCTTGATTTGTTACTTTTTACAAGATGCTAAATATACCATCTGCTGGGAAATAAGGAGAGAGCCACCTAGCAGTTGAATGAAGTAAGGAGGACAAAGAGGGCTAGAGTGCAGACCCTGTTCTAAAAAATGTTTACAATCTATTTAAAGTAGTATATACTTATGTCAAATGTTAAGTAATCATGCCAAAAATAATAGCTTAGTGAGTGCCTAAATGACTAATGAGAAATTAGACCAAAGGTGCCATTGGAGTTCAGAGAATGGCAGAAACTGGGGTGCTCTGTAAAATTGTTATGGAAGAGCCCTGGCTGGTGTGGCTTAGTGCTTTGAGTGCTGGTCTGCGAACCAAAGGGTCACTGATTTAATTCCCAGTCAGGGCACATGCCAGGGTTGAGGGCCAGGTCCCCAGATGGGGGCGCGCAAGAGGCAACCCATCTATGTATCTCTCACACATCGATGTTTCTCTCCCTTTCTATCTTCTTCCCTTCCCCTACCCTCTCTCTAAAAGTAAATAAATAAAACCTTTTAAAAAATAAAAACAATTTTTATGGAAGAGAATATCATTGCACTTAGCCTTAAAAGATTGTCCACTCACTATATGAGAGGAGAAAAGAAGGAAAGACAAGATAGGTGAGGTGGCAGTGGGATAAGCCTGCTCAGAAATGCAAAGACATGAACAAGACTTTGGGGCAGACTGAAATGGATAAAGAGGAGGGTGGAAGATTAAAAACTGGGGTTAAGATTTGAAGAGGTCAGAGTCTACTAGTGAAAATATTTGAATCTCAGAATAAAATAGATTTTTTTTCTATATGAGACTGAACAGAATATTTTTGGTTGATTTTGTTTGCTGGTTTTATAAAAATTTATTATTACTGTGTTTTTGTTATCAAAACATAAGATCTTGGTCTTCTCTTGTTTCATTCGTCCCAGGTCAGAAGAGAAATATGGAATGTCACTGACAGCAAGCTTTTTGTGACCAAATCCAACATTCAGAAAGGCATTGCTCCAGTTAGGTTTGGGCAGCCGGTGCTGGTGCGAAGCCCTGATTTTCTTGATCACCTGAACTTCAACATATGTCCTAAAGGCAGAATTTACTGTTTAAATTCAATGCTTAGCTTTTTCTAGTGCAATTCTCTGTTGTAAATGCCTTTAAAGGGAACCGACTATAAAGGAGTTGGCCTTTAGGGCCGTACTCAGCAGGGACTTCACGTGATGTTCATCATTCTACTCCTCGGTGATGTGCAAAGGCCTCAGCACCTGCCTGGACTCACTTTTTAAACTGGAAGCCTCCTGGCCTTGGCCTATGGCCTACTACCTCTTGGCTTTTGGTCTATAACCACTAACACACAGATACCTTCTGGGTATTATTCTTCCGCCTTTTCTGAAGGGAATAGGATGCCTTGCCAACTTTTAGTGGACAGCCCAGTCTGATCCCACTTTAATGTACCCTGGGTCGACCCACAGGGGTAGCCTGTCAGCTGTGCGCCTCAGCGCCTAGTACTTAGGAGAGGCCCAGGCCATAGTAGCACAAGTGCTATGGGTGCCCCACCTAGCAGGTCCCTTTCACACGGGGCTGACCATTATCCTTCTACCTTTGGGAATTACTAGTTCATATCTGTGGTGTCCTGCATCCAAATGGACCCTGGGAATCCCTGCTTCTTGGTACCCATGCCTTTGCCTAGCCCCTTTCCACCTATATAAAGGTTAGTTAATGTGACCAATAGAATACTGCAGAAGTAATGGTGACTTCTGCCCTGTTTTCTCTCTTGGACTCCTCATGCTGAGGGAAGGCAACCGCCATTTCATGAGAACTCGCAAGCAGCACCATTTGGAGAGAACCATGTTGCAGGAACTGAGGCCTCTTATCAACAGCTAGTCAGAAAAAGCTACCAAAAACCTTATGTATGAGCCACCTTGGAAGTGGGTAGTCCAAACTCAGAAAGGGGGGTGCAGCGGGGAGAGAGAGAGAGAAAGAGAGAGACGAATCTGTTTGCTATTCTACTTATTTTTATGCATCCATTGGTTGCTTCTTGTATGTGCCCTGACAGGGGATCAAACCCATAACCTTGGTGTATCGGGAGGACACCATACTCAGCTGAGCTAGCCAGCCAGGGCCCTGACTGGCATCTTGACTGCAACTTTATAAAAGACTCTGAGCCAACACCACCCAGCTAAACCACCCCCAATTCCTGACCCACAGAAACTGTGAGATAACAAGTGTTTGTTCCTTTAAGCCACTAAGTTTTGAGATAATTTGTCTTGCAGCAATAGATAACTGCTATCACTTTGCCCATTTTTGTATTATATTTTTTCTTAGTGATATTTCTTTAAGAACACTTTATATATTAATCTTTTTTCTATTATGAAAGTCTAAATATATTCCTAAGTTTATTACCTTTATTATTTTGATTTTAATACATAAAAGTTTTATATTTCTACTTATAAATACTTAATTATTTCTATTTTAGCTTTGCCTATGTGTCATCCTAAGAAATTTTAAATTCTAACAGTAATCTCTATAAATACTCACCTATATTTTCTTTTGGCAATTTTATTTTTATTCAATAGCTCAAAATTTAATTTATCTGGAATTTATTTGGGGTCTAGTATCAGATGGGAATCTAACTTTTTTTTTAGTTTTCTTTTTCTTTTTACTAAATTTGTAGCCAGTTGTTAAGGCATAATTCTACATGACTTAAATATCCTGCTACTTACAAATTTTCTTGACTTGTTCTCCAAGTGCTTTATAATTAAAGTATAAGCTAGGCAAGATTTTAAAGTTTCTCCTGAATCTTTTTTCTCAAAAGTATGGTCTTTTCTGTAGGTTCAGACATTTAGTACCTTGGCCAGTTGTAACACAGCTATCACTTTGGGAAAAATGTACATGGAGCCCAATCTCTACATTTTACTCCATTGCGCTTGGCAAGGAATCTTCCCTCCTGTCTCCACATTTCTCCCAGGCTTTGCAGGCCTTCCTTTCATGCCACACCCTGAGAAATAGACTGTCACTGGACAAAAAAACACTTGATTCTCTCAGAATGCTACGGGAGGACCAGCAAGCTAATTCCAGACTTAATTCAATGAGCCAGTGTAAGATTCAGTGTCAACAACTGATAGTGGTATCTCGTCCCTGCCCAACCCCCCACCCTCCTCCCTAAGGCAGCTGATTTCAAAGAGAGTTTCATGGTCAGAGGTTGGAGTAGCAAACTTTCTTGCCCCTCAACTGATGTTACAGAATTGGTAGCAGACCCCTCTGTGCTAACCACCACACAGCCCCATGGCCTGAGCGCATCTGAATCGCTTTGAGCAACACAGAAAGTACATTTACTAGTTCAGAACACTGAATCTAGATTAGGACAAGACTGACCGCCTTGAGCAAGCATGCAACATAATCTGTCAAAACTCTAATCCTCTCACAAATGAAAAGGATAAAAAACTCATTACATAGGAAGAGGGATAATAAAACTCATTTCAAAGGGTGTTAAATAAATTCCATCAGATTGTATATTAGAAAAAAAAGTGCTTGACCTCATACATGGCATGTTGTAAACCCTCAACAGACAATAGCTGGTTGAATATTTTTGATTCTTGAGGTCACTGGCCTTGAGTACAACTGTTTATATCAATGAACATGGCCCATGAACTTGCATATTACCCTAATCGCACTCAGTTTTAATACTAATGTGAAAGACCTAGTGAGGCTAATTGATTAAAACATAATAAGACAAACTTTAAACATTGATTCAAGAAAAAAAATGCAGGGGTTTTTGTTTCAAGAAGAAATTAAGTGATTGGTGAAAAATCTCTCAAACCTTTTATCTTTCTTAAAATTATGCTTACCTCTCATTTAAAAATAAATTGCAATTTTAAGATACATTGCCATATTTTTTATATCTTCTTAAAATGCAAAAATTATAAACATTTTTCTTATGTTTCTTTTATTGTAATATTATTTCTTGTGTGGCTGGCGCTGGGGGCTGTGTTTATGGAAGTCACGTGGCTGTGCAGGAGCTTTTCCTCGTCAGCCTCGCGTGCCTCCCCCTCCTTGTCACAGGGAAAAACCGCTCGGAGGCCTTTCTCCAATCCTCTCTCGTCAAATCCATTTTCTCATTTCCTTCTTCTATCAGCAAAGATAAGGTAGCTGTCTTTTTCTACACCTCTTTAATCTTTAAGAGGGCTAAAGAAGGAGAGAAGGAGAATTAAAAAAAAAGGTTGTAAGAAAATATACCCAAATGTTAACAGGTTACTCTGGGTGGTAGAATTATAAGTGATTTTTATATTGCCCATGATGCTTTCCTGAATTTTCCAAATGATCTATAATGAATGTATTGAGAGTCAGTGAAAATATTTTTAAAAGATATGTAGATACAACGCTGGCCAGATGGCTCAGTTGGTTGGAGCATCATACCATATACACCAAAAGGTCATGGGTTCAGTGCCCTGTTGGGGCATGTACAGGAAGCAATGGATAGATTTTTCTCTCTCTCCTTTCTTCTCTTTCTAAAATCAATAAACATATCCTCGGATCAGGATTTTTTTTTTAAGTATATGTAGATATATGTGGTAATAAAACAGAGAAATAGCCACATGTAAAAATATTATTTTAATAGTCACATAACCTCATAAACATTTCCCAGTAGCCCTCATGTAACTGAACGCAGGTCCAGCTGCCTGCCACTCTGAAAGCCAGTACTTGAGAGGCAGGTACTGCTGTAAAGGAACGTGGTTTCCTTGCAGATGCCAGCCATCTGGAAGATGGGGGACTCATGTCACAAGTCCATCTCCTGGAAGATGGGGGGCTCCTATCATACAGCCTACTTCCACATCTCAGTGGAGGCAGAGGTTTTTATAAAGAAGGAGAAGGGAACAGAACAAAGAGATCAAGGAAAAGGTTACAAGTCCTCTACATGCAGACAAGCACAGTGCATTCCGATAAGGCAGGTGATGGTCTGGTGTACCTCATCCTGGTTTCGTACATAGCTTCACGTCATCCTGGCTCCACAGTTGAAGGTCAGCAAATCTCCCAGAGCAGAGATGCCTGAAGGTCAGGGTCTATATCTTCTGAAGTAAGTTCTTAGCATTCTTTAACAAGCATGCTGTTCATCTACGAGCCATGTCTTAGTCAGAGCCAGGACTTACAGAAACAATGTTAAAAGAAGGGTGGGCTGGGTTACAGTTTCCCATCATTACAATTTTCCACTGTTACACTCAGACTACCCTGCGAATGAGTGAAGAAACAGTGCAACAGAGCTGGAGGTCAGTGAATATCGGAGGGCAAACCTGGTCAGGTGGTAAGACCAGGAACACAAGGTGTACACCCTTTTCAATCCAAGGTGATCTAAGGCAGTGTACCCATTAAAAAGACAAAGAAGGGATGAAGCAAACAAACAAACAACCTCATAGACACAGACAGCAGTGTGGTGACTGATTGCCAGAGGGAAAGGGGAGTTGGGGGAGGTACAAAGGGCAAAGGGGAGATAAGTGGTGGTAGGAGGAGACTTGACTTGGGGTGGCAGATACACGGTACACTGTACAGATGATGTGTTACAGAACTGTACAGCTGAAACCTAAGTAATTTCATTAACCAATGCCACCCCAATAAATTCAATAAAAATAAGATACTGATTTTTAAAAAGACAAAGAATAATTATTTCTCTTCCCTGCTCTTTCTCTAAGTGGGGATTGGGTTCCTATGAGGAACTGACATATTTAGCCGCTTCCAGAGATGGGCTGGGGTGTGTAAGCCAAAGGCAGAAGTGAAGTGCTGAGTGTTCTGCATGGGGGGGGGGGATGGATAATTAGAGTGGAGGTGGGGGCCAAGTGGAAGGACCCAGGACCCAGAGAAGAAGTGCTGAAGAGAACAGTCCACGACACTGTATAGATTCAACATGGAAAAAGAAACCTTGAGAGCAGATAGGTTGTTGAGACTTGTCAATGGTTTACTGTGCAATGTAACCCCTCTCCTCTGTCCTTGTCACAAAGTCTTCAGTGAACTCATGCTCCTCACAAATCTTTTGGTGCCAGTTGGTTCTTTGTAGGGAATGGAATGAGGTTTTATGTTCTGCATTGTGTTGCTCAGGGGTGAAAACAGACTGTATTCAGTAACAGGTTATCAACATCCATGCGACTTTTTAAAAAAATAAAGAAAGCAAGTCAAAGCAAGGGTTAGTGTAAGTTTTTCAGGAAGCACAGCCCAGGCAACCTTGACTGAAGGGGCTGATTGTTGGAAACATTATCACGTTTGGTCGGGAGCTCGGGCTTTGCACAAGGCAGATCCAGATTTCAGACCGGGCTCATCCGATCACCAGCCATGTGATCTTCCAGACACTCATCTTTAAAGGGAGGATGACAATAAAGGGTTAAGTGAGACAGCCTAATTAATGCATGGAGCATAATGAACGGTTCAATACTGGTAGTTGTCATCCATGAGCATCAATCGAAAGTGCTCAGCCTTTCTGGGGTCCTTGTTGCTGACTTTCTTGATGGGTCTCTTAGCATCTCTGATTTCTTCTTTGTATTATTATAAGCAACAGTGTTATTTGTTAATTATCTAGATACAACGTGCCAGATACAATGCTAGTTCTAGTTATGTAATATTCTCAGTGCCTACAACAACCCACAAAATGATCATTTTTACCCCTATTTTTCCAGTGAGGAAACTGAGGCTTTATACAATTAAACTCACTGACCTAAAGACATACAGGCTTGTCTGACTTCACTGCCCGAGCTCCTTTCAGTCAGAACCTCAATATTTTAGGGCTAAATGGGAACTAACGTTACCAGACTCAACACTTTCTTAATAAATGCGGGAAAAGATTGCTCCCAATCAATTTTATTTTCCCCTTTTAGCTCACATCCCTTATTCGCACATGAACTTCCCCTGCTCCCCTTCTCTGTGTTCTCTCGTCCTTCTCCGTTTGACCCCGCGTCCCAGTCACCCGAGGAAACAGCGCAGGGCCCACTGAGAGAGGCCCAGCGGCGAGAGGACCACGGGAGGACTGGTGGATCGAGTGACCTTTGTGGTTCACTCCGCCGGGATGGGTCGGCCTGGTTCACGATGGCCAGTTCTGACCAGGAAACAAGAGCACTCTGTTGGGAGAGTTCTCGAAAAGCTTTCCTCCCTTCTAAGGAGGGGACACAGAAAGTAGCGGCCACTCTGCCCCATCTGGATGTTTTCTCCAGGACTTTTGCAGCCATGTTGCTACCAGCCTAAAATGGAAACAAGCTGCGATGGTCGTGGAAGGTGAAAAGCTGTGTGTCCTCAGCACATTCCCGAGGCGCCAAGTCAAACAAGTCTGGAGCCCGCATGACCTCGGACTCGCTTTGAGGAGATGGGGTTCTCCAATTGCTTACGTCTTTCTGTGTTGAGGGTTCTGTTAGGTGAGGTGTGAGGGCCTTTGAGAAGGCCTGAGAAAGCAGTGCCAGAGGGTCTGGGTTTACTAAAACGAGTTATTGATGGAGATTTATTTTGGGGGCCTCTAAAAATAGGGCAGATTCTCATTCTTCTGGTATGATTTCAGTTCCTCCTGATGAAACCCAGGGGACAGGACTAGAATAGTTGACCTCGAGAAGGGTAAATTTTAAGAGGTCAAAATGCCCTCTTTAATAACACTCTGAAGCCTGAGTTTTATCTTTTTAATTTTTCAGTAGATACATCTTGGAATAACTCCCCCCCCCCCCTTAAATATGTGAAGACAGAAGAAAACAAGACAGGGATAATCATATACCTACTGTTATGTACCTAGTATCAGGGAAACATGAAAATATTTTCCAGCAGAAGGTACTTAAATGCCATAATCTGATTTGTAGTGCTTTTCCATAAATCTCCTCAATAAACTCTTTCAACTCCAAGCTGATGTAGTCTACTCCCCTCCCCTCTCTGGACCTTATTTCTAGATGGATTATAGCTAGGTTACATAAGGCATTTTATTTAAAAATTATATTAATAGTCTTGGCTGGTGTGGCTTGGTAGATTGAGTGTCAGCCTGCAAACCAAAAGGTTGCTGGTTCAATTCCCAGTCAGGGCACATGCCTGGGTTGTGCACCAGGTCCCCAGCTGGGGACATGTGAGAGGCAACCAATTCATGTATCTCTCATGCAATGATGTTTCTCTCCCTTTCTCCCTCCCTTCCCCTCTCTCTAAAAAGAAATAAATAAAATCTTTAAGAAACTGAATTAATAAAAACATAGAGTCTTAATAAAGTAAGTTTTCTGGTGTCTCAAGGTATAATCTCTGTAACTGGGGAAACTTTGACAAATGCTGGATCATTTTAATTGAAATGATACAGCTCTGAGCTTCCATTAAATGGGATGAGCGGGTTTTTTCCTAATACAAACAACCAGCTGCATCACTCACAATTTTGAGTCCCTGAAGAAAAGGGTAACGGCCTCCAGAAAACCAAAAAACAGAACAATCACCAGTTGCCCACACATGGAATGATTTGGGCGAAATTTCACCCAGAACATACAGGTAAGAACCAGATGAGCAAATTAGTCCTGACTTTTAATAAGTGACTAAACCCTTGAGAGAGAAAGAAAGTGTTGCTAAAAGTACAGTCAGCCTGGAAATGCAGACTGTTGGGCTGTCTTTGCAGTCTTGTTCACGCCGTGTGTGTCCTTACGGTGCTTTCCGTAGGAATCAAGGGCTGTAGATGACACTGGGAAAGTGTCCCCACTCTTAAGGAATTCATGGCTTAATGGTAGCATCTGGTATCATAATATTAAGAAAAAGAAGCTAACATACAAATCAAAGGTGCTATATCAGAGATACATAAGGCAAGTTATGGAATGGGGGGTAGACAGCACCTAATCCATCTAGGGAAGTTCAGAGAAGACTTTACAGAGGAGATAACTCTAGAACTGAGACTTATATATTGAGAAGCGTTAGGAAGATGAGGATGGGAAAGCATTTCAGCCAGAGGGAATTGCATGGAGGTTAAGAAAAAGGAAAGTGAAGCACATTAGAAGAGATTCATTGGAGGCAGAGCACGCAGTGTGTGGGAGCACACACTGACGGCAGGGGTTGAGTTCCAGGTCAGAAAGGGCCTCATGGACACACTGAGGAGGAAGGTTGTACCCTGTGGAAATGGAGAGCTATTGCATAGTTTTAAGTCAGCTTAGAAAATAACAGTGTTGAATGTTAGAGAGATTAGCCACTCTGGGGACAGCATGGAACCTGGCTGGTGGGAAGCTGAATCTGAAAGGCTGTGGTCTCCAGGAGCTGAGGAAGTAGCCCCGGGGGTGGGCAGAAGACTCGTCCTTGGAAACCACGCAGGAGAAGGAGCCGCTAGTCCTTTGCTGAGGCTCAGCAGCGTGTGACCAGCGTTTGCCGGTCCTTTCGGAAGTAAGCACCCATCTCACTTTTCTACCCTGCACACTAACCTCCTCGTTTTTCTTACAGCTCACTGCCCCCTTTTCAGTCTTCTTCGCCAGTTCCTTTTCCTGAGCTCTACATGCTGGCAGACCTTTATGCCCGGTCATGGGGCCTCTCTCTCTTCTCTTCTTTCCCCAGCCTCCCTCCCTAGGACCCCCTCATTCAGTTCCGTAACATTAAGGATCACCTACATACTAGTAACTCCCAAAATGTTATCTTCAGTCCCAACCTCTTTTCTCAACTCCAGTCATGTGTATCCAAGGGCATACATAGTCAACCTCTCAAACGTGACATCCCCACAGAAGAGCTCTTGGCTTCTCACCCAGCAAGCTCATCTTCCCCTACTACTGTGCATCTCACTGAAGTCACCACCATGCGCACAGTTGCTCGGGGGAGGAAAGAAACGAAAGCCCAATTTGTCTAAGTAGAGAAGAGTCTTAGGTTGCTCCCAATTCTGGGAGGGATTCGTGTTGCACAAATCAGGTGGACACAACTGTCGTTGCAGTCTGTGCGAAAAGCCCCCTCTTTCTTGTGGGGTGCAGTTGCCCTGCCACACTTCTCTCTATCCTATTTGTTTAAAAAAAAAAAAAAAAACTAGAGGAAATTTTTTTAAGTACAATTTCATGCCCTAGAGTTTTCCTAAAATTTTTTCTTTCAAACAAGTTAAGTGTCACTTGATGGAGTACAATCAGCACTTACCTTGAACTTGTACTTCATAAAACCTGAAACCTCCTCCAGTAAGGCCTTAGCCAGTATTTATACTGAATTTTGCTAAGAACTATAATATAGGACTCTACTTATGTTAGCATTTCAATAAACACTGAAGGATTGACTCTTATATCCCAGGCCACAATCATACTTAGTTCATAAAAAATACCTTCTCTCCTTTCTACATAATGTTGTTTTTATTTATTACTATTCAATTTCTATTCATCCAGGCCTTGCTTCTCCATTATTATGATGGATTCTAATAGCCTCAACTGCAACAGAGAGCCACAGTTTTCTAGAACACATGCATTAAAAATACTCACTAAAATTCACCAGCACAAACAAAAACATGCTGCCCCCGCCCCTTACCGACCGATGACGCAGCGGTCTTCAGTACACAGAGTGGGGCGAAAGCAGGTTTACAGTTGTCAGTGCGCGAAGCAGTGTATTCTTGTGTTATTGTTTATTAATTATTCTATGACTTCCAATACAAACGACTGTAAACATACTCTTGCCCCACCCTGTATTACCATCTGGCTTAAGAATAGGGCAAATTCATCTTTGCATCTCTTGTATCTTAAGGCTGTGTGACCCGGGCAAGAGAATCTCTAAAACAAGGTCCTTCGTTGGGAAATAAGATCAAATTCACAGGGTTGTTGCGTAGATTAAATGAGGTTAATACATACAAAGTGCCTGGAATCTAGAAGATACTTAATGCACGGTAGTAGTTTTGTTGAATTATTTGCTGTTTGCTGTCCCTGCAGATTGGGAATGCATGTTCCAGCTAATAAATGAGCTTTCAGCACAGTCGATCTGTGTGGAACATCTTATCCTGGAACACTTAGATTGAAAAATGTTCAAACTCCAGTTCTCGAAGTCTAGGTTTTGTGATCTATTTTCAAGAGAAACCGTGCATAACTCACAAATTAACCTGTGTGGGTAACGAAATTGTTCCCCACCTGGAATAAATAGATCCACACAGCAGAATGAAAAACTGAGCAAGCATTGCGTGAATCGAGAGATACCTGTTGCTCCCAAAATACTTTTAAAAACAGAGTGTGCGTCCACTTAAGCCGTCTACTTCCGTTCTTCCTGAAGAGCAGGGACGGCACAGGCTTCAGCAGGAGAGTGAGTGCTCCTCTCCTCAGAACACCCGGCGCACTCCCTGGCGAGAAACCAAGTGAACATTTCCCAAATAGGCCGGAGCTCCCTGCGACCCAGCCGTGAGTCAGGAAGTCTGGAGCAGCTGTAGGTAGAGGTTTCCTTATTCACCTCACGTTCCCAACAAGTGCTCGGTTCAAAATTGTGGGCAGGGTCAGCACATCCATTTCTTTACTACAATAAGATACATTTCTGATCACAGTGTCACGACACAAACCCTGGTAGGGTTTCTATGTGGGACGAGAGAGTGGTTTGACCTCTTGGTTCTTTCAAACATGTTGGGCACAAGGAGAGTGAGCTTGGTGGGGTGGACAATTGTAGCTGGTCCATCAGAAAACATTCCTTTCAGAGTTGACCATTCCACCATCCTGCAGAAGACAGACCATACTCTGGAACTTTTACAATATCCTGTACATTGGAGGTCAGAGGGGGAATAAGGGGAATCACACTGTACATTATATAGCTTATCCCTATAGTTTGGGTATCAAATAAAAGCTCTTCCTGGCTCTCACAGTGCTAGAACCAGTGATGCATTCGGGGGGCTTCCATTTATTTCTATTTATTTTTAAACCTTACAAAGCCAGTTCAAAGAGCTCTGTTTGAGGACCTAGACTCTAACATATGAAATGGTGGGTGCCTGCATCTGCACTGCCCCAGTCTCAGCCCCCAGATGCTGCTCTGGGGCCCCTATAGATACCTCAAAAAAGCTGAGTCCCTCCACACCCCACAACACCCAGGTTAGCATTGTAGGTGAGGAACGACAGACCACAGCAACAACACAAATGGCTTTAAATCCTCGGCGAAAACCCAAAATGTTGCTTCATTTCTGCCCAAGGTGGAAAATATAATGACTGGTGTGTAAAAACCCACCATGACTGTTAAATTAGCATTTGTGAGGAGACAGGCATTTCCCAGTTGTCATGACAACACAAATGCCTCCTCTCAGCTTGCATGCCCATTCAGGTGTCGTATCTAATTTAGAATTTGACTTGCAAGCTGATAGGAAGACCTGGAGATCTTGAAAGATCTACCTGTTTATCAATTAAGGTGGCATGCAAAAAGGCTGGGATGATACTCAAAAGGTCAGTGTTCACCCAGACCCCGGTTCTGGAGAGATGCTGTTCCGGAGTCAGAGCTGCCAAACATAAGCGTTTACTCATCGAGACAGGCTGGGGGAGGGGATTTGTGTGATGCAGGTGCAAACAGGGGCACCAGAGACTGAAAGTTTGCTTCTCTCATGGCTGTGTGCCAACTTTTCATTAGTGCTCAACTGAAGTACAGATAATGAAGTGTGTTTTTCAACTGAGACATGGGATTAGAATTAGGGTGCAACATTTTGAGGGGGAAGGGAGCATAAAGGACTTCTGGAGGGGCTCTTATTTTTCAGATGAAAAGCCAATGAGGCCAGGAAGGGAGGCGATCGGCTGCAGTCCCTGAACTCACTGAGGTCAGAGTGGAACCCGGGCTCCTGGCCTCACCAGGAGGGGCTGTGTCACCCGGTCATCCCCTCCAAACACCTGAGCAAAAGCTGCAGGTAAGGGAACTGCCAGATGCCTCTTTAAGAATGGATAACTGAGGGGGAGGGAAAGTCCCTTCTTCTTGAATCCTTTAGAAAAATTAAAGCTGGCTCTGAACAGTGACAAATTTTCCTAATTTCAAATTGGAAGTTTGGTGAGTTCAGACACCTTCCAATTATATGCACAGAGTGATGAATAGGCAACAGGAAGAATTAAACAAGATACATATTTTTTTAAGTTTTGTAATACAGTTTCTGTTACTGGAACATTTTTCTCCTCTTCATTCAGGTCCTAAGACATAAATCATTTGTAGCTTGTATTATAGAAAAGCAATTTTCATGAAAAAGATTTTATTTATATTCATTTTTCTAACCTTTTACTGATTAATCAGTTTCCCTAACATTTATTAATTTGGATGCAAAATAATACTAGCTGCCTGTCATAACCTCTCACTTGAAAGATTCTCTGCTTTAACTACTGTTTTAAAAAATAAAAATAAAAATTCTTCTGAAAGGATTTTGGATTAACAATAGATAGAAAGAACTTCAGCATCTTGGTAAGAAATGTATCTTGTTTTAAGTGTTTGTAGTTTCCTTTATCCCAAAAATGCTTATACAAGGCGATAAGTAGCCCTGGCCCGGTGGATCCGTTGGTTGGAGTGCTGTTCTGCACGCCAGAAGGCTGCAGGTTTGATTGCTGCTGGTCAGGGCATGTGCCTGAGCTGAGGGTTCGATCCCCGGTCAGGGCACAGCAGGAGGCAGCAGGTCGACATTTGTCACATTGATATTTCTCTCTCTCAAATCAATAAACATGTCCTCGGGTGTGATAAAAGTCTATGTGTGTGTGCGTGTGTGTGTGTAGATTTGTATATATCCATTTGCTGCTTATGTCAGCCAGAATTGTTTTCTATTCTCTGCAAGAAAGAACCCTATCTCAACCTTAATTAAACCGAATGACAATGATGTGAGTCAGGTCCTATGATTATACTCTCCAGTTTACAGACAAGAAAATGAGGCCCAGAGAAGCTGAGGAACTTACCTAAGATGACGCAGATCCCAAACGCCCTTTCCACTATACCCAGTTTCCTCTCCCAAACCAAGGCCGTCTCTCTCTGACATACTCAGCAAGCCTTCAGTTTCGGTCTCTGTTAAGCCTATGTCATCCTGGAAACATTATTCGGGGTATAAAGTTTTTGAATAAAATTAATAAATCCTCTATACATTAGACCTAAGTAACCATTGTCATCAAGAGCAAATGAAATAAAATTGAGATACCTATTTGTAAAGAGCAGTGGATTTCTTTTCGTAGTCTATCTGTCAAGGAATGTGCCCCCTTTAACAAATCCCACCGCAGACCGTGCAGGGCTCACTGAGGAGGAATTCCCGGTGTGGAGGCGCAGCTGGGCGGGGGCCCCTGACAGCCCCCTGAAGCGTGCGCCCCCACCTGGGGATCTCCTGCCACAGCCGCGGTGTCTCCCAAGTGTGTTTCTGTTCTAGCTTTAATATCCCAGCACGGTATGGACAGAACCTTTCCTTTGCATATCTTCAGCACAGCAGATTCTGGCTGGAATGAGAAAATGTGACTAATGAGCTTAAGGAATGTAAGTAGTTGTATATATAAAGCAGTAAGTTCTGGTTCCACTGTTCCCTGACTGGCGCCAGCCCAGAGCAGGTCTGCCTCAGGCCGGCCTGTAGTGTGTGGGTTCTTGACTTCGGGTGGGACAGATTCCACAGCACGAGTCCAGGTGATTTTGAGAGTACATTTACTAAGGCTGGGACAGTGGGACAAAGGAAAGACTTAGGTGGAAGGAGTAACAAGAGAGGGCCTGGGCAGAGCTGCTTTGGTTCTCTAGAAAAGTTACAGGATAAGGGTAAGCCAAGGAGGGGCTGCTGTTTGCTCACCAGGAAGTCGGAGAAAGAGGGGGCCCTGGAGACAGGGTCAGGGGGGAAGCTCGGCTCAAGCTGCCACTGCCCACTGCTCCCCGCTAGCTACAGGTCTCCTTGGGACCCTCCTGGTTTGGGAGGAAACACGAAGCTCATGCCCAAGAAGGGCGTGGGCGTGCTCTGAAGTGAGACTGCACCCGTCTTTGTTCTGAGGGCTTTTTATCTTTTTTTCTGTGGGTGAGAATCTTAGGGGAAGGTTTCAGCAGAAAATTCATGAGCTTTCCAGGTGCATTTTTAATATGTTGATGTGTCAAACGAGCACATAAGGGCGGTGTGGGAATATTTTTTGGTCTGCTATACTGTTTTACTTTTATCGTGAGTCTGTCTGGCTTTTGATGGGGTTTTTTTTTTTGTTATTTGTTCCCCTGACTTCATCTGTCCTTGCGTATAGCCGGCACAGATGACATTAATTGGGCCTTTGTTCTCTATCTCCCAGACCAGGGAGATTTAAGCTGTGTATTCTTCACTCTCAAGTGTCCTTGGTTAGGGGAGACAAGTTCTTGCAATCCCCTGGCTGGCTGTAAGTTGCTCAAACTGTTTGGCGTTGCTTTATTCTCTTGTCTCAGTTTCCCCATGCCACTTGCTCAGGAATTTTCCTAGCTTCTTACTCTCCTGCCTCACCACCACAGCTAGCTCATTCCCAGTATTGGTCTGCGTTTTCAGCTGCAGACAACAGAGTTCGCTCTAGCCAGCCGAGGCAGAAGAAATGTGTTAAGAGACATGAGAAAGCTCACAGGGTCACTGGAAGGTCTGAAGGAATGGTGTTAGACTAAGCTTCCGAAGCTTCCAGGGACAACCCGAGAACCAGCTCCCAGAACTGGCTTGGTAATAGAGCGGCTGCAGCTGTCGTACCCAGAGCCACCCTACCTCTTCTGGGACCAGGAGGCTGCCTCCACCCCTGCTTATTTCAGAAACACCTTTCCTCGGCCATTCTCGTACCAGCAACACAGGAGCCTCAGGGCTCTGCCAGTCCCTTCAGGTAGCCTGTCTCCAAATCACAGTCTCACACATCAGTTTGGAAGAATCTAAGACCCCTATCTGTATCCTAGAGACAAGGAAGGTTGGAAAATAGACTACCTTTGGGAGGTGCTCAGTAGATGGAGAACTACGAACATGGGAAGAAGATATTGGAAATATGTGGGGATGTCCACTTACTCCCACAAATGGCCCTACTCTTCCACATTCCGGGAGACAGAAGCTTCCAGTTCCAAGTTGCTGGCACAATCTCACAGACAGGTGCCTGGGTTCCTCATTTGCATTCAAAGAACTGCTTTGTAAACATCTCAACTCTTTTTATCAGCAGAGTCTAAGATTTTTTAAACAAGGAACCAAGTGAGAGACAGACAGAAATGTATTTCCTTTTGCCCTTTATCCTTTTTTGTCTCAGTTTTCATTTCTGAATAGAAAGCAGCGTCCTCCCCAGGATACTTATACCATAAATGGCCTCATCCCTCTTCTGAGATTTCATTCTCTTCCTGTGGCAGAGCAACATGGTGCCAGAGATCTCTAGCTGCTCACCAAAATTTATGATCTTTTTTTCTCCTCGGGAACATAGGCAATCTACATTTCCCAGTATCCTTTGCAATTCAGTGTGGCCATAGACTGAAATCTAGCCATTTATGACATACATAAATGGTGCCCAAAATTTCTGAGCCAAAACTTTTACATAGTGGCTGTGCTCACCCCATACTCTTTTTCTCTTTCTGCCAGCTAGATGCAGATGACAAGGAGGGCCTAGGAGATGAAGGGGCCACGGAGAGAAGAAGCCATGGCAAGATATGTCTGTCATCCAGAAACAACCCTTTGCACTCTTATATGAATGAGAGATTAATTTATCTTGTGGCTGAGCCATCATTAATTTGGCAATCTATTTATTCCTGAACTTAATCTTCTCCACTAGTATAACATTTAGACCACAGACAACTCTAGTTCTTTTCTAGTAAGAATTACAGATTTGTAGGCGGGAACTCTTTCTTTACAACATCAAATGTAAACACATGGTTTTACACTTGGCCAGAGCAAATTAAACAGCACACTTTTGTTTCTGAATATTTTTTACTAGCTCAATAGCTTTGTGTTCTAGGCTACAGAGGTCACGACTGAAGGCCTCATCTATCGTGGAATAGCTAGTTCACTTGGTTCTCATGACTGATGCAGCCGGTGCTGCCCAGCTGTCTTGCAATCATGTTCCCTTGATCATCAAGAGCCATAGAGGAAGAGCAGGAATGGAATATTGTAAACCCATTATAACTTTTAAGAGAATCTTTCAAAGTTCCTATGCTATTGTTAAGTCAGTGGCATCATTTTTTTACTGCTCATGGGCAGCTATCTTTTACTATAATAATACAGGCGTCCTCTAGCAATCCTAGCCAATGAATAAGGAGAATAGGTGGGAAAATGTGCATTATAGTTCTTATCATACTTAAGAAAGAGGATCAAATTATTCCCCTTTTGAAGTCGAACTAACTTAGTAAGACTAATGGGATACAATTCAGTGTGTTGAAAAAGGTAGTTTACTAAAAGGGCTCAAGTAGGCTTTCCCCAAAAGACTTAATGCACCTACAAAAAGTGAGCAATTTACTCCCTTTCATTAGTAGAAAAGTTCTTTTGAGAGACAATTTCTTCACTTCTGAAAATGGAAGACATAAGGGCCATTAGCAATAGTCTGTTGATTATATCCATGTGGATTTGAAAATATACAACAAATGACAAACGCCCTCTATCCTCACTTGATAACATGCAAACACACATGTGCCTCTCTCCATGTGTCTGTGTGTATATGTATTTATGTGCATGTATACACACATGTAATAATTGATTCTGGTTATTTGCAATACGTTTGTTCTATAAAGGCTAAGAAACTGAAGCATCGTCCTAGGAGATATATATACGTACATATTATAATTTTAAAATCCTTAAAACAACCCATCCTATTTACTTTATTTTTAAAAAGTGCAAACTAGGTGCTGCGTGACTTGCTCAGGATGCCCCACTGACAGGTGCTGCAGCTGGAATTGAAACCCATTCTAACCCGAGCCGGAGTTTCCGCACTGCACTTCACTGCCCCACTGTCTCAGTCCTCGGGCCACCTCTGCCTGAGAGCCGCAACAAGGCAGAACTGTTGCTGTGTTGCCCTTCTGCTGAGAACACGTGCGGCAAGGTGACTCAAATCTCCACCACCCTGAACATGTATGCAAATTACTAGAAAAGCACCAAGGGTGTTGATTTTGGGGTTACAAAATCATTTTAGTGAGCAGGCAAGTTCACAAATAAAGACTCCACAAATAATGAGGATTGACTGTATATACTGTTAACCTTTAACAAATAGCCATATATTTCTCCAGCAAAATGGGCTTATTTGGGAACAACAAAAAAACGGCAGTTCAGGTCATATGGTCTAAGGGTGCACTACAAGTCCAGAGAAACAAAGCTCTTTTATGGACTTGGGAGGAGCTATTCTAAACAAAGAGTAATTGAATTGAAATTTCCAAGTATACTGACTTTTCATTGGCTGAGTTATGGCAGTCTCCCATTGGCTGAGCTGTTACTGGGCAAGGAGGAATCTTTTCTTCTTCCTGCTAATGTACTTTTCTTCCCGTCGGGGTCAGTAGTGTGTGTTGAGTGACACATGTGTAGGAGTTCTCTCTTCTCCTACCCTCCCAACACCATTTTAAATGGTGTTTTTCTTTTATTAATTTTCACAGTACCCATAGGATATACTATTTTTATTTTTCATAAAACATCAGTTTTTATTTGTACATATATATATTCATATTTTTGGAAATAGAAACTTTGTTCTCTGGAGAATATGGCAACAGGAAGGATCCAGACTAACAACAAACACTCAGCGGGGGCAATCCAAGCTGAATGAGGCACATTTGAAAGGAAGGACCGTTAAATCTGCACTACAAGGTTTTTGAAACATGAGTAGCAGTTTCCTTCATGATTAAGAAAGTGATTGGTGGCTCAGTAATTTCTCTCTTATACAATTTATTTGGCTACTTAATGAATTTTTACAACCTACTCTAATATTAGCATATTTATTTTTATTGCTTTTGTTTTACCTTTTATATATTTTTGCTTTATTACAATTATAATTGGAAGTGCACTCCACCTTTTGTGTTGGCTCCTGTGAAGTAACAATCAATCAGTTTCTCCTGACATGATTCCCCCAAATTTCTCCCAAATCCTATCTGCTGAAATCCTGTCCCTGAGTGCAGTTGACACATCTGAGGACTTGGGTGACCGCAGGAAGGGGTCACATCACACCACACAGAACAAACCATTTTAAAGCACAAAATAGCAATTTATGTTTTTAAGAATTGTCTCAGCTTCACTGCTTTCAGATACTTTTAAACCCAGATTATATCTAAACTTCTCCCCGATCACAATCTCCTCTTTGGGGAAATAAAACAAATAAAATAGTAATAAAAGCAAATCAAATCTTCCTCTTCGTCACATGTACAAGGCCATTTAGCCATCCACATTTGTTACCTTGGTTACTGCCAAAGTCAGCCTCTCAAAATGTTTCCCTAAACAAAGATAGTAAGTAAATCCTATTGCCAGCTGTTAAGATATTTCTTTATTTATTTATCCCTTTACCCTGCAATAGTTTTCAAAGTATTTTCACATCAATTATCTCAACTAATCTTAACAACCTTGTGTGGTTGTGAGAGTCAGTGTTATTTTCAGGCTCAGTTTACAAATGAGGAAATTGTAAGTCAAAAAAGATTAGATTGGGAAAATGCATTACTCAAACCTGTATCTTTGGATGCTGTCATGGGTTGTATGGTGTCGCCCGCAAAATTCATGGCTACCCAGAACCTCAGAGTATGACCTTATTTGGAAATAGGGTCTTTGCAGATGTAATTAGTTCAGAAACTTGAAATGAAACTATCCTAGATTTAGGGTGGACCCTAAATAAAATGTACTGACTGGTGTCTTTATCAGAGAAATGAAAGGAAATCTGAACCCAGAGACAGAGAAGCAGGCCGTGCGAGGACAGAGGCAGAATTCACAGTGAGGCAGCCATAAGCCAAGGAATGCCTGGAGCCACGAGAAACAGAAAGAGCAAGTAAGGGTTCTCTCCGGCAGGCTTCGGAGGAACTGTGGACTGGATGATACCTTGATTTTGTTTATCCTCCGGAACAGTGAAAGAATACATTTCTCTTGTCTGAACCCACCATATTTGTAGTAACTTATTACAGCAGCCCCAGAAAACTAAGTCAAATATCATATACAGAGATTTTCCTTTACCGACGGCTTCCTTCCTACAAGCATGGCGGCCACAGCTCAGAGATGTTCTAAATAACCACCCTCCACAAAGACTGAGGCACAGGGCCCAGGAGGAGCTCCTCCAGCTTTGGCAGCAATCACTTCTGTTATCCCAGCTGTGGAGAACGTGGACCATGCTGACGTCTTAGCCCCCCATGCAATGGCCAAGAGTTCTGATCCTGCTCAGGACCACAAACACCCACATGGATGACACTTGAGGGACTGCCACTGGCTAAGAAAAGAACCTTTCTTCAGAATTCTTTTCATAACACCATGCTTTGAGTGACTAGAATTTTTGGAACTCTGTGAGTAGAAAAATGTCCTGGAAGGTGCAGATAGAAAAGGGGCCATATTAAACCTACAAGCTCAGGGGAGGCCTGTGTGACGGCCTGACAAACTCAGAGACTAAAAGTAACCACACAAGATGGTCTGAAATGAATGCTTCCTAACTGAAAGCGGGTCATGGCGGAGGCCAGTATTTTCCTTGACAAAGGTCAACCTTTACCTTAACTGAGCCGTCTACTATCGTTCCGCATCTGCCATAAGGTGCCGTTGGAATGTCAGAATAACCCCCTTTTCCCAGACCCCTCAGGGTACAATCTCCCACCAGGCAGGAGACCACAGAGCCCCTCATTGTTATCGTGTTCCCTTCGACCACCCCTATGCACTAAAAATGGTCATTGTTAACCACCCTGTACCCACCAATGCAGAAGTACGTGTCTCTCAGTTCTACTTTCTGTCCAGTCTCAGAGATTTCCCCGCCTTGCTTTCTCCCACCTCCCTAATCCACCACCAATGGATTTCATGTTACCCCCTTAAATCTTCTTTTTTTATTCTAGCATATAAAACAAAGGTTCAAAACCCCCATTCTCTGGAGCATTTTCTCAATGCATTGACATTTGCTTCCGGACAATTGTCATCAGTTCGGCTCAAAAAAACTCATAAAAATTCTTACCGGCCTGGGTGTTTCTGACTCTGACTAGGGGTGGCTCGGAGCTGGAGGCAGGGCCTTGTGTGCCAAGAGCATGGGTGCAGGCGGAGGCTCAGGGGGCACAGACTGAACGTGAATCATTGTTCCATGGGACACCAACTTATAACAAAGGGTAATGTGTATAATTCTTGCTTCATCATATTATTAAAAACCTTATAGCTCTCAAATGGAAAAGCACATGTTTTCTGAGCCAGTGGCTATAAAATTGACTCACTTCTGCATCTTAATTGCATTTACACATTCTGTGCTTAGCTGCCTATTAATCAAGGCACAAGATGAATACAGTTGGAGAGGCTCACAGGATCCTTGCTGGGGAGTTTTCTTTTTGAGGAGTCTTCATCCAGCTCTCCACCAGCTCTGATGCCTGACTTTTCTTGGCACCTTCTGATGTCAGACAGAAAACACAGCCCTTTGAGCTGGATTTACTGATACCTTCCCTCCCTGCCTGACTACATGCTCACAAAGGCCACAGTGTGACTGCACTCACCGCAGAGGATGCAAGACAGTGAGGGGACTTTGCCCTCCCCATCTAGGTACAAGAAATACAAACACAACCCTGGCTGATGTAGCTCAGTGGACTGAGTGCAGGCCTGTGAACCAAAAGGTCCCCGGTTCGATCCCCAGTCAGGGCACACGCCTAGGTTGGGGGCCAGGTCCCCAGTAGGGGGTGCACAAGAGGCAACCACACATTGATGTTTCTCTCCCTCTCTTTCTCCTTCCCTTCCCCTCTCTATAAAAATAAATAAATTCTTTAAAAAAATAAATACAAATGCAGAAATTTATAAAAGATCAATTAGAAGGTGGTCATTTGCTTCACACAAGGAGCTTCCAGCAGGTCTCCGCCAGCAGTGAACTTCCTGCAATGGTTTGTGACACCAACGACTCAGAATGGAGCCCAGCTTCACAGGTGAAGGACACAGTCGTCCGTAAGGCTGCTCATGCTTCAGACACCAGCTGCAAGTTTGGGGTCCACAGGACCAGCTTCACTTCTGGTCAGCTGGCTATCCATTTAGGGGTGCCCATGAATGCCCTCAGGTTTGATAACTCACTAGAATGACTTAAAGAACTCAGGAGAGTGCTATAATTATCAATTATACATTTTTGATAGCAAAAGCACACAAATCAGAGCCAAAGGCAGTCGTAGAGGGTGAGTTCTGTGAGGGTCCCAGATTGGAAGCTTTCAGCTGTGCCAGTCCTGGACAGCACTGCCTCCCCCTGGCTGTGAGGTGTGCGATAGTACTCACAGGGTACTGCCAGCCAAGGACGCTCACCTGATTTTTAGTGTGCAGAGTTTTTATTGAAATTTCATTGCATAGGCGTGATTGAATCACTGGCAAGGTTATTGTAATCAATCTCCAGCCTCACACCTCCTTAGAGGATGGGCTGACGACTACATGGGGCTTAAAGCCCCAACCCTCTAATCACAGCCCCCATGCCAGAGTCCCCTGGGAGCACAGGTGGGCGCTCTCTGGGGGTCCACTCTGAGCAACCTCCTTGGCTGGGACAGCAGGTGTAATCTGAGCCACCTGTCACAAATAACAAAGGCACTCTATCACCCAGGGAAATTCCAAGGATTTAAAGGCTCCCTCCCGGGAACGGGAAACAAAAGCCAATCAAGTTATTCATTATGTACTCAGAAGATTTATCTCTAAGATGAGAATACTATTAATGCACCCTACATGCGGGTTTTATAAGGATTAAATAAAATAGGATGTTTCTAGTGTATAGTGTCCGTTCAATGTGCAATAGCCATTATCATTATCTTACTGAATTTGGGGTTGCTGAGCTTCTTGAAAACACACCCACTGCCAGCTCCATTGTATGATCTTTGAGGTCAGGGGCAAGAGTTTATTCATTTTTTCTATGCATCACAGTAGTTAACCATGTCTTGCACAAAAAGTTACCAGTTGATATCTACTGTTTTGTTCTAAAAATATAACTACCTTTTTTAAAGCTAGTACGTTCAAAATTATGTCCATGTGGTCTCACTTGATTTAATGATCAGAATGCCCACACGGGGGGCTCCAAGGAGCCGCAGGAGCCTCATGGAAAACAATGAAAACAGTAGGTGACCCCTCAGATGGCTGCAAACATTGGTGACAGCAGCCCTGACCTCCTGATGGGGAAGAAAAATGTTTGTATGCCCTTCTGCTCACTCTTCTGAAGCTTCAAAAACATTTTCTCCAATTGAAAAGAGCAAGTGGTCTTCACATAGGAAACTTCTGTATGAAAAAAAAGAGTTTAAAAGTGTTATCTTTCCTATTCATCCACAAAAGGCAATTGAAAAATGTATCATTGACAGAGGAATGTGACAGGCTAGTAAGAAGCTAAGAAAATTCCTGGGCAAGTGGCAGGGGAAACTGAGACAAGAAAATTAAACAAGGCTAAACAGTCTGAGCTATTTACAGTCAGCTGGTGAATCAGGACACCTTATCTCCCCTCACCAAGGACTCCTGAGAGAGAATGGTTTATACTGCTCCTCCCTAACCAGAGAATACAGAGCTTAAATGTCCCTGGTCTGGAAAACAGAACAGAGGCCCAGTTAATGTCATCTGTGCCAACTAAATCCAAGGGCAGACTAAGTCAGGTGAACGAATAGCAAAATCCCCATGAAAAGCCAGACAGACTCAAGATTACAGTAAAACAGTATAGCAGACCAAAACATATTCCGAACACCCCCCTCCCATTCACTCATTTTGACACATCAGCATATTAAAAATGCACCTGGGAAGCTGATGAATATTCTACTGAAACCCTCCCCTGAGGCCTTCAGCAAGATTCTGCCTGCAAGAAGGAGATAAAAGCCTCAAGACAAAAGACTTGTGTGCATGCTCCCTCCGGGGAGCAGCCCTTGCCATTCGCTGCTTCTTCCCCCACTTCTTTCCCCAAGAGTACAAGTCTCCTAAACTCTATGCCAGGGGTGTCAAACTCATTTTCACCAGGGGCCACATCAGCCTCTCCATTGCCTTCAAAGGGCCCAGTGTAATTTTAGGACTGTGTAAGTGTCCTAACTAGTAGCTTGGCACTGCCGCCAGGTAGAAACAAGGGGCTGAGCCAGAAAAAACAAGGTGGAGGGCCGGATTCAGCCCGCAGGCCTGTGTTTGCCACCTGTGCTCTAAGGCAGTGGGCAGCTGGCAGCTGGTCCCAGGCTGATCCCCTGAACGACTGTCCCCAAAGCCCCCTTTTCTCTGACTCCCCAGTGAGCTGAGGCAGCCCCGGCCAGGCTCTCCTGTTGCTTCTTCCTGCTAAGCCTTTCCTTGTTCCACTGCCCCAGCTTTGATAAATGCATCCTCATAGTCACCTGGACTCGTGTCGTGGAATCTTTCCTACATGAGGGCAATATCCCACATGCTACTGGCAGACTCTAGGCAGACCCACTCAGGGCCAGGCCCCTGCCCAATAACAGCAACACGGCTAAATTATCTTGAATAAATTTATCCAGCTGTGTGAGACCCCTTTAGAGAAAAACATTAAAATACTACTAAAGAATATTTCTGGTTGTGAATGAAAAAAATTCTTGTAAACAATCAATTCTGCAAAAATTAACCTGTAAATTTAATGCAATCCTAATGAAAATCCCCAAATTGTTTTTTTATATTGTGTGGTAAGATCATACTACAATTCCCATGAAAGGGGAAAAGCAGTCATCAAGGTAACTTTGGAGATGAACACATTTACGGGACTTTTCATTTCCGATATCAAAATTTATTTTAAGCAATACTAACTTAAGCAATATAGTATTGGAAGAAGAGCAAAGTGGACGATTGAACCAGACTAAAAGTTACACATGTATAGAGAAATTAAGGGTATGCCAAAGGCAGCATTTCAAACCAGTGGGTAAATTATTTAATAAATAGTGTTAAGTGGATATCCATTCAAAAAATGAAAAATATATTTATTTCATGAATTAAAGTTCTAGAGATGAAATAAATACATTAAAATAGTGAAAATATATGTATGACCTTGGGTAGGAAGGTCTATAGGACACACACACAAAAAAAAAACACAAAAGACTGATAAATTTAGCTACTGCAAAATTAAAACCTTTAAATAACAAATAATATCACGAAGAAAAGGATTTTTAAAAGTTGTAGACTAGAAGATACTTCAACATATATGACAGATAAAACTGGGTTTCTCAAATAGACAAAGAAAAATCTCTAAAAATGGGAGTGTAAACAACCTAATGCAAAAACGGACCAAAAAAATCCAAGCAGGCAATTCACAGAAGGGAAATCGGGAATTAAGCACCCAAAAGACAATGCTCCATTTCATTAGTGAAAGGGTCAGGCCAGCTTTTCCGACCCACCAGACTGTTCGTGACTCAGTTATCTCAACCGGCTTGATAGCTCGCAGCTTAATGGAAACTCTCTCGGGCCTTGCACGATAGACATCTGGCGCCAGCCACACTGGCCAGTGGTCAGACTGACCCTCCTGCACCTGGGAACAGCCGGGTGTGTTACCTAACCCATTGTCCTGACTCACATCCTGAAGCCCTGAGGCAACGGTCCAGAAGAACAAGAGACTAACTGCTCCCTTATTCCCTCACGACCCCACACTTTTTCTTCTACAAACCCCATCCTTGCCGCCCTCCGCGCGGCAGCCCACCGGAACTCAGCCCTCCGGTAAGCACAGCTTCAAATAAAGGCACTTGGATCAGATCATCGGGCTCTACTCATCTCTCTCTCTCCTGCATTTCTAACACTTAGAAATCAAAAAAGTGAAAAATCAAACAACAATAACCCATTTTTTAACTTACTAGGTTGGCAAAAATTTCAGTGTCTCATAATATAAACTGTAGGCAGAGAGTATAGACAAATATCTATTCTGATGTCCAGCTAACAGAAATCTAAATAGCATGCATCTCATGTCCCAGTAAATCTGGGTTTTTTGGTATATTCCCTAAAGAAATATTTGCATTTATGACCAAGAAGGCATGTTCAAGATAAGAGTGAAATCGGAAACATCCTAAATGTTTCCCAAGAGGGGAATGATCAAATAACCTAAGCATGTCTTCACTATGGTATATCATGTACCAGTTAACAGACTAATAGCTGATGTTTATGTGTGTGATACAAGATGTGCAGTATCTAAGATAGAGTTACATGTACTAACATGGAAAGATCTTGAAGATACATTGTTGATGAAAAAAAGAAGTTGCAGATCTATACATATGGAATGCTATCATTTGTATACAAAAAAAGTATACTCACCAAAACAATAATATACATTTTCTACAGTTAATAAATGTTTGTAAATGCATTTATAAAATATATGCAGGAATAGACACAATTTTTTCCTATGCAGAAAATACTAGGATTGGGTGGTAGGCAAAAAAGAATTGAGCCTTATCTGTTACGTTTTAATTTTTTATGAGGTGAATTGATTAATGTGTTACATCTGGAATGGCAATAATTGGAGAAAATAATTGGAGAAAATGTTCCTTCTTAGACTTGAGAGCTCTGTTCCCAGAATTTTGGCTCCCCACAATCTGAAACAGTTGCAGACCCTGTGCAGTCTCCCCTCATAACCAGACGCCAGACTGGCTGTACTGGGCTTCGCTCGTCCCAAATCCGTTCTTCAAGTTTTCTGCGTTATGTTTAACATATTCCATCAGAAATTGTGTATCTAACATTCTATTTTAGGAAGACAGAATGACAAAAAAGTTTTTAATGACTGATTTTCTTCTCGGCCTCAGTTCACTTGACTAATTCTCCCATGTTGTAATCAAGATGGGTGTATCTTGAGAAATCATCTTGAGGAAAAAGAAAATATTTCTGTATTTTGAGAGGCTCCAGTAGAAGCATCATTGTTTTGTTGTTTTCTCCCATGCTGATATTTCTACCATAAATATTTCACAGTTGTCTTCAGAAACACTGTGTACTTTAAAAGCTTAGCACATATTTTCTCTTAAAAAAAAAAATTAGGAGAGCTATTGACCAGCTTCTTTCGACTCTAGACCAAGGTGAAATCTTCCTCTGCAGATGCTCATAGCTGTGAAATCAAGCTATGCTGATGAATTGGGAGACTCTGGCCAGAATATGATTTCTCTGGTTTTATTTTCCCTCTCCCTGTTTATTTTCCTGCTTTTAGTCACTGTCATGAGCTGTCTTATCTTGAATCACAAAGAAAGGCCTATTTTTTATATAACTGAAAAACAAAAGGATGTACTCTATCTACAGGCTCAGAATAAAATAAACCAACAAATTTAGGCTTAACGCTGGAACAGGATGGGAAATGACTCGGTTGTTATGTTGGATAATACTGCTTTAAGCAGCAAGCAGCATCTGAAACTGATATGCGATATGATAATGAGCAGATGGAGGCAAGTTAAGGCATGAATCATCCCCAGGGTCATTTATCTCCTGGGGACAGGCTGCCAATCTCTGGGCTTCTGCCCCTAGGTCACCCACAAGGAAACAGCATTAAAGCACTAGGAAGTGCCCACTGACCCTCTGGGGTGGTGGGCCTGCTGCCCTCCTTCCCCCTAGGACCCTGATGCTTTGAACCCTAACAATGCTATGATTATTCATCTTAATCCATTTCATACTCGCAGGCTCACAGCCACCTCAGCGTCTGTTACCCATTAATGGTCTTACACACCCCACCACAGGGATGGCTGGATGCAGCAGTGAAATAGGCTTCCTCCCTCTCAGGGTGACCCAGGGTCTCAGATCTGTGCACATCCGAGTGTCAAAATGGAAATGGTGGCAAGGAAGGGGCTGGGGGGTGGAAAATAAAGGTGACAGAAGCAGGAATTCTCCTTAAGTAGGAATCCTCCAACTAAACTGTCAACTCACCATCCACCAAACACATGCCTGGAGGTTCACCGCTTCCAAGCCTCTGCTCCAGCCAGAGTCAGAAATACAAGTTTTTACCAGCAGTGTTGCAGCCTGGACTAAATAAAGCAGCGGCGACGATTGATTGCCGCCAAGCTCTTCCCCATCTGAAAGCAGCCGCGGCACTGACTCACGTATACCACAACAGTTCCCCTGCCCAAATGCTCTGTCCCAGTTCTACTGGATTAAACTCTGTTGTTATTTTGCCTCCTATTAAAAAATCCAAACAACCTCAAAAAGAACGACCAAGAGCAGCTGTTGGCCTTGGGTGAGTTTTGTAGCCCTGAAGGGGTTAGTCTTGAAACAGGCAATTTGAGAGCACTGCTCCCCCTCCTGGTAGGATCTGGGAAGTACAAGCATGCTTGGGTCCCAAAGGTGGTCAGGTACAGGGAAAGAACACGATGATGCCAGGGGGATTAGGCAAGAAGAGCTGAGCAGGAGAAATGAAGACGAACAAGGGGGAGGGTGCTAAAGGACAGACACCACAGTTTGGGCAAAGACTGGCCCTGGAAAGCAGCTGACAGCGATCCTCCCCTGAAGACAGGAGTTCCAGGAGGTTAAATCAAAGAGGAACCACAGAGCTTTGGAGTCAGAAAGTGCTGGATTCCTCCCCAGCTCTATCTCTTACTGGCTCCATAATCATGTAGACTGTCCCCAGGTGAAAAAAATAGTGTCCTCTGGGCGCACTGAGGAAGACAGAAGAGTTCACAGGAGGGCAGTTCCAACCCCCAGTGAAGTCGGCGTTACGGATACCTGAGATTATTTCTGCTGGTAAGAGATCAAGAGATTTTTGAGGGTCTCTTCCAAAGATGAACTCAACACAAGCAAACCTTTCCAAATTACCAGTATCTTCTCATTTGTGTATCAGCAGACTCGATTACTTGAGCCAGCTCTTCCCAGAGAATCTTTTTCATCATCAACACGTTGTCAGAATTCAAATATTGTGTTACGGACATTTTCTTCAATCAGCACTCAGAGTGTGTATTTAAAAGCAACGCACATTCCTTGTAAGTTTTAAAAGGAGCATTCTGATCTTAAATGTAGACAGTGGTTTAACCAAGTGCTGTTCTCTTCCAATTTTAGAGAAAATCATTGTACTTTCATCCATCAAGTCATCAACTGTCTCATCTTTCACCACATTTCTGCAAATAAGGGAAAGTAAAGGTCATGGGGAGACAGAGCACTGTTTGTGGTGATAAGATATTAATGTGGCTGGATTCAGGACTGTAGTTGCTAAAGAGTCTTGGAAAAGATAAGGGAGCACAGTAAGGGAAACATCGTAAGGAGAGAGAATTTGTTGAAGATGGAGTGTTTACTTCCTTCCAATTTGCAAACACATGGTAATGAGGCCTTTTGGAGACCACCAGCTGGAAGGCTCAGATTTTGAATTTACTGTGTTGGATTAGCGTGTTGGTCCATATTTTTTACACAAAATGAATGTAATACTAAGGAATACATGGATTCTTATAGCACTGTTCTCACGTATAAGACATTTATTCTGATCTCACAACAGTCTTATGATGCCTGTTTTACAAAGAAGCAAACTGAGGCTTACAAGGCTTAAATGACTTAATAAGAGTATAAAAATACCTTTGTTTGATAGCACATAGAACTCTATAAGTGACTCAAGTATTACCATGTATACGTAGAGTTGTTAGACTGTCATTAAATAGACAAAGGTGCTTAAAGATATTCCCATAATGCTTTGCTGTTATTTAAACAGAACCTCATATAGAATCAATAATGAAGTTTAGTCCCTGTTAACTTTATGGCCTTGCCATCTTTTTCCCTATTGTGTCTACATTTCTGAAAAATTGATTTAGCAAAATCAATTTACATTTGTATAACACTTATACAATCTGCAGAGAGCTTCAAATAGGTGAGCCCATTGGATTGACTGGATTCTATAATGCTTGGGTCTGTGTTTGTGGGCGTTGTGTGGATTTGTAAGCCTTGTTGATACCATGCTTTGGGATCCTACTATAATTCTTCTTGAACAGAGAAAAAGGGCCCTTTTCTCTGATATTCTGATATTCACAAAGGCTTCATTACTGTAAAGATATGTCATTCTCTGCTATGGCTGAAACTCTGTACATGGAGACTAAAAACAATGGGGAATAATTTAAAGTAGTGGAAGGTGGAAAAGGATGGTATCCATCAAGGAAGTAGCCTAAGGATTATACTTTTCTTTTTTACCTTCAAGGCCTACAAATTGCAGTTAAAATTGAAACTACCCTTTATCACCATCCAGAGTCAGATACTAAAATATAAAGCAGTCTGTATGGGGTGTTTTGCTTTAGCTCTTCACGTGGGAGGCAGGATGGCACCTTGGTTAAGAGCGTAGACTTCTGGTTAAGAATCCAGGCTGCCTGGTGCATATCCAGCTTCACCACTTCACTAGTGAAATATTCTCTTGGGTAAGTTATTTAAGCACTTTAATTCCAATGTCTTCCCCTGTAACACGGGCACCAGATCAGTGCTTTCATTATAGATTCAGTGATGGAATTTAGGAGTTTAACTTACTGAACCTGCCAGAGTGATGGGTTTCTTTTCGCTGTTTGTTTTCCTTAGATTCAGCCAGGGATAATAATTTTAACTCTTGCCCAAAATGCTCTAAAGAAACTGTATACAATTTCTTCCTTAAAGCACAGTAGGCTTTCTGTGCTTAGAGAGCAACTTGGTCAAATATGCATGAAAATGATATTTTAATATTCTGATTTTATTATATATTCAATCAGTTTAATTTTGCAGTGTAACAAAACATTCCCAAATGTGGAGGCTTAAAAATATTTATTTATTAGTTCATAATTCTGCAGATCAGCCACTGGGGCTGGACTAGGCTACGTGGTCCCTCTGTCGGCCTTACCTGGGCTCACTCATGCCATTGCAGTCAGCTGACACCTTGGCCGCCGTCTGGTTGGTCCTGGATGGCTCTCTAGTATGCCTGGTGGTTGGCCAGGGCAAATGTAGCAACTGGGCCACATGTCTCCAGTGCTGGCAGATTACTCTGGGTTTTTTCACATAGCAACTTGGTTCCAAAAACGTAAGACAGAGAACAAGTTCAAATGAACAAGCAATTGTCAAGCTTCTGCTTTTGCCGTGCTTACTGGTGTCCCATTGGCCAAAACAAATTATATGGCCAGATCAAGTTTCAAAGAGTAGAGAAACAGACTCTACCTCTTGATAGGAGAAACTGCAAAATACTGTTGTTATTTTTCCCCTTAGTATTGAATTATAATCCTCCTTAGGGAAAATTAAAGCCACCCTGTTGCAGATGAAACACACAAAGTGGTACCTAGCCTAAAATTCTCATGTCTAGATTCTGACCACAATGAAGAGACTGGCATCATTGGTGGGATAAGGGTAGGGAGTAGAATCAGTTCATGTGTATGCATGCTGCGTCTACCAAGCTCAGTACTATACATAATTTAATGTGGGGGGATGGTTGTATCTACTTTATATAAGTCATAGTGCCTTCATTCCAGGATCTTATGTCAGTTGATTCCAGAGACACATGCAAAGACCGCACTGCAAGGTAGCTTGTGACAAACAGCTATGAGTTATTAGAGTTCTTGAGAGAGAGAGACAGAGACAGAGACAGAGAGATATCACTGTAGAGTATGTGTTTAGGGGGTAAGAAAACTCCTCGGAGAAAATGAGAATCAAGCAGAGCTAAAGAAATGGTAAAATTTGCAAAAGAATAGTGTGTTTTAAGGAGATGAATGCCAAGTGAAAGGTTGTTACCATGGGCATGAATTCTGCATGGAAACAGTGAGGAGGCCCAAAAGGCTGGGAGAGATTACACAGCAAATTCTGTTTGTGATACAGAGCAGACCAATGGCTTTCAATGTCTAAATTAAACCTAGCACTGAACTGAGAGATCTCTGATCTCTAAAGGCCAGATGACTCTCCCTGAAATGCTGTTCCCTTCCCATTTCCCTTTGGTCTATTGAAAACCTTCAATGGCTGTCACTGGTACATGGGACAGAGCTTGTACCACAGAGCGCAGTGTTAAATGTGCTTTTGCGATAGGCCACAAATCCCACTTTCAGCCTCTGTCTCACTGCTGCACTCTAGTCCATTTTTAAAATGTCTCAGGTGCTGTATTCATTAGAAGTTAAGTGTGTAACTTTCTCTTTACCCAGTTTAAACATTTTAAGACCTTTTTGATTTTAAGAGTTAATGTTGGGCTTTGAGTAATAAAAATAGTGAGTTCTAGTCTCTCAGAAGCAGAATTTGGAATGAAATGAAAAATGTTCTCTGAGTAACATAATCACTAGGATCTCTACCATGTACCTTTTATTTTTTTATTTTAAGCATTTTGCTTAAAGGTTTCTTTTACTATGTGGTTTCCAGCAAAGGATGGACCACCATCCATCAATGTGGAGTTTCCCACTAAGTACCCAGCACTGTCCAGGAGCTATTTTTAAATCCAATCTATCTTCTATTTGTCCTGGACTATCTGAACCTTATTGCCCTTTTTCTTTATTTTAGAAGTACATCTTTCACTGCCTCAGAGATATACCCCAGGAGCCAAATATAAGTTTGTGAACTTGTCCTACTATTTAGTGTGTGAGTGGCAGGATAGATCCCTCTCATTATATAGCACAACCACAACCACAACAACCACCACCACAACCATAACCACAACAATGACAACAACCACAATGACCACAACAACCACAACCACAATAACAACAATTACAACAACCACAACAATAACCACAATGATGACAACCACCATCACAACTGCAACAACAACAAAAGAGCTTTTACCAGCAAATACTTTCTAAATCAAGTAGTAGATAAAAAGGAATTTTTTTTTTCAGTGTTCACAGTTACAGGATAATTCTGGATGGACAATGTGTTCAATTTTTTTAAAATAAAATAACAAAATTATCTTTGCTCAAGAACCAAAACAAAATTTTGATAAAGAAGTCTCTTGATTTGTCCAAGAATGTGTTTGGCAGTGGAATTCCTTTGGCACAAAACTTATTCAAATAATGTGATTCTTTTTGATGACTTTTCAAAAGTTTTGAATGGGAGAGTCTTTGTCCTCAACTTGGATCCCCTTGCTGTTTCTGAACAAAACGAATCAGCACAAATCAAGCAGTGTCTCCTGAGACTAGACAGCCCCAAGCCCCAAGCCCCAACACACGCCTGCAGAATGTGTTTCTCTCCTCTCTGGAATCAACTGATGACAATGTCTTGAGCAAAAGGGCTGTGACTTATGTAGAGTGAACAGCTCTCTCTAAACAGTGTGGGGTTACGTGATCCAGGGAAGCTGTCTGCGTACAATCCAATTACTGCTCTTTTAACATGAAAATCCCAGCCATTTCCGTGCAGCTTATTCTAGACTTCCCAAGAAATTGAATTCCCTGCTTCTGAAAGGAAAATAGGTTTGGAAATACAGTCCTTTGGAAAAGTCCAGCTACGTCCAGTATCGGGTGCCTTGGACCCAACACAGGAAGCTGAAAACCCATGAGAGTGGGAATCTCCAGAGTGCACAGTGTTGAATAAGAACCTTAAAATAATTACAACAAAACCACTGCCCAGGGGATTTTCATTCCATGCAACTAGTTCTGAAATAATGTCTCTCCTTATGCTTAAATTCTGCTCTGTGTAATCGTTTTTTTCTTCACAGGTTAATCAACATCTGCCCCTTTTGTTGTGAAACTTTGATGTTAAAGGCAAAGAAGGGCCCCCAGATCTGAGATCTGTTTAAACCAAATCTTGGATTTTAATGATGTTTGTTCTTTCTCTCTGATATTGTAGGACCTGTATGGTAACATAATGGGGTTGTTTGTTTGTTTGTTTGTTTGGAGCCAAGAGAGGAGAGTCCCGGAAAATGGCAAAGAGAGCCTTAATAATTTTTTTAATATTAAGTGATGACTGCAATTTTCAATACTTGATATTAGTTCTGAAGGTATATATTTATTTCATACTTTGGTCATGCATACATATGGTACAGTGATTCATCCTGTGCTTAAAAGGCTTTTTGTGAGTTTTTTGGTTTAGTTCGGTTTTCCCCAAAATGAGCCAAGCCATTGCCAATTATGCAAATTAAAAGTGATGGCACAAGTGAATTATAGAAAATTGTTCAGAAACACAAATCTATGAATTTGACACCAAGTGACAAAAAATATAACTTCTATGTTTTTCATAACCATTCTTTTTTTTCCATGAGCTTCTACCTCACTGGATGGTAAGAAAAAAAAATAATGAAGCACAGTCAGATAAATTCAGTTCTATACAGAACTTTCTGTAGTCCCTTCAGGAACTCGGTGTCACCAGGGCAAATGCTCAGAACTTCAGATTTCCTTCTTCTCCCTGGCTCTTCTTCAAGGTAACACCTGGGTATATAAGAAAGGGATCTCTGTAACTTCATCATGGTTGGGGGAAGGGGACTTGAACTTAGTGCTGGTCCTCAGTCTCCTGCCTTCTCTGTTCTCTACAGTGGTGTCCCCGCGTCCACCTGGTCTATGAGTATAGTAAAGGGAAATAAAGACACTTAGGATTTTCCCCATTGTCAAAAGGGAAGAAAACTTGCCCGCTCTTCTCTTGTTAAGAGCATGTCCATGAGAAGCATAATTGTTTGTGAATCCTCTCTTTCCTTTTGACATGTGTGTAGTTCTTTGCCAGCTTTACAAGCCAGAAATGTTTTGCTCAAGGTCCTGGGAGCCACCTCTTTTGGAACATACACATCAAAGAACATAGCAACACGATCTCCCTGTGATGGTGGGATTTAACCTATAGGTAGGTATGTATGTATGTATATGTGTGTATATACATATATATGCCTCTAACTATACATAGATATATAAAGATGTATAGATATACTGATATAGCTATGTCTAGATATATAGAGAGATATACAGATATATATATATAACAAATTTATGTATAAATTTGGGAACCTAAACAAAGACTCTAAACAGAGGTGGTTTTAAGGAACTACTAGAAATTGCTAAGCATGTCTGAATTTAAGGTATGAGTATTCATTTGCATAAAGTTACATAAGTCATCCTTTAGCGTCATCCATAGGTTCTCAGAACTGCAGCAAAACAACGTATAACTAAACCAATTTTATCAGAGGCTCATTGATACAAACAAGAGTCGACTTTCTGCGACAGGAGACTTTGCAAGAGACCGGATGTGAGCAGCCAGTGCCCACGCTGCACTGTGCTGGCGAGGGCCCCAGACCCATTCTGGCCTAAAAAATTTAGTCTAGGGAAATATTCATTTGGGGAAATGGGATGACTTCTAAGGTGAGAGTTCTGCGAGGAGGGATCGAGGTTCTGGAAAGTGGGTGGTGAAAGAAGATCCCGAAAACAGAGAACTCGAAATGACGGAGCTTCAGGAGATAACGGACACCCGGGAGAGAGAGGGAGGTCAGGGAGCACACCATCTCCTGTTAGCTTTCACTTCTGCCGAGCTTTCCCCTTGAGTCTTGGGGATATGATGTTTTGCTTGACAATTTACAATTTTCTGTCTTTTACAGTTTGCATAATTTTCTCAAACCTTCTCCTAAAGTTTAATATGTTTCTACAGCTTTGAGTGGCAGTGCTGGGAACCAATGTGAAGCCGTAACTGGAAACAGAGGTAAGAGGAAAAGCTGTGACTTACTGAGTATTTATCGTCTGCCAGGGCTGCTCTTTCTGTGCCCCGCCCCCCGTATTAACAAGAGTTTGTGCTTTTTATCACTGTGGTGCACTGCCATCAAGGTGATGCAGATCACACCCTCCCTCCACCCCCCTTGCCCAGGGACCCATGTCCATGAATCTCAGGGTACAGCGGGCAGGCAAGGTCAGGACTAGTGCAGAACAACCTTGTGCCTATACAACCCTTACAGTAAATGCCTCCTCAAACCTTGCGCCCTACCTGCCTCACTTGCCTCCCCCTGGGCCCAGCCCTGCCGGCAGCAAAGAGAGGAGAAGCCCATTGAGAGCAGAGAGTGACCGTGACACCCACATGACGCAGGACTGCCTATCAACAGCACAGGAACGAGCATGTGACAAAATCCCCCTTTCTCCCAAAACACAACAGGGAGGGATTATTTAAGAGTAAGAAAAAGCTGACACGTGGGCTACATATCAATAAGGTGAGATTGCTTCCTGATAGGAAGTTCAAAGAAAGCGTTCTGTAGGAGAGGACATAGGAGTTGCGACTTGAGGAATTAGACTGTTATTTTCAGATAGGCCATAAAAACCTTCATTTCTTCATTGCTTAACTCACTTGCAAGAGGCTTTTTGGAATCAGACAGTGTGTAAATTATAAACACCCATTCCCACTCTGCAAGCATGGACAGTACCTCTGCCAGTGCAAACTGGAGCTAATTACCAATGATTTGTTCACAAATTACAATAAATACTGCCCTTAGCTCAAGAAATTTCCAACTTTTCACTACAAAAAGAGACAGAGCTGCAAGGAGGCATTAGGTTTTGTTTATAAACTCCTCCCCGTCATCGTCTTTTCGGACACCTTGATGAGCTAGAAGACAGTTCTCCTGGTGATCCTGCTGGGCCGCACAAGAGGGGATTTCCTCCATAATCTGTACACAGAGAGCAGCTGGAAGCCTATTTCAAGAATAAATTTATCCCTTGAAAGAACACGGTGGGAAGAATAAACCCAATACCACAGCCCGTGAAGGACATTTGTCTTTTCAAAATGCCAAAGCCATTTTTAGAGTGGGGATTTCACGTCGTGCTTCAAGCAGATTACTTTGAGGGAACAACAACAACAAAGGAAATCAAAATACAGCTACAGTGCATGAAGCAAGAAGAAAAACACAGAGAAGGGGAAAACACTGTTCCTGAAACAGTCAAAGGCTCACGGACAGCGTGGTGTAAAAGTAGGCTGACAGTTGTTAGTGTGTGAAACGCAGAGTTTATTCTTGTATTATTATCATTTATTAATTATTGTATTATTTTCCCTACGAACAATGGCAAACCTACTTCTGCCCCGCCCTGTATTTGAATTATAGGCCAGTCAGATCATTTTTAAAGTCCTCAAAACTGACCACAAACCTTCATGGCACTATTAATAATTAAAAAGTGCAAATCTTTTTACTTTGTGGTTGGTTAGAGAAGGGGAGAAACTTAAAAGTAAAGACCCAACTAGTGGCCAAGGGGTCAGTGCAGGATTCAGAAGCCTGGTTCAATTGCCCACTTGCTGTGTGACCTTGGCTGAATTACTTAACCTCCTCTAGCCTCAATTTCCTCATCTCTAAAATGCGGAAAGAATAGCATCAGTCTAACGGGGTGTTCATGGGTTAACGAAGGTAACACCTGTAAAGCGCTGAGAATGCCATCTGAATATAGTAAGTGCTCAGTAAATGTTAGCTCTTGGAATTATTGTTATTTTTATGAAAACTAAAAGTAAAACTTTGTTTTCTTAGCTTTAAATACTGAGAAATCTAGTAAGTATTAATACCGCATGACTAGCTTCGATTCTATTTAAGCACCTTGGGATAATTGGTAGCTATCCATGAGATACTCTGTCCTTACATTAAAATCAAACCCCAGATTCTTTGGGGGTCTTGCACCCTTTGCCTATACTTCCCCATATGCTGTGTGCTCACCAATGTGCATAATTTGCCTGAATTTTTCCTACCCCGGTTTATCAGTAATTTACTTCTACAGGCTGACTTGCTATGTTGCAAATTATGAGAAGGTTTTTGAGGGTCATTGGTTTGATTCCCAGTCAGGGCACATGCCTGGATGGTGGGCCAGGTCCCCAGTAGGGGGCATGTGCAAGGCAACCACACAGTGATGTTTCTCTCTCTGTCTTTCTCCCTCCCTTCCTCTCTGTCTAAAAAATAAATAAATAAACTCTTTAAAAAAAAAGGTTTTTAGCTCATCAGTTAATGTTCTGGATCTTCTTTAGTGGTAGGAGACTGCTACCTAATTTTACCAATGTTCTCAATATCTGAAATTATACACTAAAGCATTGACTGGAGTGAAAGACTGAAAACAACTTGAATGTCCTATTTAAACAAATTACAGCACATATGATGGGGTACTGTGCAGCCCGAAAAACTCTCTAGGTACTCACAACGCACTATCGCCAGATGTAGATTTAAGTGCAAAGAGCAAGATGCATAACAGTGCAATGCATGGCCGTCTGTGAGGGCAGAAGGCGAGGGAAACACACATCACACACTAGAAACGGGGCCCCTGGAAGACAGGGTTTAGGACGGCACTTTTTGCCTCAGACCCTTTTGGCTTTTGAATTCTGTACCATGTGACTGTGTTGCCTAGTTCAAAAACAAACTATTAAAATAAATGAAATTTAATACATTGCTTTGGCATTGGAAAATAAAATGGAAAGTTTCCAGAGCAGGGATTACATCACAGGTAGTGACAAACGGGCTCAGATACATGATCCAGAATTTTGTCCCTAACCAACACGCTGAGATAAATGTCCTTACCCAAAGAAGTTAGGTAAAGACGATTTTTTTATATATATATTTTATTGATTATGCTATTACAGTTGTCCCATTACTCCCCCATCATTCCCCTTCACCCTGCACACCCCTCCCACCCACATTTCCCCCCTTTAGTTCATGTCCATGTGTCATAAGTTCTTTATCTTCTACATTTCCCATACTATTCTTGCCCTCCCCCTGTCTATTTTCTACCCACCGTCTATGCTACTTATTCTCTATACCTTTTTCCCCTCTCTCCTCCTCCCACTCCCCTGTTGCTAACCCTCCATGTGATCTCCATTTCTGTGATTCTGTTCCTGTTCTACTTGTTTGCTTAGTTTGCTTTTGTTTTAGGTGTAGCTGTTAATATCTGTGAGTTTGCTGTCTTTTTACTGTTCATATTTTTTATCTTCTTTTTCTTAGATAAGTCCCTTTAACATTTCATATAATAAGGGCTTGGTGATGATGAACTCCTTTAACTTGACCTTAATCTGAGAAGCACTTTATCTTCCCTTCCATTCTAAATGACAGCTTTGCTGGATACAGCAATCTTGGAAGTAGGTCCTTGACTTTCATGACTTGGAATACCTCTTTCCAGCCCCTTCTTGCCTGTAGGGTCTCTTTTGAGAAATCAGCTGACAGTCTGATGGGAACTCCTTTGTAGGCGACTGTGCCCTTATCCCTTGCTGCTTCTAGAATTCTCTCCCTAATTTTCATCTTGGCTAATGTAATGATGATGTGCCTTGGTGTGTTCCTCCTTGGGTCCAACTTCTTTGGGACTCTGAGCTTCCTGAATTTCCTGGAAGTCTATTTCCTTTGCCAGATTGGGGAAGTTCTCCTTTATTATTTGTTCAAATAAGCTTTCCATTTGTTGCTCTTCTTCTTCCCCTTCTGGTACCCCTATAATTTGGATGTTGGGATGTTTAAAGATGTCCTGGAGGTTCCTAAGCCTCTCCTCATTTTTTTGAATTCTTGTTTCTTCCTTCTTTTCTGTTTGATTGTTTCTTTCTTTCTTCTGGTCCACTCCTGTGATTTGAGTCCCAGTTTTCCTTGTATCTCTATTGGTTCCCTGTGCATTTTTCTTCATTTCACTCAGTGTAGCCTTCATTTGTTCATCCAATTTGTGAGCAAAATCAACCAATTCTGTGAGCATCCTGATCACCAGGGCTTTGAACTGTGCATCTGATAGGTTGGCAATCTCTTCATCGCTTAGATGCATTGGCTCTGGGGCTTTTATTTGTTCTCCAGTTTGAGCCATTTTTGTTTTTGCTTTTTGTTTTGTTCTAGTCTCAGCTGTTAGGTGGTGAGGGGTGGAGCCTAAGGTGTTCCCCAGGGCGGGGCAGCCCAGTTGCTGGGTAGTGATGCTGTATGTGGGGGCGGGGTCCGAGAGGGAACAATGGGGCTTACTCTGTGCGCTCTCTCTCTCGGATTCCAGTCCCTTCTGCCGCTTCCCCTACCCCGGGATTATCTGGGCACACAAACGTGGGACCACCTGGTCAGCCAGCTGCCCTATGCGGCCTCACTGGGTCTTCACAGCTGTCACCCTGTGCCTGGGGTCCGCTAGCCGCTGCCTGTGCACCTGGGATCTGCCAGCCTCTGCTGCCTGCATGCTGGGTCCACACTTCCACTATTTCCTGCCATGACTCCACCCCTCTTACAGGTCTGTATGAATGGTTGTTGGACTTCCTTACAGTTCAATTTTCTATCAGTCTGGTTGTTTTCTTGTTTCCAAATCTTTGTTGTCCTTAATTTTGGTTGTGAGAGGAGGCACAGTGTGTCCACCTACGCCTCTATCTTGGCCAGAAGTCCCCAAGACGATTCTTAACAAATGTGCAAGTAACTGCCTTAGCAGCAAGCTGGCCATAAAAAGGAGTGGGAGAGGAGCTCACCTTCAGAGGCCTTTGTCTCCTTTTCTCTTTGGCTCCCAGCATAAAGCAGACCAGCTCAGGGGAGTGACGGATGCAGACCAGGGCTCTGCAAGGGTGCGGTGGCTGCTCTGACCTGGAGGCTGCACCTGCAGGGGCCAGAAGGCATATGAGGAAGAGTTCAGCCTCTCTGGGTTGAATAAAGCTTTTTGTTCTGTTGAACTTCTCAGAACCTTTAAAATGGAAATGGCCACTCTGAACGTTGGAAAAGAGGAAGCATGACATAGCATTTCCTGAACACTTGACCACCAAAAGCAGAGTGCCTTAATTGACTAGAACTCCTCAAAAGTCGCTCTGGAACCCTGGTCCACTCAGAGTCATGAGGATGCAGAGGAAGTGCCTGATCTCACAGGGACAAACCAGTTCCTGATACCTAAGATACTCACCTCTGGCCTGTGGGCCACAACTTTACCACCTGCAAAATAGGAGACAGGGAGACAAACTTGCAGCTTAATCTGTCTTCCTCATTCTTTGTAAGACTATACTATTTAATGCATTTGATAACGTGACATTTTTCTTCTTGTACCCTGTGTTAGTTACCTGTGTTGTTGTGCTATTTAGGCCCACTGGGCTAAAAACTCCTTGAGCACAGGGATTTTACCTTTGTTTGCAAAGCACTAAAAAATGTTTAATAATAATAGATGGAATAGTCTAATTGTGCAACACAGATAATAAGCACAAAAGGATTAGGGCAGGACAGGGGCAGTGCAGCTGGTGGGGGCCTGGCAGCGGTCCGAGACAACGGAAGGAGCAGAGATGCCACAGGGTGTGTGGGGACCAGCGAGGAGGGACACACACACACCTGAGTGATGAAGGAGGATTGAGCGCACTCGTAACATCCACAGTGACTGCAGTTCTGGTTTGGAGTATCGTTATTTTTAAACACTACAATACTGATATTTTTATACTAAAAAAAATCTTTTTATTTACATATTGATCTACCCAGAGAGTTAGAGGCAAATTATTTTAGAAAGCATTCTGACCTGAATCTCCCTTTGGTTGAAATCTTTCTAAAGAAAGAGTATTTTTGTTTTGTTCTAATGATTAGTATAATTGTCGTTTCTTGCATTTCTAGTGAGGTTGAGAATATTTTCTCCAGGTATTAGTCATCTCTACTTCCACCCAAAGAAGTATGGACTCCAGCTGCCTACATACCTCCCTAGTGGTAGGAAGGGCCTGGGGGTAGGGGTGGGGGCAAATACCACTCTATAGCAGTGGTTCTCAAGGTGTGACCCCTCATTTGAATAAGAACTTTTCTTGAACAATCCTCAGAATGAATGGATTCTCCTGAGCTATAAGGAGGAGATTCTTAACCTCACTCACTTGCAGCTAGCACAGGAATTTCTATCAGCAAACACCGACCCATGACCGAAGGACGGCAGAGTGAGTGAGGTTTACCTCTGCTGTGAGCCACCACACTGCCATTTCCTGCGCACTGCGCGGGCTGTCTCAGCCTCTGCCTGGGAGCCCCACCGGGGCATGTCTTCCTGGCACGGTCACCTGCCAGCTTTCCCCTTCTAATAATATAACTGTCCCGCTGCAGTTCCTTCTAAAGTCAGTGGCAGGATAGGTTAACTGGCTTTCACCTGCTGAGACACCTGTTTACATTTTAACATAACAGCAATAGCTTAACCCCAGGATTTTTAACCCTTTTCACCTTAGGGCACACATAAACTAATTACTAAAATTCTGCAACACATCAAAAAATATATTTTTTGCTGATCTGACAAAAATAGGTATAATTTTGATTGATTTACAAAAATAAATAATAAGAGTAATTGCCTACTGTGTTTGTTTCAAAGTGGCTTCTAAAAAAAATTAGGTGACTATACTTGCATATAAGAATTTCTAGTACCAAGAATTAACCAATCACAGAAAGAAGGAAGGAGCTCCTAACCCTTTGCAACAGCAAAGGAACTGGATGGAACTGGAGAGCATTATGCTGAGTAAAATAAGCCAGTCTGTGAAAGACAAATACCATATGATCTCACTTTTAACAGGAACCTAATCAACAAAATGAACAAGCAAGCAAATATAACCAAAGACACTGAAATAGAGAACAGGCTGACAGTGACCAGAGGGGAGAGGGCAGGGAACTTCAGGGGAAAAGGGTGAAGGGTTTTCAGGAACAAGTATAAAGGACACATGGACAATAACAAGAGAAGGTGGAAACAGGGGAGGGAGGTAGAGAGGTGGGGAGGGCAAGGGTGTTGGGGAGGGGTGGGGGGGAAAGCAGAAAACTGTACTTGAACAACAATTTTAAAAAAAAGAAAGAAAAAGATAAGGAAAAAAGAATTAACCAATCAGACACAACCTTATTATGCAATGTGACCAATAAGACACAACTCTATTGTATGACCTATATATTTATGGTTCGAGACGAGGCATTCACATCAGATGGCCATTGTTGTGTTGGCAGTTGTCGTTTTTTTTACAATCTAAGGAAAAGAGTTCAGTGCCCCTGACTAAATAATCAAGTATTGCATATTTTAAAAATTCTTGTGGCACATAGGTTGGAAATTGCTGGATTAACCCAAAGGAATAATTTTAATGGTAATAATAATAGCCACCACTTAATAAGTAGTTACCATGTTAAGTACTTTAAAGACATTATCTAAATCACATTAAGCCCTGGAGATAGGTTATAATTATCTCCAATTTTCTACTGGAGGAAACTGAAGACATGGAGAGCCCAGTTATTTGTCCAGGGTCACAGAGCGGTGGCGCTGACAGCCACCTGCACTCCACATTGTGCTGCCTCACTGCAGGAGGTGAGGGGGGGCTGGGGTCGTGCAGCACCCTGCAACCCAAAAGAACAAAACACTGGGATTAGCAGGCCTGGGTTCTAATCTTCACCACTATCCCCCTTTCCTTCAAAATCTTGGCCAAATGACAAATTTTCTGGTGTTGGTCTTCTCAGCTGAAAATTAGGGTAGTGACAACTGTTTATCAGTTTAAAGGGGGGTGGGAGATGCTCTAATGAGGTAACAATTGAAAGCAGTGTGTTAGCTCTCAAATTCTACGAAGATGTTAAGGCATTTTCATCAGATAGCAAAGCACTCTGTCTGCTTGTTGGACCAGGGCCGGTCAACCCTTTAATTTACCAAGTTTCTGAGCGTGCGATGCTGATTTTCAGTGGAAAAGCATTTATGATCTGATTTCCAATTGCCTATGCTTTTTGCCCTTTTTTACTTTCATAAATAGGACCATTGTTTACCAAAACATTTCTTCTAGTAGTGATAACTCCATTTATGAATTATCCCTGAACTGTGCCCATATTACAAATAAACCAAAGACATTTATTTTCAAGTACTTACGAATTTATTTACGTATTTATTTTAAAGTACTTACGAATTTTTGCTCCACTCAAGTGAGCCACAAAACTGACATTTTTACCTGAAGATAAATTCAGAAATCGAAGAGAAAGAGGAAAATAACAATAGGTCAGTAAGTACAAACTAATTGGGGCCTTGATTACAAATAAAAAAATGTTCCCTCTAAAGAAAACATTGGGCTCTCACTGGACGGTGTGAGTGAGGTCGCTTACCCACAAACTTCTTGTGGACAGACCTAAAGCTGTCAGAAGGCAATTCAGGTTAGTTCTTTGGACTGTCGCTTCATTTCATGTGACCTCCTTTGGCCACAAAGAATTAAACAAGATGTCCCTGACCCACAGGCAGATGAACAATAAGCTGGACAGAGGTTGAGGGTGCAGTAGGAAGGATGCTGACTGCCTGGATCAGTTAGATATTCTCTGTTCAAGAGTTTGAAATGGCTCCACAGTGAGAGAGCTAGTAGTTGGTAGTAGAAGAAAAAAAAGAATCTCAGATGGATAGTGTGGATAATAAAAATATGAGGAAGCAGCACTT